>JANFAM010000007.1:21473571-22093035 GCA_024362665.1 Prunus padus | reverse complement strand
GTCCAAATTCAACGATAGTTTTAGGGTTAAATACTTTTTTTGTCACTGGGTTTTACACCAAAATTCAATTTGGTCACTATGTTTCCTAAAGTTGATAATTTATAGACATTTTGTTATCTTTCGTTAAGTGCAGTTTTTATTTGTATTTTTTTAGAAATCACCTTCAGTCTTCTTCCTAAGGAAAATTAAAAGGTTAAACCAAATTAAAATGAAATCAACAACTTATCAATATATTTTGGTGCTTTATCACCTTAATTACGTCTCCTTGTCATCTAAAGTCGCAATAATATTTTCACTTAATTGATTCAGGCTTCAATATGGAACACCAAAATATAGAAATTTGATTGCACCAAAATATAATAGAGGAATAAGATTGAACGTGCTTCCTACAAAAATAAAAATAAAAACTGCACTTAACAAAAAATAATGGAATGTGTATAAATTGGAAAACACAGTGACCAATTTTGCTAAAAAATTTCTCAATGACTAAATTGAATTTTCGTATCAAACCCAAAGACCAAAAATGTATTTAATCCATAATTTTATATAAACAAGAGTTAAATACAAAATAAAAACATATTAACACGTACGAGCTAGTAAAGAACAATAGAGAAATCCAGTAAATGAAAGGATAATAAGCCCATAACTTTAAATTATGCAACCATGTATCTGATAATAAACGTATGCTATGGGGTTATATGCCCCTATGATTTCATGCTACTCAAAATCATATATATATATATTTATGGGAGTTGATTTTCCACTACCTTTTTTTTTCACTTACACTTCTTTTTGTTTTAAAATATTTTTTAATCAATTTGTTAATTGTTTTTTTTCTTTATCTTTCCAATTCTACGCTTACCCTACATTAAAGTTTTGATGACTAAAATTAACAAAAAATAACAACAGAGGATTTTAGACATGGTGGGCAGCGGTGATTTGAGTGACAGAGTTTAGTAATCCTTCTAATTCTCAATATATTATGCATGGTACATTTAATTTCTTACTAAGATATTATGCTTAATAGGCGTTTTTCGAGGTAGTAGTGGAACTTTGGGTTGTCATATACTAATGGGAAATTTCGGGAGAGTTTATGATCATGTTTTGTTTTTTGTCTTTGAGTTAGTTTCTGTGTTGGGTAATGGGCAATGGGCAATGATGGAGCCACCATGGGGTATTGGAAGCCATGGAAATGGCTCTAGAAGTCGTGCAACTTTGACAACTCATGTTGTGATGGTTTAAGTTGAATGATACAGTTTGGTTTAATTAAATCCTCTTTTGTATATGTTACTGAAGTTGTGATTTTAATTTGAACTTTGGTATTTAGTATATGTGGATTTCGTTCAATCTAGTTACTCTTTCTTTGTTTTATGTTTATGTGTGGCCACCTTGGCCATCTATATATTTTATTGTCTTTTGCATTAAAATTTATTTCCTTAAAAAAAATATTATGGTTGCAAGGTTTATTCACGGGGCTTAAGTTTTTGCAGTAGGTGGACCATATAATTTTGCGTAGACAAATATACAATGTTAATTATTTATTACTTGATGTAAGGAAAAAAATTAAAAATGGAGTGCAAGTTGGAAAATTAAGTATGAAAAAAAATAAAATAATATAAAATTGAAGTAAAAATACAATAATGTAGAGTAATGGTAGAATAGGAAAAATAAAAAAGTAAAAAATGACAACAAAAAAAGTATTAAAAAGCAAAAAGGAGTGTAAATAAAGAAAAAGAGAGTGAGCTCCCATATTTATATGAGTAATGCTATTTGGACACATAACATTGACACCCGATGATGTGTCAATGTGTCAACGCCACATTCGCTCGTCTTGTTAGAAGAGAAAGTAAGGAGAGAAGACGAGCGAATGACACATCGACACATCAACGGCCACAACTAAGTGTGTCAATGTTGTGTGTCCAAATAGCATTACTCTATTTATATATGCTATCTAAAACTTGATAACACAAACATAGGGCTTCACTACCAATCCAATCCGCCATTTGGAGATTATATTTTAATGCAGATAAGTGTGTACCGATAACTTTGTCGACTCACAAAACAGAGTACTAAAATAATCAAATCACCCTCACCCCCACAAAACCAAAGAAAAATATCTTCTTATTATTCTTTATTTTTTTCGTTTGTCTTCTTTATTACCTTGAATTTGTAGGTAATCATCAATTTACCCCATGACATTTTTAACAATAAAAATAAAAATATGAACTTGTCTTTTTTGCCAATTTCCCAACTGTGGTCTAAATCCTCAACATTCTATCTAATTTTCTGTTAAACCATTAAAAATAAATTAAACAAAAACAAAAAAACAAAAACAAAAACAAAAAGGAAACCCCTGGCCTATCCCCGCCCTCTCTCTTGTTTTTTCTCCCCGACCTGACCGTCCGCAACTCACCCCAAGCAGAAAGACCCATTTGAAGTAAAGCTAGCTAGCGTCTAAAAGTGACATCCAAAAAAGTAAAGATGATGTGTGATGATAATAAGCGTCTGGAAGTGGAAGATACAAAAGAAGATTGAGAAAAACAAATAATATCAGAAGTCTCTTTAAATCTAAGTAAACCAATAATGTCCTCACATGACGAGATAATAAGACCCAACTTAAAGTTGGATATTTTGTTATCTTCCATACAAGTCTCCTCCAAGACAAGATGGATTCAGTGATTATCAATCATAAATCACAAGCTCATTAACAATCCACTCAAACTCTCTTATGATGACTGAATTTCAACCTGCTCTCATCTTTTTATTTCTTGTCATGAGAGATAGTGCTAAATTATTTCTTAATAGCAAATTTGTTTTTTTGAAAAAATATTATGAGTAATATTATTGAGGCGTGGAGTAGAAGTTAGCTGCATGGTCCACCATTTGGCGTTTATCCTCTGTGGATTGCCCTTTCAAGGTTGGCTATGAAAGGAAGGGAAGGGATCCACTCTCTCATAAAATAAAAGTCTCAATTTCTGTGTCATTTTCCTTTGAATGGACGAGGAATTGTTCAAATTTACACGGTTTCTTTGGATTGGAGCTGACTTAACGGAAAGCCTTAAACTATTAATTCAGCAAGGAAATTTCTTCCACCATAAAAAAAATGTCCCCAACATCTGCCCAAAAAATAAAAGTCCCCAACATTGATGATGATTGGATTTCAAATAACCATCCAACGGTAGAGATCTAAGGATGGCCCAGAGCCAAAGTTGACCCCACCATAGAGTATTTAATTCACGAAAAGTTCAACTGTGTCCCGGACCGAAGGCAAACCAAAGAAAGGCAGAGAGAGAGAGAGAAAAAAAAACATGGACAAAGCAAAGTAAGAAAGACAGAGGAGAGAGCCAGAAAAGAAAAGAGTCTATATTTGAAATCCAACCGCTCCAATTGATTCATCAATTCCTCTTCCCTAAAACCCAACCCTCTGAACCTCGGTTCTTCAATACCCAGATCTCCATTTCTCAGAGTTTGATCAATTTCCCATCAGCTTGATCAAACTCCCCTGTTTTTCAGGGTGTTCTGTTTCCTCTCCTGCAACGAACGCATCCTATCTCAAGCCCCTCAGATCAAATTACCGGGTATTTATTGTTTGGCTTACTTTCTTTCTCTCTGAACACTGCAATCTGAACTCTATTTCTTCATTATCATTGTTCCTTAATTTTGTTCATTTTATCAAAATTTCAAATTATCCAAACAATCCCATAATTTTCTTCAACATAAACTGATATCTTTCCTTGGCCTCCCAGCTCCAAACCCCATCTGGGATTCTGAAATTCAATCATGGGAATTCAGAAAGACAGGGTGAGGTTCAATGTTGGAGGCAGAATCTTTGAAACAACCGCCACAACTCTCGCTAATGCCGGCCGTAATTCCATGTTTGGAGCGATGTTCGACGAGAACTGGAATCTACAATCCGATAATTCCAATGAATACTTCATTGATCGCAACCCGGATTGCTTTGCGGTCCTCCTTGATCTTCTAAGAACCCAAGAGCTTCATATCCCAGCCAATATGTCTGAAAAGCTTCTTTATAGAGAGGCCTTGTATTATGGCCTTCTCGACCACGTTCGATCAGCCAAATGGGGTCCGTTTGATGGCAATAGGTTGTGGCTTTCGCGGACGGTAGCAGGCCAAGCTCCGGGTGATGGCACAGCAATTCGTGCTGGCCCGGATGGTGGCTGCTGCGTTGCTCATGGTTGCATGGTCCATGTCTACGACTGGATGCTAGATGAGCACCCTCCAATCAATCTTGATTATCAGAGAGTCAATGATGTTGGTTGGGTTGATTCGGAGAACATAGTGATCAGCGTTTGCGAGCGGTTAGGCCGAGGAGACGGAGGAATGGGCCTGTTCAGCTCATCAAATGGGGAGCTCAGGTACAAATTTCAAGTTAGTCATGAGAATCAAGTTAAGAGCTTTACTGCTGGAGCTTTGTGTTTTGGGTCAGATTACAAGATATTCTCTAGTTGCAAAGGTAGGAGCAATGAGTATGGCGTTGGTGTTTGGGACCAAATAACAGGAAAGCAGACTGATTTTTTCTATGAACCACCTGGTTGGTCACTTGGTGATGCTGACAAGCTGCAATGGTTGCAGGGGAGCAACTGTCTGTTAGTTGCAACCTTGTTCCCTAGGAAAGACAACTGTTACATCAGTTTGTTGGACTTGAGGGAGAAGAAAATGGTCTGGTCTTGGTCTGATATTGGAGCTCCTATAACTGTGGATGAGAAGAGGGTCAGAGATGCAATAGCAATGGAGGAGAGTAACTCCATTTGTGTTGTAAATGAGTACGAGGATTTGGGTTTTATTGATCTCAGGAGCTCTGGTGGAAGTGTTAGATGGAGCTCAAGGAGCAGGCTGATGAAGGGAAAAATGCCTGATGAGCCTTGCTACCCCAAACTGGCATTGCATGAGGGGCAACTCTTTTCATCCATGAATGATTCCATTTCAGTGTTCTGTGGTCCTGATTGGGTTTTAACGTCCAGGCTTCGACGAAGTTATGGAGGTTCAATCTGCGATTTTTCGATAGGTGGGGATCGGCTTTTTGCTCTTCATAGCGAGGAAAATGTGTTTGATATATGGGAGACTCCACCTCCTCCAATTATATGATTCTTCTTCAGATTATGGTTGAGTTATTTTTTAAGATTGTGTTTTCTTTCATTTCTGACATACATGATACATGGTTTTCCTGTCTTTTTTAGATCCTAGGAGATGGAGTTGCAGCAATACTATCTAGGTTTAGGAAATTTAGAGATACTTCAGACAGAGTTCTAAAGATTGTACTCTACAGGGTTGGCTCACTACAGAGAAGAATGAAACCGTTTGCTTTGCCTTACTATAAAGCCTGGAGAGATATAAATGAAATCAATTGCTTAACTACTATAACTAGAAATTTGGTACCTTTGCACATCCATTAATCATGGGAACTGGTCCTGTGGTTCAAATTCTGTTTATCTTTTATGTTTGAACAGCCAACAAGGAATGGCTCTTTTGATTTTCACTTTTGCGCAGAGACCCTCTTTTTTTTTCTTCTTTTTTTTCTGCTTTGCCAAAGTTGATCTCCTGCACAAATTTCCTTGCATCTTAAGACCCTGGCAAAGATTCCAGATTTGGAGAGAGATGCTCTTTGGCAAGTGAGCAGTTCCAACTGCCAACTCTTTGCAAGATAAGATTTATGAATTGCGTAACTTTGCACAAAGTGGGTAGGTTGGTGCAGCCTTTGTTTTCATTTTGCGTTTCAAAATGATCAGTACTTTGAATCTGTGACAACCACAATAGCAAACAACTACGGCCCCCTTCACCTTGCCTTTTAGCCTTTGCATTTTATGAACCTTTGACCAGGTGGTATGCTTTTTTTTTTCAATTCATATACTTCTATGAAGCTTATCACACACGACGTCTTCTGTTTCTGCTCAACCTTCAAGTATTAATCTAAATAAACAGCTCTGGAGTTTGGTTCTAAATGCCCGAACATGAAGTAGGAAGAAATCCCATTTTACTAGAACCCTACGTAGGGATATAGAATACTTAATTCAATTTGACTTTCTTGTTGTGTGTGCCTCGTTGCTGTATTTTAATGTCTTTGAACAAATTCATTAAGATATAAGGTAACTGACATGACTTCAATTAAGTTTCAGATCAGTTTAAGTTTAATTCCAGCCATTTTTAATAACGATCAACACTAATTCCAACCAACATTACCCTTATCGCCATCTAGTTTAATTCATGAGTTCAGTGGGTTCTGACTCATCTCGTCAATTTCAGTGCAACTACAAGTTATAGTAAAAGAACTTGTATATCAATTGTATAACACTATTTCGTTATTCCAACTAATTATATGGAAAAGTTATTTGCGAAAGGTCATTGGTTGGGAATAGAAAGTTTTTCTCCAGTGGAGTGAAGAATCATCACCAAGGAAGTTTCGGTCATACAAGAACAATTCAAAGTCCAGGGGATTACTAGTGCATGAATATCAACCATCTTTTCCTGTGAACTTCTAGGAAATTTCCCTCAATTATTCCCTCTATTTATAGTCAAAAACTTCGAAAAAAGGTTGTGTAAACACAAGCAATAACAACATCAACATGTAAAAGAAAATGGGATAGCGTACCTATCTTGGACCCAAAAAGAAGTGTGTAAAAGACAAGGACCTAAATGGTTGTGACCCCACCACAAGGCACACAAGTTGATCAAGCATAATCAGGCATCACTTTTTTAAGGAACTTGATTGGATGAGACTCTCCGGGGCAAGTTGGTCAAAGGCAACGTAATTCTGCTCCTTGTCGTAAACGTGGCACACTGTCAGTATTGTCTTCATCAAACGCCAATTCCATGTAGCCTCGTTCAGATACTGTTCATGACATGGAAAAAAGAAAAAACCAATGAAATAACTCCTTTTTCTTTCTTATGTCTTTTTTGAACATTTTGATTTTACATGTGCAGCTCAAGACTAATCACAATATTGTACAAGATACTGAAGATATCTACCTTTCCCCAGTTTTCTTGAAGCGACTTGTGAGCTGCTCGTAGGTTATAACTTGGAATCCTGGGAGATATATGGTGGGGTATATGGACATTGATATCATGGCAGAGGGTCTCAATCCTGTTGAGAAAATAATGCCCCCAATGTATAAAAACACACACCCCAAAGAAGAAGAAGAGTGCTAGGTTCTTGTGAAGCAGTTATGGCAATATGAATGATTTTAAGCTAGTAAAAATTCTTAATCATTACTTGTCAATAACATTAAAATATTACATATATGTGAATTTAATAGCAGCACAGTGGTCAGATTTCAATAACTGCTTTCATCTGAAAAAAATATAGAAGATAGCTAAAGCACAAAGATACAGTACCATTGAGGGTAATCACAATGAACTGTTCCATTAAGTTGAGCCTGAGCAGCATTCCACTCATCCGCAGATTTGAATGGTATATGAGGTGCCGTATGGTGTACCATCGTGAATGTACTCATCTACAGATTCATGTAAAATTGAAAAACAGAATTGACAGTAAGCTCTACAACTATAAAATTCCCAAAGGCAAGTCGGCTATGTTCACCAATACATGTTAAGTAATGCAGTCAAAATAAAGAATAGGAGACCAGGGAGTAGTATTACCCAAAAGTGATAGCCCAAAAATGGCATCAACCAAAACTTTACCCATCCCAAGATCCCTGTCTTGAACACAATCAATGGCCATCCAATCCCCATAAACGCAAAAACACAAGCCAAACTTATCTTCACCCTTTTCACTTCACTTGGTCTGAACATCTTCAAATCGAAGTGGACTAGCAACCTATTTGGATACCAAGTAATATTTATTCATGTCTATTGGATATTCACACATTAAGAATCATGACTAAAAATCACCATTGTTGATATAACGGCCACAAAACAAAACAGAGAGAGTGATTCTTCTTTTATAGTTACCTACCAATGAGCTATTGACATCCAGGGCCGAAATGGGCCATATCCGTACATGATTGCCTGGCGAAAAAGAGGAGATGAATCAAACTCTTCTTTAGCAATAGGCTGCCAAGCTGTATCCTCAATCAACCTATATAGATGATGAGGTAAAAAGGAAAAGACAAGAAGTTATGAGTTAGAAAAATACTTAAACCAAGGAAGTAGTATGCCTATAATTCAAAAATCAACAAAAAAAATTTCTAAGACTACATTCAGTAATATTAGTGGCTTTCATTCACAAGTCAAAACATTATTTTCACTTAAAAGTCTAACATGATCGTTCATTCTAATGCTCTTTAATTTTAGAATGATTGTTTCTGTATTTTTTGCAGCCCTTGTTATCACGCTGCACCATTGGGAAGAGTATGAATTGAATATAGAATATACTCTTTTTCAAGACATGTGATGTGCTAAAATGAAGCCATTAATAAACACATAAATTAATTAACATAAAATAAATAAATATATGCTTTGGGGAAACCACACAGACATGTTTGTTTTTGCATGATGTCGATCATGCTTAAACCGCCATGGTTCGTATGGGTATATCAACGGCAAAAAGGCCAGTGTTCCAACAATGTCTTCTACTAATTTGTTTCTTGAGAATGATTTGTGCGCACAATCATGACCTATAACAAAAAACTTCACAATGGGGAAGGAAAAAAAAGGAATGAGTTGGCTTATATATACCACCATTAATGAAAAAAGGAGAGCGAAGTAAGTTACTAGAACCAATATAAGATGAAGAGATGGGCTTTGAACAAACCCCAGTAACTGCAGTCCCTGTCCATGCCCAAGCCAGAGGAAGTAGATACCATGGGGCTTTTGAAATCATATAGAGCCCGAATGCATAGGAAGTGGCAGATATTAGAACTGACTTCCATGCTTTCACATCATCAATCTCAAATACCTTATAATAGAAAAACAAAAAGAAAGCAGTTACATTTGAGATTGTTTACATTTCTCAACTGTATTGTAAGCCAGAATTATTAGTTACATTGCACTTATATTTTATCTTCTCCTGGTACTATTCAAAAAGGAATTTTTTATGTTTAAGAGAGGTAAAAGAATGAAGCTTCCAATGAAACCAGCCAGGAAAAATTGAAAGATTTCCAACAATGCAATATGAAGCTTCTCAGATGAAATTCAACCTACTAAATTTACTCAATTGAACAGACTATTAACTCAAACTCAGATCCCCAGCTGAATTGTCAACAATAGAAAACAGATGCATCAGATACGAATTCAAACAATAAGAATAAGTAGCAGTGACCGTGTGGCTCTGAGAATGAAAAACAATACCTTTTTCGGAAGGGTATCAATGACATGCTTCAGCGTAACATTATCTGGGAGTGGTTCTCCAATTTGTTTGAAACCATAACTTTCAGATAATTGTTTTCTATACTCAGCACTGTCTGGTGAAGATGGTGCAACTGGAATGGCAACCGCTTTTGCAACCGCCGTCCAATTTCTACGAGTTAAAAACCGTTGACGTTTGATGCCCTTTTGGGGAAGGCTGTCCCATTTCAAATAGCAGATTCCTGAACCTCACAATAAGCATTGTAAGTTGCCATTCACATTGATAATATGTCACAAATAATGACGACAGTCTAAAAAATCACACCTGAAGAATAATGGGTTCCAATTCTTTGGCTTCGCATTGGATTTTGATGGGGGCCCTGCAACTCAGACCAAGACGAGAGAGTAAGAATTTAAGAACACAACCCACCATACAAAATCTAAAAAGGAAGAGCAAAATGAGAAAAAAAAGAAAAGCAAATGGGTACGATATGGAAGAGCAAATGGCATAGCTTACCATGGAGAGGAACATAGAATCTGCAAGTCTGCAAGCCATTTTGAGCAGAAATTGCAGAAATCCCAGTTCGCAAGGACCCCCACTTCAGTTCAGAACCTCTTTAAAGCTTTGAACTTTGAGATTGTTGAATGAATTGTCAAAAAGATAGGCTTTTTGGGTGGACAGTCTTGAAAAGGAAGTGCCAACTACTCGTGCCGCTCGCTTGCCTTGTGTTGGAATTTTTTAGACTTTGTCACTGACCGCCTCACTCGTGTCATGTGGATAGATTTTCTCAACTCACCATTGCCGCTTGTTGTTCACTCGTCTTCTCGTCAAGTTGTAAGCACAAAACAAAACAATGAAGAAAAAAGTTACATAAATAAATGAGATGTCTATTTTCCTATACAGAAACAGTTATATTTAAATCCATTGATATGAGTTTACCATAACACTTCAAAACAAAATTATTTTAAATTACATTCGATTTTGGAGTTTAGTTTTCTTAGGAATAATGATAATTTAAGTGAAAACGTAAATGCTTTGTTTGGTGGGCTGGACTTGATTAGACTTTTTCAATTAAAATGGACATGGTCCGATCTATTGTTTGATGGGCTTAATTGTATTACACACTGGCTATAACTTAAATTTCTGTTTAGGATATAAATCCAGCATACGCTGGATAATCTGCTTGGTATTAGTAGAGCTTGTCTTGTGGGTAATGGGGCTGTTTAGTTTGTCTGTTGTTGGGGTTTATCCCCTTTTCCTTGCCCAACAAAAAATTTGAATTTGATCTGATAAAGAGAAATTTCAATTAGAAAAAATATATAATGAAAAAAGAGGAAGAAAGATACTGAAGAAAAAAGAAAAGAAAAAAATAAGGCACTGAGGCAAAAAGTTGGAATTTTGCATCAGATTATTGTTAATAAATAAAATAAAATAAAATATTGATTTATTAAAACAATGTTAATTTTAGTATGTTGTTTGGTGTCCAATCCAGCCAGTCGAATCCAATATTTCAAAATTCATCATAATCATTCCAAGTTAACCCACCAAACGAGGCCATAGTCTATATAGAAAGCGGAGTAAACTTGGACTAATGTTAAGTTGAGTTGAATGCATGAATTGGCCATAAAATTTGTCAAGGGTTAATCACTCATTTGGTCCTCAAATTTGTACTTGATTTATATTTTGTTCCCTCAATTAAATTATTCGTTCAAATAGTCTATCAACTTTATATTATTCGTTCAAATGATTTTACCGTTACATTCCGTCAAAGTTGCCGTCAACTTTGTTATTGACGATTTTACCATTACATTTCACGGAATATAACGATAAAACCATTTGAACAAATAATATAAAGTTGATGGACTATTTTAACGAATAATTTAATTAAGGGACCAAAATATAAATCGAGTATAAGTTTGAAGACCAAATAAGTAATTAACCCAATTTGTCAAACACTACACACAATTTTGTGGATATGAATGAATAACTGTTGTTATAGTGAGACCACACCACGTTCATAATTTGATTGTATCCATCCACACTTTGCACGAATCCAACTTACTTCTATAGGTCCCTAGGGCCTAGGAGAAAACATGGTAAACGACTTTCATATGTCCTAGGAGTCTAGGACTCGGAGCATTGCGTTTACGAGGATATTAATTACCTTTTTCTTCTAATGATTTGATTTCAGAATAATCATTCTTAGACTTGTTGATAATGGACTTACATGTTGGGCCTTCTTATTTATGTACATCAGACCTTGGGCTTAGTTGACAATCTATGTCATGAAAGGAAGCCTTCAACGGATTCAAAAGCCCCAACTTCTACCCATAGGGACCGGCTAGTGGTTTTCTTGTAGTTGTATAGTATTTTGGACGGCAACATGGGACATAATTAAGATTATGATGTTTTTGTTGGCGAGTTCTTGCTTAATCAGGATTTTGATTTATTACCAATTTATTTAGTTATATTATAATTGAGATTTATTTCTTAATGTAATTTAGATTTATTTCATATTTTATTTAGAGTTGTACTTCCTTATAAATATCTCCATATTTAAAAATTTGCCATATTTTATTTGACTGTTTCAAATTAATACAAGAACAAATAACAAAATCAGATGACATATTACATATTGCCAAGAAAGTAACAAATCGATTATATCTTTCTCTTTGCATGATTGGTCAATGGTCAAGAAACCTTTTCAAAATTTGTTTGGACTGAAGCCTTTCAACCCTTTCAAAGAATAATTTATGAGCTCGCACACAGCCACACTTACAAACTTACTCCCATCCAGCCGGCTGAGGACACCATCTTCCAAGAAACAAAATGATATTCTCAAAGGTTCTTATTCTCAGACTGAGTCAAAGTACTTGTCTACACCTCAAAGGATTATCCATCTTTTAGGCCATAACATTGAGATGCTCTGCTGATATATAATCAGTATACTTCAAATATCAATTCAAGGGGTCACGCATTAATTCCTCGAGGATTCTAAATATCATTTTCCCTCAAGTTTTTGTGGTACAAAAAAGGTTTAGCTCAGAAACCTCAAAGCGGAGCTCACATCACAACACAATGGCCACTCCCTTTATTTTCCTATTCTTCTTCATACTTCTTTGCAAGCCCCACATGATTAGTTCAAGTAAGCATATGCAAAACCAATACCAAGAACAACATAGACACATGGGATATATACAATTTCTTAACATCACTTTATTTTTTATTTTTTTTCACCAGGTACTTGCACATTGGATTTTACCAGATTCCCTTATGAAGCCCAAAGCCAGTGCTTTGACCTAGCAGAAGGTTCTTTCACACCTTTAGTAATGCAGTCATGTTGCAGCTCTGCCCTTCAATCTATATACCAAGCAATGACTATAAAAGCTAGTCAATCTAGATCCATATTCCTTGAGTTTGCTGAAGCTCAGAATTGCACCAACATATTCCAAAAGCTTCACCACAGGACCAATCTTAACAACTGTGATCTCCAAGATTTTATCTCTTCTTCAACACCAAACTTGTGCTCAAACAATGTTGATTCAGTCATTGGTCTTCTTGGGGTTGACATGTACAACGCTTTACAGTCCAATTGTAAAGGCTTATCTAGCAGTAATCATAGCGATGAAGCGTGTTTCGATTGTGTTGTTTCTTATAGGCAATCATTGCAAGCTCTAAAAGAAAGAATTAGATCAGGTAACAGGTGCGCTGAAGCTCTACTTGTTAGTCTTGCTAGCTCAGATGCTCAATCCCCAAACTTGGTACGCGGAACTTTTTCTTGTTTGTGGAATGAAATAAGTAAGATATGATCCAAATCCTGGTATGTGAAGCATTAATTATGTTTGTTTCACAGATTGTTAATTTTATTCTTGTGTTTCTGCAGAGTCTCCATGGCCTAGAGGCCCTACACAGAATAAAAACAAAGGTATCATAAAAGAAGCTACCTTCAATGTTGTTCTTTTTGTTTCTATAGTTGCATGTCATCCCATTTAGTTCTAACACAACTACTAATAACAAATGTATAAAAGCTCATATCTTGGGTTCCAAGAAGCTTCTTGCCATAGTAATCCTGGCGGCAGCACTGGTGATTATAACTCCGATTCTTTATAAGATAACCAGGAAGCAACTGCAATATGCAAGCAAAAAAGATATCGAAATCCTATCCGGTGAGCATTCTTTTAATTAGCCTCTTCCAAAGATCGAAAATTAAGAAGAAAGACTCATATATATTTGTTGTTGCGGTTTTAGTCTCCAAGAAGACAGTAGAGGAAGAATCCAGGAGTTTCTTTAACTGCTCTGGTCTTTACCTATTCTCCCAAGATGAAGTGTTGAAAGCTACCAACCATTTTGATGATTCAAACTTGATTGGAGAGTCAACACTTGGTATGAATTATGAACCATATGATGCTGACTGATCAATATATATGATTTAATTTAGAACACTCAAAATTGGGTTACAGCTGAAACTCACAGATTCTTTCAGGAAAATTCTATGTTGGGATAATGCCTAGTGGAATGCCAACAACAATTAAGAGACTTAATCAGGGGATCATTGAAGTTCAAAATTTCGGCGAAGAGGTAATAAGGAAAGCCAAGATAAGGCATCCTAATGTGGTGACCACTTTGGGATATTGTGATACAGGAGAGCACTGTCTTGTTTATGAGTATTGTATAAACGGTAATCTAGCAGGCTGGCTTCTTGGTAAGGTTTAACCTACAATCAAATGATTGCCTCTTGTCTTGATAATTTGATGATTCTACTCTTGTGCCATTTATGTGCATTTATGCAGTCACATTATCTAGCAGGTAATGGGAGGGCACTAATCTTGACATGGGAACATCGAATGCAGATATCGATCGGCATTGCTCGGGGTTTATGTTTTCTCCATGCCAATGCCTTGGCTAAAATGGTTCATGGAGATTTGAAGGTAATTTAATTTGCTTTAGTACTTAATATTCAAATGATATGGTCTCTAATCTTTTGAGTTTGAGAGGTTATTACTAACCAATGACCCTGTACTTGCATTGCTTGGCTTGATGGCTCAGTTATCAAACATATTTCTGAATGAGAAACTTGAAGCCAAGATATTAGACTCCAACTTATCAAACTGCAAGCCTGATGAAACAAAAGGGCTACAAACCATAAAAAATGACGTTTTCGATTTCGGGGTTGTTCTGCTTCAAGTTTTGACAGGAAAGAAGTCAAAATCTCTGGTTGAGGAGGTTTGCTCTAAATCCCAAATATAGTCCATCTGTGATGAAATAATGTAGCTAGCCTAATTGATGTGTTGCAATTTGTACAGGCAAGAGATGCAAGACTGAAAGGAGCAAGTATAAGTGGCATGGCGGATCCACGTTTAAATGGGGCTTATGTTTCCTCTGAATTTCGAAATGTATTGTCCATAGCTGTTAGATGTACAGCTCCAAGTGAACGGGAAAGGCCATACATGGAAGAAATTGTACGAAAACTTGAAGAAACACAAAGTTTAGTATGAGACAATACGAGATTGAACCAAAAAGAAATAAATTGTTGCAACAACTAGACAATTGTGCATATGTGGAATTGCATTGTTCTTGTTATGTATTCAAAATGTTGACGTGGAACTTCTTATTTATCTATCAATGAGGTTTTGGGCTTAGATCTTAGGCAGCGAACCGGGTGAAACATGAATTGACTCCATTAACAATTAGGAAATCTTAGGCGGCGATATTGGAGGAAGGGGTTTTGAACACACAAACTCAGATGCAGTGGTCACTATACACTTTAAATATAATATTTTAGAAGTATAGCCGCGCGGCTATACCTATTAAATATTCGAATATGTTCAAGGCGTATAGCCGTGCGGCTATACTATTTAAAAATAATAATTTAGCAGTACAGCCGGGCGGCTATACTTGTTAAAATATTCAAATACATTCAAAGCGTATAGCCGGGCGGCTATACTATTTAAATTTAATATTTTGAACGTATAGCCGTGCGGCTATACTGTTAAAATATTCGAATATATTCAGAGTATCGCCAAACGGCTATACTATTTAAATTTAATATTTTGGAAGTACAGCCGCCCGGCTATACTCTTAAAATATTCGAATATTTTCCCAGAGTATAGCCGCGCGGCTATACTCTTTAAATATAATATTTTAGAAGTACAGACGCGCGGCTATACCTTTACCATATTCAAATATATTCAAAGAGTATAGCCGAGCGGCTATACTGTTAAAATATTCAAATATATGCTAACAGTATAGCCGGGCGGCTATACCTTTAAAATATTCGAATATTGTCAAGAGTATAGCCGCCAGGCTATACTCTTTAAATATAATATTTTAGAAGTACAGCCGCTCGGCTATACCTTTAAAATATTAAAATATATTGTAAGTAAGAGTATAGCCGTGCGGTTATACTTTTAAAATTTTCGAATATTTTCGAAGAGTATAGCCGCCCGGCTATACTATTTAAATATAATATTTTAGAATTACGTTATATTTCTTATGGTAATTCATTTCACATTATTGAAATCACTCCAACTAAGCATTCAGTAGATTATCACTTGGATCTAATTGAGAAGGTTAAGGCCGAATCTCAAATTTAGTGTGCGATTATCAGTTGGATCTAACAACAACACTGATTTGTTCAGTCCAGCTTTCAAAATGCTAATATGAAGTCCGCATGCCGTGGGCTATGGCTCAGCTCCGTACTCAGGCCCATCTTCAGAATTATTATTATTTTTTGTCGACACAAAAATTATTGTATAAAAGATTTAAAATGTCAAAAAAAGACAAAAATAAGGGAAGGAAAAATAGAAGGAGCCACGTCGTGGATAATATGACATACACGTCGAGCAGTGATGGTGTCCACGTCATCTGGAGCTGACAGTGCCAAGTCGGTTGGTGAAATCCCACAGCTGCAGAGGAAAATGGTACCAAACAGAAACCCCCCCAAAAAAAAAGGTGTAACAAAACAAATTATCTATCACACTCTTCGTCGTCGTCTTCTTCTACGACAATCTAATCCACAGACAGAATTTCTAACCCAGCCAAAACAGCAAAAAAATCAGAAATTCTTTTTCTCAGAAGCCAACTAAATACTGTACCGAATTCCCTTTGCTCTACCAAATTCCTCATTTCGACTTTAACAAATTTCATTCAAACATTACATTTTTATATATGCATATGTGTATATATATGCGTACATATACGTGATTGATCGGCAATTGTAGGCAGGGTGATTTTGATTGTGATAGGAGGGAGAGTTTGGGAATAATTGGACATCAGAGATGGCGTTGCTGCGCAAATTGTTCTATCGGAAGCCGCCTGATGGGCTTTTCGAGATCTCGGAGCGAGTTTACGGTGCGTTTCTTCATTTATTGACCCTTCTTTTGAATTCGATATTTCTTCTTGTTTTTCTTCTTTCTTCTGTGATGGCTGTCGAACATTTACACACACACACATGAATCATGATATATATATATATAGTCCGGTTTGGCAGTGGCTACATTGTGTGCTTAATTGAATAATACCAATCCTAATTTAACTATGTTTACAGTTAATTAAGCAACGTTTCCTGTTAATTTAAATAATGAACACCTTGCGTATTTTTATGTCTACTTACAAAAATAAAATAATAAAAAAGAAGCAGCAGCAGCAGCTCGACTATAAAACTTTTGAAATATATCTACTGTATTGCATTTGATGAAAGAGGGATGATTAAGGAACAGTCTTGAATGTAGTGTGTGTTCAGATTGCCTTAACACTTGCTAATTGCATAAGACTCTCACAGTGATGATGCCATCTTATGTGAAGGGGAAATGTATGTCGTAATTCCTTTTGAATAGTTGTGGTTATGGCCTAGGCATATAGTATGACCTGACTTTCTTTTAATGTCTGATTCTTTGTCTACATATAGTTTTTGATTGCTGCTTCACTACCGATGCTTGGAAGGAAGAAAACTATAAAGTTTACATAGGTGGGATAGTTGGTCAACTCCAAGATCACCTACCTGATGCTTCATTCTTGGTGTTCAATTTTCATGATGGAGTGGCACAAAGCCAGATGGCCAGCATCTTGTCTGAGTACGATATGACCATAATGGATTACCCACGACACTTTGAAGGTTGTCCCGTGCTCACACTTGAGTTGATCCATCACTTTCTTAGATCCAGTGAAAGTTGGCTAGCACTTGGGCAGCATAATGTGCTGTTGATGCACTGTGAACGTGGAGGTTGGCCTGTTTTAGCTTTCATGCTAGCTGCGCTCTTGATTTACCGGAAACAGTATAGTGGAGAGCAGAGGACGTTGGATATGGTTTATAGGCAGGCTCCTCATGAGCTTTTGCATTTTTTATCACCGCTAAATCCAATCCCTTCTCAACTGAGGTATCTACAGTACGTTTCGAGGAGGAATGTAGCCTTGGAATGGCCTCCTCTGGATCGAGCGCTTACCTTGGACTGCGTCATCTTTAGATTTATTCCTCATTTTGATGGGGCGGGTGGTTGCCGTCCTCTATTTCGCATTTATGGACAGGACCCTTTTGTTGTTACTGATCGAACTCCCAGAGTCTTATACTCAACTCCAAAAAGAAGCAATACCATCCGGGCTTACAAGCAGGCAATGTTATCTCTCTTTACTTACTGAGACATAATCATATACTCATTTAAATGGTTGCTGACCTAAATGGATGTTGACTTTACGTTCATATGTGATTAGGTTCATCATTCCCTTATAATCAGTCAATTGTGATTAGGTTCATTTGCCTGGTCCATACTTTGCTTTTCATTAATCTAAAAATGTCTACCTTGAGATGACTTACCTAGCTTTAAAATGGTGGTTCTCAATTGTTTTGAAATGGTGTAATTTGGGATCTGACTTAGGTTAAACCTGTGCTGATTTTGAGGGGAGATACCTTGCATTGAAGGGGCAAGGCTTAGAGCCTTATATTGCCTACTTATCTGAACAGATGCCGAATTGTATTTCAACTAGGAGATGTCTTACCTGTCTGGTTTGCAGGCCTAGGCCAATGGAACCACTAATCCAACGACCACCTACGGTTCACTCATAAGACAAAAAAAAAAACAATAAAAGAAAAAGACACTAGTTCTTCCTGAAGCAAACTTTTGTACTTTCCTTGTCAGAAGTTTAAGAAGAATTAGTAGATGTTATCCAAACTATGACATTAGTTACATTTGGTTCCTGACGTACTGTTTTTTGGAGATATAACAATTAGTGGGTAATGTTTAAGTTTTAACTTTGGCTTGATCTTGACAGGGATCCTAATATGTCTAATATTGGTCAACTAAAACTTAGTTTTATGTAATTAACTCACAAGATTAGATCAAAGAGGTATTTGTTATGCAAGTTGGGTGACGGACCAGGCTTGGTTTCATGGAGCTTTGATTGGTAGTGAGTTTGAGAAGCAAAAACTTCCAGTCTTATTTTCTTATCTTTGATCTGTGCGGAACTTCACTTTCCTTATATGTTTTTTCCCATTTATATTTCATATATAATGCAACTAAGATGTGGTCTAATCTTTAAATGTTCAAAACCAATGCAGGCAGAATGTGAACTGGTTAAAATTGACATTAATTGCCATATTCAAGGTGATGTTGTGGTAGAGTGCATTAGCTTACATGATGACATGGAACGTGAAGAGATGATGTTCCGCATCATGTTTAATACAGCTTTTATTAGGTCTAATATTTTGATGCTCAACCGTGATGAAATTGACATGTTGTGGAATGCTAAGGAACAATTTCCAAAGAACTTCAGAGTAGAGGTGTGTCTCTGCTTCTTCTGATTGCCTTTGATTCTTTTGTTGTTTTTTTCCTGACAAATTGTTTGGCTACCATACGGTTTAAGATCCTTTTTTCAGAGATGGATGCTGTCAAGACTGCATCCATTATTCTGGGTGGTATTTCATGCTTTGAGGATAAAGAGGGCCTTCCAATGGAAGCGTTTGCTCAAGTACAGGAGATCTTTAACTATGTGGATTGGTTAGATCCCACGGTGGATGCCACACTGAATGCGCTACAACAAATGGGTGCATCAAACATCGCCCATGAAAAGTTGGACAATGATTCTTCCCAAAGTACTGGAAATGACACTTCCTTGCAGGAATCAAGTCCAAGAAATATCCAAAAGAAAAAGAAACAGTTAAATCTTCAAAATATTTCTAAGAACCTTCTCTCCTCTGCTGAGGTGCAGCCAGTGGCCTCACCTTTGCAATCTCCAGATACCACTGTGAGTAAACAGGAAGCCAAACCCCAAGACATTCATACTGCACTTCAGCTACCCAGTCAATGTGATTCAGTATCCCAGCATATACCCCAACCTTCTCAGTCAACCCCAATGGGAGCATTTGCTCAAGTTCAAGAGATCTTTAACCATGTGGCCTCACCTGCGCAGTCTCCAAGTACCACTGCGAGTAAACAGGAAGCTAAACCTCAAGACATTCATACCGCACTTCAGCCACCCAACAAATGTGATTCAGTATGCCAGCAGATGCCCCGACCTTCTCAGTCAACCCCAATGGAAGCATTCACTCAAGTTCAGGAGATATTTAGCCATATGGCCTCACCTATGCAGTCTCCAGATACCGCTGTGAGTAAACAGGATGGTAAAACTGAAGACATTCATGCTGCACTACAGTCACCCAATCAACGTGATTCGGTGTGCCAGAAGATGCCCCAACCTTCTCAATCAACCCCTGTTTCCTCTAATTCCAGGCAAGATTTACCTGAGCCCGGGCCAAAATATCAAAACACCTGCCAAGCTAGTGGCATAAAACCTCTGTTAAATGATCATGACTTTTCTGGGAGACAGGAAATTTCCCATTCAGTCACTGCATATCCTGCTGTCCCAGATGCAACCTTGAATGTTTCACGTGTACCTGAATCCGCAGAAGTCAAAAGTATCTCAATTACAGCACCAACACCTTCATCACCTCCTCCACTGAGACCTTCCATGACTTCTTCTACTATAAAAACTCTTTCTTCTCCTCCCCCACAGCAAGTGCCGCCACCTGATTGTCTTTCAGTTTCAAAACCTGAAGACTCATCACTTTCCAAAGACTCTGAAACCTATACACAGGATGGAACCCATCCATCTATTACTAGTCATCCAGGTGCCCATGGGATGCCGATCTCAGGTACCATTTCTGGCAGTGTGTTACCTGATCCACCATCCGCTCCTCCACATTCTCAAATTACTACGTCAGCTCGGCCTCCTCCAACTCCTCCACCACCTCCTCCAACGCTGCCTTTGAAAGAGAACCTTGCTGATGGTTTTGGACCTCCTCCACCTCCACCTCCACCTCCTCCTACTCACTCAGGGCAAGCTGGAGGAACAACAAATTCATCTCCAGTTCCACCACCACCACTACCTACTCATTCAGGGCAAGCTGGAGGCACTACAAATTCATCTCCAGTTCCACCACCATCACTACCTACTCATTCAGGGCAAGCTGGAGGCACTGCAGTAGTTCCTTCTGCCCCCCCTGCTCCACCTCCTTTTGGTAAAGGAGGCTTGAAGACAGGGAATCCTCCACCGCCACCGATTATTTCCCCGGGTAATGCGAAGGGACGTCTATCACGTACCATAAGTCCAAAAAATAATAATGCAAAGAAACTGAAGCCATTGCACTGGTTGAAACTATCAAGGGCAGTTCAGGGAAGCTTATGGGCTGAGGCACAAAAATCTGGTGAAGCCTCCAAGTATGAACTAACTTGCTACAAGAGAAGACTTATGACATGTAAATCTTGCAGCGTCTGACATTCTTATTTATTTTATTGAGACAGGGCTCCAGAGATTGACATATCAGAGCTTGAGAATCTTTTCTCAGCGGCAGTGCCAACTTCAGATCATGGCAGGAAATCAACTACACAGGCTTCAGTTGCCCCTAAATCTGATAAAGTTCAACTGGTAAATTTCTTTCAACCTTCAGTTGATGAAGAACAT
Organism: Prunus padus; assembly: GCA_024362665.1. NCBI lineage: Eukaryota > Viridiplantae > Streptophyta > Magnoliopsida > Rosales > Rosaceae > Prunus > Prunus padus. Next base: position 22,071,821 of record JANFAM010000007.1, on the reverse strand, counting down.
GTTGCCTATATGGATTTTTGTTATTGACGTGGTTTGTGTTCATCATTATACTTCATAGCGGTCATGTCATGAATGAGCTATATGTGTTTTGTTTTCTGGCTTGCATCTCAGCCTGGTTCGCTATATTATCATGAAAATCGTATTTATATCTAGCTTTTTATTTGTTTAATGCAGATTGACCACAGACGGGCATATAACTGTGAAATCATGCTTTCAAAGGTGAAAGTTCCATTGAATGAGTTAATGGTAAGCTTGATCGTACTTTACAAAATTGTACACAAATAATTTGTAGTTAAGATTTACTCCAGGCTAATTTTCAACCACTATAGAACTCAATTCTATGGATGCCTGATGTAATCGTTACTGTTGAAAACACATCAACATACACGGTGTGTGTGCAACGTGAAATTTAAAAATTGAAAAAGACTACTACTGAATTGTAAATTCATTACGGGCACGATATCTGACCAAATATTTGAAGTAGTTGAATGATCGCCAACAAAGGCATGGGTAATGGCTTTAAATGATGGCAGTCTTAAGAACCGCTATGGTTTTTTTCTTATAAATATTTTATTTTATTCCACTCCTTTATTGTGGTGTCATTATGTAGCTATATTTTTCACATTAGTTGGTACTTGAACGTTATTCTGTTTAAGTTGCAACATAAAACATCTTATTCCGTACAGAGGCATTTTATGGGTCTGTGTTTATTGTTGTATTTTTCTTTTCCAACTTTAGTCAACTTCTCCCCATTTGCTGCCAGAATGGTTGCATTCAACTCTTCAGTTCTCTACTAGTGATGATTGAGGTGCCATTGCAAACTACTGTAGCATGTATCACCTCTTATCAGTATGCATTGGTGTCTAATTCACAGACAGTGCTGTAATTCTAAGCAACCTTCTTTCAGCATTAATGCAATATTTTTCAATATCTGACTTGTATGGTCTTAGAAGCATCACACAGTAGTGGATTATTTCATCAGATTATTGGTTATCCTTGTCAATTGCCTTCTTCTGTAACATTGACAGAAATCAGTGCTTGCCCTGGAGGATACAGCACTGGATGCTGACCAGGTTGAGAACCTCATAAAGTTCTGTCCAACAAAAGAGGAGATGGAACTGCTTAAGGTGGGTCATCAAAACTGTTACTCAAGATAAAAGTTTCGCTAATTCATTTCAAGGTTGTAATCTATAATTCTGTTTTCAGGGCTATACTGGAGAAAAGGAGAAGTTAGGAAAATGTGAACAGGTTTGCAGGATATCACTGTTGCATTATGCTAGTTAATCATGGCCTCGTAAACAGGATGAATAATCATCCAAACACTACTTTTTTTTTCATTTTTTTAGTATCCCAGCTACACTGGGATTCAAACAGGTGACCAGGGGGGACCTCACAACTGAGGTAAACCCCTCGGTCAAACACTACTTGATATACAACATTACATATCATGTTCATGGGTTATTCTGAGGTTTAATTTGTTGTCTGTTTTCTTAGATGTAGTTCATGGTGGATATGGGGTTCTTAGAATTGTAAACACATTTAGAGTCATCATCAAATTGATGATCGAGTTATTATCTGGTGTACTTTTTATGCATTAATACACGTGGACTCCTTTACTGATTTTTAAATGTTGATGGCAGTTCCTGTTAGAGTTAATGAAAGTACCTCGAGTAGAATCAAAGCTCAGAGTTTTTTCATTCAAAATACAATTCTCTTCTCAGGTAAACTAGCATTTTTATCATCTTAATAGTATATTGTTTGGGTTTTATATTAAGACTTAACGGCGGCACATAACTGCCATGTAGGTTTCTGACCTTAGAAATAGCTTGAATGTTGTGAACTCTGCATCAGAAGAGGCAAGTTCATCCTTCTTTTTCCTCAACCATTGATGGTAATCATTCCAAGATTATTGAAGTCTCATTTTTCTTGCTACATGTGGTCTTTATCAGATCAGGAATTCTGTCAAATTGAAAAGAATTATGCAGACAATTCTTTCACTAGGAAATGCTCTGAACCAGGGGACGGCTCGGGGTAGGTTGAAATTAATTTGAATTGTCATCTTAGCATTATACAATATCATAAGATCAAGCACATGTTTCAATACTTTGTCTGTATCCAGGCTCATATTCATTCATATTTCACGGGTTCGATTGGAATTACACATACAGTTTTTATGCTGCTGATTTGTACTACTAATTTCATTCCTTCTGAGTGTAATACTTGATGTTATATTTTAGGCTCTGCCATCGGATTTAGGTTGGATAGCCTTCTTAAACTCATTGAGACTCGCGCAAGAAATCACAAGATGACTCTTATGCACTATCTTTGTAAGGTAGATTCTTATGGACTATCTTTGTTAGACCGTGTGTTTTAATTATGGTTTTCTCATTACATTCTTTTCTGAGTGCTACTGCAGTTGTATGTTTGTTTAAGTATATTCTCAACTGTGTTGTAGTTCGGTGGAATGCAAAATCTTGTTTGTGTGTATTTCTTTGAATTTACTTTTAAATAAGCATTTCTGGTTTGTTTGGTCTTTCCTCTAGGTACTCATTGACCAACTACCAGAGGTTCTAGATTTCTCTAAAGACCTAGCCAGCTTAGAACCTGCGTCAAAGGTATTCTTTTTGTGTCTGGTCCATAATTTTCAGGATTTTTTTGGGTATCTATTGACTGACTTTTCTATGCGTTATAGATACAATTGAAATTTTTGGCAGAGGAAATGCAAGCTGTAAGTAAAGGATTAGAGAAAATTGTACAGGAACTATCCACCTCTGAAAATGATGGTCCTATATCAGAAAATTTCCGTAAGGTAATTTTGTGGCAGTAATACGGTCACAGATATTATGCTTGACATTCAGGCTTTGACTTGTAGTTTTTCTCATAACCTTCAGATTCTAAAGGAGTTCCTCCGTTTTGCTGAAGCGGAAGTGAGGACTTTGGCTTCACTATATTCTACTGTGGTAAGTCTTTGCTTGATGAGCACCAATTCAAGGTTTTATAATGTTTGATATTGTATTCTTGACTTGGAGCTGAATGTTGCAGGGTAGAAATGTGGATGCACTGATTCTTTATTTTGGAGAGGATCCTGCTCGCTGCCCTTTCGAACAAGGTATCCACCAAGAGTTCTTGACCTTCCATTCCACTACTAGGGGCTTGTTTACGATATGGACCGTTTATAAACAGACTGACCATCTTCCTTCATCATGTGATATTAAAATATTGGCGACATATTACTTTCTAAACATAGAGTACTGTTGTCTTCTCTGCCGACAAAAGTCAAGACTGCTATCCTTTTTTTTTCTTTTTTCCCTTGGGTCACTGATGGCCATGTATGTGGTGGTTTGTCAATTCATGAAAAATCGACCATGAATATATGGTCGTGTGCTTAATAGAATGCAGTCAGCATTAAACTATAATCACTGTAATCACGTGCTACCTCTCTAACCATTTCAATTTACTGCTGCAGTTGTCTCAACTTTGCTGAACTTTGTTAGAATGTTCATCAAAGCCCATGATGAAAACTGCAAGCAGAGTGAGAATGAAAAGAAGAAAGCAGCAGAAAGCGAGAAGCCCAAGATGGGTGCTTCAAAGGAGTCTGAACGATTGTCACGTAATCCAATCAAGAGTGGCAATACATAATGATCCAGTTTCTAATCTGCTGCGCTCCTCATCTCGGACAAAAATTATAATATGAGCATTAGATTGAGCAGAAATAGTTTCTTTTTCCTTTTCTCATTTTCCCCTTTGCATTGCCAAGAGGGCATACCTTTTGATGGATATTGGGAATAGAATGTAAATTAGCTAGAGTCTCGGATGTAGGTATAGAGTTGTGATGAAGTGACAGAATATGATGCTGCAATGCAAGGCTGATTTTGTCCTCCGAGAGGCGCCTTTTATTGTTCATATTGGACCAGGTACGTATAGGAGAGTTTCAATAATGCAGATTTTGAGTAGGCGATTTGTACAATATATAGATGATGCGCCAGTTTCTTTCATTGCTGTAAATAAAACGAAGGGATTTTGTCATAGTTCCCATCCCACAGCTTTCTATAAATTTAATATGTTTTAATTTGCTGAGAATTTGGTTTTTTTTCACTGATAATTTGGTATGTTTTAGAGGGGCTCTATTTGGTTCCGTTACCCTCTATTCCATTATGCCCAAGGGGCCAAGCCTGGGACGTGGGACTGCAAATTCGTAAACACAAAAATATATAATAACTTCCAATGGCCTGGTTTGGATTGTGAGTAATGACAATAACAAGAAGTATCTAGAATTTTTGGGGAGTATAAGGGGGCTGCTCTATGTTTATATTTTATTTTAATTACAAAACAAAACCTGTAATTTATACCAAACGTGTTTGACCAAAAACAAAATACCAAACGTGCGTTTCACGTAAAATATTAGCAGTTCTGAAACGACGTCGGTCAATTGCGCGGTTTCCCAAAATATGAGTCGGAAAGCCTCATCTTCTTCCTTGCGCCGCCGGCTGCAAAGCAAGCAATGCCTACCGTTTTAGAGAAAAATAAGCCAGCAGCGGGCAGAGGCTTTTTGTTTTTGGGGCATTTCGTCGGAGTTCCCATGGAGGTCTTCCGGCGTCCACGGTCCCGTTTGTCCTCGTAGAATTAGGATGTTACTCTTTGAGTCCTAGTAGAATTAGGATTTCCTCACTTACCCAAAAAAAAAAAAAAAAAAAAAGAAATCCTTGTTTACCAAGAAAACAAAAATTTCCTAATACATGCTAGGCTGTATAAAAATGGAATTGGGTTTACCCGTAAATCCTAAATTATAATTACGTGCGAGTAACTCCTCTCTCTCTCTCTCTGCTCCTCCTCCTCCTTGTTCAAAACTAAACTGCTCTCTCCTCCTCCTTCCTTCAAAACTAAACTGCTGCCATGGTGATGGTGGTCCACGCCAAAGATGATGCCTACCTCGATGCCGTCATTCCCAAGCGCATCCAACTTTTTGAATCCATACAGGCCCAGCAACATGCTGCTCGACAGTCCCTCCCCTCCGATCCTATCAAGTAAACCCTAAAACCTCTAAACCTCTTTTTGAATTATATAGCTTCTCTTCTCTATGTCTTTCTTAGAGTCTTACATTTATTCAATGGAATGTGATGAAGAAGGCACTCACCTGTAACCCTTGATGTAATTCTGATAGCTTTTTCCACTTCAAATTAAGTCATTCTTGCTCGTCAAGTATATATGGATCATAAATATAACAGCAAATGAAGAAATATATTATATATAGTGATATTGCGTAAAGTTTGAAATATATATTTTTTTAATTTAAAAGTTTTACTAAACAGACCAACATGTAGACCGGGGGCTATGGTCATCTAGGTTATTACATGTGAAAAAGCTGTTGCGTGACACTTGTTGACGTACATTGTGTTATTAAGAGCATCTTGTTTCCTTACGTCTTCTTTCTTTTCTAAATTCTACCCAATAATTGGCGTTACTTTTGTTATTGTCTGCGCTGGTCTTTTTTTTTAATTATTATTTTATATTTCTTATCCCTACTGTTCCCATAATACTAAGATTTTTTCGTGTTTCACGAGAAAATCTGTTGAATACAATTATACTCTTGTTTTTCTCCTTTTGTGATTAGTCACTTGACTCCTCATGAATACAAGTATAACCACTGCACCAATCTCTGTTTCATGATCTGATAATTAATTAGGCCCTATACGAGTTGGAGGGAAATTATTACCAATTGATTCTATTGGTGTTTTTCAGGATTACATTGCCCGACGGGAAGGTGAAGGAGGGCAAAAAGTGGATAACTTCCCCTTTTGACATTGCAAGTGAGATTTCAAAGAGTTTGGCTTCCAACGCGTTGATTTCTGAGGTCAATGGGGTTCTATGGGACATCAACAGGCCTTTGGAGGGCGATGCTGAGCTTAAGCTCTTCACATTGGACTCATTCGACGACAATGTGGATGTTCGGCATACCTTCTGGCACTCCAGCGCCCACATTCTTGGGCAGGTATAAGTACCAAAAGTTCTCATCGAGATTTTGGTTTGGTTTGATTTACTGTATTGATTTGGATTGGATTGGATACATAACAACTTTTCATACGATGCAGGCACTTGAGGTGGAGTATGGATGCAAGCTCTGCATCGGTCCGTGCGCCAGAATCAACACCAAAGTGGATATGTTTTCATCTAGCAAAGAGGTTCTTGAATAATTGTACTAGTTGTTAGTTTATATGTTTTAACAAATATCTGTTTTCGTTTGTTATTTTATATTTTATGTGTATATTTTGTCTCTTTCTTTGGTTGACGTTGCATGAAATGTGTTTGCATATGTGGTTTCCTTCGTGTGCAATTCAACTAATAGGATAGTTCCAAGTTTGTGGTCCCGGTTTTGAAGTTTTATTTTTATTTTTAATGCTGGTCTTTTTAAAAAGATTTCGTGGTTTCTCATATGGTTCCCTGCTGAAATGATTGAATTCAATCCCAGGGTTTCTATTATGATGCATTTTATGGAGATTTGGGCTTGAATGATGAGCACTTTAAGCAAATCGAATCATGGGCAGAGAAGGCTGTTAAGGTAGTGTTTATTCTCTTTTAATAAAATTCGTGTAAATTTGTTGTATATGGAGGACAGTGTTGCTCCTCTACTGCTTGCAAAATGATAACTTCTTTGAAAAGTTTTCTATTTGTTGTTGTGGATCCTTGATTGTTAGTTGAAATTTTATTTTCCAGGGGAAACAACCCTTTGAACGCATTGAAGTATCGAAGGAACAAGCACTTGAGATGTTTTATGATAATGAATTCAAGGTAAGCAAAGGTGCCTAGTTTTGTTTCTTATACTTAAAATAATTTGTTTACTACTTCTCATATATGCATTCCATGCGTTCAAAATTGATTTCAGATTTGTTTTTGTTTTGGGCTATTTTTAATCAGGTTGAAATCATCAATGGTCTTCCAGCAGACAAAGCTATCACTGTGTATAGATGTGGCCCCTTGGTTGACTTGTGTCGTGGACCCCATATACCAAACACATCCTTTGTGAAAGCATTTACATGCTTGAAGGCATGTGTTCTCTGTGTGTTATAGCTGTAGTTTCTAAGATTTTCTTTCATATCTGTTTCTTAATGTATTGCTTGTATTTTATTTAACTCATGAATTTGCAATTCCAGGCTTCTGCAGCCTACTGGAGGGGTGACAAAGATCGTCAAAGTTTACAGAGAGTTTATGGAATGTCTTACCCTGATAAAAAACGTTTGCAGGTGGCATTATGTTTTTGACCTTCCATAACTTCGGTTTTGGTTCTTCTTATCTGCTTTCTTCTAAATCACAGTGCAGTTCTATTTCATTTGTAATGGCCAGATTGTGATAGTTCTTGAATATTTCATTTTCTTACCAACATCTACCTTTTTTCTGCAGGCACATATCCAGAAGCTAGAAGAAGCAAAAAAATATGACCACAGGGTGTTGGGTAAAAATCAAGAGCTTTTCTTTTTCCACCCACTTAGGTATGTATTGAATTCATATTTCTTCATTGTTTTAAGTGATCAAGAGTGTCAATGATTTCCATTTGATTATATCTACTTGTGAATTTCAGCCCGGGAAGTTGCTTCTTCCTCCCTCACGGGGCTCGGATTTATAAGAAATTAATGAAGTTCATAAACAATCAGTATGAAAAGAGAGGATACGAAGAGGTTAGCAGGCTTCAATGTTTTGTTTTTATTATTTATTTTTTTGATGAGATAGGGGGGAATGTTTTAGTTTTTACATCACCTCATTAACGTTAAATAATATGCACATCACTTTCTTTCCTTTGATAGGTTATAACACCAAACTTGTACAATATGAAACTCTGGGAAACATCTGGTCATGCTGACAAATACAAAGAGAACATGTTTTTGTTGGAGGTGAGTTTTGCTATAACTTGATACCATTGCGTTTGTTTATGTTGAAGCAACTTTATGCTTAAAAGTAATCTTACTGCGAGGGATTAAGTAATGAGGGAAGGCAGATTGATGGACAAACATAAAAATAAGTCGATACTCAGATTTGAACTGGTGTCGCCTATATTAGTCCAACTACTTTCTTGGGATCTCTGTGGGGCTAATGTCATGAAGAAGAGGGCTCTGTTGCTCGAACAGTAAAACAATATGAAATTCAATGCAGATGATTGATTGATATCATCATCTAAGAGTTATGCTATGTAAATGAACAGGACTAAGTCTAACTTACTTGAGTTTGTATCCTCTTATATGATAATGTCAAGTTTCCGTTGCAGATTGAGAAGCAGGAGTTTGGATTGAAGCCAATGAATTGCCCAGGGCACTGTTTAATATTTCAGCATAAGAACCGTTCTTACAGAGGTATTTTTCTTTTCTTGAACCTTTTATTCACTTGAATTGCTGGTCAGCATTATCTATTGTCACTAGTTTGTTTAGGAATAGTTAATGGAACTCTGTGTATCGATATCTTTAGCTAGCATCAGTAGCCTTTTTATTTATTTAGCTTTCCATCCTTTGCTGTTAAGGACTTGAAATTGTTACTTATGTGTTTGTGGTGTTTATGCAAAGAACTACCTCTACGAATGGCTGATAATGGGGTGTTACATCGGAATGAGGCCAGTGGCGCACTCACTGGATTAACACGTGTCAGGAGATTCCAGCAGGTATACTTTGAGGTTTTTTTTCCTTCTGGCTGTGTACTTGGTCCATGCTCCTTGATACTTTTGTGTTCGTATTCATTTATCATTTGTAACTCATTTGCTGGTAAAGTGTCTCTTCTTCTGACTATTTTAGTCCAAAATATGCTACAGGATGATGCTCATATCTTCTGCAGGGAGTCCCAAGTGAGTCAAACTTTACTCGCATACTCCAAACTTTTTGTTTTTGCGGTTTGGTTTTGTTTTGTTTTTAACACTTTTATCTCTCTGTGTTTCGTTTTCAGATAAAAGATGAAGTGAGGAGTGTCTTAGAGTTTATCAAGTATACCTATAATATATTTGGCTTCACATTTAAGCTGAAACTTTCAACAGTAAGGTTCTTGATCCCTATGATTGAAGCATCGGACATCTATCTAGTTTCTGTTTTTACTTTTCGTTAATGAAGGATGGGTGGGAATTCATATTTATCATGCGTTGTGCGTTTATGTTGTAGATGCCAGAAAGTCACATAGGAGACTTGGCAACATGGGAGAAGGCTGAGGCTGCTCTTAAACAAGCTTTAATTGAGTTCGGCGAGCCCTGGGCGGTATGTTTACTTGGGCTAACCCCATGGGCGTCTAGCTCATTTATTAATAGTATTTAAGCAATTTCTTTTTTTGTATCTGGATGTGCTTACATGGTTAGTCATGTTGCGCAGGTGAATGAAGGAGATGGTGCATATTATGGACCGAAGATAGATATCACTGTATCTGATGCATTGAATAAAGATCATCAGTTGGCAACATTACAGGTATGTTGTTGATCACTTGTTTTCTTTTTTTTCTTTATGTTGATGTTTGATTTTGTTGCTGTTATGTTACCATTTGAAAAAATGCCGGTGGCTGATTGCAGCTTGATTATCAACTTCCCGAGCGCTTTGAGCTGTGTTACTCATCGGAGGAAGGCAAGATGGAGAGGCCTGTTATGATACACAGAGCTATTTTAGGTTCTGTTGAGCGTATGGTTGCTGTACTGTTGGAACACTACAAAGGGAAATGGCCCTTGTGGCTCAGTCCACGTCAGGCAATTGTTTGCCCTGTCTCGCAAATCTCTATGCGTTATGCTGAAGAGGTTGGTTTTTCTTGGCTGTTTTGGTCGAGTATAGCTTGTCTATCGTCTTAAGGCAATGATCCATGAAAGTTTCTTAATTATGTGAGGTTGTGCATTTTTGTAGGTAAGGGATCAGATCTGTGAAGCTGGTTATTATGTGGATGTTGACACAAGTGATAAAACAATTCAGAAAAAGGTGAGCATTCGTAAGTTAATAACTGAAGGAAGTGATTTAGATTGTTTAAGGCAGGCAGGCAGGCAGCCTTGTGTGTTGGTTGTTTACTGATAGATATTGTTCTTGTTGATGTTGTTGTTGTTGTTGCAGGTACGAGAAGCTCAGATGGCACAGTACAACTACATTTTAGTTGTGGGTGGGGAGGAAGTTAAAAATGGACAGGTAGGTAGTTAGTAACTGTTTATTATTTGATTTCCTTTGTTCTTCTGTCTTCATTCAGGGAAGGAAGTTAATGTTTGAATTGATCCTCCTGTGAAGTTATGTTATTGTGTTGATTGATTCAGGTGAGCGTAAGGGTTAGAGATAAGGATGAGGTGACAGTAATGAGCGTGAAGGGTCTACTCCAACACTTGAAGGACCAAGTCGACGCTTTCCATTAACATTGTTTTGAGGCCTCCTAGTCCTAGCTTAGCTTTTGGTTTATGACGGTTGAGGTTTTGAGTCCTACTACTTTAAGAATTCTGATATCTATGTTGGTTCATCCACTCCACTGCACCTATGTGAATGAATTGTAATGTAATAAAATTAAACTAACCAACACTTAGAGACAGACTTGTGTTGTTGGAGTTGGGCGGTGTTTTGTTGTTGCATCTAAAACTAAATTTGTCAAATTCAGTTGAGACATCGAGACTGGTTTCCAAACTTGAAACTTGAATATGAAATTGGGGATTGAAATCCAAACTATAAGCTCTTGTGGTCTAAGCTTTATAGCAATAGCAAACGTGGAAGATATGCTTGACTAATATTTACAACACTCTGGACTGGTAATGGTAGTTTAAGGTAGATATGTTATTGCTCATCAACAAAAACAAAATGTGACTTTGATTTGACTTTGACTTGTGGGCTGGGTTTGTTGTGAGTTCGTTTTTATATTTGGGCTTTGCCATCCACTCTACCAAAACCTAAATATTAAAACGTTTTGGTCGGGTCAAAACTATAAGGGTCGTTTAGTGCAGTAATTTGTGTCGTAATTTAAATCCTTGGGTATCTCGGATTAGCTCGGATTGTTGGTGGATTAAGTCACGACCTACGTTTAGTCTCTTGACTACAGAAGTTGGATTGTAAAAATAGTGAAGGCACTACGTTTGGTCTTTGTGTCGGACTAAAAAATAATTTTTTAATTTTAAAATTAATAATTTTTAAATAATTAAATGTAAGTTTTTTTGTTATTTTAATTACCAAATTGACATGTACATTTCATATATGCAAAAGTTAGAAATTCGACTCATAAATTAGAGGTTTGGTTCACTACACATAATTCTACCATTAATACATACAAATAAACATCCACAATTTCAAAATGAAACTAATAAACCCCACAACCATGAACCATCTGGCTTTAATGCTAGCAATATGTTATACAATTTGTGGTGTTTCCAAAATGAAGCCAATCTTATCAATGCATCATCCACTACATAACCATGGCTCCTATGGCCAATTCTAGAAACGTGTTTTGAAAGAGAAATTTTGAGTAATTTGTGTAGTTCCCAGGTTATTTCTTCATGAGTCCATGTAAATTAAACAACTCCCTAGTGTAAAAAGTGCCCAACTTTATATGCAGTCTAGAAATTTCTGGAGAGCAAGCGGCTAACGAGGCCTAAAAAATGCATACATAGACAATGCAATTCACAGCAAAAAAAAATCGCCTATATAAGTAGTCACACGACATTCCATATAGAAGAAATTATTGCAGATTTTTTTTTCCAGTTTCCAAAATTTAAATACAACAAAAATTACTTGTATGTTGATGAACTTAGATAAGCTCAGAGGAATCAAATGCAAACTACCATTCAAGAACTTGCAATCCCATTAAACATCTCTGAATAACATCATTGTTCCATATTTGATGATGAAATTTATATCACAGGTCCCAATGAACAAACAAGGAAGACATCATCCATCAATGAATCCAGGTTTAGAACTTAAGACTCCAGCTCTTTCACTTTCTCTTCATTGAAGCCTAGGGTAGCCAGTATCTTGTGACCCGGCGATTCCACCGTACCAAATGCCAAGAAGCAGATGAGATGTTGTAATTTCCCCACTATCACCTGCAATTGAGAAATGGCAAGGACTTTAGAGCAGAGCAAAAAGACTTGACAATTCTAATTTGCCAAAAAGAAAAGATGTTCATGTGCCCTTGGAGCTCAATCCCGCAATTCCACAAGTGAGGGTACATTGCGTAGTAGCAAAGAGCAACACATGTTCAATTTCTGATAGTTCTATTATCTAGGTTGCTGTCAAGAATCAGATAAAGAATATTTTTAATTTTTTTTTATCAATTATTGAAACCACATCTTAAATTCCCATCTCACAAAGCCGAATTACAATTACTTTTTCAAGCTCCACCGAGAAGTCTATGCATAGGACTTTACATGGCATTGGAAGATAAAGCTTGTCATTGTCATAGAAATGAAAATTGGATCTAATAACTAACTAACAACAACAACAAAATAACTGTCATTTCAAGAAAACACAAATTGTTCTTACATTCTAGGGAAGCTCAGCTCCCATTATCTACAATGACCCATTCTAGAATATGGGAAGCTGTCATAGAATCCAAAATCTTTTACCCATATAATGTGAGATACGTCTACTACTGTTTCTTTTCAACCCAAAAATAATGCAAATCAATGAAGCCAGTCCATGCATTGAGTATTCATCCCCTACCCACTTCCTGCGACTAGGGACAAATTTCACTTGACTAATTCTTATACAAAGCAATTTTGAAAAGCCTTTTACTATAACACTTAACCCAGAGCTCTATATTTTTAAAAGACTACACTCTCAAGCATACAAATTCTCAGATGGAAGATTAGAAAATGAAATTACAGAATACAGTAAATATTTAAACAAAGTTAAAAAAAAAAAAAACGAAATCATATGTTATGCTATTCAAATAGAAGTTACTAGCCTATATCCATGTTGATATCATCTCAGCCATCTTACGTTACCTATCAGTATATTTGTAATCATATATTTGTATGCATGTTAAGATGCTACTTGAACGAGCATCCATGCAATTCCAAAGACAGCAGTAGACTTAAGCTCAGGAGACATGTAAGAAACAATTCAAATTCACCAACAAAAAAAAAAATTGAAAGGCCAATGAAAAGAATTTCCAAAATATAAAAATTTATATATGAATCAAACATCCCAGAAACGCACCAGATTTTAGCTTTTTGTCAACAGCCCAATCAAGCACTCTTTGAGCACATACTCATAAAAAAATTCCACTTGTTGTAAAGGGGAAGTGAAGAAATGATAGGTTCCTTATATCTATGACAGGAAACATTAATATCCACTAAACATCCCATTTTATCCCACATTTCATCTTATTCTAATATTTCAGTAAAACCAAACCTCTGTTTGGAGATTGAGTGATGCTGCAAGAACCTTCCTGCAGGTACCCTTCAACAAATTTTGATATTGTTTGTTATTAAGCTATGTTTGGACAAACTGCGTTTCAGAAACTGCAATTTCAGAAACTGTGTTTGTTGTACATGCAATTATTGACCCCCACTCTCTTACAGTTACCAAACAATAAGCAAGACATGGCTTTTACTCTAGAAAAGTCAACATGAAGCATTCAACATTAAACCTAAAATTGAGCATCCAATTTTCACATATATTCACAAAATTGAACCAAGTTTTCAATTTCTTTTTTCATTGTCGTACGTTGATAACCATTTCAATTTTAGTTTTTAGTTTTGTTTCTCTCCCTCCTATCCTATCTCTCAATCTCCTCCTCACTCCATTCTCACTTGTATTTTCCTCTATACTAACACAAAAAATAAAAACTAAAAACTAAATTGAAATAGTTATCAAACCGTAAACTTACAAACAAATGAGATTTATGAAAAATGGTATCACTACATCTACATCAAAATAGAATGACACATTCCAAAATCTGCCCATGCAAATTGAATCCCATTCTAAAGATGCAACGGAATACAAACAAGAGAAACTACAAATGAGTAAACTTGCCAAAAACATAAACAAAACTACCAACCCAATCATAGATTTCCACCCAATATGAATTAGATAAGCCTTTCCCTTTACCCCATTTTGACAAGAACATGAATCTGAAGAATTCCAGATCCCATCACAGTCCACAAACCCTAATAAATATCACATAACAACAAGAAGCTCCTCATAATTTCTTGTTTTGTTTCTAAAATGAGAAAATAAAAAATAAAAAAAGTAATTCTCATCAAACACCATGCGAGAATACATAGCTAAGATCATCTTACCATAATCTTACTAATCTAACCATCTTCTTTTCATTTTCCTCCGCACAATAATACTAGAAATGAAAAAAAAAAGTGATTATAAAAATTTAAAAGAGAAAAAAAAAATTTAATCATTGATCATCATCTTCATCAAACGAAGATCAACATCATAATAACAACAAACAATATCAGAGGCACAGAGCCGTACATCTTAGATCTTGACCAAACCTCTGTTTGGACATTATTTTAATTACTTCAATAAAACCAAACCTCTGTTTAGATATTAAGCTCAACCACAATCAATGTACCCTTTAACAAATTTTCAAGGACAATCGTCCAAACACATGGGAAGAATATGAGACTACAAGTTGTAGCTTTGGTTTAATTGCTATTGTCTAACCTAGATTCTGCCAATTGAAGGGCAGTGAAGAATATCCAGAAACAATTGAAAACCAAAGAAAATGAAGATCTGAGAGAGAGAGAGAGAGAGAGAGAGAGAGAGAGAGAGATTACCGTTGCCAAGCAGAGATGATGAAGATGGAACCGAAAAGGAGCGACCCAGGAAGGAGAGACGCGAGCGACGCGAACGAGAGAGAGAGAGCTGGAGAGAGAGGCGGACTCGCGTTCTCAATTTTGCGAACCGCTTATTTTGCGAGCCAAGTTTTCCCCTCTCTGTATAAGGAGAGCGAGTGAGGGCTTTTTTTTACTATTTGGACTCCACAATACCATTTAACTTAGTCCCTCGTTTACCAAACATGGGCTTGCAATGCTATTTAGTACAGTCCCTGTTAGTGAGGGCTACCAAACATGCCCTAATAGTATAAAGATGTCATTGGATCGGGGTCGTTGTCACATGCGGTTTAGGTGGTGCGTGGGATTACCAACAAACAGTACTGGTAAATCACGTGCCCGCAACGTTACAAATTCTGCCCACTGCCCAGTTCTTCGTATGGAGAGAGATTTTCATGCAATGTGGATAACACTTTTTGTTATTTTTTATTAATAGTGTAATGACACGTGATATAACTTTTTCACATATCATTGTATTAATGATCGGAGATAATAAAACAGTGTTATTCACGTTACAAGAAAGTTTTTATAATCCACACGACTATACAATTCCCTCATCTCATCAATGTCTTAAATATATAAAATATATTTTTTTTTGGACAGCTCAGCTGTATATGTATATGATTTGATTCCCGTCTCTTTCAATCCCAATACCATATGATATCATAGCATTATGGAAATTAACAAGCATTATGGAAATCCTTTTTTTGTTGTTGGTGATTTGCTACCAAATACCAAAACAAGGCAAAGCAAATCCCCATAGACGAACAACGTCCAGCCCCCTTCTCAAACTATAAAAAAATATTATGGTTTTTCACAAGCTACGGTGCCACAAAACCAAAATAAAACATTGGTCCTTCATTTCCTGCCATGTTGTCATTAGTTTTTCCTTATTAAAAACAGAAGAAATAGTTTTTGTTTAAAATTAATTGGGTGTGTGTCGGTGGGTTTTGGAGCCAGCGGTAGCCGGTGAGAGTAACATTTTGCAATTTACATGTCCGGGTATGATGTGAGTGCTGCAGGTGCAGCATTACGTATTATTTGGCCACCCCGATTCATAAAATCAATGATTAAAGTGCGATTCTGTGAAGAATTTTCAACATCGACATTACATTTTAGTACAAAGCTAAGGACTATGATTGAAGTCCTTAATAGGATTTTAATACTTGATAGTTTTATACACAACAAATAAATGTATTCATAATTGTGTAACGTAAACAATGTTGTTTGTTGGTGTTGGATTCCATATCAGCATCAATCAGTTAGTCAAACATCACTCCCATGGCCTAGTCTTTTCACAAATATACTTTTATTTTATTTTTTGTGTGGGAGAAATTTATTTGCATCCCGGTGGTTGTCCTTATCCATCCCTTTTGCCGTGGTGGATTTCCTACTAAATGCATGCGGTGCAGCATTTTAATTTCTAATTCCATCATCTGTGATGTGTGAGTTGTCCTCCTCCATTTCTTAACTTTGGCAAAAAAGTTTCCATCCCATCAATATTTCAGCACATCACTCACTAAAAAATCATGTTCAAGGCAAAAGGGTGAGCAAAGGCAAAGCAATAATAATCAAAGCAGTAAAATTGCTTCTTTTCTTTTCTATTTAGATGGGGTGGGTGGGTCAAATAATTAGGTTGTTTCGCTAGCTGCCACTGGCAGCGTTGAATGGATCACCGATTAGCTTACGGTTATGATAGCTCTGTGAATTTGAAATGCAATGAAATTATGAAAGGGGTCATCCTCGCATCGCTCTCTCTCTTTGTAGATATTTATTCAAAGATTATCCTTATAAAAAATCACTTAAATATGATATCATTTGACCACTTAATTAAATTATTGAAATTTTAGTACTTTCTTGAAGTAACGTGTTCATTAATTTGTATAGCACAATTAGATGTCTAAATGGTTTCCGATTTGTTTAATTTTTTGCAAGAATGATTTATGAATGAAGATCTAAAAAATAAATGGTTTGGATCATTGAAAAAAAATTCGTAGGATACCCTATATAGTGTCCCTCATATAAAATTATTTGAGAAATCTCTCGATAGATGGAGATTGTATATATATATATAAAGTGATGTCACGAGAAAATGTATGATATGAAGCTTCCTCACGTTAGCTGTTGCTGTTGGCATCCCTTTTGGCCTTTTTATTATATCCAAATGAGAGCAAAAAGCAATAAATGGAAAAGAAACAAACTGTGCCATAATTTACTAGGCAGGCACAAATCAATAGAGCATCAAGTTAACATCTCCAATACAAAAGTAAAAGAAAAGCTTCTGTCCCTTTGTCTGCATTAGATTGGATGTGTGGAGGAGAAGGAAGAGGAGCTTGTCCATATTAGATTAAATGGGTTTTGGTTACAGGAAATGAAACTATTGCCTCGTCCTACATTTTAAACGACTCTAATATACGAGGAGGAAGTTCAAACTCGGATACAACAATGGAGAGGGCACACCACATTTGCAAATGAAACTATTGCCAACAGGACAAATCACCATATACTTCCAAAGTCCACCTCTCGTGCCTCTCTAAAATTAGGAAGCAAGGTTTTCCATTTGCATGTGAGGGATGACTTTTGGTTGCCTCGGTCACAGTGTTCATAGAGATCCTCCGAAACAAAAGCTATAAGCAGGCTTAAGAGAAGGAATGAACACCCCCAAAAAAGGAGCAAAAGAGATCATCGTTAATCATTCAACCCCTAAACCATTATTTATCCCTCACTTTTTGTTCACTTTACTTTATAAAACTCACACTCGCACATCATCAATCCACAAAATTTTTATGAAAAAAAAAACACACACACACATAGAAAGTAAAAGAAGAAGCAACCCAGTGGGTAGGTGACCCAGAGCCTTACAAGATACGACTATTAACAACACAATCTAGCTAGTAGAAGACCGGTACTCTTTCATGTTCTCTCGCTTGCTTTCCCTTCCAAAGGCAGAGAGAAAGAGAGAGATACCAATGTTCCACGGCCCACCAACTGCCATTTCTTCTGCTTAAAGGTTTCTTCTTATCCAGTCATGACCGGTGCCATCTATATGTCCTATTCTACTATTCATTGCTAAAGAGAGATTACCAAGATATATATAAAAGGGCAATGGAAGTGGGCAGAAGGAGAGACGCGGTAAGGAGTGGTGTGGTTGCAGGGTCTGTGTGGGAGAGCAGAATGAAGATTGATGAAGTGAAAGGTGGGATTAAGGTCTTCAATGGCGATCAGGAGAATTCTGAAGATCAGAGTAGTACTAGCAATGGGGTTGCTGGAACTCGTACAAGGTCGAAGAGAGGTCAAGCTGGTGGTGCACTGACTGCTGCTGGCAAGAGAAAGACTTGGAAATCTGACACCTCTGAAGGTTTTGAGAAGAACCCAATTCAGATATCCAAAGCAAAAACAGAGTCTTTGAAGAATTCTGACCAACAATGCAAGGAACTGAGTGTGTCTGTTGATGGGATCAAGAAGAGACCAACTCAGCTGAGAAGGCTTAGATCTGAGGCAAGCAAGGAGATTGGTGCTGCTGCTTCTGATAAAAATGAGAGAAGCTCAGTTGGGATTAGGAAACCAAGGAATGAATTATTGAAAAGTGCTAGTGATTTGGATGAAGCTAGTGTGGGAATTGAGAAAAATTCAGCTCAGTTAAGGAAGGTAAAATCAGAGTCTAATAAGGGACTTGATGCTTCTGGTAATGCAATTCAATTGGGAAAAGCGAAATCTGAGTCCAATAAGGCCTTGGATGAATCTGATAAGGAAATTGATACGCCTGTTGAGGTAATTGAGAAAAGCCCAGTTGAGATTGAAAACAGTGGATCTGATGAGAATTGCAAGGAGTTCGTTGTGTGCCAAGAAATGGTCATTTCAAGCGGCGAGAGCAATGTGGATGTGCTCAAATCTGATCCAAAAGCATCGGTGCATGACGGTGATGATCAAGAGGGTGATGAAGAAGACGATGGAGATGAATTGGAGGAAGAGGTAGATGAGGAAATTGAGGTTGAGGTTGAAAAGAAAAGCGTTGATATTAAGGAAGTCAATGCAACAGAAGAGAAATTGACCACCAAGGTTGTGAATGAAGAGAAGGTAGTGAAGGTGAATGAGGTCAAGAAGCTTCTTCACCTTGACCGCAAAGAAGTGAAAAAGCTTTATCAAGTTCATCAAAATCAAAAGCCAGAACCCATCTCCTTAAAGTTGGAAAAACCACCTCCTGTTATAAAACGTGCAACAGTTCATTCAAACATCCCCAAACAAACTTCGTGTAAGTTCTTCTTTTCTTTCAAATTCTAATGTTGCATTTTTTTTTCTTCTGGAATTTGAGTTTCTTGGGATTGTTCCTTTGTGTTAAGTCTTGATTGTTTCTGTTTTTACCAATCAATTAGTTGCAGCTTCAAATGAGTACCATAACCATACCAGCTTCCAAGAAACACATAGCAGATTGCAAAGTTTAGGTGAGTTTCCATATTCTTTATATGTTGAATTGCAATTTCTACTGCAAATGGTTTCAATTATAGCATTCCCTTTTTTAACTTCTCGTTATTTTTCTCAGTGGATTTAGTTATGTGGAAAGATATATCAAGATCGGTTTTTGTATTTGGAATGGGAACTTTTGTGATACTATCATCCTCCTACACCAAGGATCTTAATATCAGGTGAGGAAAGTTCTCAATAAAAGAGATCAACCAACACCTTGAATTCTGCATTTCCTTGGGAGCATAGCATTAATCTAAATCTGTTTGATCTTTTTCTCCTGCAGCTTTATTTCTGTCATATCCTATCTGGGGCTTCTTTATCTAGCTGCCATCTTCCTCTTTAAGTCTATTATCTGCAGGTAAAGCTTTTTTAATTTTTATCAACATATTAGTGCTATAGTATGTTACCGAATTTCTCTCTTATCAACATGCTTTTTTGAAATTTATTTTGGAAATTGAATGGCAGGGGAGCTGTTGAAGTAGATTATGCAAACTATGTGGTGGGCGAAGAAGAAGCAATGTGGTTGCTAAAACTGGTTCTCCCTTACTTGAATGAGCTCCTTCTAAAGATGAAAGCTTTATTTTCTGGGGATCCTGCGACCACAATTAAGGTAACTTTCTTTCTTGTCCTTCTTTTATGTTTATTTCTTTTTAGCAATGTTGCAGTGAGTGAGGAAGGAAAGATAATAGGCTAAATTGTAATAACGTTTGCAGTTGGCAGTGCTGCTCTTTGTTCTGGCCAGGTGTGGCAGCTGCATAACCATTTGGACGATGAGCAAAGTGGGTAAGTTCACTCACATTCATAATCAGAGTCTTTGGCTTTTTTTTTTCTTTTTTTTGGGGTAAATACCACGAGGTGTTCCCACTCCTGAAGGGTGGGATTAATCCCCGCTCAGAGCTCGACTTGCCCCTAACGACAAAGTGCTTCCAACGGGTTTCGAACTCCTGCTACTGAGGCATCATATAGCTTATTAGCTGGAGGTGGCAGTTTACCAAACCACAAGAATGGATTATTATTATTATTATTTGCATGTAAAACCAATTTGATTAGTGGAAAACTGAGAGAGAAGAGAAGAGTAAAGTAAAGAAGAGTGAAACAGTAACTGTCTGCTGCTTATATTTATTTAATTTTAAATTAATTATAAGTTGGCAAGCAGCCAAAGCAGCAGAGAGAGACAACTGTCAAATTCTCTGCAACTCGAAGTCTGAGTGAGGAGATGTTGTTTTAACTTTTTCACTGACGCTCGCTTGGTTGTGCTAAATGACAGGCTTTTTCGGAGTTTTCACCCTGCCAAAAGTCTGCTCTTGGTACTCAGCCCAGTTAACTGTTTACGGTAAATCATTCCCCCAATAACCACACTTGTTTTTAATGCATGGGATGTGATCATTATGTCATTCAATTCAATTCAATTTTGACGCCGGCAAGCAATTTCCTTTCCTTGTTTAATCTCCTCCACCCACATTGCTTACACATACATTCTGTCGGTCCAATGAATTTCAAGTACGCATTTTCACAACCAAAACTCACATAACCTTACTTACTTACCACTAGGCTCTAGCTCATCATATAACGGCTCTATGGTGGGGTGGGATAGAGACTTTCATTTCATGCTATCCCCATTAGAAGAAAGTTTTTCTGCTATGAGAGAGCGATGGTCCCACATACTGAGCCCATCTCTGTAAACTGGACCCATTTACCGTTAGGCCTCCTTTTCTCCCGGCAATTATACTGCTTAATATTGGTTAGGGCCCACAACAAAATAATAGTTGTTAGGGTCCACTTTCATACGCTCTTACTTTGGCTAGGCTCTTGTCATTTTCAGCTCCCTCAATGCCTTTCCACTTTGGGTTCATTCAAAATTTTATTGGAGTTGGGGGTGTTGGAGAGGCCTCAATCCTTATGGGCCCACATGTGTTGGGGTTTGTGTTCTAGCCCAATGGGATAATTTAGGAGAATCCAATAGCATAGCATCATAACAAAATAAGAGAGCAGCGCTATCATGAAATTCTTCAGTAGATTACAACAATGACATTTCAATTCTTCATATTGTAACACGTGGATAACAACAATGAGAGATGACCTAACCTATACCGGAATTTATTTATGTGAAGCTAAATTTTGGATTCGACGGTTTCGAGATGCTTGGGAATCATGCACTCACAAGAAGGCCTTGACCGTTGCCATCTTTCTACTGGTTTGGAACCTGTCTTCCGTCGTGGCTCGAATATGGGCTGGTAAGCAGACAAACCCAAACTATTTTTTTCTAGTAATTTCAAACAACAGAATATGTATATTGGTGGGGGTGTTTTGTTCTTATAATATTCAAAGTCATTGGGGTTGTTTTGCAGCGTTTATATTGGTGGTGGCCTTCCGATACTATCAGCAGAAATTGGTGATGGAAGAGTGGGTGGAAGAAGAAGAAGAAGAAGAAGATGATGATGCAGGGGGTGAAGAAAAGTGGGAAGAAGCACAAGGAGCAGAAAGACTAAGACAAAGGCATGTGCAATCTCAAGTGGATAATAATATTACCAAACCAAAGAAAGGATTCTAGACAAAGCCTCTATCATGTGCTGGTGTTAATCTTCTTCCAACTTTTTAAAATTTTACAGTATTTCTTTTGATTTTTTTGTTTTTAATCTTCTTTCCCTCCTTTTACTGTAAATAACTAAATATGTTTAATTAGGGACATTTATTGGTCCTACTAACAAGTCTAGGAGGACATTGTGAGTTTGTGACCAATAATATTATTTCAGTCTGCTTTGTAGCTCTTACAAATATAAAGGGAAATAATTACAACCAAAAAAATTTATATCTTGTTTTGTCTTGTGGAGGTAAACAAATTGCAACTTATGTATTACACTAGCACTACTTGTTCAGCATCAGCACAGGATCGGGTAAGTCACAAAAATAACATTTCCAAATTGGCTGTTTATGATTGAGTTCGGCTCAAGTTGAGCATTTCAAGTTAAGTTTGGATTTGCAATAATGAGTTAGGCCCGAAACAATATGTCGCTTGCACCTAAGTTCGATCCGCCTCTATGATTTCAAATATTTTAAATTACCGTATGTATAAAAAAATATATGGGGAAATCCAAACTCATACCGAGCTAAACATGGTTTTGAACGAATATTATGGCTGAAATAATATCAATCCAAACTCATCCTCGTCTTTCCTCCATTTTGGATATTTTATACTTGCATTGCATAGCTTTTTTAAATCTCAATTTATCGTTTTAATAGTGAAAAAAGATAAATAACAAAATAAAAGCTATTATGCTATTGTAGGCGCGCGGTAAGAGTATGATGTTGAACTTTCTGAACTGGTTGGGTTGGAGCTGCAAAACTTCTGCAAATTGCATGTAAATATAATATTCTGTACTGTTATAGGTAGAAAACCAGTAAAAATCCAAGGGCTCGCTTGCATTTTTGGGCGTGGCAGAAGTGCTCATGACAAGAGGTTGTGTTCGGAGAGAACTTTGATTGGAGTCTGTAAACAGATTGGGTGAGGTACTTAGTTCTGCCCAACCACCAAGGTAATCAGCCTTCCAGATGCGATCATGAATATCATTTGGATACCTAAATTAATATGTATACAATTAGCTCACATAATCTTGGCATTTAAGAAAAATCCAACCATCCTATTAGAGAAATCAAGTCCGTATGGTGAACTCCCATCAACAGTCCTACATGTTTGAGTTGAAATTAGTCTCACATTGGAACACTAGAGTTCTTTGGAGGTCTTTATAAGACTTAGTCTTCGAAATAAAATAGTTTGGATTGGCTATGCAAGTGGCCCAATTGAGTGCCTAATGGGTATGGCCTATGCGCCACGTGTCAAAATAGTACAGCCGTGCGGCTATACTATTTTTTAATTAAAAAATTAGAAAAAACGAGTACAGCCGCACGGCTATACTATTTCATAAATAATTCAAAAAGAAACTAGTATAGCCGGTCGGCTATACTATTTTTTAAAAGAAATTAGAAAAATGAGTATAGCCGCACGGCTATACTATTTCTTTAAAAAAAATTCAAAAGGAAACTAGAATAGCCGGGCGGCTATACTATTTTTTAAAAACAATTAGGAAAAAACTGAGTATAGCCGCACGGCTATACCATTTTTAAAAATATATGTTATTTTTATTCAATAATATGTGAGAATTATGTGTATAATGGTTAATTAATATATATATACTTAATTAATCAAAAGATAGGCCTTGGGCCATGGGGCTTTTGGGCTCTGTGATTTAAATTAAACCCGATTAATTAGCTAATTATTTTTAAAATTCAAATATCATATAATGTTTTTGTCTAATTGAGTTTGTCCGGTAAATTCAAATATCATAATATGTGAGAATTATGTGTATAATACGTGAATTTTGTGTGTCTTATTGAATATTTGTAAAAAATACGTACGTACATATATAAGACACCCAAACGATTTCACAAAAGATTTAATAAATAGAAATTAATTATTTTACGGACTTTTTCTTTAATTTTTTAATATTAAATAATAATTAAAATAAAATTACTAATAAAAGTATTTCAAAAAGGCTAACATATTATTTAATTACATATATATTAAATTAAAGAAGTAGGCCAAAAAAAAGTAAAGAAAGTAATTTTATATTTTTAAATTTTAAAAAAATAAAACCTGGCCCGACGAACGTTCGTCGGCACAGGTCTATACCGGCGTACTTTTCCTGATTAAATTTTCAATTTCAAAAGTATAGCCGTCAGGCTATACTATTTATATATATAAAAAAAAGGATATGCGTCATGTGTCAAAAGAGTACAGTCGTCTAGCTATACTATTTTTTAATTAAAAAATTGGGGAAAACAAGTATAGCCGCACGGATATACTATTACGTAAAAAAAAATAAAAAAGAAACTAGTATAGCCGGGCGGCTATACTATTTTTTAAAAAAAATTCAAAAAAGAGTATAGCCGTCCGGCTATACTATTTTTAAAAAATAATTAGAAAAAAACTGAGTATAGTATGTTATTTTTATTCAATAATATTTGAGAATTATATGTATAATGGTTAAGTAATATATACTTAAATCTCCTGTAAATTCTTGGTCGCGGTATGTTCACTACTTCTTTTTCTTCATGTGTTTTTAAATTTCTATGTCATATGAATTTCTGGTAAATACTTTAGCTTTCTTATTATCAGTTGTTAAATCAATATCTTTTGTTGCTGCCCATTTGATTACTATTTATTCGGTTATTTATAATGTGGTTACTTCTTGCCGTGATTCTGGTCGAGTATTTGCTCTCTCTCTCTCTCTCTCTCTCTCTCTCTCTGTCTGTCTGTCTGTATATGAGAGATTAGAATTGTAAGTTATGCTTTGTAATGATTTGTACAATGTGAGTATGTAGTTGATTATCAGTGAAGTGAGTAGATGCCTTTGCTTTCGCTAGATTGTCTTCTGATAGAAGGGTTTGGAGTTTGCAGAAGATCTTCACTGATCAAAATACAAAATGGGGAGAAGCATATTTATGAAATTGGTTTTTCCTTACTCTAGACTTTCAGTAACTACATTTCTCTTTACCTAGGCTTAGCTGTGGGGGACAACTGCGGTAATACCCTCCTCTATAAGTTTTCTTTTTTCTTGAAGAAATTATTGAGGAACAGTAGTAAATGTGCTATTTATATACTCTTCTCGAGTAATATTGCTACAACAGGCAATTTATTGATCAATGATGACGTGTTTGAGAACACTCTTAAATATTTGACAAACCTTCACAATTTCCAATCCTCAGATTTTTTCACCGTCATCAATCTTTGATTATCATGATACTAACATTGTAATCATGATATGAGGAATTTAGATTCTTCTTGGTGGATTCATCGGCGTTGCCTCTCTGAGGCATGTTAACTACAGAGAGGCCTGAGGCATATTTACTACAGAGCTTTAGAATTGAGGATTAGAATGATAGTTAACGGGCTCTGAATCTCCATAGGAACAATTACTCTCACTTCCAAAGTTGTTGCAATTGATGAGGTTTGTGTATACCACAATCTTGCTGCAGTAGAAGGTGCAGTTATTAAGCTATTTTGTACATTATCATTCTATGAACAAGTACATACTGAAACACTTCATTTCCAAATAAAAAAAAGCATACTTCTTGAAACTCCGGAACATGCCAGTAGCCTAGTCTTGGTGCAAGTTGTTGAGACCATGTTTTCCTAGATAGGTGGGACTGGATTGCGAATGCATATTATATTTTGCCTTTAAATAGCAGAGAAATCACTGTCTGTACTTAACCTATACAATTTTGAAGGATGCAATTAGCTATAACGTTCTGGGCTTAGTTTAAATTGCTTCACTGGTTTAGTCACCAGTTTTACTGAATGTGAGTTTTCATAATTTTCAGTGATTAATATCTTTGTAAAGTTGTCTCTATGTGCAACAGAATTGGACCCGTCGGTGACACATGTGGTTTCAACAGACGCTGGAACAGAGAAGTCTCGTTGGGCAGTGAAAGAGAAGAAATTTTTGGTCCATCCACAGTCGACTGAAGCTTCAAATTATATGTGGTTAAAGCAAGCTGAAGACAAGTTCCCTGTCAAGCAAACGAAAACCTAATGATCTCTTATTTCCGTGCTAACCGTGTCTTTTGTTGTGCATAGTCAGTCTGGAATATTTTACTCCTCTCGTTCAGTGTAGACCAGTTGCTCCATTGATCTCGCTTAATCAGCTCTCTCAAGTGAAGAGTACATGGAGCCAGCCACCACTTAATAGGGCATCATGGTCCCAGAAGTTCATTCAAGTTGTTTAATTTTCGTTGTTGAATTGTTTTTACACAACATAGAAAAGATGTTCGCTGACTAGGTGGGGCAATTTGATAGTGCCTCTATCATACGAAATTTTGATGTACTCGAAATTAGGGTTCCAACATTGTCAAATTTGCTTAATGACACCGCGAGATAGAGCCCAGTGGGCTTCTGAATGCCTTGCAGGCCTAACAACGATTAGGATGCTACATGACATGGCCGAAACCTTACTAGGGTTTTTGATTCTTTTATTTTTAAATTTTGGTCCGGGTTTTTTTATTCTTTATTGACCTAGTGGCTTAAAGCCTTTATTTAGCGAGAAAGCGACACACTAACTAAAAGGAATATGAAAATAGTAAGTCCAGTGCCACTGTGCCAACGAGACTTCTCTGTTCCAGCGTCTGTTGAAACCAACGAGACTTATATATGAAAATAGTGCTCCCTACTCAGTTAGTACGGCGGTAATTACTGGTTTTGATCAATTTCACAATGTTTAGTGTGATATTAGTAGGTCCCTACTCAATGACCGTTCATGTCAAGATTCTCAAAAATCGAAAAACATTTAGTTATGTAATTGTGAGGCGTGACCAAATAAACAGATGAACAAAATATTATAGAGAAACAATAAAGGCTGACCCTATAAATATATATCATATCCATCTAACATTCCACGAGCTGAAGGAGAAGGGAGACTGGTGGTTCTGGATGAGCATCGCATGTTTGGGGTTGGAACTTGGAATGTATAGCTTGTGAATTAATTAGGTAAACAATATAATACAGAAGAAGGGGACTGACGAATCAAAATGAGGCAGAGAGAGAGAGAGAGAGAGAGAGAGAGAGTTAAGAGACGCGTGGAGATATTATTAATATTATTGAAGAAACCTCAGATCAGATGCGTGAGAGACTTCTTCAATTTATTGTTGGAGTGCCATAATGTCGGCAATACCTTTCGATCGATAATGCCAGTGAAGGAAAAAAAAGGGATTCTTAAAGTTGGCGCATGCAATGTTTTAAAATGAAGAAGCTAACATCAAAGTCTCACAATTGTCGCAAGAGCCGCCATTGAATGATAAGTTGGATGAAATCTTGTTCATAAGTCGAATGAAAATGATGTAAAACCACCATCACCATTTAAGGATGCTAATTAAATAAGGATAACCCTTATCCTTATATCTTTCTTAAACCCTGCCTGTCTCTGTGTGGCTTTTTGAGTCTTGCTTGCTCCTGAGTCCAGAATCCAGTCCAGTGCCACTGTGCCACTGTGCCATTGTGCCAGCAAAGCAAGAACCAACATTCAAGTTTGAATTTTGAAGTAAGAAGACGTCAGACATGGCATGCTGTTGCAGTCAACGTCAAACATTTGAGACGTGGCAAATATAATTCAGAAGCGACAATGAAATTTAAGAATAATGACACATAAGATAATTTTTTCACGTGTTACTGTATTATTGGTTATAAATAACAAAATAATGATATTCCCAAAGATTTTTTGCTAGGCCCTTGTAAATCCTAATTAACTAGTACTAATTAGTCAATGACCCTCCCTGATGGTAATAATTGAGGGGTGGTGCCTTTCATTGTGGTTGAGAGTACGACTATATATGTAATTGATTGGATTGATGATGGGGTGGCTGGCACATGTAATTTCAAGATTTGAAGTTTGATGAGGTGGTAAGTGGGGGCTTTTATCATCATATCATATTATTATTATTATTATTATTAACTATTATTAAGTGTTTTAGGACTTTGTTTTATGGTTGATGGAATTGGAATTGGAATTGGGTGGCCAAATTTGATAGCTTATCTCCACCACTTGGAGGTTGGAACAGGAAGGAGATATTGATTGGTTGAAGATAAAAGGTAATGTTAGCGCTCGCTAGGCAGTAGGCAGCATATCATGACAAACTTTCTCCATTCCACTTGTGCCTGTCCTGTCCTGTCCTAGTCTCCTCTCCTCCACCACAGACTACACGAATTATTAGTCTGACTCTTCCCAAATAATAATATCATGCATACAGAATTCTCATGACCAAGTAATTTTAATTTCATTTTCAACAAAATACAATATATATATATATACATGGTGATGGTGGTGGTGGTGGATATATGGTTTTGTAATTGTAGGCTTGTGGCTTTCAGTTACAGCTTTAATAATGTCAGTGTCACCCCCTCGTCAAACAAAGGCAGCAACAGCAACAAAAGAAACAGAATTTTCTCAATTTCCAGTTGGACCACTTCCCTTATGAATACATCTTTCCATTTCACCTGATGAGTGCTTGTTGAATATTTTCACCTCCCAGTCCCAACCCGATTATAAAAATGAATATATTTTGTAAGCAGCAGCACCATTTAGGGAAAAAAACTTTCTTGTAGTCCTATTCCCTTCCAATCAAAACTTGTCATGCGGATAGTCTATCTCTCTTTTTCTATAAAGTTGTCTACGTGACGAGCTTTAATTGAAAGGGAATAAGACTACAGTCCTATCTCCGGTGCAATAAAGTATTTCTCCCATTTAGGGGATATCCTACTGAGAATCTGAAGGAATTGGATTCATTATTAATTGGCGTAAATAAATAAACTAATTGCATTCATTATTAATTGGCGTAGATAAATAACCTAATTGCATTCATTCATATGCCAAAGGGACAAAACAAATAGTGACGCGGTGGAGATCAATTACTTGCTTCCAATCCAATTATCCGATGCCGCTTGAACCCGCATTCATTCAAAAACCGTAGTTTTGTTTTGTGGATCGTATTCATTCATTCTCTGATTATGGCCACCCTTTAAGTTAAATAATTGTTTAACCTAAGGTTTGATAGATCGATTAAGATTTAATTATTATGCACATGATTTAATTATAAGACCCTAAGATCTTAAACCTCTCCGCTGCTTTGTAAATGATACCAAAGTTTACGTTACGGTACTTTTGTAATCCAAAGTCCAAACAAAACACGAGCTAGGCTCGGGCATGTAGATGTATCTTTTCACATGGTGGCATATGAGCTCTCATGTACATGTGGCTTGTGAGGTTGTAAATTGTAATATATATCTGATGGATGGATGGATGGATGGATGCAGCTTTTCATTTAAAAATCTCCAGTGAAAAACAAAAACAAAATAATTATTCAACTTAGACTTCATCTCCTTGTCATAAACTTCCCTTAATAATAATAAGTAGGAGTGAATCTGTCTTGCACAGCGCCTTTGTCATCACTGTTTTGGATACAAAATAAGTAGAAATGTATATATATATATCTGTACGTAGCGTAGGAGAATGTATATATATCCCAACGTTTAGATGAGATTAGATGAGATGAGAGTGGATAGAGCTCCTGCTAAGCTTCTGGGATTTCAAATACAAATAGCGAGCAATAATTTGGAAACTTTTGTCGTGTTGTTCATCTGTTATACATCACGTCTTGTGACTTGTGCGTCGGTCCAAGGCCCAAGGTCCAACCAACAAATAGCAATCACAAGAAAGAAAAAGAAGCCAAAATATATAACTTTGTTGTATGATGTGATTGCAATAATGTTTCATCATATCCTCCCTCCTCACCCAAACAAATATGCCTTTCCCTCCAGCTATCGCTCAACATTATTATTACATTCAAATTAGAAGGTTAGAGAGAATGTTGCTAGTATTCCCCTTATTATAAATTGCAATGCATTAATATTATTAACAGTTTTCATCCAAGCCTTGGCCAACGCACCAAAACTTGAATTTGTGTTTTGTTTTTTTTGGGGGCACGCAAAAACAAGCCCGTTGTGCATGTAGGGGCCAGCCTTCAAGAAATAGATAAACACAAACTAGTGAAGAGCAATTATACAGCTTCAACTTCAACTAGTGAAAAGCATGATCGATCGAGGATATATAAGTCTTAATTAGGCACATGCATCACACCCCAAATCAACACGTTAATACTAGATACAAAATGTAAATGTGGGATTAGTGTGGACACATGTGCAAGTCTACGCCTAATCAATAATTACATATTCACTAAGCCCACTTGTTCGTAGATTGTGATCTGCTTTGACGTTCAACGGCAGACTGGAGTGGAAGGTTCATGCTAATTGCAGTGGCCCAAGACATTGAATATTATCGGATGCGTGCACGTCTCTGCAACAAAACCTAGTCTGACTCTCTCTCTCAAATTTGCCATGAGTTTTGCGTGAAGTAAATGGCCATCGTGATTCGTGCTTGTATTGTATATATAAATTAATTGCACTTAGATATACAAAGTTTGAGGGGTATAGACGATCCACGCGTATATAATATATTACAAAATTGTTATGAGGTTGTAGTAGGGTTTTACTCTACTCCGAGAGATTTTAAATTATATTAACCATTCCTTGAATTCGGTCGAAATAATCTGTATACTTGACAATTATTATGATGAGTTTGATGAAGATTATAATTAAGAATGAAAATTGAACTCATTAAACGATTTTTAAGCTTATTATTATAATAGTCAAGATGATGATAATGAATCATGATGGCAGATGGCAGAAACTGATAGGTTTTATCTACATGATAGGCAATGTAATTAAAAGGCTAAAAGAAAATCTGAAAGAAGAAAAAAAGTAAGGACAGCGACCAAGAAAGAGGCGACACATCATTATTCATCTCAATTATAAAGGGAATATAAAGGGAACCGCAGGACC
Organism: Prunus padus; assembly: GCA_024362665.1. Classification (NCBI taxonomy): domain Eukaryota; kingdom Viridiplantae; phylum Streptophyta; class Magnoliopsida; order Rosales; family Rosaceae; genus Prunus; species Prunus padus. The sequence goes on along the minus strand of JANFAM010000007.1, from coordinate 22,041,156 downwards.
TTCAACCAGCGTTACAAGATAATATGTCATTTTCAAAACCCGAAAAATTAACAGTGTCTTCAAAATGGTTAGTTAGCGTGACTCGTGAGGATAAAACCGACAGCAGTCTGCATGAAGATGCAGATGCAGATCTCTATCTATTACTATTAGTTCATGAGTGAGATGAGACATAATTAATCAAGACTTAAGGATGCATTTGTCGACCATCCATGCACCCATGTGAAAATATCCGTTTCAATATATATGCTCATCCACTACATATGCAGCCACATGGGCCATTTGGTCTAGTCTAGGTCTAGCTATTTACTCCAAATTTTACATTTCCCAACAAGTGTTCATAATTAAATATGAATATGACGAGACTTGCAAATTTGCAGGGCATGTTGGGGTCAAGTTTCAACTTGATCAATTAACCAGAGGACACAAAAACAAGCACACCTGACCTAAGCATATATGTTTATTTGTTGTTGTGGGACACTCCCACTCAACAACACAGTCGAGAAGGTGACCTGAACCAGAAAAACCCCCCACCACCTCATTTTTTAATATTCCTGTTTGCTCCTTGCTTACGTATATAACCATGGGTATATGGTTTGTGTATATATATTATTAACATTAAACGTGACGGAATTAGAGTTTATTTAGGAATTATTATATAAAAGCACCTGAAGACGTTTCTCATAAAAAGTGATTATGGTCTATTCACAAACGAACCCTGAATGAAGCCCATGATTAGTGCTCGACAAATTGACATTACTTAAATCGAGTGACACTACTTTTCAATAAAAAAAAGAAACTGTGGGTGCCTGCTCAGAATTCAATTAAAAATAAAAAATAAAACTGTGGGTGGGAAATTTGTCAAATAGCATATATATATAACCAAGATGCAAGGGCCTGGTCAGCTGTTTCTCTGAGTCACAGACCAAAAGGGTGCAGGCTGCAGCCGCCCAAACCCAATTTGCAGTTCCTAGCAATTTCTCAGCAGCAGCCAGTGACCAGTTAGTGTGGTCTCTGATGTATTATATTGCACACCACAAAAGACTCGACAGATTTTCTCAGACTTGACTCTTGTTCACAGAATTAAGCTGAAGCTGCCAATGCCATATGAATTTCATCTCAGTTTCCTTCCTCTTTATAACAAACAAGAAAGTTTATGAGTGGAAAGATAATAATACTGACTGACTCACTGTAATTATTGGTAGTGGGGGACAAGCTAAGATATTTATGAGAAATTATATATTTTTATATACAAGTTGCTGTTGTTGGTCTCTGAAGACAAAGAAAGCAACATATCCATTCCATTGGAAAGCTATAATCTTGTTTGTTGCGGCTACAAGTTAAGTCACCATTGCAATTTGCAATCATCTCGCTCGCTCTCTGTACACTGTACACTGTATTTGTGGTCATAAATCAAAATGCATTGCTACAACACCTATTATTATTTATTAGTAATAGTATTAGCCGCAAATATTATTATCTCACCCACTCTTACCCTTACACAATATGTTATATTCTATGTACACCGACACAAGTTTACAGATAATAATATTTGTGAAAAATAATCAACTTTTGGGGTCAAACTTCACAAACCAATCATCCATTACAAATAAAATAAAACACTTCATCTCTTTTAGAGCATCTCCAATTGATGATCAAAAGTACACATATTTAACTAGTAAATATCATCTCACGCCACTCCAACCACGTGTTAAAGTTCGATATGGAATGATACTGGAGGTTGAGATGTTATTTTGACATCCCAAAAGCAAGATGTCAAATGAATATTTTATTATTTTTCTTTTCTTTTCTTTTTAATTAAAAACAAATCAACACTAAAGTATAATAAAATAATAATTTAAGTTGACATATCTAGAGAGTGTAAGGCTGTGTATGATGTCAAATCATCACCATCAAATTTAAATTTGATGTTTGGTATTTGATTCGACATCTTTCAAGATGCTTCTTGAGCATCTCCAGCAGAAGAAAAAACTCTTCAAATCGAGGTTTGTCATAACCCACGCAATTTGAAGAGCCTTATTCGCTATTTTAATATTTTCGCGCTTTATCATCTCTTCAATTCAATTAATACAATATTTGGCTTAAAACAATAATAATTAATAACATTTGAAATAATTAATAACATTCTTTATTTTAAAAGATAACATTATGTAAAATAATTAATATTTTAAAATTAATATACATCAAACCCATCAACCAAAAATTATTTTGATTCTCCCAAAATAAAATAAATGTGTTGAAGAGAGAGAGATGAGGTCAGATTTGAAGAGAAAATGAGGTCAGATTCACGACTGAGGTTGAAGATACTGTTGGAGGAAATTTTCCGACGCTACCACCTATTCGAGATCCCAAAGTCGATCAAGAGGTTGTTGGAGATGCCTTAGTAGTTGTTTTTTAATTTGGAATACAAGCGAAATTAAGAAAATGATTAATTAATTTAAAACATGCTCTCAACAAACTCATTGCCGTCGTGTTTCCTCCAAAGGAATTGCGTAATAAATTTAAATTTCTGAGATTGGATTATGAATTTATTATTTACCATATGCATAAAACAAAATTCAAGGTTACGTAGTGACTGTGACACTGTCCATCAGATGGCAGCATGCATGCATGAGGTCCTCATCCTTTCAAAGCTGACTCATCACTTAACACACCAACTGACAACGTGAAATCGAGGAGGGCCCACCTTCAATAATGGAAACATGCGTCAGTTCTGGAATGGGTAGGTTTGAAATGCATTTAACCTTTGAATATACTCGCACGTACATGAACCCAACCTATTAAGGAATCAACAGGATATTCTCTTCACGGTTAACGTAATCACCACCACAACTCATCCTTCAGCCTTATTCTTTTTACTTTTTTTTTTAAACAAAATGATATTTTAAACTACTCTAATTTAAGAGCATCTTCAATTGAGGGTATAAATATACACTCTTTATGATCGGAATCACCCGTAATGGATAGATGTAAACGAATGTAAATTTACATCATCACAATAGAGATGCAAATTTAGATGTACATGTACATCTTATTTTACATCTCTTGCAAGTGGGATTCATGAGAAAAAGTGGACAATGTGAGAAAAAAAAGTGATTTTACATCCCTAATGAGTGGGACCCACATGAGAAAAAGTGAGAAAAAATGACTTTATAGCCCAAAATACATCTTCCCCACAAGAGCAAAAATCACATTTACAACTCCCAGAGATTTAGATGCGATGTAAAAATGACTTTACACCCCCGAAAATACAACCTCCCACTATAGATGCTCTAATGTATGTAAAGAGAAGGCTTAAATGAGGTTTTGCCCCTAATTATACCATAAATGTCAATTTGCATCACATATTATTTTTTCAGTAAATTAAGAACTTAAACTATATGAAATTGGCCAATTTGGATATTGTCGTTAATTTTTGGATGTCCATCCAATTTTCAATCACGTGATATGCACATGATCAGTTTTTGGGTAAAAAAATTGTAAACAAAAAGAGAAGAAAATTTAAAAAACGTTAAAAGAAAAAAAAAATCAAAAAATGGGGATACCATCCCTTGTCTGCCCAAACAACCACGCACCATGTCTGCTTCGTGGGTAAGAAAATCCAGCAAGAGTAAAGAAGAGCTTGGTGGGGTGATGACTGGGTTTTCCAGGTCGAAGAAAAAAGGGATATGGGTCGGGGAGATGTGGTGAGATATGGGGTCAGGGAGGTGTTGTACGGATCCTGGGTTGGGGTGGGTGCTGTGGGGATCTCGGGTGGCCTGGGGTAGTCGGGATCTTGGATCGGTGATGGGGTGGGGTGGGAGAGAAGTGGTTTTGGGTTGTTGGGACGGGGCTATGGTTGGGGTTTGATTGGAGATGGGATGGGGATGGGGGGTTGGCTGGCTGAGAGAGGGATGAGGGAGAAGGAAAGAGACGGAGAGAGAGAGAAGATTTTTTATTTGTTATTTTCTCTTTTTTAAATTTTGTTTTGGACTTTTATTATTATTATTTAATAAGGTGTAATTTTTTCTCTTTAATATTACGAGTCTGCCCTTAATATTGACAGAAATTTGGATGGACATTCAAAAAAATTAACGGCATTGGCCCATTTCACATAGTTTAAGTTCTTAATTTATCGAAAAAATAATATAGGATGCAAATTGATATTTATATTGATATTTATGGTATAGTTTAGAAGGCAAAATTGCATTTAAGCCTAAAGAGAATCCAATTCGACACTATAAGAGAGGGTATACATAATACACACTATTTGTTTGGCATCATTGTGAAAAATAATCATAGGGGATTCACGCAGAGAAATCACCATGAGAGAAAGTTGGCTGAACTTTTTGTTAAAAGTGTTGTTGGTACTAATTAATTCTCACATAATCAAAAATAATCACGCATAATCATTAAACCCACGCTTTCTTCAAACCGATTCCTCGATAATCAGAAACGAAAGACCTCATTACCGCTTTCCTTTTTTTCTCTCTTACAAAGAATTTTTAACAATAAGTGATTTTCTCATACTTATCAAATAGCTTCCCAAAATTTTTAAAAATCACTTATCACCCCAAACAAGAATGCCAAACGACTTAATCAACTAACTTAACAGATACCTAAGCAAATAAAATTACTCTCCAATCCAACTGTCGTGATTTTACTACTAATTTCATGCGGCATTTACCCATCACATATCATCGTCACCAAATTCGGGGAAAGCTTATCACAAAATGCGCCTGTGGCCCACATAATTAAAAGAAAAAACGGCCTAATAGGGCAAAAATCACCCACGAGGACAGAAACGTAATAACATTCCTTTGCCCTGCTGTCCGGTACTGTGACCGAAACCGAACGGAAAGCCTAAAACGTGTCAGTAATCCATTACGTCAAAACCACTACCAGGCAGTTGAGCTGTGACACGTACCCACCTCGAAGTGGCCTCAAGCCCGTGTGATCCACGAGTAATTTTTGGGTGTATCAAGTGCACGCGTGGTGATGTCTGTCCATTAGGTGTAGGGCGTGGAATGTTTTATTTGCCCGTATGTCGTAAAAAATAATGCGAATAAATTAGAAAGTAATTCCAAATGTCCCAGTACATTGGATGAGTACCGCCACGCGTGGTGTCGACATTTAAAAATTTCTCGTGATCCACGAAACCCCATAGGCATGTCAATGTGAGTAATTTTTGGGTGTTACACCACATGCTGACCATCCACTGGTGTAGGGCATGTGGAACGCTTCCGATCGCTATTATAAAAAAATAACGAATAAATTAGGAAGTAATTCCAAATGTTACAGGTTTATTGGATAAGACACCAACCACGTGGTGTACCCAGTACATTTAAAAATTTCTCAATGTCAAGATAGTAATTTTGAACACCAACACCATTATATAACCAGACGCCATCAAACGGAGCAAAAGAAAATACAGAAAAAGAGATTTGAGGCCAAAAGAGCTCTGCTGCTCGGTGGTCCTTTTACAAACCCTATCATTTAAGCAATCTTAGCAAGCTGAAGGTGGTTAGGGAATGCAGAGAGATGAGAGGAGCATCGCTGCACAAGCCTGAACTATCTGTACGTGCCAAGCGCTGCATCGGCGGCAGGAATTGCCACCGAAAACACGTAGAAGACGGGTGACCCATTCGCCCAGTTGTTTTTCGTAACTGTTAAATTTTCATCAAACACCTCAGCTTCATTTTTTTTGTTAGTTTTATTTTAGTTACTGTTACCAATGGCGGATGAAAAAGGCAGAGATGGTTCCTCGTTGCTCCACGGCAAGTACGAGCTGGGCCGTCTTCTGGGTCACGGTACCTTCGCCAAGGTATACCACGCCAGGAACTTGAAGAGCGGGAAAAGCGTGGCCATGAAAGTGGTGGGCAAAGAGAAGGTGATCAAAGTTGGGATGATGGAGCAGATCAAGAGAGAGATCTCGGTGATGAGGATGGTCAAGCATCCCAACATCGTCGAGCTCCACGAGGTCATGGCCAGCAAGTCGAAGATCTATTTCGCCATGGATCTGGTACGAGGCGGCGAGCTCTTCGCCAAAATCGCCAAAGGCCGGCTCAAAGAAGACGTGGCCAGAGTCTATTTCCAGCAGCTGATCTCAGCCATCGATTTCTGCCACAGCCGTGGGGTCTACCACCGGGATCTGAAGCCGGAGAACCTCCTCCTGGACGAGGATGGCAACTTGAAAGTCACTGATTTTGGGTTAAGTGCTTTTTCCGAGCACTTGAAGCAAGATGGGCTTTTACACACCACTTGTGGCACGCCGGCTTATGTTGCTCCGGAGGTGATAGGCAAGAAAGGGTACGACGGAGCTAAGGCCGATCTCTGGTCTTGTGGGGTCGTTCTCTATGTGCTTCTCGCCGGATTTTTGCCGTTTCAAGACGATAATATCGTGGCTATGTATCGGAAGATTTACAGAGGAGATTTCAAATGCCCGCCCTGGTTCTCACCGGAGGCCCGAAGGCTCGTGACGAAGCTTCTGGACCCCAATCCCAGTACGAGAATCACCATATCGAAGGTCATGGACTCATCATGGTTCAAGAAGTCGGTGCCGAAGATCGTGCGGACGAAACAAGAGCAGGAATTCGACGAGACGAGCGAGAACGAGAAGATAACGTGGAAGCAGACGGAGACGTTGAACGCGTTTCATATCATATCGTTGTCGGAGGGGTTCGATTTGTCGCCGTTGTTCGAGGAGAAGAAGAGGGAGGAGAAAGAGGAGCTGCGATTCGCTACGACGCGGCCGGCGAGCAGCGTGATATCGACGCTGGAGGAGGTAGCCAAGGCTGGGAAGTTCAGGATCAAGAAGAGCGAGTCTATGGTGAGGCTGCAGGGGCAGGAGAGCGGACGGAAGGGGAAACTGGCGATTGCGGCGGAGATATTCGCGGTGACGCCGTCGTTTCTGGTGGTGGAGGTGAAGAAGGACAGTGGTGATACGTTGGAGTACAACCAGTTCTGCAGCAAGGAGCTGAGACCGGCGCTCAAGGACATCGTGTGGACCTCCCCAGTGGACAGTTCAACGGCTGCTTGATTGATATAAGAAATAAGATTATAATTTGTTGTGATTATTTTTGTTGTTGTTGTAGTTTCAATTAATTAAGTTGAAATTGAAACTGGGTCTGGGCTTTTTGGGCTTTGGGGCTTGTAGTCGAACCCAAGCAAGCTCTCTGTGGTGTGGTTTGTTTTTGTTATGGTTGTGTCTGTTCTGTTTCTGAGGGTGGAGGAAGAAGTAAACTGTGAATAGGTTTGTGAGCTTAGCGAAACTGTCACGTAATTAAGGCTACGCTCATCCTTTTTCTCTTTTATCCTACTTTTAGCATGATATGGATGGAGCAGTCATAATTGACTAAAATAATGAAATTTTGTCATTATTTTTTCTTTTTGTTTGCATTGGATAGAATTACAGATTTGGTATTGAATATTACTTGTCCATGACCAACATGAAATTCGGTGGTTGGAATTGAGTTATTCCATAAGCAGTTGTTCAAATTCATAATCAATAAGATAACGTTGCCCTTCCTTGATTCATCCTTGACACTGAATATGATCCCAGTTTCTGTGTGGTCCATTCATTTACCATTTATAAAAGAAAAGAAGCCTGCCTACTCATCATCTTATGAGTTATTAACTTATTAGAGCATCCACAGTGGGATGTGTAAAGCCGCTTTTACATTTCTTTTACACCTCCAGGGGTATAAATGTGATTTTTGCTCCAATGAGGAAGATGTAAATTCAAAGATGTATATTTGATTTTTTGTTTTAATTCGTTTTTATGTTAATTTTTGTGTGTTAATTTTATAAAATTAATTTTGTGTGTGTTAGGTTTATTTTATTTTTGTAAACAAATAGATCTAAAAATATTTAAATTTGGTTCCACTCATTTTGTGAACAATCTTTGAGGGAGAATTGAGAGTGATGAAGAAGGTTGATTTTTATAAACAAATGTTGTAGCTATATATAGAGAATCAGATTTTTTGTATCAATTTTCGAACAAAATTTCTTTAAAAAATCACAGCCATCCAATTTGTAGCTGTTGGTGGCCTTTCATTTCAAAACCATCCCATTTTTACACCCATATTTGGCAACTCCAACGTATACAAGCATAGCACTCCCACATGCAAAGGGACCCACCAACAAGAAAAGTCATTTTCTCTCCTCTCTCCTACTCTTCTCTTCCTTTGGGATCCATTTTGAAGGTGTAAAAACAGATGTAAAGCTCCATCTTTTTTTACATCTCAACTCATTCCTCTATATTTACACCCATATACACACTCCCATTATAGGTGTTTCCGGCCAAAAAGGTTGTAAATATGATATACACCTCCTTATACACCTTCTTATTGGGAATGCTCTTAGAAACTAAAATTGCGAATCGTGGGTTAGGTCATTTTGTGAGGGTGGGGGTAATAAAGACTCACCCCTTGTATCTAAGTTTAAATATTAATTTAGAATAATTTAAATTAACGAATAAAAAGAATTCAAAAATTAAAATGAGATGTGGATTGTGGATGATCAAGTGTCCCTAGGGTAGGGCCAGCTATCACCCATGCTATGCCATCATCTATCTCCTCGGCCTCAACTCAATCAACAACAACTAGGATCGGGGATAGTAGCACATGGCTTTACCAATTCACCTTTAAGCTTTATTGTTGTTGTTGTAGGCGCCCATCAATAATTGTAATTTAGGAACAACTTACGTGAGTAGTGATATCTTGGTCATCTAGTGACTAAGGATCCGTGGTTACTTATGGTTGGATTTAAATCCAATAGTTCAATAAAATTTCTTAAAATGAGTACAAAAGTAGATGGACTTTTGAATTTAAATCTAAAAATGAGTGACCACGGATTCTTTGGTTACTAGATGACGAAGAGAACACTACTCCAACTTACGTACCTATACATTCACTCACTCACACACAAAATAATACGAAAACATTCGATACCCAGACAGGACTCAGGAGATTGGATTCTTCTGTCTGTTGGTGTTGCTGATGATCCTACTGGGGAAGGCCACTTGCTCTTCTTTTCAACATCTTTTTTCTTTTATTCCACTCAAATCATCTATCTATTCTTCTATCAATCAATAATTGTAATTAATACCTAGCTTCTTAATTAATTCACGCTATAACAAAATAATAACGATGATTGACTGACTTATATATGCAGCAGCAGTAGCATACTTGAAATAATGATGATTAATTTAGCAGTGCAGCTCTGCTGTTCATATTCCTAATTAACTCTTACTGTGTTGTGTGTACGCAGCAGTGTATGTACAGTGTATTCTCTATCTCTTATGATGCGTTTACTAATCCGCAATTAAATTGAGAGGAATTGAATTGAGCAGGAATTGAAATGAGGCGGAATAAATTAGATTCTTGTTGAAGTTGTTTACTAAAATCATGCGGAATCGGAATAGAATTCCATAAAATCGTTTACTAATTCATGAGAATCGGAATATAAACTAGTACGATTACTAAAATGCCCTTGTCCAAATCAAATATTTTATATACTTTTTTAATAAATTTTGATATAGTATATAATAGTAAGAAAAATTAAATTGTTTTTATTTCATAGACACACTAAAATGATTTTGTTTATTTATTTTTATAAATTTAAGTATTTCTATTAAGTATTTTTTTTTTTTTTATAAATACAAGTATTTCTATTAATAAGTATTTTTTATTATTATAAATGTAAGTATTTCTATTAGTTAATCCTTAACACTAAAATGATTTTGTTTTTATTTATAGGGTTAAGGATAATCTTGGAAATAATGAAAGTAAGTGAGGGCATAAAGGGAAAAAAATTAGCATTCCAATTACGGATGAAATCCGGAATCCAAATACCTTATGTATGTAGGGAATCCAAATCACCCAAATCTTGGAATTCAATTCCATTTTTCGTGTGGGTCCCACGCACTTTTGATTCCTCCCAATTTTAGTAAACACATGTGTAATCCGTAATCAGAATCGGATTCCTAATTCTCATTCCGATTACGAGTTAGTAAACGCGCCATTAGAGTCAGAGCCAAGTAGGGAAAGGATACCAATTAGGGTTGCTCTTGCTTGGTGAGATTATTATTGTAGACTTGTCACTGTCCGAACAAATAATAGCCAAGGTTGATGGATATTTGCCTTCGAGTATGTGGTGGATCATCAATATGCCATCATGGCATTGGCATGTGCCACAACAGTGTTATGTTGCTGCTATGAAATAATAACAACATAATTATATCGCAACTCAATCATGTTATATCATATTCATCAAGAATCCATACAACACTACAAGTTAAAGACAACGTACGTCACCTTAATTGAGTTGGTAAAGATCGTCCTCTTCGTTATCAAGGCTTAAATTCGAGTCCCTTTATCAACAATTCATCTTCATGAATAATCTATAAAAACCAAAAAAAGGGACTAAAACCCCCTCTATAAGTCCTCAAAGAGACCTTGGTATGCCCTCACCTTGAGATAGGGTAACCTCCCCTCCTCCTAAACTTTCCTTTAACCAAAAAAAGACAACTTACGTCTCTCAGAGGATTTTGTCATCAATATATATGTCTATACATGATTCTTTCTGTCTGCAATGAAAAGATTATCTCCTTCCTTGGATTGGATATATTAATTATCACAACAAGAGAGCCAAATTTTGATTCATTGCAGCAGAGAGTTGGCCTTTTCATCAACCTAAAAGTCTCCTTTCTGACTCTTCAAGCACAGGCACAGGCAGGCCACATGGCTGGCTGGCTTTCTGGCTTTCAGAAATTTGAGCTGTCCTTTGGCCCTAACATTTGGATAAGGAACCACAGATGGGCCTATTTCCCACCAACTTTCCAATAAGCCCAAATCCACCTTAGACCCTTTGAGTTTGAGCCTTCTTTTTTGGGTTAAAAAGGGTTGTCAGACAGCTCTTTTACCATGGTCTGTTGTTTTGATTCAATCTTCCAATGTCCTCCACCTTAGAATAGATCCTCCGTCCGCCCCAACTACACCAATAATTAAAAAAACATCAAGATAGTCTTCCACTTACAGAAGATTTCAAATTCGACTCACTCAAATCAAATGCAAGGATAATATATTCTGTAAAATATCTTATCGTTTGGATAAGATTAGGAAAAAGAAAAGATACACAAACAGAAACTATCTGTAAATTTATAGTCTTAGAATGGCCCAGACCTTGAATTCCCCTCCAAAGCTTTTTTGCAGGGCAATGTGTAGAACTTTCCAGGTCGACGGGCCGAGGGCCCACTCCAACAACACCGATACTGTCCCCACTTAACCACCTGCACAATCCTTAGGTGTGGGGTTTTATCACAAAAGGCATTGATGTTAGTTAGAGAGGGGTATTTCTATTTAAACTACTTTCTCTTTGGCCCTCAAGCCGATGTGGGACAACAATGAGTTCCAACACTTCCCCGCACGTGAGACCCCATTTTTATGGGTCACACGTGGAGATCCACACATCGGCAACCACGTGGAGCCATGGGGACTCACCCATCGCACGGGGCCAATGGGGACCCACCCAATCACGTGGCACCTTTGGCCTACGTGGAGCCATGAGGACTCACCCATCGCGCGGGGCCAAACGGGGACTCATATGATATCGATCATAAAGCTTTGAGATTGCAGCTTCCTCTCATCTCAGGAATTCTAAGTGCCAAGCTAAACCCTTTTGCTGATCCCAAACCCTTTGAACTTTGAAGAGACTGATATTCTGTTTCCCATGCATGCTCGCACCAACAAGGAGTAATTTCTGCACTATACAAAGGAAGGTAAAGTCAATAATATTACATTATATACAAAGACTGCCAGGACATTAATTTTTAAACCAACACAAAATGATGGCGAGTTCTAGTTATAAATCGGCCAATTACATTATTACGCCATGATCAACATCACTTCAAGGGAAAAATAGATAAAAGATGAGCATTTTTACCATTTGCTTCATTAGTGCTAAGCCAAAAGATGAAAGGTAAATTGGAAGCTGGCAATTCAGCGCATAAGCCATCACTTTAAGGTGGCTTGATAGTACATCTCAAACCTGAGTGTTCAAGTCAGAAAGGGACAAAAAGTACACATAGGTCAAAAACTGATACCCATCCTCTGTATATCTTCGAAATTAGAAACCAAACCACACAACAATCAGGTTTTGATTGGTACATAAAACAGGATTTTGATAGGTAACCCTAAAATGTTGCATATGCGGTACAGAGAGTACTGGCTTTGCAAACTTTCCAAATTCAAAACATTATTTACTCTAGCTAAAGCAACAAGTACCAAAATTATCAAGTTGTCCTTGCTTGGGAACAAAAGCAGATTGCAATTTGTGGTCATGACCTAGACAGTTTTCGAAATGAAGATCTGAAGTCTATTATGATTAGGGTTGATACTCTAAATTTAAACACTTTCAGCTCATTTCTGCACAGTTGCCATCATAGAACCCATAAAACTTTTCAGGGACTGGAATGCATAGCATTTAATAGGAAGCAATTAAACCCGCCAATGATTGAGAATCATGTAGTGAGAGATATAGAATGAAAAGAAAAAAAGAAGCATTAAGGCTTCGTTGCGAATAAGGTGCTAGAAAGTGATAGATGCACGCAATTGAGAATAGTGTGCAAAGTATATAAATAAAACAGAAAAGCAAGATCAAACCTTCCCCAACGCTACACAATGTTCAAATTTAGATATAGAGAAGATGAGGAAAAGATAAAGGAAAACAACGGATGATGATTGTTCAGGTCATATGGCCTACATCCACAGAATAAAGGGCCAATGGGGTGACATGCATGTTAATATCTATGGAGAACAGTACAGTAGATCCCAAACTTGAGTGTTAAATACAAGTAACATTGTAATATTAATGTAAGGCAGAATAAAAGTTTCAAATCATACAAATTCCATGACCCTACAGAAGGTATATTCCGATTGGATCAGAAAAAGAAAAAAAAAAAAAGGTATATCCTGATGCAATATCCAAGCCATTTAACTCTGACCAAACAAGACCAACATGATGGAGCACCAGATGTTGGTGGTGCTCAAACCTAGGATAGGCCTCAAGACAAACGTCAAGTATACCATTTAAAATCTCCTCATTGGGACAATTAATCCCCAAAACTTGAAACTCATATCAAACAAGACCTATACATACAGAAACAACTAAAAATCATCATTCACATGGAAGCAGGCCTAAAAACCAAAAAAGATACTGTACCCCTATTCGATTACAATGTTATGAGTACCAAATATCCCAAAAGGTTAATCAAACCATTTGATTTCAATGTATAAATTATGACCAATCATGATAAAATTGATATAGTCTCTCCAATTTTTTAGGTATCAGCCCAAACCAAGGCTAGGACTAGGAGTATTTTTTTACTTAATTAGATGTCATAATCGTTACTACCTTTGTTTCCCACAACTGCGAAATTACTTGCAGTCATTCTATTTGCATCCTTCCTTTGATAAAGACATACTATTATTCCAGATTCTTTCAAGATAACCGCAAAGCTTAAAATAATTTTGCATTATTCATATTTGGACTCGAAGGGAAAATATGACAAAGAAAAGCAAGTCAAGCATTCTTCAAAATTTATCAAATCAAGCTTTCAACATCTCCGGAATGTATTGTATCTAAAACCAACATAGAACTTCTAAAAAAACAACAGAAACATAGAATGCAATTACCTTTGTTTTTACCTGAAAGTTCTAAATTTTCAGTGCTTATTCAAGCGTCATTAATTCCTGTCCTATATGGCAAGAAACCGTCTTACAAAAGTTTTGAATTTATACAATGTGCCTACAAAAATGCTCAAGAGTATAGTGGACTATAACCTCAAATAATTAGCAAATACCAATAAGATAGAATCAATAGCAACAGCAAGAACATGTATTAATGAGCCTCTCAATACTAGTTTCTCAACAACAAAAAAACACATTGGGTGGCTGTGCAGAGCTTCATATTAAAGATATAACATAAAAATATATATAAGAAACAATACCGGAGATGAAAACAATTAATTTGTGAACAACAGAAAGTTAATGTTATTCAAATCAAGTCCAGAGAAAGAGGGTATCTCATGTCATGCTTACTACTAATGTGTAAGCAATGTATTAAACCATCTTCAATCACTCAAGTTCATTACCAACTTCTCATTCCCATTATATAAAAAAGAGTACTACTATTTCCACCCCTTGTCCTATTTCCCCGCCCACTATGTAAATTTGAAAAAAAAACATGATCCTATCTTTTCACCCACGATTATTCCTAAAATATCCTTTAATTATTACTTCAAAGAATTTCTCTTTGCTAATCATTATTAGTTGAGATATGGAGAGGATCAAGTTTTGTTTGACGGACTGGATAAATGTTTTAGTCTATGATGAAAAACACTACGATTTCCTTATATTTTCACTGGAATCGTTATCTTTAACATCCATTCTCTTGTTGTTTTCTTCTTCATAAACAATTTGATTGAAATAACAGAAGTGGGAAGAAAATTGTTTGTCAAACGGTAGAATTGGTGGGTTACGTGAGTTGACTTTTTTCCCAAGTCCGTAGAAGTCATTTTATAAAGGGGTAAATTTGTCTTTAAAATTTTGAAGATAAGGTGGGTAGGGAAATAGGATAGGGGTGGAAATAGCAGCACTCTGGAAAAAAAATGTCTCAACTAGTCACCCATTCTAAAAACTAAACCAACATAGTTAACCAAGGAAAACACCTATAGCAACTCGTTTGTGGTCTAGTGGTAGTTGTCTCCACTTAGTGTCTCAAGTTCAACATCACATGGTTGCGAATGCAATATAATCCTCTGCTGGGTTTGACGCCAAGTTTTGGCTTAGCTTTGTTGTGAGTGTGTTGGACTGTTGTGAAGGTATCTCTGAAAATATATTTTGTTTTGTAAAAAATAAACAATAAACAAACAAACACAACAGGTTGGACTTAATGAATTTCTTCAACAACAAAAAAAAGGATTTAAAATCAAATTTAGAGAACAATATATATTAAACAACCCCACATAAATGAAAACAGAAGAAAAAAAGAAGGAGAGAAAATAAATCAATAAACTAAAGTATCATGAATACTAGGGAGATTACAACTGTTACCTTGATGATTAACATTCTGCAAATTAATGGAAGCGTAAATCTGCTGCCCCTGACGCCAAAACAACAAAAAATACCTGCTGTCAAATATAATTTCAAAACATAATCAATAACGTTTGAACAATTAAAAACCTGATTTGAGTTTAGACAACTGAAACCCTATTCTTCCTGTAAAAAAAAAAAAATTGAAGCCCTACTCATTTCATTCACCTTGGAAAGATCTTCGGAGAAAGGGAAATAAAGGAGAAATTAGGAAAATAAACTGACCTGTATAAGGAAATTCCTCCCGTCTTCGAAAATGTAATTTCTGACACAAGAAAAGCTGAGATCTGGCCATATGAGAAAAGAATGAGATGTATTCCATATTTAGCAGTTCCCTGAGGACTGACGGCAGGATTTATGTTTCCGATTTGGGAACAAGAGCGAAAAATGGACATATGGCCCATATGGGTATGAAATCAACAAAAAGGAAAATAAAAAATCATCAGAAATTAATATGAGTAAAATTTAGTTTGGTTCTATTTGGAAGAAAGTACCCACTCCACTGTAGAGGTGTCAAACGCGTGGCCGGCCGTCCCCATTTAAATTCGTCTTTTAACATTTTCGTCACGGCCGCCCATTTAATTTATCACACGTCGTGCCCATTTAGTAAAATTATTGATCCCGCCCAAAGCCCATGTCCACATTGAACGGGCCGGGCCGGCTCGTGCCGTGCCCGTGCTCGTGCCATAATCGGGCCCAAGAACCAACCCATTTAATTTGAATTTTTTCACTTGATTTTTTCCCACTAGATAATTCAAATTATAAACATTAAAAATATAATTAGAGGCAAGAAATGATGAACTATTTGAAAACATTAATCAATCAAACATCCAAACAATATGAAATGACGGAGGGCAAAAAGTGTCCAACTCCACAAAGTCAGTTCAACTTTTTATCTTTAAACAACTTATTATTTTATATGTGAATAAATGTCTTGCTTTGATTATAAGAGAAGCGTATTTGTCATATGTACTAATTAGATATCAACTCTAATATTGTTTAATTAATTTGTAGTTGATATGTTTAATTAATTAAGGACCCAAGTAATTTCCCTAAAATGAAAGACATCAAATATATGTTTATGATTATAAAAAATAAAATAAAAACCATATAAACAATGACATTAGATATCAATTTTTTCATTTTGACTTTTGAGAAAGAAAAAAGTTAAGTGGGCCGTGCTTAAAGCGGGCTTGGGCTCGCGTGCTTGAAGCGGGCTCGTGCCAAGCCCGGCCCATGTCGTGCCGTGGCGGTCCATTGGACCTTATTTTTGATCCGGCCCGCCGTGCTGCCGGCCCATTTAATATTCGCCGTGTCGTCGCGCCTAATTTAAACGGGCTCGTCTTAGGGCCCGTCCCGTTTGACACCTCTACTCCACTGGTATTTCTCCCAAAAAAAAAAGTGCCCACTGGTAGTTGTCGTGGATGGATGGTTCCAGAAATCCATAATAAAAAAAACAGATCCAGTATTGGTTTTTAACTTTTAAAATATGGCATGAGTGCATAGACAAAGGCTGCTGGCATGGAAGAAGAAGAAGAAAGATAAAAAGTTCCGTTATAATGTGAACAGTAGTGAGATAGTAGATACGAAGGAAGGCGTACCTTGATTGAATATTCAAAACCCAATTCGTCCTCTTCAACTGCTCAAGAAGATCTAGCAAGGACCATCAAAAGTCACGCTTTCAAACTCCAGTCACAACTTAAAATAACTAATAATAACTATTACTATTAAATAATTTCAATAACATATGTTGAAATGATTTAATACTAATCATTATTATAAAAAATAAATAAAAATCATATACATAAAAGAAAAGAAAAAACAAATTATATGTAACAGAGAGAGGGAAGAGGGAACAAAAAGGGAGTGTGTCTGATGGATGGATGAAGATCTAGTTGTGCACGGGTAGCAAAAATTACATATAAATAAAATAGCAAAAAATAACATTTGGTTGTGAACTCCAGGAGCCACGTAGATCCATCCAGTAAGCTTGAATCACAAACAGAAAGACACCTGTGAGTGAGAAAGAGATGAGAAGAATATATATGATGATCCATGTACTAAATCCTGCAAGAAATGTGTCATATATATCTCTATCGATCTATGATCTATCTATCAGGTCAGCTGGGATGGAAAAATAAAATATTTATAAATAAAAAAATGAGCAAATGGAGAGGGAGAGATGTGTGATGGACATGTGTGCCATATGGATGAGGACATAAATGAATGCTTTGGAGAGAAAGACACCTGTAAGAAGGAGAAGGAGAATTGAAAGAGAAGAGGGGGCCCTGGCCCCTGGCTTTACTTTCCAGCCTTTTTCCTGGGCCGCTGATGAGAAAGCATCTGTGGACACTGCCCTTTTCTGTGAATTTGAGTGAGATGAAAGAATGGAAGGGCAAGGGCGGCAGCAGCAGCAGCTGACAGAGAGAGCAGTGAGCACGCACCGCACCAAGGTATATGCTTTTATACAATTGCCTGCGTTTGTGTGCTCACTCTCTTCTGTCAGTAGCTTCAAGCTTGAGCTTCCCCTATTTTACTTTACTATATTCCACATCAACAAACACACACACACACACACCCAGAGAGAGAGAGTCAGATCTGAAACCTAGCGATCCGCTCACATTCACATCCATACATATTACATACACCCCCACCCCTTCACTTAATTTTCTTTGCAAACTATACATGTAAACCACATACCAACATTTCAAATCCCTTAATTGAATGAACAAGATCTAGGGTTTCTTTTATATATCGACCTAAACCCGCATAAATAGTTAACCCTTTTTACATGTTCTGTCAAAATTAAACAAAAAGTAAGCATCTGCGATTTTTCTATAAGAAGAAGTAACTCCTGTTAAAGTAGAGAGCCAAGTTATCTTTTGTTTTTAAACAATTTGTTCCTTCCTAGCTGGCAGCAGCCTAGCTCAGTCATTAAATGTATTGTCGTTGGTTGCACACACTTGCACTAGGTAGCGGGTCTGCAGGTATGATGAGCTCAGCGCGAACACACACACCCCACCTGCAGGGCCTTTCATCGATCGTATTTGAATGGTGTGACAACATATATATTAATTAAAGAGATGATAAGAGATGAGATGAGATGAGAGCATAAATAAATTAATTAACAGATAAACAAATCAATATAGTTGACGGTGGAGAGGAGGGGATGAGGGAGATGAGGGACAGATCGATGATGATAAATGAAGAAAAGAAGAGAAGACAGATGTAGGTTTGTTCTGGGTTTTTTTAAAGCTTTTTTTGACAAGACCTGTTTGTTTGGTGGGAGAGGCGATGGAGCAATCTATCTCACATCCTCGTCTCATTATATATCCATCCAATCCTCCGCCAACACGTGTACAAAATAGTATTTGTATGAATTAAAATTTAGGGTTATAATCTCTGTATGAAATCCTCTGGTTCAATCTCCAAAGTGTTCAGGGAAAATTTGTGTTTGATGCAAGGGTTGTAGAGACTTGATCTTGATCAAACGGGTAGTACAAGGCTTGTTTAGTGATTTGGATTTTTCTAGGGTAGAGGAACTGGCACGTGTTTGTGGTACTTGGTGGCTCTTTTAAAATGGTGTGAAGAATGCAGAGAGTTTTCTGGTTCTTCTGAGTGTTTGGTGTGTTATTCAGCCTCCTTTCCTCTGTCTTAAGGCCTCTTATTTATAGGCTTCAACAAGGTTCTTGATTTAAATGAGTTTCCATCTTTAGAACCTTGATTTGTGGAATTTTGATTTGATTTAAAATCAATTCCATTAATTTGACAATTTAACCAAATTGATTGACTTGATTAATATTTGATTTAAATCAAAGTCAATCACAGAAGATTCTTCCCTTTAAATTTGTCTCCAATTTGAGTCGTTTGATGCACTTCGCCAAATGTCGAGACGTGTCACTTTTGACAACTAATTCAATTTTGATGAGTCGTACTCCACGTTGGCGAATTATGGGGCCTGTAATTTAATCCACCAAACCCTAATTATTTTCTTATATAGCGGAATTTAATTCGCCAAATTTTCTTTGTCTGCAGTGATAAACAACATATCAAAAGTGATTTTTTGCCTTTTATTTTCAAGTTATTGATTATGTAATCTTTACATTCTTTTAAATGAAAATTTTATATATAGTATTCTTAAATAATGATCTTGTTGATCCAAAAATCTTTTCGGTCACGTGTCAATTACTTAATAATAAAATAATGGAGTAGGTCGAGCGGATTTGGTAACACATACTTGTGCGCGGCGTGTCAGTACCATGGTCAGAATTGGTCGTGGATACGAATGAGTCATGGGTGCGTTATTGATCTTGACTTCTTTTCGAGCGACTGTGGCCGAAATAGGAATATATTCTCGGTAGTAAGGTTCTAGGCCTTGATCGCAAGGCCTTTAGAATGAACGTGCGGTTGGATAATGTCACCGAGCTCGATAGCTAGGTGGTGGCATTGGACTCGACAGCTCATTAGGCTCAGATTTTCAAGAAATGCGGATATTTGGAGTAACCTGGATGGATGGGATGGTGCAAAGAGTTAACTTTGAAAACAAAGAAAATCATGTTGATATATAAAATGAACGATCGAAGCGGGGATTGCCCACGAACGCATAACGATTTCTGAGATTTTTCTAATGAGACTTATCCTAAATCATTAAGTAAAGCATTGAAAACTACGAATTACATGATAAAAAGATAAAAGGGTGCATTTGAGCAGCCGTTGGGCTTGGTTTTGTTTGATTGGTGTTTGTAAGACCCGTGTCTTGAGAAGCAAGAACGGTGAGCAATCCCACATCACTCGGGGAGGGAAGGGTGATGTGCCTTAAATGTGTGGGCACGTCTTTATCTAGCAAGAGGTCTTTTGGGAGCTCACTGGCTTCGGATTCCGTAGGAATTCCGAAGTTAAGCGAGTTTGTGCTAGAGCAATTCCCGGATGGGTAACCCACTTGGAAGTTGCTTGTGAGTTCCCAGAAACAAAATTGTGAGGGCGGGGGCCCAAAACGGACAATATCTTGCTAAGGGAGTCGGGTCGTAACATAATGGTATCAGAGCTGAACCCCGACCGAAAATGTGCCATCGAGGACGCTGGGTCCCAAGATGGGTGAATTGTAAGACCCGTGTCTTGGGAAGCAAAAACGGTGCGCAATCCCACATTGCTCGGGGGGAAGGGTGATGTGCCTTATATGTGTGGGCACATCTCTATCTAGCAAGAGGCCTTTTGGGAGCTCACTGGCTTCAGATTCCGTAGAAACTCCTAAGTTAAGCGAGTTTGGGCTAGAGCAATTCCCGGATGGGTGACCCACTGGGAAGTTGCTCATGAGTTCCCATAAACAAAACCGTGAGGTCGGGGGCCCAAAGCGAACAATATCTTGCTAGGGGAGTCGGGTCGTGACAGTGTTAGACCCTTATTTCTTCGATTTTGTTTCCATTTATAGACCTCGCATCCCTCTTGGCCAAAAAAATCCTGGTCCTGCTCTGACACGCGTCCAATCAGCTATGTGGATTTCCTGGCACACTTTTACTTGTGATTGGTCAATATGGGGGGGTGGAAAAGGTGAGTCTCACCCGCATTCCGACAACAAAGGGCGGTGGAAAAGACGATCATTGGTGGCTTGTGTGGTGCTTATTTCGACTTTACCTTGACCCAAGAATCTTGCTATCTCGGCAAAGCATGTCACTGTTTACTCCAACAGTGGGGTAAACAATCCTTCGGTTTGTTTATTGGTAGGTACCAACAAGCAGAAAGGAAAATAAAGCAATAAAGGAGAAATTAAAATAGACAATTCTTCATTCATTTTCCAAAATGGCCAAAGGCCTCAGACTAAATACAATCAGATTGTGAACTCAGCCACGATATTAACTACAGATACGGAAAGAGAATTTAAAGAGCACGTTCATGTGCATGATGGTTTGATATAGAGTAAAGCATTGCAGAGTTCTCAAGGCTGAACACCTTGTATAGGCTATCTTGTGCGGAGTATGTTAGCACCTTGCCATTAATGGAATCAACCACTAAAATTCCATGCCACTTTAAAGACCCAGACCCGAAAAGAGCAAAGCCAACATATTGATTGGCCATTGTATGTCTAAGAGCAGCTCTGTAAGCTTGAATTGTTGCATAAAGGCTACCATCCACACAACAAGTATTATCACAGTTTAAAAGCTCATCAATTGCAAATGAATCAATGGGAAGACCAGCAGCTATGCAAAACCCTAAAGCGGCATAAGCTCTATGCTGTTGAGAAATAAGGGCAAGAATAAAAGAAACAGACAAGCCAATTGAACCTTTTAAATCACTAGAAAACACATATGCATGCTGAAGAGGAACACCATGAAAATAAGAGGCATTTGCGTGAAAAGAGTGATACATATGCTCTTGAGCCATCAAGGCATGCATTTGACTGGTGATAGATAACATGCCCGGCTCAATTGTTGTCTCAGTGCCAAGAAGTTGAGTTCGGAATTCTTGCTAACAAATAGGAGTTTCGCAAGCAAAAATTACCGTCATGGTCATGGCCAAATCCGAAAATAAACCATTCAAAGCAACCATAACTATATCATGATCATAAATTCTCTTCACTGCAGCATTGAATTGATTTTTAAGATTCTTGCTACCGAACAAATACTTTTCAACAAAATCAGTCCCCTTTTTCAAAGTTTGAAATGCAGTTTTAAGATGATTTACGTGTGCAGTGATCGGTCTCCTCTTATGTGTCATCAACCCATCAGAGTATATTGCACCAAGGCACATGTTTAAAGACGATAATGCTGAAGGCATTGTGACAAGATCAATACGCATGCACCAGCTCCATTGAGGAAAAATACCATGCTCTGCATCTATCCCCACAAGATGTGATTCTATGTCGCTTAAGTTGGGATTCCTGCAACTCCCAATATTCTTAGCTGCGAGAAGCCTTTCCAAATGCACATGGAATCCTGACAATTTTGAGGGCACTGCATTCACAATAATACCAAGCATAACATATTCGCCAAGGTCATGCCAACAAGTAAGTGGCAACGTGTTAGAGTCAACAAGAGCCCTCAACAACTGCAAAACCAAAGCATGCATACCGCTCTCCAAATGCAAGCTTAATGCACTACGCAACCTTGTCAATAGCAAAACGAGATGAGCAAGCATGAGGCTCAAGCTAGCATTTCCGTTTGTAACTTGGATTGCATGATCCACAAGCCCAAGTTGGTCGTCAAATACCACAAGTTTATACCTATCACCAACAGCAAGTATTAAGAAATGTAACACAATGTTTAGCTCCAAGATTGGGCTCGGAGAGCTGCCATCAGTTTGGAATTGCAACTCAAAAGATCCATTAATAGGCAAGCTCATGATCTCAGACACTATAAGAAAACTATCTCGCAATCGGAGTAATATCGCTTCTGAGAATAGCGCAATGTCTATATTTTTGTATGTGATAAACTTTGCTCGCTTAGCTTTCTGTTGATCTTTGTCTAGAAATGAACATGTCAACCAACATAGAGCCCCAAACAAGCTTGTGAGAGGCTTCCCAGCTGCCATATGACAATTAGAAATCCAAAAATTAGATGGAGGTGCGACATCGTCCACCATTCTAGCATGAGCCCAAAGTTGAAGGTGCAGACACCGAGTAATTAAGTAGCATGCTAGTTGCGTGGACCTAATGTAGTCATACATTGAGCTTTCACTGATTATTGTGCCAAAAAATGGAAGTGGGCACTGGATAGTTTGACCTTGGATTTCATCATATACATTTAAGGTAGGACAATGGCCATTGCAAAATTCATCAAACACTGGAAATGCATTACGGATTATGCTATCAAGCTTTGTGAAAGGATGCATACTGACCCATGCGCAACTAGGACGTATCAATGTACTCATAGGGTACTCAATATCATAAGAAAAAAGATATGGCCACGATGAATCAATTATTTCCTTCCCATGTAGAGTAGCATTGTAACACAGTTTATCAGAAGTCCTTAAAAATTGTAACTCAGTAAGTTTCTGAACAGAACCGATGGATTCTAATCCAACAGTAACGACAACAAAAGGAGACGAATGAGCATAGAAACCTGTTGTGAATTTGGATGCAACAGGCTCTGTAATTTAATAAGTAATAACAAAAGAGTCAAAGTGATGCCCCATTGTGTAAACCCATCCCCACGTAGCACTATCACCAAAGCGAGGAAACTCCATTTTTACATGAGGATGACGAGATTGAAAGGAAGTATCTTGCTGGGGTTGAAAATCATCACCGCAACCCATCACCGAATCCCGAAAAATAGAGTCGGTAGCACCGTGATCGAAAACATCTCGGTGAAATGGAGTGAGCGGCGTCGAGCACGTCTCATCCGAGGCACTAAATTGAAGGGACGACTGCTAGAGTGGAGAAATTGGGGATCGCCTCCGAGAGCAGAGTCGAGACAACATTTTCTTTTTTATCAGCGTACGAACCGATTTGAGGGTGTTGGGGGCGTTTTGTGAACAACTCTGTTGGCTGTAGCTGGAGTCGAAGCCAATGTGGCAGAGGAATCAGTGAAGGATGGTCTGTGTTGTCTAAACTGGTGAAGTGTTTGTAAAAACTCTCGCTGAAATTCCCTCTGGTTGGCAGAGAATTCCTCCAAAGATTTACGTAGGTCGTGCAGCTGTACCGTCATCTGCTCCGTACAGATATGGAGCTTTATTGAAACAAAATCGTTTCCCACATCAGAGTGTGAAGCAAGGGTTGTGGGCATCGAGGAGGAGATTTGGTCAGCCAGTTGGTCGTCGTAGGCCAACGGCAAAGTTGAGTCCTTAAATTGGGGGTTTGGAATCTTGTTGGGAGTGGGGAAGTTCATACGGCACATGAATGCCATGGAACCCTGATTCGCTAGTGTTTGTGGTTTGGGAAAATGAGTTATGTGCCTGAGGAAGGTATGGGTCAAACGAGTGGCAAGTGGAAAAATCAGAGGAGTTAGGGGTGGTGGTTAAGGGCGTCGAAGAGGCAGGTAAAGAAGGGTTGAAATGGATGGGATCGTAAGAATAAATGTGGATAGGAATGTGTTTCTCATACTATGAGACATTGGTTTGGGGGTTCCAATAATACAGTCGCCCAATGCTACCGTCGAACACTCCAGTCCAAGGTGGTGGAAGTGTAGGATCCGAAACATAGAGTGGTGGAAGAGACTGTGGCAGCAGCGCCGGTGGGTAATCATGCCATCCCATGGTCGAAACAGCTCTAATACCAATTGATAGGTATCAACAAGCAGAAATGAAAATAAAGCAATAAAAGGAGCAAATTAAAATAGACAATTCTTCATTCCTTTTCCAAAATGGCCAAAGGCCTCAGACTAAATACAATCAGATTGTGAACTCAGCCACGATATTGCCCACAGATACGGAAAGAGAATCTAAAGAGCACGTTACACGTGTCTATGGACTCCTATCAATAGACCCACTAATGAAGGGTTTATGTGGTCGAGCTTATCCCTGTTGACTTGCAATTTCAGAGGGCCCATCTTTCCTAGCCCCATGAGCGAAAAAAATCTTAGTCTAAAACAGATCTTAGTTTGTAAAATGCATTTTATTTAAGTTTTTTTTTTTTTCCATAAACAACTTTTCACTATAATTAGAATTATGAATATGTATGACAGACCGCTTATGTTTCTATTCAAATTTATTTTATCTGTTAGCTTCTTTTTTAATATAATTGATATTGAGAGAAGTGGAGTTTTGCCTCGGAGAATTTCCACCAGCTAACTTAACTTATTGTGATCGTGTCAATAGGTTAAAAAAGCCAGTCGTGTTTTAGAAGATCTGAAAACGAAAAACGAGCGTTTGCCAATGCCAGAGACTAATTGGTATTTGACCAAATTTTTTGGTGGGGTCTGGTTCTCCATGTTGATGTGAGGTAGCTAAGGGAAAGATAATGGAAAGGAAGCACATCCTGCAAAATGCAAATGGGATTGCGTCAGACGAGGGGATACATGATAAAGACGTCGATTAAAAATCTCCCTCCCATTTTCATCATGTCATCATATCATCTTTGCATATGCAGATGCTACTGTAAGCACATATATTTAGCCATATATGCATTCCCATAAATTACTATTTACCTAATCACAAGTCACGGCAACTCTACTTGATTTATATAAGATTGGCCACAGGTGTATTTATGGTTTATATGGAGTTTTTCTAGTAGTTTATCTAAAAAAGAGAGTAAAAAAACAAGCTTTTTCTTTTCTTTTTTTTTTGCTGGAGAAAGGAAAGAACGTTGTGAAAACACAAATACACACGACATGAAATATAACCTAAAAGCCTGCAGTCGTATTTCCTTTATACTGTTAATTTTGTTGTTATAACTTAGTTTTCTTTTCTAGGCATGTAAACTAGCTATATTCAAATTATTGTTTAAATTACAACCCAACCACCATCCGTCACAACCACTTCTACCACAACTTTGCCATGACCACCACCACCACACCTCTGCACCATTGTACCCTCCCACCATCGCCACCTCCACCACAACCAGGCCTTTGCCACCATCTTACCACTAGTAGACTCACCATCAACATCGCACATGATGACACTCACCTACTTCATCTCCACCGTAGTTGCATATATACCACTTGTACGCATGTCATTTTACCCACGATTGTTACCTCTTCATCTTCCACCACTGACCCACAACTATAAAGTGTGATGTGATGGACAACCTTTTGTAGCTAGCATTTACTTGCGTATAGTTGATTTTGCCACATTCCACGTGGAACTACTAAACCCCTAATATTTCGAATAAATTAAGATAAATTTTTAACAATTGTTTATTTCTATAAATATTTAAAAAGAAGACGAAGGCAATTGTTAAATTGAATGATTGCAAGTTTTCCCTTGTTCAATTCGATGTCAACAACATAATAATCATAACAACCATAGCCGATTAATAATAACGAATGTACTAATTAATAGTGACAATTAAATTATCCAATAAAGTTAGTACGCGCAGTCACTTCTATCAAGGATCAAGTTCCAATTCATTGAGGATTAAAATCCAACATTAACTCTTGGTTATTGTGCCCCAATATCCAGAATCCAGATTATGCAGATTGGGTTTAAAAAATAACTTCTCATAAATTTCATAGGCCCAAACCAACCCAACTGGCTAGAAGAAAGAAAACAACAAAACAAAACGTCAGAATTTGAGTTTGTTTGAGAGTGATTCTAAATAAGCAAAAAAGCACTTATATGAAGAATTACTTTTCTAAATAATCACTTTAAGCGGTTTTAAATAATTTTATAAATAAGCACATAGGAGGCTCAGAATCATTTAAAATCACTTAAAGTGATTATATGGTAAGAGGTGGTTCTCTCTATAAGTGATTCTGGCCTATCTAGAACGAGGAATTTTTAGGCCCATGTTTCACTGTTTGCTTGCAAAACGTACTTGCAACTCACAATATCTAAGAAAGCCGCAAGGCATACGAACCAACGAAACAGCGACTGCATCCAATTCAAATTAATACACATGCCTGAAATACAAAGTCGCTTTCTTTCAGAATCAGAACGAAAAAGAACGCCAACACAAATCAAACTGTACAAAGGGCACCAAAGACAGCTAAAAAATTACTGTAACTCAGCCCTAGCTAGCCGCAGGCAATCATCATCCATCCTTACAAAAAAATATCAGACAGACAGACAGACAGATGCAAACATATCCATGCATAATGTTATAGTAAAAATTTAAAGTTCCATGACATCAATATCAATTAACAATTGATTAGTTAGCTTGATCTCACATCCTTAAATTTCAAAGGATGCATGTTTAGTATACCAGATGAGAACCTACTTAACCCTATTCCCTGCAAAAGCTCAAACAAAAACTTCTGAACCATTTGAAGGGTGAACTATACTATGATTGAATGCGAAGAAAGCACATCGACATCACTGATTTCCACTCCAAAGAGCCTGAAACATTTCTTCTGATCTGCCAGGAGGATTCCATCTTCATCTTCATGAATATTTGGGCTTACAGCTTCAACTTTAAACTTATAATCCAAATCCATCAAGTCTCCATCATTCCTAACACCATCATATTGGTAACTATTAGCATTATTCTCAACCAAACAGCTCACATCATTGTTTCGACCACCATCCTTTTTAACTTGAATCATGCAGAATGAGTGAGGCTGCTCCTTATAATTACCGTCCCCGGATTGCTTGTACTGGCATTGCAAGAATCTGATAGTGTCTTTGGCCTGCAAATCGTGTGTCCTAACAAACCTACTCCAACCCTTGGTGAATACAAAACTCTTGCTGCTCTTCCAAAAACAGAACCGGAATGTCCACGACCTCATCATCCTATCATAAAACGTCAGCTGGCTGGAGCAACTCTCCACCTTTCCTCTTATGCCTTCAGAAACAGTGGGAAAGTAGGTACACGCATACTTACTTGGTATCACAAGTCTATTGAGCTTACCCACATCGCTTGGCGTCAGCTCTTTTTGGAAAAGAAAGTCTTCCAACAGCTCTCCCTTTCCGTTGCTGCTTTGTACCCTAGCTAAGCTGCCAAATTGAACATCAGCCCCCACACTCTCAATTCCAGACTGGCTTCTTCGAAATTCCGAGAACTTGGTCTGGTAGGAACCATCCTTGATCATGATGAGCACAACTTCTGTGGCATACTGATTCTGAAAGTGCTGCTCTTCAAAGGTGGTTTCTGTCCACGGAAAGTTGCGATGGCAGTCTCTACCCCTAAGCTTGAGTGCAGCACTGTCATAACCCATGGCTGCATCAATCTCAGAATTGAAAGTGCCAAGCCAAACCCTTTCGTGATTGGCATATATTTGGGCACCCCAATGCCCGTTTGGCTGCTCAACAACTCCCTTGAACTTCTTAGACACACGCTTACAGGCACCATCTGTTGAGTCATTAGCAGCCAGGCTTGAATCTGATACTCCTCCTACAGTATTCATTTTCATCCCACTGTTTGAAACCGTGCTTGACATGCCCTCTTCCATAATATGCTTCTGCAGTCAAATAGGAACTTTATGTAATTCAACCAAATCAAGATAAATAAATAATTAAAATAAAAGTATATATATTCTACAATATGAAGAATATCAACTAATATATATATATATATATATATATATATATATATATATATATAACAGGATACCAAAAATGTCTTCGCAAGCCAGCCAATTATTATTCAGATGGTAAGATGGAAATATCTACTACAACTGTACGGAAGATTAGGTCACGCAGATGCTAAGATGCATGGTATCACGAACAGTTTAGCATGCTAAGTCAAAAGTTAAACAATGATACTGATGCACCACTTTTCCAAATTCAAGACCAATCAACTAGCATTCTATTGTGATTAGGGTTATACACTATTTTAAACTTTTCAGCGTTATAATCCATGTATCCCATTCTCTTCCTAATTTCTCAACTCTCCTCATCATCATAAAACCCAAAAATATATATCAGACCACCATTTAGTTATCACCAATCAAGGCCAATTGAAAGAGTACCGCTTGTTCCAAAACTTAAATTGTCTTTCTGCCAAGGTAACGTAAGGGATTTTGGTGGGTCTCAAACCTAAGATAGGCCTTGAGGAAAGGTGAAATCGACCACGACCACTCCAAAGACATAAAACTCATATGCAGCAAGACCAATATTGTGATATGAAACACATATACATGGAAAGCATCCTTCCAACGCAGCCAACCTAAAACCCAAAAGAGAGAATAACTAAAACGAAATTCTATCATTTTTATTTGTTACAAAATTAAAGCCTTTCTATTTTCTTCTTGCTTGTATTGCATAAGCAATATCATGTATTGAATGAGCATCTCATTATTCAATTTCTGAAACAGATTAGCAGATCTTGTGACTTTCATCTTAAATACATTATTAGTTTATAGATATAAAAACAGTACCTGCAAATTTATTTTCTGTAGAATAGTATTGAGTTGAAACAAGTACATAATGGTAAAGAAGAGATGGTTAAGGTTCCTTCATAACAAGCTGAAAAAAAGGCATGTCATGCTTACTAATCCGTAATCAATTTCTGAAACCTTCTTCAATGACTCAAAGTTCACTACCAAATCAACTTCTCATGTTCCAATAATAAAATTTTTTGAAAAACTAGACCAAAAAAAACATCATCATCATCATCAACTAGTAACAAGGCCGTGCTGCAAACTAAAGGAAAATTTCTCCACCCCATC
Source organism: Prunus padus (assembly GCA_024362665.1). NCBI lineage: Eukaryota > Viridiplantae > Streptophyta > Magnoliopsida > Rosales > Rosaceae > Prunus > Prunus padus. Next base: position 22,011,812 of record JANFAM010000007.1, on the reverse strand, counting down.
CCCCCAAAACCAAAGAGAAAAAGAAAAAGAAAAAGGGATTTACAACCAAAAAACTTAAAAGAGCATTAAACGAAGCCATAAAAACAGAAGGCAACAGTGATAGAAAATAAATCAATAAACTGAGAGTATCAATGAATATTAAGGAATTACAACCGTTACCTTGTTGATTAACCTCCTGCAAATAAATGGAAGCAGCAAATAATCTGTTGCCCCTGAAGCCAAAACAACAATAAGTACTCCCTTATCAAAGTAAAAAAATTAAAACCAACAACATATATGTATAGGAGTAGTGTAAAGAAGAATCAAAAACTCTATTTGGGCCAGCTTATACAACTGAAACCCTAAATATTCACCTTGTTACCGAAGCAAAGATCTTACGAAAAAGGGCAATAAAATCAGAATCCAGGAAAATCTGGTAATTGAATAAAGAAGTGACCTGAATAAGGAAATTTCTTCAACTTTGAAAGTGTCATTAATGACACAAGAAAAGTTGAGATCTGGCCAGATGAGGAAACAATGAATTCTCTCCATTTTTGGCACCACGCTGATGAGTGAACCACAAGGGTTTATGTTTCCTCTTTTGGAACCGAGCTTCCACAGCCGCTTTGAGAGACGAAGAAAACCAGAAATATCACAACAACAAAATCGACATAAATATACATTAAAGAAATTATTAGACCGCAAAAAGAAAATCAAATCGGCAAAAATTACCATAAATATATATATATATATATATATGAAAGAATTTATGGTCTGGGTTTTTGAGAAAGTACCCTTTTGAAGTCGTAGATAATGGTTTCTCTCCAGGTTTCAGAAGGCACCGTTGGAAAAGAATATCACAGCCAAAAATATGCCCAGATCAATTCTTGTGTTTAAAACAAAAGATAAAATTCAATAAAAAAATTATCAGACATATATAGGCTTGCATTGCATGGTCTAAAGACAGAGTGGGGGCGGAAGAAGAATAAGAAAGAAGAAGAGGAAGGGTTTTGATTTTTCATATTATTCATAATACGTGAGTGAGGCATGAACAATGAACATGGGTTTCCGTTAAAATGTGAACAGTAGTAGATAGAGTGGATAGGGAGGAGGAATTGATTCATTAGTTTGAAGTTTGATTAGCAAAGGACAATCAAAAGTCACGCTAATTTCAAACTCCATCATTACATCTTATCATAATAATCATGATATATAATGGTACATAAGATAAATATTAGGATTAAATATATTTATTATTATAATGTGAGAGGGAAAGAAAAGAAAATACCTACACGAGTGAAGTACCTAAAAACTAAACGATTTAGATTTTTGAAATACAGTGTAGTACAGTGGGTTCACAAAATTGTCCCTTAAATAAACTTATTATTATATGATCTTGCAAAACATAAAGAGGTACCCTAAATTGATTCAAGGGTACGAAGGAGGGCTCTTTGCCTGGGAAAATGAATGAAAAATAAATAGATAAAAAGCAGACAGACGAAGAGAGAGAGGCATAATACATATAAATGAAATGAAATTCGATTCTCTTATCTTCTTGAAAGAAAGAAAGAAAGAAATAGTAGACCTGGAAGAAGGTGGAAGGGGAATAAGATAGGTGAGATAGAGAGAGAGAGGATGGAGGAAGAAGATAGACACAGAGAAGAGGAGGAAAAATGAATGAAAATGGAGGGCTGACAGAGAGAGAAGTGAGCACGCAGCACGCAAAGGTATAGCTTTATACAATTGCCGGAGTGTGCTCACTCTCTTCTGTCAGTCATTCTACTGTCTCATCACCTCTTCCTGCTCTCTCTCTCTCTCTCTGCTACATAGCTTCTTCTTAGGCAGGAGGGGTCTTTCATGGCCGATCTTATGATCTTTTTTTATTTGATCGAAGGTCTTTGGCAGGTGGGTATGGTGTGCCAACGACTGTGCTTTTGCCAGCTAAAAAAGACAAAAGAAATGAGGAAAGTGACAGCACTGGTAATAATATTAAATTATACAAGGAATAACCCTACTTTTACTATATTTGTACTATATTTGTATACCACATTATGTGACAGATGAGAGGGACAGCCATATGTATTTTTGTAGGAGGAGAGTCTCTAGAGAAACAAAGATAGAGATAGAGATAGAGACAGAGACAGACAGAGACAGAGTAAGACAGATGATGGAGGATTTAGTACCAATTCCAAATTAATACTAACGCACAACGACCAACAAGAGTGGGCCAGTTTGGCATTGATGTGCTATGAAAATAATCACTGTCAGATTTGCTGTGAGAGAAATCAGCTGTGAGAGAAAGCAATTTGACGTTTGGTAAACTTTTTGTTAAAAGTGTTGTTGGTACTAATTCCAACATAATCAAAAAATGATTACCGCATAATCATTAAATTCAGCGCTTCTTCGAAACTGATTCCTGCATAATCAGAAAATGAAAGCACTTCATTAGCTGCTTTCCTTTATAGCTTTCTCTCACATCAATTTTTAACAATAAGTGATTTTCTCATAATTTACCAAACGGGCTGGGCTTCCCAATTTTTTTTAAAAATCACTTATCATCCAAAATAAGCAATGCCAAACGGGCACTTAGAGGTCAGAAATCCATTTCCACTGCTTTCCTAGCTAAACCCAATTTACCATGTTTACATTTTTCATTCATCTGCTTTCCCTTTTTCTTTCTTTTTTTCCCCTCAAATTTCTGTTTGTTTCTCTTTCTGGTTTATATGTTAATTTTCTTTTACGGATAAATTATGGCATGGCTATCAAAATAATTACATTTTTTTTTCTTATTCTGTATATACTAACACATAGATCATGATGGGTGTCTGAATGATTTCAATTTCTTACTTTTCATGCATTGACTTATACATACGTAATAAAAAAAATATGACAAACTACAGTAAACCCCCCAAACTATAGGGTCATTTTCAAGTTCATACTCAATTTTAGAGATATTTACGAGTACATACTCAAACTCCCGAAAACTTTACAATTTACCCCATTCGTTAGCCAAACCGTTAGTTAATCTGTTAAATGATGACGTGTCAAAAATGGGACACATTTGTTGATGATGTGGACTTCCACGTGGACCAAAAACTAATAAAAAAATATTTTAAAAAATTAAACATATTAAATTTTAAAAATCTCTCTCTCTCTCTCTCTCTCTCTCTCTCTCTCTCTCTCTCTCCCCAATCCTATCCAAAACCTTTTTTCGTCACCTTCATCCCTCCCTCAACTCCCACAATCGTAACCCTCTTTCCAAACAGATCAAAACCCACCTCTCCATTCGAAACATGATCATCAACTTCTTCCCCAACTTTTTCTTTCACTTCATTCTCTGGGGTTGGGAGGAAGGGGTCAAAGTCGAAGTGGTGGGTGGAGGCGGAGATGGAGATTGGAGAGTGTGCCCTTCTTCCCCAAATCAACCACAGCCACCACCGCCGCAAAATCCCCAAAACCAACCCCAAGACGAGGCCATTCTCAGCGACAAACGCAAGCGAGAGGAAAACGACCAGGACAAGATCCCGACTTTGGCTTCTGGGAAGAGAAATAGAGTGAATGGTAGAAAGGGTTGAGCTGCTGCACGATTTCTACTACCAATGAGGGAAATATCTGAAAGCGTTTGAGAAGATAAGCCTGACATCAGCAACAAAGCCATCAGCGCTCGAGTAGACAACCCTTTCCAATTTCAATGTCACAGTACCCAAATCCATCGGCCTCTAGATTTCGTCAAATTAACCTAGCAAATTCTCAGCCACATGATCAACAACAGGCTTGTTGAAGTAGCTCGCATGGCTGAGGTTCATCAGAAAATCCAAGACTTTAGAACAATCCAACGTCTCTTTTGAAGCAAATAAAGCCAAACCTTTGACTTTGCGCAGAGGAAGACCAACAATCGGCTTTTCCTTCCGTTGGGTCTCAGAAACCCTAGAAGACCTCTTTCTCTTCTAGGTTTGACAGATTTCATCAAAACCCTCTTCTGATTTTGGGTCGGCATTTTTTGTAGTAGACGAAGCCAAACCCTTGGGCAGAGGAAGACCAACTATCGACTTTTCCTCAATGGCTACATTCTGTTGGGTCTCAAAAACCCTAGAAGACCTCATCCTCTTTTGGGTTTGAAACTGAAACTGAATGGAACCAAAACCATCCTCCAATTGTCTCCGCTTTCTAGCATACGACGCCATTCTTGATTTCAGAACCCAAAATTTCACCGTTGTTACAAAGAGAGAACCCAGAAAATCACTCGCTCAATCGTTACAGAGAAAATCACTCGTTATGGAATTGGAGGATTGAAATTGCTCAGATATGGTGATGGATGGGTTTGGTTTTGGGGATGGGTTTGGGTTTATAACGATGATGATGGTGAATTTGGTTTAGGCTTTAGGGTGGTGATGCAGGGATGCAGAGAGGGTGGGTGGGTGGTGCGGTGGTGCAAAGAGTTGGCCGACGGAGGTTGGTTTTTTTTTTTTTTTGGGTTCGTTGCGGGGATGGTTCTAGGTTCGAGAGAGAGAGAGAAGAGAGATTTTTTAACATAATTTAAACAATAAAATAATGTTTTGATTTAATATGTTTAAAATTTTTAAATAATTTAAATAGTAAAATAATTTTTTATTAGTTTTTGGTCTACGTGGAAGTCCACGTCATCAAAAAATAGGTCCCACTTTTGACACATTAGCATTTAACATATTAACTAACGGTTTGGCTAACGGAGGGGGTAAATTGTAGGGTTTCCGGGAGTTTGAGTATGTACTCGTAAATGTCTCTAAAATTGGATATGAACTTGAAAATGACCCTATAGTTTGGGGGATTTACTGTAATTTGTCCTAAAAAATATTATATGCGTTTCCATATTAAAATGTGTAATCAAAGATCCTCAAAATGTGGAATCATATCAACTAGAAGGAGTAGTTGATATGATTCTAATTTCTTATTCCGTAATTACTAAGTTTCACAAATTCATGACTCCCCCTTTTCTAATAATAAGTAAACATACCATAAGGATTTAGAGTTGGATATCTACATTGAGCGGTGGTTGGTTATGGGTTTCATACATTAACATCTAAAGTCACATCCCTTTTGACTATGGGTGCAAGTTGAATTGGAAATTCCGATTTTGACCGATTCCAATTTGGAAATTTCTGATTTTAGCGAGTCTTAATCAATTCCGACATTCAAAAGTTTTGACAAATAATTGTTTGAGTTTTTTCATATGATTTTTCAATGTAGAGCCAATTTAACCTTTCAAACCATTGGATATGTTTTAAATGTTAAACTATTTTTTAACATTTTCCAAAAAAAAATCGAAATATTAATTTTCGAAAATTCCAAGTTTTCCAATTTGGAATAGATGTTGAAATTCCAAAAAAATTTGGAATGAAATTGGAAAATAATTTTCATTATGATTTTTTTTTTTAATTTGAATTGGAATCCCTTGATTCCGATCTGATATGTTAACTTCAAAAACCAACCCCTACTTCTGCAAAAAAACTTATATATAACGGGGATAACACTGTTTTGCTATAATCGGCCAATAACACAATGATACGTGAAAAATTTATCTTACATATTAGTGCGTTATTGATCAGAAATAACAAAAAGCGTTATCCCCGTTACATGAGAGTTTCTCTCCTACTCTTGACTTCACCCTAATTCTAATATTAAAACAACTTATTTGATCAAGTGACGTGTAAGAGCCAAGAAAAAAACTTTTTCTACAATTCCTTCCAGTTTCTCCCACTCGGCAGTCCTATCTCTCTCTCTCTCTTAAAAAAAATCTTTCAATATTTGATCATTATTAAGAAATATGTATACAGTTGAATTTTAATAATTTACAATCAATCAGGCTTATATACAAAGATAAGAGAGGCCCACTTGGTGGGTTGGACTGGACCAACCCCATTCAGTCTTGTTCGTACGTACAAACCCAAACCCAAACCCAAACTCCCCTTTCACATTCCGTTTGTTGCATTGCAGTCACCGATTTCACAGCAATTCAAGAAAAGCAGAGGTTTGTTTTCCTTGCTTTCGAATTCGCATCGAAGCCATGGCCACGGAAGCTTACGCGGCACGAAACCCGGATGAGATTCACACTGACGTACTCTCTAGTTCCAGACAAGCTTGCTATAAGGTCCTATTTTATTTTCTCTCTATCCGTTATTTTTTTGTTTGTTTTGTTTTTTGTAAATGTAAATGTGCATGCTGTGGATTGAAATTGGGGGTATAATCTGCAATTGTGTGTATTTGAAAAGGCTCGAGACGCTTTCTACGCGTGTTTGGAGAAAGAATCGGACAAAAAACAGACTGAAATCGCGTCCAAGGGGCTGTTGTACCCAGCTGAGTGCAAAGCTTCGAGGGAGGAGTTTGTCAATCACTGCCGTGCTTCTTGGGTAAAATCCTCATTCTCAAGTCTCAATCTCCATTTTACGTTTTTGGGTTTCTTGGACCATAATTAATGTAGTTTTAGTTTTAGTTTCTTGGGTTTATTTATTTGTTTGTTTCTAATCGCGGGGGTTTTCGATGGTGTAGGTTAAGCATTTTGATGCTCTCTACTGCAAGAACAAGAGTCTGAAGAGGCTTTTGGATGATAAAGATTCGAGGAGAGGTCCGTTGTCACTTCCACAGCCTTACACTTTCAAGCCTACCACCAGTAGTTAAACTTTTGGTTTTGATGGGTTAGCTTAAAATGTTGTTGCTCGTATTGGCTTTGGTGATTTGTAGTTGTACAGGCTTCAGCAATAGCGAGATATAGAATTAATTGCCTAAGGCTTACTTCTGATGGGTAAAGATTTCATATAAAGAAAAACTGTAGTATCACTTTCTGATCTTATTTTCATGGATGGAATGTCGATGCTTTAAGATTACTACATACATTTGCACTTTTGTTTTATCACAATACTGCTATGATTCTAAGCATTAATTTTGACTCCTTGCTGTTATGTTATAACTATACTAGGAATACTTGGGTGGGAGTAGGATTGCTTTTAATATTAAAACTTAGAAAAACGGATTTACGAGAAACTCTTGTAAAAAATAATTGAAGTGAATGGAACCTTTATCGATTTTGGCAGGGGTATAAGGCTTGACTTGGCCCCTGAAGACAGAAGGAATCATCCTGGTGAGTTACTGAGTGCTTCATTAGTCAGCGGGAGAGATCTATAATGGTTTTAAGGCTTGCAGAGGTGGTACAATGTTAGAAAGTTGTGGTGTGTCTATCTGACAAGATGTTTCTGGTAAAATTTGATTGTATTAATCTGAATGCTCACGCTAGTTGTTATATATCTCCTATTCTTCATAAGTTTGATGGTCTTGACACACCTAAGACATCTAGGCAATTGCAAGAATGAAGTGTTGTCAATGCCATTGTTCTGATTCCAAGCTAGTCATGGACCTGTTGGTAAAGCTTTGTGGAGTTGGTTCATATATGTGTTGCTGTAGCCTATAAGACCGTATGCATCTTTGTGAAATTGTTTTCTCCTTGGTATATGCTTTTGAAGTGGACTCTCTGTAAAATTGTTCGACTATTCCAAATGATCGAAACAAGCTAAGGTGGAAAATGATCTCTCATCCAGCTACCTTCGTTGCTAGATAAAATTGCTTGGTGTATGTCTTGTGGACTTGTAGATTTTGGTTTGCATACTGAAGAATTGAGATAGATAGCTCATAATCAGGTGTTGTGACGTGTATAGATGCTCTACAGATATAGTTGAAAGAGTTGAGGAGGGTATTAGCTTTTGATATTGATAGTGAGATGCTGGGAGCTCGTTTGAACTTTTTTGGAGGAAAGAGGAAGGGGGTGGTGTTGGGGTACTGCGCGATCATGGCAGTGTTTTGGGTTGTCTGGGGAGAGAGAAATAGAAGAACTTTCGAGAATAAATTAGAACGATAGTGCTCAGTTATGGGACAGAATCAGACATTGGGCATCCCTCTGGGCCTCAACCTCCTCTGAGTTCAGTGGGATAAATTTTCAACTTATCCACCTAGATTGGAACGCTGTAGTCTTGTAGCTTAGGTTGCTTTAATTCTCAGTTTTTCTACTGTTCTGTGTGGCCTCCTTGGCCACTTGTTTTTGCTGTACCCTTTGTTTTCTTCTTTGCAATAAAATTTCGTCTCTTTTCAAAAAAAAAAAAAAAAAAAAAAAAAGATATGACCAGTTGAGAGGTTAAAAATTTCTGTTTGCTCCTGCCAAATCTGAAGCTTATTTACTTTTAACTTTTGTTATGGAAGTTCTGACATGAGTTCACACTGTGAGGCACCATTTTTCACAATCCATTGAACTGACTTTCACACTGTGAATTAGCTGTCCATTATATGTTATGGCATTTTCTCAGAATGTACCCTAAAACTTAGTGTGATGATGAAGAAGACAACCGAATAGGAGCTGACAGCTGAAGAGAAATTTACTGCACGATGGATTCAAACTGGTTCGTTCACAACCCAGTTTGACTTGAATGCTGGGTAATTTTACCACCATTTTCTCTAGGGATCACATTAGAAAACCAGCTAGCTATAAAGGAAAAAGAACCCACAACGCTTATTAACGACTATCAATGGCATAACCAAACCAATTAGACCGTTTTGTTAACTTGTTCAACTAATCAAATTGATCGGTTGGGTGTGGAATTAGATTGCATTTCTAGCTAATGGTCGGACAGATTTAAATATTGTATCATAAGGGTTTCATTTCATGTCAGTCTTTTAAGTTGTTTTATTATTTTTTCTGAAGTAGTTAGGTCTTTTCCTTGCCTTCATTGCATGTACATGTATCTTATGCAGTGGAATCGCATTTCTGTGGAAACATCAAATGAAACTTGTATCATGAGACAGGAGGAAGGTACAGAGAAAGGGAAAGAGTTTGAGTTAGTCTTGAAAAGGAACCACTAAAACTTGTGCAAGTAAGTAGTTTGGAAAATGCAACAACAATTTTCATTGTCATTTCTTTCTGATTTGAATACAGCTTTATTTTAATTAATGAACCACCCTGTGTTGTTGTTACTCAAGTCTGAACTAGCAGTCTGAACTAGCACTCTCAAAAAATATATTGCAATCTCTTTGACTGGCTTACTTTTAGTGGATGGAGTTATGGGCAGGAATAAAATAAGGGAATAATAGTATTTAGTATTGGAGGGTCAATGTGTGAATGAATAAGTAGTGGATTGCATGTCTCTTAATAGTAATACTCCCCATCTATGATCCATGTGCATCATTCAATTTCATATTTGAGGAGATCTCGGAAGAAGATCAAACCTTCAAATCACTTCTCATTATCATATGAATCAATATCTTAAAGGGATTTAAACTTGATGCTGCTCATGTTGTGTTATATCAGTTTTGTTCCTAAGCTAGGTTTCTCTTAAATATATCACCACAGCCTACTCATTATTTAAATTAAGTATTATAATGTTTTTTCTTTTTCTTTCTGCCTTGAGCTTCTTACTACCTTCTTCTAGCAGCAATCCTTTCATTTTCTTATTATGGCTTCTTATGTGTAATCTCAACTAGCACCAAGTATGTCGTCCCAATGGCAAAGTAAAGACTCACCACCTACTTGGGTAAATCTTCTGCAAAATTTCTTCTTTCAAATTTCTATTCATGTGCCTTTCAGATCTGCTTCGGTTTGTTAAAGTTTCCTGGCATGGATTTCTTTCTTTTCTATACACCCGATGTTGAGGGAGGAGGGAGGAGGGAGGAGGGAGGGGAGAAATCGAAACTTTAAAGACCTCAAATACAAGAATAAACTATCTTTAACTAATATGAGATTATGAGTTGTTTGTTACATGGTTGGAGCTGGATGATCGTAGGCCTTACGTCAGTAGTATATGTTTGGTACTGTGGGAGGGAAGCGCGTGTCACTAGCTGTGAGAAAGCTGGTGGTGTGGGATCCACCCACACGACAACAATGGTAATACGGCGTCGTGTTATTCGCACGCTTTGAATCATCAGCGCACAGAAAGGAAAGCTAGCCTAGCACTCGTGTGGGATCATCTCAATTCTCTACCGGATGATGATCTCCTCAATTATTTTGATTTTATCATATACTTGTCAAAGAAGATATTATTGTTCAAAAGAAAACTCACGATTAGTTTTTGTTCAGAGGCGGAGCCACAGTGGGGTCAGTGGGGTCGCACGACCTCTTGGAAGCCATGGAAATAGGCTTGGAGGTCTCTTGGAGTTGCTGGTGCGACCTCTTGGAGCTGCTGGTGCGAGGGCTCATTGGAGAAGACGACCTGTTGGGCTGAGATCGTTCTTCTTCTTTTTTTAAAACGACCTGGGCAAAACGACGCCGTTTTGGTAGGTCGAAAACAAAACAATTTTAAAAATTCCCAGCGTATCCCAGCCTATCCCAACGAAATTTTTTAAAAGACCCAAAACGACGCCGTTTTGGTGTCAAATTAAAAACAAATTAAAAAATTCCCAGTGTATCCCAGCGATTTTTTTTTATTAAAAGAAAAACAAATTTAAATACCCAGCGTATCCTCCCTCCCAAAACCCAGTAGCCTCGACAATTAAGCTCTAAAACCACCAAATTTGTTTTGTTTTCTCCTCCAAGTTCTAACCCTAAGTTCCCAACTCAATCTCCCCCCAAACTCTCAACCCAATCTCCATCCTAAATTTTTTTTTGGACTTTTACACTAAGACCCCTTGTGGTAAGGTTTCTGGCTCCGCCACTGTTTTTGTTGATTATACATTTTTAACTAATTATACGTAAGCACGTTTAAGGATCTATCTCTCTCTCTCACTTAGGTTTGATGTAACTAATATAAGATAATAGAATTTATAGTTTTTTTTAAAAAAAGTAAAGATATATATAATGTGTGCTGTCTGTCTGTCCCTTGAGGTTGTCAACAACCTTTATGAAGTATCATATACTTTTGTTCATTTTCAGTCATAGAGTTAAATGTATGGTATAAATTTAGTCCTTCAAAATATTAATTTTTTAAATAATAGTGTAGGGTTAAATTTTTCCATCTCCAGTCATGCAGGGCTATATTTAGGGTCCTTCATATTTTATTATTTTGAGAAAAATTATGGTACAACACTCATACATTCCACAACTATGTATTATTTAATTAAATTAAATTATTATTTAAATACAATATTTCATATATGACACGTATATGTTGATAACATTTAAAAAGGCTATTTTTTAATAAAAAAAAATTATCCTAACGGCTAGCTGACATCATCGATGACATCAGCGCGCCTCTAATATTGGATGTTGGATATGCATTTGCACAAGATGTTTCGTGCTCTTGTCCACACTTGATAATTTATCTTCTTGAAAAGCACATGCATGGAGTTCACAAAAAAATTTGGCTTAAGCCAAAGCTGAGCTACAATTGGCTTGGTTAGAGGGCTAAAATGCCAAATGTGGTAAATATTTTTTTAGCCCATGGTTGAAGATGAATTTTGAATTATTTTAGGGTTATATTTGGCATATGCCCCATAACTGGGGAGATGGCCTAAACGCAACTCTTTCCCTCTCCTATCGCCTATAGCTATATGCTTTTGTATTACAATTTGATAATTTCAACAAATTAAGCAAGCATTGGTTTGGGTTAAAATCCGAGTCTAAGTTAGTAGGTTGCCTAACCTTCATAGACGGAGCGATTTAGGGTAACCAAATATGTAATGTATGTATGTGCTCCATTTCATTTGACCCAACTCATATATAGAAAGATTATTCACTTTTTAAGGGAAATACAACAAAGGTAGGTATATTCATATATTGCTTGCTTCAACTTGAACCTAACATCCAAGAGACTACTAACTTTACTCTTATTTTATTATGTTTATGCCCAACAAACACTTAAACAAAACAAAATTAGAGTTCACGGATGGTTTGGTTTGTTCTTTCTGAGCTACCTATAAATTATAATAAACAAACAAAATTTTTGGCACTGCGTTGTCATTTTTTCCTACAACAAGTCTTTGGTCTTACCAAGTCAAGTGACAATTCATCAAATCACCCCCTGGGCCCTGGGCCCTGGCCTTTTTCTTTAATAATACTTAGGGTCTTGTCGAGAACTATAATAAGACACTCAGTTGACCAAAAATCTAATCCACGTTGCAATACTACTATTACTATACTGTCATACTCCAACTCCAAACCCATAGACAAAACAAAACCAAAGCCAACAACCCAAAACCCACAACACAAAGCTTAGCTCAGCTACTCTTTTTATTTAGATAATAGACACCTTTTTTATCCTTAATAATTCACTCATTGTTATTAAAATTCTAATCATTTCATAATAACATGATTGTGATTTTCAAGATAAACATGCTCGCATTAGTAGTACAATCAGCAGCACTGGCAGGCAACTTGCAATATAAAAGAAATTAAAATACCATGAAAAAGCAACAAGAAAATATTAAAGTAAAATTAAAATAGAGAAACCCTAAAATCTCTTTTAGCAAAAGAAAAAGGATTTATGGGGGATCTGGATCTGGTGGTGTTAGTTAGCTTTACCCAAAGTCTTCGCAAATACGGCGTCGTCGTGAGGCCTTATTTTCGTAGACTTTAGATTACACGGCCTTGGAGTTGGAGGAGATTCCCACATCACACTGTGTGTTCATTTGTCGCCTATAGTGTCGGTCTCAGTCGACCTCGCTCGTCAGTCAGGGCTTGGAGACGGAGGTCGCGTCTTTAACGGAACCGTCGACCCCACCGTTACCCATCGTGGCTGACTGGACGGTCAACACGGACATGCTGGGAGAGGAGGGCCCTTCGCCACCGTTGGATGCCATGACTGCATTATTATTATTGTTGTTGTTGTTGTGGATGAGGGGGTTCCTGGTGTGACACGTGGCAGTGGAGATGGCGGTTGCCAAGGAAATGGGCATGAGACAGAGACCCTTGCCCTGGAGGTACTGCATGGCGGATCCCATGTCTTCCTCCATGAGCTTGGCAACTTGGTGCTCCGTGACCGTCATGCTGTTGTCGTTACATGAGGACGCCGTTTGGTTGCCGTTAGAAGTCCGGCCGCGGGTCCCGCCATTGGCACTGGCCTGGATACAGTCACCGCCTCCCTACAGCAACGACCAAAAAATTAAACTATCATTTTTGTGTTTTTTTTTTTAGTGTGAAAGGGAAAGGATACAATACAAAGCCGAAAGAGAAAGAAAGAGCTCTCTCTCTCTCTCTCTTTCCCTGTCTGTAGGTTTGAAAAGTGAGAGGGAGAGAGAGAGGTGGAGTCTGAGAAAGCGGGCACGCGTGCTGCTTTTTGTTTTGTCGTTTTGTAGTGATGGAAGGTTTGGGGCTTTGAGTATTTCAGTTGGCTGGCTGGCTGGCTGGGTACTGGGTACTTTCCTTCCTTTGGGTAGGTGAAATCAGGGAAATGTGAATGGTGGATTGGTTCTTCTTTTTCATCAACAACAACACCACCTAAACAAATTTTCCATTCTCTTTCTTCTTTATGTGGAAAGCATCATATGTAATGCACATGGGTTTTTATTTGGGTCCAGTCCTTGCTAAGCTATGATAAAAAGGGTTTCTTCATTTTAATTTACCTCAGAGGACATATCAGCAACAAGAGGAGCAACAGCAGCTGCACCGCCCAACCTGCTCATGCTCAGAACCTACATGTTGTGTAAACATAACAAATTCACACCCATTCCCAAAACAAAAACAAAAACAAAAACTTTACTTAGAAATCCATTATTTGATTATCATTATCTAATCCAGCAAACAATGTCAACTAGGGAATCTTTCTTTTTCTTTTAATTAAGAAAGAATTAACTCAGCTCCAGAAAGGAAGAAAAAGAAAAAACATAAAGAAGAAGAGTACCTTGACTTGGAGCTGGAGGAATTTGACATAATCGATGATCTCATCCAGCATTGAAGCTTTGTCTGTCTGTCATTCCCAAAAGAAACCCACATCAGATCAAATTCATTACATTATTGCATCCTACAATCTCAAATCTAATTTTTTTTAATATGCTAAACTTATTTAGTTGCGGTCCAGTAAGTATGGCTTGCTAGTAGTAGTACCATTAAATAATATTACTTTTTTTCTTTGGTCAAATATTATACAAGAATGCAAGTATAACTAACTATGCCTAACCCATTCGCCCTCAAGTTCGTGCCGGAGTACGCACGGAAGGATGATTCAATATTTTTCCTCTTTTTTTTTTATAAAAAATAAAAAAATAAAACAAAACAAAAGAACGATGCTAATTAGTGCACGGGAACATGACTTTGTGATGCAATCCCTTCCCTATTATATACGTGACACGTGTCCACTGTGACTTCTCCCTCTCCACACAGGAAGAAAAATGAGTACAAATGAAAGGAATTGCAATCTGACTGAGCGTCAGTTTACAGAACCTGAGGTGTCCCACTGGGGAAATGGGCACTGAACAGCTTCAACAAATATTTAATTAAAGGAATATTGATACTGACCCATAAATAACTAAACTATTCATTTGACAAGTAATTAACTAATTAATTTACCTTGTTGCCATTGGGAACCAGCTCCTGCAGAGCCTTCATTCTCTCTGCGATTCTCTCTCTCCGTAACTGCAACGGCACCAACCCATATGTTTCATTCAGATCACAAGAAATTACAAACAAACCAAGAAACAATTACGCAAAGAAACAACCCAACGTACTCTTTCAGCGATGCTGTGTGGGTCAGTGGCTTGGCCTCTCCTCGCCCTCACTCTGGGTCTGGGTTGTGCGGGTGCACCCCCGCCCACAGCCGAGCCACTCGCCGGACCTTGGTTCATCGCCACCGCTGGACCTCCATAGTTCTGTGCCTGCAGCGAGCCTCCCTGTATCATTGAGGAGAAAATCAATCTACTAATCACTGCCACAGAAGCCACTAGATCATAATAATTGAATAAATAGAAGAAAATAGAGCGGGAGGGCAGGCCTGAGGTTGGTGAAAATGCTGTTTGGGAGACTGAGTAGTAGCCCCATGCAGTGATCCAGAGAACCCATTGAACAGAGCTTGAACAGAAGAAGCCCCCTCACCTCCCTGTAAAAATGGGTTATAATATAATATTATCGCCACCCCAAAAGTTCACACTATTTTTGTTCTTTCTAATTTACATTTATGCCATCGGTGTTGATTGGCGAATTCAGATTATATACAGGAAGGAGACGAGAGCAGAGGAGAGGGGAGGCGATAATTAATTAAGTAAGTCTGACAAAAACTCACCACAGGATTGGGAGATTTAAAGGAGGAGGAACCCTCGACGACGTCGTTGTTGGAGCGGTCAAAGTCTCCGTTGCCCAAAGACAAGGCCATGGGAACGAAGCCAGAGTCGGCGGACGTTGATCTGGACATCATGAGCTGGTGCTGGAGCATCATGGCGGCGGCAGCAGCGGCGGAGGCGGAAGCGGATTTGGAAGCACCGGCTCCGGCGCTGATCTGCTGGTTGCGGAACTTGGTGGCGAGGTTGGCGGAGTCGTCGTAAGTGAAGACGACATTGTCGGAGTTGGAGGGCGGCGTGTCGTCGGCCCAGGAGCAGGAGGAGGGGCCGAGGGTGGAGAGCATTTGCTCGATGAAGTCGTCGTGGGAAGCGGAGTCGAAGTGAGAGGGGGAGGGGGATGGAATTTGAGGATGCATCTGAGAGTGAGAGTTATGGAGGTGTGGCCTTGAATTAGAATGGGAGTGAGGGTGAGATTGTTGTTGAGGTTGAAGTTGAAGGTGGTGGTGGTGGTCTTGGAGAGAGAGTTGGGAGGAAGGTGAAGAGTTTAAGAGAAAGTTCATATCTTGCATTTCTTTGCTACAAGGCTGTATATATATATATATATATGATTAGATTAATGGAGATAGACAGATAAATGATTGGGGGTTTGGGAAGTCAAATTAGAGGAAGAGGAAGATGAATTTAAAAAGAGTAGAATTATTGGAGGGAGAGGAGAGAAAGGAGAAAGCATTTGAGAATGGCGATTTTGGGTTGGTGTGTTTGGATGATGAGAATTGAGAAGAAAAGAAAAACCCTGGGCGTCCGTTTGGAGGGGGAGAGAGAGATATTAAATAGAAAAAGTAGAAGAGAGACTGAGGTTGTTTGTTTGTTATTGTTTGTGTTGTTTGGGTGTGATTGTTGTGGAATCGTTCGTGACTCTGTCTGTGTGTGTGGGGTGGGTGGGGCTCGCTTCGCTAATCTGCTGAGGAGGGCCTTTGGCTTTTTGGGCTTTGGCATTTGGTCAGAGACATTGGTGGGAGACTCGACTAGTATACCGAGAATAAAATATCGATGATATCGAAAATAGAATCTAAAAATATGGAATTTTGATGGAAATATCGGAACGTTATCGATATTTCATTCCACGTCGTTAATATTACCGATATTTTGGTCACTGATATCTAAAATATCATGGAATCGAAAATATCCAGAAATTCAAAAAATATGAAAATCGATGAAAATATCGCGATATTATGGATATTTTATACCACATCCACCACATCAATTGTGCTGCGTATGCGCGTCGCCTTCTCTTCTTTCGTTTCTTCCTTTTTTTTTTTGCTTTTCCTACTTTTAAAAACGAAAAACAAAAAATTTATCACGCAAAAAATAAAGGTAAAAAGTTTGAATTTTTTTTTCCCAATGAAGTGTAGCTCAATTGGTTGAGGAACATGTTACGGAGTGATTGGAAGAAGTCTTGTCTTAGTAGGAAATAACATTTGTTTGGGTTTGCCTTTGCCATTCATGTCATTCATGTCATTCATGTCAAGTTAAACATACTGAATCGTATGGAGGAAAAAGAAATAAAATGAATCCATAACTTCATTTGTAATTCCAAGTGAATTGGGCTTCAAGTTGTATATTTATTTTTACTGTCTTGTTATTTTTGTTCATATTTTTTAGATTTTTGTATTGCAAGAACTTCCTTTGAGGATGCGTTCTTCATGTCTGTATTTTGCATATTTGTATCAATAAATCTTACTGTTTCTCGAAGGAAAAAAAAACTTGATAGCTCATAAAATAATGTACTGTTAACACAAATAATGTGAGAGATGAGAAGCCTTAAAAGGATGCACCATTTTCCATATGCATTTAATAGTGAATACCTTGGAGTCACACTCACACTGTCACACACAATAAAATATAAGTGTACAAATCCCAATATGACTTGTTGAAGATTCACATAAGAATTCAATACAATGACAATGTGCAAAGTGCAAAGTGCAAAGAAAGAAAGATTACCCAATGGAATGAATGGTTACATATTTGTATTTTATTAAAATAATTGGGTTTTGGAATTTCAAGCAGTAAAATAAAAATGCTCAAGCTTTGTTTGCTGAAAGCACGACCAGTGGATTCTAGTGTTTGAAGAGGGAGATCTAAAGCAGTGATGATAATGCTGAAATTGAGCAGCGCTTCATATTCACATTCAGTGTACGTTGCATATTCAATCCCTGCCCTGCTAAAGGAATCCCAATATAAAAAAAATTGATTATGTGGTTCAAAAATTACAAGTTGTAATAGGACATGATTTGTTCCCCACTTCACCATAATTAGCAAGACATTATTTGTTCGTTTTTGTAATGGAGAACGAATTACTTGATTCACAGAAAGACTTTACATTTCAAATGGGTTTTGTAAGTGAATTATGCTCCTCCTAATTTGTCCTACAAATCCCAATTGCACAAGCCCAAAAGAAAAGATGTAGGTATATGTCCTTGTCTTGCTCCAATCACATCCCCACTTTTCTTCAGCCTGTCTTTACACCTCACACATAATCTCTCAACCCAATCCCTAAACCAAATCATTAAACATGATTATCTTCGTGCCAACCCCATTCTAAACCACAATAATAAGCACTTGTAATTAACCACTTTATTGCTCTTTCTCTTTGGGGGCTTAACTAATCCCTTACTTAATTATCATGCTGTCATACAGATACTTCCAGAAAAACAAAAACAAAAAGTGTATCTAATTAAATCTCTTGACGATATATTATAGCACCTCTTCATTTTTGAGACAAGGCTATGCAAAAGCATGCATCTTTTTTTTCCTCTATGTCTATATGCTAAATTATATTCCAACTCCCTTCTATTATCAATCACTCAAATCACCCCCAAACGGAATTCTAAGCCAACTTTGATTTGATTAGGAATTCGATTTGGCATCTCAAATTTCAAATGCAATCTTCCTTATTCTTCACTTGTTTTCTTCTTTGTTTTTTGTTTTTTTTGTTTTTGTTTTTGTGGGGAGACTGACTGTGCACGGTTTATTATGATGCAGTGCAGATAGCATTGGTTGGATTGAAGCCTGTCTGTTTCCAGGTTGCATACGTGCCTATCTGTTTCTAATTAACCCAGGAAGAAGGTGAGAAAGAGGCTTCAGATCAGTTTTCAACTCATGCATTCATTCATGGCCACCTCTGACCTCTTGAATATATTTATATATTCAAGTCAACTTGAGGAACTTGTACTTAAAATATTTGAAGTCTTTAGATGTCTCATGTCTAATTAAACAACAAGAACATGAATGAGCATATTCCACCCCTAGGAAGGGGGGGAAGGGGAGTAGTAAGCATGCATTTCATCTTTTGGTTAATCAGCTACCAAAAAGTCTATATCTAATCTAACCATGCATTTCATTAACCAATCACAATGGGCCTAAGTGCTTTTCCATCCAGATTTACATACCAGATAGCATTTCAAATTAGTTAGTTTTGTATCAGTGAAAATGACAGAGATAAGTTTATGAATTAGGATATAATTGTGTAGCTAATCAAAAGCTTAACACTGCTACGCACGACCATTGACTTGTCATTAAGCACAAGGCTTAAGGCAGGCCCAAGGCACCACGCAAGAATCAAAACACCATTTTTATAGCTAAGATAAGATATGTAATGATGCTTAATTATCAAACTAAAAAGTAGTACAAGTCCCTCAGATCTTATTAACAAAGCTTCCAAATTCATGGGCTAATAACATAAAGCTAATTGGTACACAAGAGAAGCCTAAGTTCTTGCAAGTGCTAAATAAACATCAGGTAACACATGATGCAGATGCAGCCCCATTATTCTCCTTTCTCAACTTAATTTGCTGAACAAGTCACATTTCTTATAGTCTGCAGCCTAAAATTCCACTCACAAACATTTTACTAATCTGCTACCATATTTAGTAGCTGCTGCGACTATCGATTCTTTATCAACACTAACCCATGCTGTAAGAAGGTGTTGGCAAGTTGATCACAGTCGTCTTGATCTTCGTCATCATGTTGATGCTGTTGGTGATTCCTTGTGACCCAATTCCACTGTCCTTTATACCCTGTCAATACATCATTCATAAGTATTCACCAAGATGGTGGTCTTTTCTTGGAAGGAAATGGTGGCCGTCAAATAAAGTAAACTAATTAATTTTCTGGAATTTTAAAGATTCACCTGAAACGGAAAATGATCCGGTCCACGAGCAGGTGCAGAGTTTATTTGAACCGTTCCCGTCTCCATTGCATCACCAATCAAAATGGCCTTGTTGATGTCCTTTGTGAACACACAGCCCTGCATTTTACCAATGTCATGTGTGTGTCAATATTTTATGGGGAAGAGAGAGGTTAACTATATACTTCAACTGTGGCAGAAGAAATCGTCATTTTTGTTACGACATAAGACATCACGGTATGCAAGTGGAGAGACCGAAAGAAATGTTACCTGGAGTCCAAAATTGCTGGCATTGCAATGGTGGATTCCTTCTTCTACAGAAGTAATCCTAATAACTGGCAAAACTGGACCAAATGGCTCTTCCCATGCAATTCTCATATCGGGCCTGACGTTATCTAATAACAAAGGCCAGATAAGGTTGCCCTCTCTCTTGTACTCCTGGCAAAATGTTGCTCCTTTCTGTTTTGCATCCACAACTAACCCTTCGATAAAATTCGCTGATGATTCTGAAACAACTGGAGTGATATCAGAGTTCTCCTCTGGTGGTCCAACAGTTAGTTTTGCCACCCTTTTGTTCACTTTCTCGACAAGGGCATCAGCAACGGATTCCATCACCAAGACAACCTTAACAGCAGTACACCTTTGACCACTGTTACAAATGTGAGTACCAAGCGAATCAGAAAGAAATCTCATTAGTTGAGTACTATAGATTGCAGCAGAAAGAATTAGACTATGTAATTGCTACTCTGGTGGTGCCTTATACAAGCATAAGATACATAATTAATTTCCTTTACCTGTAAGAAAAGCCTCCCTTTATAATGTTTGCTGCCACCAAATCTAGGTCGGCATCTTCAAGCACAATGCAGGCATCTTTACCCCCCAACTCCATCTGAAGAGGGATCATGCCTGCCTTTTTTGAAATTGCAATACCAGTATCACCACCAGTGAAGCTGAGAAACCGGGATTCATCAGTAAGTAACGATATATCAAGACGAAGGAAAGGGAGTCTATTCAGCACCAAAAGAAAATAATCTGGGATTACCTTATACAATTCACTCCAGGATGCATGGTAAGGAAGTCACCGATCTCAGATCCTTTCCCAGTGACACAACTAATAAGGCCTTTGGGAAAACCAGCCAAGTGAAAGCAATGAACCATATGAAGGCAAGAAACAGCACCCTAGAAGAAAGTTAGGGGTATGATTCAGTCTTTCAGATCATGAAACAATATTTTCATCGAGTGTTTTAGACAGAGTTTTTTAATGCTGTTCTGTACTTAAAAATACATTTTTGCAGGAATTTACATAGTTCGAAATAAAAGGCCAGCTTCCACCTTTCTGGTTTTTCATCATACCACTACTGAGAAGTTATGTATGTGATCAAAAAGGATTTGTTTCCTCACAGGTTGGCGAATTACTCAGTCTCAAACACAATGTCCTACAATCAAGTAATAACTGCTGGACCAAAGTGTAATTCCATAGACTGGTAATACCTGAGTTGGAGGCTTGAGCACAAGGGAGTTTCCAGCAATGAGTGCAGGAGCAATTTTTGAGACAGCAAGGTTGACAGGATAGTTAAATGGTGGAATGGCTAAAACCACACCAAGTGGAATCTGCAATCAAAATACAGTTGCATTCAATAAAACTTATCATAAATAAGGATAATGATGAGACCTTTCAAAATTATATCAATTTGAATCAAGAATAGACGGTTAAGGTAGACGTGCGTTGTGATAATTAGCAGGGTGAGAGTGGATAAAGATAGCAATCACAGTTAGTAGAAGTTATAACAACATGACCAAAGAAATTGAGAAAAAGTAGCTGAAACTGCTGAGAATTAAAGAAAATAATAGAAGTATGGCGGTTGGCGAAGGAAACAAAAGGGAGAAAAATCCCATAGATGGTTTCAGAAGACAGTGTGTGTTTTAGTTTCTCACCTCTTCAATCTGTCACAAGTATCAGACGAAACGTGACACAAACAGATAATGTATTAATATAGCATGACGGATAGCAGCTCCTTTTCAAAAGATGAGAATTAGTTTAATGAGTTCTGAGCTCAGGCCTACTGAGAATTATTTATCGCAGACAGTTGGAAGTTACAGACACCAACAATTTCTGGTGGAAATTTGTTTTAGGCTGACATCATCTTTCCTTTTTTCCATAGGCTTAATGCTTACATCATCAAATCAAGCTTTTCATGCATATTTCCAGGTGAATCTCATGAATTCAACAGTAAAAGGAGAAACTAACAAGAATAAGTAGTGGAATTGAAAGTAAAGATACCTTGGAAGTGAGGCAGTACTTTGTTCTGTCATTTCCAGGAAAACTATCCGACACCAAGAACTTCCCTTCTCCCAGAATCCTAACCCCTTCTTCAGCACAGTAAGACACCAAATCCCCAGACCTCACAACCTTCATAAAACCCAAGATTCCCATATCAATTTCATGGAAAATCGAACAGAAACGCATTTAGTTTGTGTGCAAAAACAGAACAAGTTATACACCTCTGTAACTGCATCTTTAGCAGGTTTAGCAATTTCTTTAACAAGGGATTCTGCAATTGGAGCTTTGTGCTCTTTCAGGATAGAAGCAGCTTTGTGAAGAAGCTCAGCTCGCTTCCAGAGTGGAGTCTTTGCCCACGACTTCTGTGCAATTTTCGCAGTTTCCATGACCTTGTTGACCTCTTCTTGTGTACAAGCTGTGACAACCAAACAAAGGGTAGTTGTAATTTTGTAAAACGAAACAGAGAAAACAGAGCAACCATACAAAATTAAAAACCACGACATGAACATGATTATTAATCAAGGATGACAGATGATCACCTTGAACCTTGTAGTGAACCTTTCTTGTAGTTGGGTTGATGATGGGAACGAGTTTACCAGAAGATGATTTCTTCCACTCTCCATCAGCGTAGTACTTGTAAGCCTCTCCATCCAATATCTCTGAAAACAATCCAGTACCAGCCATGGCTGACAAAGATTAGAGATCAAACAACAAAGAACCCAACACAAGAATTGCTCAACTTGAGCGTATGACAGATTCTTTTTGGACTGTGCAAAGCAGCAAAAGAGAGGCGTATGTAGAGCAGTGGAAGATGAGGGAGTGAGGGAGTGTGTGGGTGATAAGTAGTTTGGTTTTGGGTTGTGGTTTGGTGGAATTTGTGAGGGTGTTTATATAAGGGGAAGGTGAGCCACGCTTTGTCCAGTGAAATGGGACAGAGGAGGAAGTCGGTTAGGTGGTTCAAAGGTTGACAAGTAAGCTTTTACTGCCTGCACAGCTTCCGCTGTGGCAACTCTCTGTTTTTAACATCAGACGGTTAAAAAAAGACTCAAAATTTTAGTTAGCCTCGTGCTGTCCGCGACATATAGCATATATACAAACTCAACAAAATTGAAACTTTAGAACACTTTTAAGCCACACAATCATTTTTCCCTTAAGAATTTTCACCAAAATGGCTAAACTTTTAGGTTACCTACCATTTATACCGATACATGTCTAAAGTTTTAGTACAGCTTTTGGGCAGCTCCTATAAAAGTTTCACAGCCACCATCCTCCTTGTTAACAGCAGAGTGTTAAATAAGGAGGAGATTTTGAGTTTGATTTTCACTGATGAAGCAAAAGTGTGTTTGAATTTGTAATTTTAAGAAAATGAAAGACAAGGAAGAGCTGTTGCATCTACTTCGAAATGCACGTATGCATCTTGCATGCAGGAAGTTGTTTGTTTGCAACTTGTTTGCAACTTGTAAAAATTATATATGCATTTATAATGCAGATGAGTAGGAGCTTGAAGGCTACCTGAGTTGGCTTTGAATGAGCTAATTCGAAGGACACTGTGGTTGGCCATAAATGAAGTAGGTACACGTACACCACGGTTGCCACCTACCTATATTAGTTAAAATTATGAAAGGGAAAAATAAAATTAAACATCAAGAAATTGATTAGATCGCTTCATATAACAAAACAAAAGAAAAATCAGAATGTATATATATATTCTCTCATCCGGATGTCCGCACGTTATTATTATCGTGCGGACGCTATCAGTAAGAAGAAAACAAAGAATGGTAGAAAATACATGGCATTCGTACAATAATAACGTCCGGACATACGCATAAGAGAATTTATATATGTGCATGAAGCTTGCACTTTTTCAGATTTCTAAATATAACCAACTAGGTATTACAATTAAATATTCACTGAATAATCCATGATTATAGCAATAATGACGAAGGAGGGCCAAATAAAGCAAAGCCACAGAGAGAGAGAGAGAGAGAGAGAGAGAGAGAGAGAGAGAGAGAGAGAGAGAGAGAGAGAGAGAGAGAGAGAGAGAGGAGAGAATGAGAGAATGAGAGTATAAAGAGTAAAACCTGCTGCTGATTAAGACTGAAATGAAGTAAGCCTTTTGAATCTAAAGCATGAAAACTGCAGAAAAGCATGTCTTGAAACCGAAAAATAAAAAGTAAAAATAAAAAAATGAAAAAAATGAAAGGTTGTCTTTGGCTTAAGATTAGGTGTAGTAAGCTAACTGCAACCTAAATGATCGGAGTTGGTGGGTGGTATATTTATAACTTGGTAAACTACAACTGTTAGATGGGACGTGTTTTACGGAGAGCTTAAATTGGCCTCAACTGAACCACCAACTCCCTGGTTTCTGGAGGATCGATATTCACAATGTTTTGTTTTTTCCTCCTCCTCCTCTCACTCTCCATTCATACAGAGAGAGAGAGAGAGAGAGAGAGCATGCGGCTTCACATTGCACTGGCATTTGGCAATAACGTTGTATGCATATTTTCAACGTGTTCGGCAATCAGAATCATCTGTCCAACATAGTTTCCTTTTGCAGACTCGATGGAATTGAAGAGTTGCATGAGAATTTGGTTATAATTAAACAAATATATTGTAGCAAAAAATATCTTTTGAAAAAAGCAGAAAAGAATGAGAATCCGAAGCCAAAAACTGTGGTTTTAGGCTTGTATTGTAGAAGCCTCCAAACTTTATTTTGATCACTTTATCCTTTCTTTATGGGCATCTTATCCCTACTAGTTGCTTGGGTTTGGAGTTCCTTATAGTTTTTCACATGCAATGCAAGAATGGGAGAAGGAGACTCCAGAAACGAATGGGTTTGTCAGTCAGAGAGCATGGCCGAAACGTTTTTTTGAGAAGGGTCGCTTATGGGACCCTCAACCTTTCCAACTACTCGAGCTTTCAGTTTTCGGCCGCTTATGGGTCGTGGCAACTTGCAAAAGCCAAGTCTTTTTCTTCTTCCATTGGATACAAGGCTTACGTGTCTTTAGAAGGGTCGTTGAAAGCTAATGTGGTTCACAGGTATTCCTGGTGCAGGTTCAACCAGAGGCTTGAGGACACATTGCACCGCCCTTTATGGACCACTACTCCATAGCCTGGTGCATTTCACTTAAATTTTGTCCCAAAGATAATTAGAAAAAAAATAAAAACAAGATGGTGCCAATTATTTTTATCACCAAGCCTGAGGCTGAGAATGATGAGTTTCCACATCATGGTCTGGTAAAGGGCTGCTGCAAAAGATTTTTAACCATAAAGTGTCTGAACCTCAAATTTCTTGAAAGGCATGTCATACAATCATAGCGTGATCCTCATCACTATTGAAACACCCCATTTGCATGGTTAACGAGAAACCCAAAAGACAAAAAATGCAAATCACTAATGAAACCACACCAAAAATTACTTCATTCAATTCAAGGATAGGTTGAGACAGACAAATCATCATGTTTCGAAAATCAGGGACGACAGTTACTCAATTCCACTTCTATAAGTTTGGACATGCCACTGATGATATCATAACCAATATTAAAAAAGGCTTAAGACTACCTAAAGAACATCACCCCCAAATCAAAATGGGGTTGACTCTCCAATATCTTCTAGTTTAATGGGACTTCACGTACTCCTGAACAACATGAAGGCCTTCTGTATCTTCCCCATAATCCTGCAAAACAATAGACAATATGATTAGGAAACAAAAACCATACGAAGAATAATCCAATTTAGCATGTGATAAAAGCATGTATGGTGGATGAATTCAAACCTTCCCTAAGCCAAATTGGCAGAATAATAAAGTTACTAAGAAACTCATTGAAACAAAAGAAAATGGATAGAAACCAAAATCATTGATCTAATTTAGTGAATCACTAAAATTTTGATGGATTCATTTGTCTGATCCATATTTGTCAGCGACATAGTTACATAGGTTCAAGAGACCACCAGAAATGCACACAAATAAATGTTTACATACCTTCACAACAACGCAAGAGCAACCAACAACCTTTCTAGCCTTTCCCTCTGAATCAATCTTACAAAGCTGTGAGAAGAATGTTTAAAATTAACAATAAGTTGAAAAAAGAACTTGAGCATTATCATAAAGAAAAAGAATTAATGTGCCCAAAGGGAAATCGATACAAGGAAATAGAGTTTGAAGATTACCAACTACCCAATCCCCCCACCCACGACAGATCTGATAAGATGATAAGCAACTCGACAGACATTTTTTATTTATTGGTAAATAAATACCCTTTAAATGGAATTGTTATTAAGTGAAGATAATTGCATGTGTATAAAAACAAGTGGATTGATTATGGAGCTATGGAGAAAGAGGGAAAAAGGAGCAATAGAGATATAGAGGAAAACGCCCGAACAAGCTAAATAATTAACATCAGCAAATAAGTACTTTGAGGCAAGAACTAAAACTAACAAAACTGCTTTATGTCAATTGATTTTTCACTTACACCAGACCATTCTCCAAGAGTTTTAGCACTTGGAATTGATATCAATTTAACATTATGGTCAGCACATAGCGCCTTGACCAGCTTGACATAATCAGCCTGATCACAGTCCTCAGCTAACACACACAGCTGTGCAGCATGCTTCTCGATGACCTTTGCACCTTCGTGGAGTCCACGTGTGAGCCCACCATGAGCCAACGACTTTCTCAGCACAAGTTGCAATGCTGTCAAAAGGTCCATGGGCTCACCTAGAGCTGGAGCAGCAACAGCAGCAGCAGCAGGCTCAGCAGCAACAACAACTTCTTCTTCTCTGTACAAGCAATAAATTGACTTGACATAGACATACACATGCAAACCAAATAAATCCTAACGAAATCACAACAGAAAAAAATTTGAATACTGAAGCACTATCCAGTCAGTGAAATATTAAGGGACCAAAGAAGATATCATAAAATACAACTTGCAAGGGCTTCTTAATTTTTCTTCTATAGGACATACAGCATAAAATGCAGAACAAGAGCACAGATCCTAGTATCAAAAAACACACAATCTAAAACATAATTAACTAAAGTAAGCCTTCACTCACTCATCCATTACATACTCCCACAGTCCAAAACAAAAGGTCCCTAGAGGCACACAACTATAATTCAGCGGTTAGCCACACATTCTGCATATCCGGAACCAAACCACACAGGTCTCACAATACTAGACCAATAACATGTACCCTCATTTTGATATGTATCAAATTTGTGAAAGGCAGTTTACCAGTAAAAAATATAAATTTAGGCTACTTCTCAGGCCAAGTAATCAGGATCGCACTTTGATCTCTAAAAATACTCGCACCCTCCATTAAAATAAATATTCCATATGTACAGTGAAAATGAGTATGAAGAATTGGAAAAAGAAATATCTACATACCCTGACATTGTGCTTGTCTGTTGAAATTAGAGGCCCTGGTTACAAGAAAATAACGAAACAGATGTCAGCCATATAAAAATTTCGGCAAAAGATAAAATTACCAGACTTGCAAGCTCCAACACTGAAACCTAAACAAGTCTTATATCAATAAAAACCTACAAAAATATAACACTACTAGTTCTGACTTGTAAAGGAATAACTAGAGAATCTTAAAGAATTAGATAGATACTTTGAGCATGGTTAGTTTACTAAAGTGAACTTTCCACGCCGATGATGCATAATAACCAGCGCTTAGAATAAATACTAAGTCAAATTTGGTGGCAACGTCAGAAACAGACAACCAAAGATATTAACAGTTATACAAACACACAGAAGATGTTAACTCTAGTGCTAAAATCCTCGGACATGAAATGTGTTACTTGGAATTTCCAGAAGCAATTTTGTAGCTTTCATGAAAAATCACTGAATGCAAAATGCCCTTCAAGCCAGTTTCAGATTTTAGACAATTATTAATGCCCCATTCATCTTTCTTCTTTTTCATTTTTCAATTAAAATTCTCAGCGGCCACACAGAACTTCTAAACCGAAACGTAGTTGTAGGAGTTAAATAAGAGGAAAATGTTATCAGACGCACAGAGAGATAAGTGCTGACCTTGATGATGGTGGAGGTTGTGGTGAGCTACAGATCTGAGAGCCGCACTGCTATTTGCTGCAAGAGAAGTGAATGAGGCCGACGGGGTCGTTCTTATAACTCACACGAGAACATAGATGAACCCTAAAAACCCTACTTTCAAATTACTATACTACCCTTTTCCTCCTTTTTCCTTTTGGATGTCTATTTCTTTTTGTTTTTCCAGGATTTTTCTTTTTTCTTTTGGTTGGAGTCTGTTTTCAATCTTAAAATATAATTACGTAATATTACAAGTTGGCTACAAATAAACACAATCTAAAAAAGTACTAATATAACCAATTAGGTGTTAGTTGGATTGACCTAGTTGTTGGTGTGCTCCTACTTCAGGATTGACAAACTGGAAAAATAGCTTTCCCTTCTCTCTTCTTAACTTTTGAATAATAAAAAACTAATATAATAACAAGTTTATTGATAAATCATGGTTAACAAAACTAGAATTGTAGTGTATGACTTTATGGTAATAATACTGATTCCTTATAAGTTGTTTACTAAATTCTCATTCATCTAAAATCCAGATAGGTTTGTTTTCCATGAATTAGAATATCACATCCTACTAAAAAGCCAAATTCCTTCAAAACCAATAATTGAGTTCCTAATTTTGTGTGAGCCCACTTACATTTTATTTCATTTATATGAAATAAACATAAGAGCAATCCATAATCGAAATACAACTTCTTATTTTGATTTTGATTTTGAATTAGTAACATATTATATAGTTTCAATAAAAAAAATGTAAGTTAACCAAAATTATTAACATGAGAAATAAATTAGAGCTAAATTAAGCTCAAAGTATTTTTTTTCTAAAAAAGAAAAAGAAAAATATTTGTAAATAAAAATTATTAACATGGTTTGCTAAGATAATTGGTCCCTAACCATCCTTTATTTTTTGGTTGAAATCTGAAATACATTAAAAGTTAGATCCTCTTAATATCTTAGCATACAAGTCAAAATAAATTCAGCAAGGACATCGAGACTAAACCAAATACACGACTTGTTATAATTGTATCCTTTTTCGAAATTCTATTTTTTTATATGAAGGTTTTTGAAATTCTTTTCGGATAAAAGTATTTTGGAGGTTTTGTAATCTTTTTAGCAAATAAATATAAATACAAAAAATAAGCAAAGACGCATATGGTTTTTTCTTTTTCTTTTAAATAGCATCACCCTTTTCATAATCAAAAGAAAAAAAAAACAATAGCGTCACCGACCCAAGCTTCAACCAAAAGTATAAATCCCCAAATTCCCAAATCCATTGTGATCCTAGTTCCAATTTCCGCAATTTCCCTCCCAAGCTTCAACCTTGAAACCCTGATTTCATAGTCCGTAGAAAAACAAGAAACACGATGCATCCCAAACTTCACAATTTCCAAATCTTCCTCCAATCTCCAGACCTCCAAATTCCGACCCAAACCATAACCCTAGCCCCAACTCAGACCCCAACTCTCCGTCACCTCAAGCTCTCTATTTTCTCCCATAGCCTGCCATCGCTTTACTTCACCCTCAATGGTAAACCCCTGAACGACTCCACTCCGCTTCTCGATTCCCAGATTACCCCTCTTTCTACCCTCGTTTTACGTATTAGAGCTTGCGGAGGTGGCGGCGATGGCGGGGCCACGGGGGCTGAGTCCCGCGACTGTTATCTCAAGATGTATGCTGAGAAGAAGCCCGATAAGGTTGACCCAAATGAGCAGAGGCTGTCGAAGTGGCTCAATTGCTCGCTCTCCAACGAGCCCTTGAAGGAACCGTGCGTGGTGGATTTTCTTGGGAATGTGTTTAACAAGGAGGCTCTTGTGGAGGCCTTGTTGGGCAAGAAGGTGCCCAGGGCCTTTGGGCACATAAAGGGCTTGAAGGACATGATCACTGTTCATTTTTCCCCAATTCCTGGGACTGAATCCAATCGCCGATCGAGTGCCGCGGGGCCGCGGTTTCAATGCCCTATTTCTGGAGTGGAGTTTAACGGTAAGTGTAAGTTTTTGGCATTGAAAACTTGTGGGCATGTACTCAGTGCAAAGGCTTTAAAGGAGGTAAAATCCTCCACTTGCCTTGTTTGTCATGTTGGATTTTCTGAGGCGGATAAGATTGTGATTAATGGAAACGAAGAGGAAGTTGCGGCATTGAGGGATAGAATGGAGGCTGAGAAGGCGAAAGTGAGAGTGAAAAAGATGAAGAAGACGAAAAATGGGGATGCTGCTCCGAATGGAGAGGAGGGTGTGGGTTTTGAGGCCTCGCGGTTGAGCGGTACCAAGCATGGCATTGATGTTAAGGCTGTGGAGAAGGCATCAGCAAATGTAGAGGTACATGGGAAGGTTGTGAATGGTGGGGATAATGTGAAGGGTGTGAGTAATGGTGCGGCAAAGAGGTTCAAGGCTGTGGATATAGCCCCGCCTAATGCTACTAAGGAAGTGTATGCGTCTATCTTCACGTCGTCAAGGAAGTCGGAGTTCAAGGAAACATATTCTTGTAGATCTCTCCCACTCGGTAGAAACTAATTGATGGTAAGGTCGAAGAGAATGTAATACTGTCTTATTTTTAATGTGAATTTTCAGTTTTTATTGATTCCTATTTTGTTGTAATTTGAAGTTGATCTTTAATAGGAAACTTTGGCTTGTTATATACTCTCATTGGCTGTCTTGCTGCTTGGTAGCAAGCATAATTCCTTGATGTACATTATCAGTTGTGAAGATAGGGTTTTTGATGTTGATGCTTCAACTAAACAAGTTTTACTTGCAACATTAACACTAATAAAATAAGAGGTGCATACTTTCATATTTTTACATTTTTGAAACCCTTTTTTTGCAAGTTTTTCATATTGGCGGTCCTTCTTCACTTATGCTTTGTGTAGTATTTAAAGATTTGAGGTTTGTAATATCATAGTGACAGTTGCCTGAGTTGTATAGTTTTATTTTCCGAAATTTGAAGTCGTGGTAGATTTGTGAACAAAACATTTAAAACTTGCAGAGTACCTGAGCTGTTCCACACCACTTTGCACCTTTGGTTCCACACCACAAAGTGGTGTTTGTGAGCCGTGGGTTGTTGAGAACCTTTATATCATGTTCTTTTGATTGTTTTTGATTGAGCTGTTGGGCTGTTGAAACTTGGGGAGCCTGGAATTGAGTTCCCTATAGTCTCAGCTGCAAGTCTCAGCTGCAAATCTTACAGTGGTCTGTTCGTTGCACCGAGGGAGGGCTTGCTAATAGCTATAAAATATAGTGATCGGTGAGAATAAAGCTAACTTTGAATGTGTGTGGGTGAGCGGTGCAGCTTTCCTGATTAGGTTTTCGAGAACCTGATAGTATCTACCAGCTGGTTTAGTTTGCACCGTATTTAAAGGTGTTTCTCCATCAAGGATACACAAAGTTTGTCAATTCTTAAAAAAGTGATGTGTTGCTTAGAGATTGAGAGCATTTCAGCTAAGTGTTCATGTTGTGTGTCACTATAAAAGTCTATAATATGCAGTGAAGATGATTGAAGATGATTGGTGCAGGTTTGTTTGGATGTGGGTTATCTTCTCATGTGCTTCTCATTTTGGCTTTGTTGTTGTCACGATAACAAGACAGAAGTATGTCTCAAGAAGGTTTTATGTTCTGTGAGAAATGAAAATAGATGGACAGGGGTAAGAAAATCCAAATGCTTTTTATTGAGATTTGAACTACCTTTCATCTGTTGCTACCAATAAAAGGTTTCTTCGTTTCCTTTTTGTGAAGAAAACACTTATCCTAAACAGATGTTCTACCCAACTGAATTTAGTGGACCGTATAGAAGTTTTCTTTTTCAACATTGAAAAGTGAAAACTTGAATAATAGCCAGTTGTTACATAAACATGAAAACTTGAATGCCATGATTTTTGTAAATTAATAACATATATCTTAACTAAACATTGAAATTTTGATAAGACGAATGCTTACTCAATGATGAACTCCAAAAACCAAATTGAAGTTTAATGGAAGCTGAAGTCTCAGCATCTTCAACCACCGCTGCAATGCTGGTTTACGTGTCCAACTTTTCCAAATAACAAAAGCATAGTTCTTTGTTGGAAAAGACAAAAGAAAAAGAATTAAAAGGTAAACAAAATGAAAAAGAAAATGGAAAAAAGAAGATAAAATACTAGGTTTTGTATATAAGAACCAACTCATAAGTAACGCACCAGTTCACTCTCCCCGACCTCACTTAGCTATTCCTTGCTGTTACAATGTAATGTATTAGCAAGGAAGGCTTACAGCGCTTCATCACAAAACGACGTAAAACAAAGTCTTTATTTTTAGACTCTCATCCCTCTTCTATAAAAACCCATCTCTCTTTTCCAACAAAACCCTCGATTTCACAGCCAAAACCCCCAAATTTTCCCGAGAAACGCATTGATTTCTCGGAGAAAATCCTCATCTTGTTCCAACCCATTGGACCTCGGCGCATCATTTCTCAAACCGAAAATTCTTGATTATTGAGGTGAGTTATCGTGCCTTTGATTTCTACTTTTCTTTTCTAGGTTTCGATATGTGGATTTTGCTCGGTATGAATTTTGAGATATGGGTTTTGGTTTTCTTGGTTTCGTTTGCAGATTTATGGTTATTGCTCTTCTTGGTCTTGTTATTTGCATAAATTTGTGTTGTTCCTGCGAAAATAAAATGTCTTTGTTGACGAAAAGCGATTCAATTCACATTAGGGAAGTTTGGAACGATAATCTTGAGAAGGAGTTCGAATTTATTCGTAAGATTGTAGACGATTACCCTTATATAGCTATGGATACAGAGTTTCCAGGTATCGTTTTGCGGCCCATAGGCACTTTCAAGAACAGTTTTGATTATAATTATCAAACCCTTAAGGCCAATGTGGACCTCTTGAAGTTAATTCAGTTGGGTCTCACATTTACTGATGAAAACGGGAACCTTCCGACCTGTGAAACTGACAAGCACTGTGTGTGGCAATTCAATTTCCGCGACTTCAACCCCAATGAGGATGTGTATGCCAATGACTCCATAGAGTTATTGTCACAGAGCGGTATGGATTTCAAGAAGAACAATGAGAAGGGTGTTGATGCTGTTAGGTTCAGCCAGCTACTGATGACATCCGGTGTTGTGCTGAATGAAAACGTGGTTTGGGTGACATTCCACAGTGGCTATGATTTCGGGTACTTGCTCAAGCTTCTTAAAGGCGAAACCCTTCCGGACACACAGACGGGGTTCTTTGATATGATCAAGGTGTATTTTCCTACAATTTATGATATCAAGCATCTCATGAGGTTCTGCAACAGCCTTCATGGTGGGTTGAACAAGCTGGCGGAGCTGCTAGATGTGGAGAGAATTGGTATTTGCCACCAAGCTGGTTCTGATAGTTTGCTGACTAGTTGTACGTTCATGAAACTGAAAGAGACTTTCTTTAGTGGGAATCCTGACAAATATGCTGGTGTTTTGTATGGTCTTGGTGTTGAGAATGGATATAATTCTCATTGAAAAAAGAAAAGACTGGAAATATTAATAAATAAATAAATGATTTGGTAGACTACATGTGTGTGCCTGTTGCGATTTCATCATATTCTGTTATATTTTCTCCTTCTACTATTTCTTCTTCTAGATGTTGAATAGCAGCCGTTGCTAGAATGAGCTATGATTGAAGTTCCATGGTCTTTCTTAGGGTTTGCACATTCTGCTGCTGCTGAGCAGCAGCATAGTGTTAATTGAACACTGACAGTTTTCCTCAATGTTTACCTTCAAATTTCACTCGTTCTTTGTTGTTTGGAGATTACTGGACCCAAAAAGGAAAGTGAATTGTACTGTTAGTGCTCATGAGATGAGACCTTTTTCTTTCCTAAATTGCTTCCCCTTTTCTTTCAAGTTTTTAAGAATAAAATGAAGCCCTGCTGTACTTTGTTGTGTGTTATAAAACTTACAAAGCTTGAAATGGTAAAGATAATAATGTCAGTTTAGTGTCTTTTCTTCTGCAATTCACTTCATGGATCTCTTGCAAGAGTTTTCTCGCCCACCAGCACACAGGGATTGTTTCTGGCTTTTTAAGCGTCCTTCATCAGAATAGGAGGAGTTAGCAGGCCTTTGGCAGTAGTAATTATGTGAGACATCTCATTCTCTTAACTGCCTTTTACTATTTGGCTGGCTGCCTAATTCGCTTCCATTCCATCAAGTCCTCAAGGTATTTTGTGTTTATAATCAATCACACTGAAAGTTTATGGACCTTGAAGCATTAGTGATGCTATTCTGCCAATGGTTGATGACTAATACGCTTGCTGGTTGACTTGGATTTGCATTTCGTTGGCACATGGTTTCTGTTAAGAGTTATCAACTGGCAAGTCGTCATTGCTTTAAATATTACATTCCTCTGAGATTTGAGGCTTGAAAAGACAACCAAAAATAACGACAGAATTCATTCAATTCAATTCAGGGTGAAAATAAAAGATATTTGAAGAGTGAAAATCTGTTTGCATCGTACAAGTACATTGTTTCTGCCTGTGTATACATGATTCAAGAAACAATCACCAAACTAATGTCAAGTGCAAATTATTGTCAAGTTCATGGCTGCAAGTTTTCACTAGTCCTCAGTGCAGAAGAATAGTAATGGGATTCAAGCTCCTTGAGGCTAGCAGCTGCCTCCTCTCCGATTCTAGCCAACATCTGGTCGGTCTTCTCAGCCTGCTGGTTGAACTCCACTATTCTTTGCTCTACATGGTCATTAAGGGAGGCAAATCCCGAAAAGATTGCCGTCTGCTTCAGTTCTGACACCAACTTGAGCAGAGAATCAGCTGCCTGAACCTGTGATAGTAGATGAAAGGCGAACGACCAAACAACTCAGTAACCAACTAGGAAACATATAAAGCAAGCTTGCAGTAGACTTAAAGAGAAGAGCTCATTTGATAAGGCCAGACAAGAGTAAACTGAATGGCAAACAGTCAATCCAAAAAAACAAACATGGTCCTAACTCATCAATTAACAAGAGCAGAGTAGCCACTCCATTTGTGAATCTCTAAGCAAATTGATTGATGAAACACAGATTATGAAATTGGAGCATTTTTCACATCGCATACATAGACCTCTGTTTATTTAACAAAACATTTCTGATTTCTGAGTTGTAAGTTTATGAAGCAAATGAATAAGATCAAACTCAAAGTGATAAAGTTTAACAATTATACTTGCTTTAATTGAATAGGGTTTAGGATCTAAAACAAAATGAAATAAAAATAAATCAGAAAGCAGGAAGGAAAGGAAAAGGCTTGACCATTCTAGCTGCACGCATCTCCATCATGAAAGCTTCTTGAGAGTTTCTAACAGGAGGATCGTTCACCTACAAGCATTAATAAGGTTGGTTGGCATTCCCCATTGTCAGTAATTTTGGTTCAATTTAAAGAGAGAGAGAGAGAGAGAGTGTGTGACCCTGGAGACGTTGACGAGGGAGCTGAAATTGTCGACGATGTTGGCGATGTCCGTCTCCACTCTCTGCAGCAACGCCTTCTGCTTCTGAGCTGCTGCTGCCGCCGCAGCCGCAGTGGGCCCACTTCCCCCACCTCCCAATCCGCCACCTGACGATGCACCTCCCCCTTTATTCATTCTTCTTCTCTCTTCTCTCGTCCCTTACACTACATATAAATTATTAAGTTTTTTAAAATTTAAAAAAAAAACCCCATACATTCTCAAAATTCATATAGAGCAAAACCCACACATTCAATTCAGTCAAAGAAATCATATCATACCAGAAGCAGAAGTGAGAGGTGCGAGAATGAATGGCTCGTCTTGGGTTTGACAAGTGAAAACTGATGGGTCGATGGGTCGACCGTCGACGTCCAAGATGGGGAGAGTTTCTCAGGAAAGTTTGATTAATTTGCTGTCAAAATTTTGGGGTTTTGTTTTGTTGGTAAAAGAGAGATGGGTTTTCATGTCGTTTTGGAATAAAAGCCTTCTTTTCTTTTTCTTTTTGATAGGAAAGCCTTCTTTTCTTTTCTTACATTGGATTGGGATATATTTTTTTAGTGAGATAGATTTTATGGATATATTATTAGGTCGTGAGATCGGTTGTTTCTCCTTTTTCATCAAATTTCTTTCTTGACCAAAAATAACCATGTCCTAAAAAAATATATATAATTCAAAAGCCAGTGGGGTAACTTATTAGTTCGTTGAGTCTTCCACTTCCACCAATGTGGGCAAAAGTTCAAAACACTGAGGCACCCAATAAATATTTGTATAAACCCCTCCATGTTCGCTTGTACTCAAAACATATATAACTCAAAAAGTTTAGGACTCACTAGTGTGGTTTGGAGTAATTGATCCACAAGTAAGGTTTGAATTCGAGTCCTAGTATCTGTGTTGTGTATGTGAGTTTAGTATATTATAGCCTCTCAATGAGAACCTTTAAAAACAAAACAAAAAACCCCATGTGATAAACCAAAAAATTAAAAAAGTTTTCAACGAGACGTGGTTTGTTAACCATTTTGAGGATAAAATGAGGCTTCTTTCAAGACAAGGCCAACAGTCATTCGAGTTCCTATAAACAACAGAATTCGCAGAAAATAAACTGTTTTTCTTTTCCTACTTCTTTCCTTGTTTAGATGAACCACACTTACAAATAGTAGTTACTTTCAAATCAGCATCGAGCCGTAGCTTACAAAGTGAATTAACCAATGTGGGAATTTGAATTGCCACAAGTCCGATTGCAAAGTTTAGAGGTGGAAATTTCATTAGCTTGACAATGCAGCTGTAAGCTTTCACCTTCTTCATTGTACTATGGAGAAGCACTCGGTATAATGGGATAGTCTTGCCACGAGCGTCAACCTAACCTTGCTTCTCTTCGTAGTACCTTGCAGAGGGAAAAGAAACAGACAAGATTATAATACAAAGACTAAAATGGAACACGAGATCTAGCATAGTGGACTTTCAAATACACAGTCAGGTGTACCGAGGATGTATAATTTGCAAGTGTACTCACTCCCATTAACTAAAAATTCATTCTTTGTCGTTTACAAGAATAACATGGTAAATAAACACCCATCTGCCTGTGTATGAAAGATTAATTTAAATAATAATCAGTCACCTCTTCAGCAAATTTTATCAAAATGGTTGTTCGAGGTCGTTGCTGACCCTCCACTGGTACAAAATGAGCTGTTACTACAGCTGGAAAACCAGCACCCTCCAAAACACCCTTCATAGGAGAAGGAAATGCCAATCAGACCTTATAAGCACCAGATAAATAAATTAACAAGCAAGAAAGTACCATGGAACTTACCCTTACAATTCCAGCAACAAATGCTCCACAATTAAAGGTACCCATGTCTTTTGGAATCGAAATAAATCTACAACCCAAAACTTGTGTATTAGCTGGATAACCAAAGCCTAAGCAACAGATAACCAAAACCTATAGATCCAGCTAATTGTAACAGTAGGAGGTATAAACTATCATTACTGCAGAAACTGTTACCGGTTCACAAGGAGCTCCTTCTCACTAATCATGTACTCATCTTCATGTTCAGTGCCTTTCTCAAGGGAATCGGCTACCTAATTTTCAGGCACCGGGAAGCAGTTAACATAGTTCCCAAGGATAAGTACATAGTGTTGTATTTCAGCCATTAAGCTCCCCTAAACATGGAAAAGATAAAAGAAGGCAAAGCAAAAGCACTAACCTTTCCAAATAACACCTTCCACACAGTGCTATGCACAAAAGACAGGATACCCAATAACCTTGTCTCCCTTCTGTTTCCCTGTGGCAGAAAAGAACCATCAATATAGCATTTGAGTCAAACTCAATAAAAAGATTATATCCAAATCCACAAACACATATAGTTTGTTATGAATTTGGACCATTAAAGTTCTAGGTTCCAAAACATCAGGATAACATTGTCATTGTACAATTCCAAGAAGATGAGCACACTGCATTAATCCTTAAGTACAATTTCTTCTTCCACCTAGAAATTAGTTTATAACCACAACTGAAAGCATTTGCTACGTTAAGTAAATTGGGTTTCTAACTATGAACTAGCAGTATATTCAAAGAATCCAATTGTGTCATTATGTATCCAAAGTGTACAGAGATTAAAACATCATATCCAGTAATCGTTAGCTCCAAACACTCAATAAGTGGGAACTTGCCAACTTAAACGAAGAGATGGATGCCTCACATGTTCATGCATCCAGGCTAAAACGACATAGAAAAATGGAGAAGATACCTATTCTTGGTACTGAGTATTGATTGTGAAATAACCAGCATGATATTCACTGAGAAACTTATAAATAGAGAATATCTCATAAACCAAAAACACTGATATCTGCCTATTATTTCTCACTTACTGCTAGGGATGGCAATTGGGTACCTATTTATTTTGGCTATAACCCTGTGGAGGTGATGGTGGTGGTGGTGGTGGTGAAAACCTTATTAGAGTTATAGCCAGAATAGATGGGTACCCAATTGCCATCCCTACTTACTCCCAAAATGAAGTAAGGGTCTCTTGATATTGTGATTAATAAAAACTTAATCTAGGGATATTTCTGATCAATAACAATTCCTACCTTATCCCTATGGCAAAGAAGCTCCAGAACTCGAGCCCCAACAGCATATCCTGCATCCTCCAGCCTGCTCAATTTACATAAAGCATTATTGAACTATGGTTCCAAACATATATTAGAATTTCAAGAGAAGTTGATGAAGAGCTAAAAGGAAAGAAATTGTCTTTGCTAAATGTTTCTATCACACCAAATCTCAAGATCTTATTTTTCATGCTGTTTCACTTCCATTTTCCAATTCCATCTCTGGGCTTCTTTTTTTAGGTTGCAGAAGAAACTTGCAATACTAGTAAACCAAACGATTCTGAGCAATAATCTTTTCATTACTCAATTACCAGCTAAGAGTTGCATAACCAGCTAACGTAATCAAACTCAGAAGTTCATTTCAGATCAAAGTGTAAGCCCACTGCTTAGAACATGTCGTAGAACCATTTATAACTTAAGGAACCTAACAGAACCCTTATAATAACCAAATTCGAATGTACATGAGTACATAACAAAATAAACAACAAGATAGTAATTCGAATCACCTTCGTTCTAACTCGGCAATGTTGTCAACCTGTGTCTGGTTGTACTGCACAAGCTCCGAAAACAAGAATGCAAACGCACTCAAACTGACCTGGAACAAAAATCAAATGCAAAAATGGGCAACCAAATAAGTATTTAACCCGGATCAAATTGCCCAAATCACAATCTATCGTAAAATTCGATTAAGGAAAAGACCCAGGTGCTCAGAACTCGGATAAAGGTCAGTTGAGTATAAATTTGCAGCATAACAGTTCGAAAAGACTGAAATTTAAATATTTAATTAAGGATTATAATTTTGCTTTCCTAAATCTCAGTACCCAACATACAGAGATCCCACAAAATGCAACCATTTAGTGAGGATTAAGGTAATCTGATCAAGCATATCATAGCGATGCAATAAGGATGTGAAACGCAATTTGGTTCCAGAGAAAATGCATGAAATAATGAAAACTGAATAAACTAGAGATAGAGAGCGAGGACCTCTTGTTTGCCCTTGCTGAGGGGCTTGTCGAGGACATTAGAGTACTGCTTGATCTTCCCAACCCCAATCATTCTTATCCACCTCTTCCTTTTTCTTCTTCTATTTCAAGAATTTCGAAGAATACAGAGAGTGTGGTGGTGATGCGGATCCGATTTCGGAAGCACAACTTTTACACAACGCAACTCACTTCTGTATTCGGTATTTTCACTCGACTCGCTCCTCTTTGTGCCGGTCTGGACCGGCAGCTTTTTAAAAAAAAAATTGTGTCTCAACATTTTTACTTTTTAATATTCTCCGATATTCTTTTATCGGTGTTATTTGTTTTTCTTATTGTTTGGTCACTATGATTGAATTGAATTAGGAAGTATGATTGATTGCATTGTATTAGATTGGATCCAATAGAATTGGTATCCTTTATTGGTCTCAAGTTCAAACCTCCACGACACCTGAAGTGTAGGCACAGGCGCGGATCGGTTCGGAGCGGTAAAGGGCTATTCCGTTAACCAAACCAAAGATTTCTGTAGACCATTTTCTCTTCCGTTAACCAAACCAAAGACTTGGTAGACTTGGATCGGTTAACCCAACATCTTGAACGGTAGAGTAAGACTGTAATAAAAATACTAATAAAAATACAATTTATAATAATTTCACATAACATAAGTTCTTGAACAAATACACCAATTTATCCTTGTAAAATACAAAATCAAATAACTTAGTTTTAAAGTTACAAATGAACATTAAAACTACATAATAAAATAGCAAATAACGTTACAAAACAATAAGAAATTAGTGTAAACGCTTCAAAGAACAAAAATTGTAGCAAAGAGGCCTAGTAATCTTCAATCCAAATATGATTCGTGTACTACAGCCAAAGAAAAACAAAGTTAAGAATAAATATCAAGTACATGGGCATGTTATTTGAGATAAAGGAAAGTTATTATTCACTATACCATTCAATATGTACTCAAGATGGACTGACAACCACTTTCTCTTTCATTTGAGAAAGCCAACAAGTCAAAGTTGAACTATTCTCTCGCCACTAAGCCAACAAGTCAAAGTTGGGATTTCTAAGATTTTCAGGTGGCTCTAACAAATACTTATCCACTTTATTTCTTATCTCAACAACATCCATCACTTGTCTCAACTTCATAAATTTAAATAATCTTTCCGCCTCAACATCTTCTTCATCATTTACCATAATCGAATCCCCAATTCTCTCCAAATTGCTATTATTATAACTTTGGGTAGCCAAGGGGTCAGCTACTTTATACACATCATACATGTGGATTAAAAAGTCCTTGACTCATTTGTGTAACTCATTAACCTTGGAGGGATTGGATTCTATATCGGAAAGGCTAAATAAGAGATATTCTATTTTGTATCATGGATCAAGAACAATTGCAATAAGCAACAATTTGTTAATGTCCTCAACCTTCCCCCAATATTTGTCAAACTTTCTTTTCATTGATGTTGCTATACTTGCCATGAGAGAATCCTCACTTCTACAAAACTTTTGCAATTGAATAAAAATAGCACAATAAGTTAATGTAGGTTGTGTTCCAGTGTGTTGCAGTCTACCATAAGTTAATATCCAACCACTAATAAATAGATACATATATTAGAATTTAAATAATAAAATAATTATAAATTTCGGATCGATGGTTTCCATCGGGTTAGGGATATTGTTAACCGTTAACCAAACCAAACTTCTCGGTGCGGATCTGATCGGAATAATTAAAATTTAAAAAAATTATTTAACCAAACCAAACCAA
The DNA here is from genome assembly GCA_024362665.1 of Prunus padus. NCBI lineage: Eukaryota > Viridiplantae > Streptophyta > Magnoliopsida > Rosales > Rosaceae > Prunus > Prunus padus. The sequence goes on along the minus strand of JANFAM010000007.1, from coordinate 21,970,862 downwards.
ACCGCTTGCACGGTACGGTCGGTGCACGCGGATAATTCGGATGAGATGCCCACCCCTAAGTGTGTGTATGAGTGTGTGTGTGAGAAATCATTATCCCGTTGTGGTTTAAGCTATCGCTTGTATTAATAGTATAAATATATATATATATATATATATATATATATATATAGTGAGCTTTAGTTGAATGATCTCTCAAATAAGTTTATTTGATGAACATCTTTGTAGGGCCCACCATACATTTTATTTCATTAATCCAAACCGTCTATTTTGTAGTTATTCATTCGAAGATCATCTCTACAAAAAATTACTTGAATATAATATCATTTGACCACTCAATTAAATTATTGAAATTTTAGTACTTTCTTGAAGCATCGTGATCATTGGTTTTGTAGGACACCATTAGATGTCTAAATGGTTTAATTTTTTGCAAAGATAACCTATGAATGAATACTTAAAAAATGGATGATTTCGATTGTTTAAAAAAATTACAATGTATCCTAAAGGGTGTCTCTCAAATAAAATTATTTGAGGGATCTCTTAATAGAAGGAGACTGTATATATATCATTTATTGGCACTAGTGTCCCGAGTGTGTGTAGACTCTCAAAACTTGAGTCCAATGTCAAGGGATTTGAGCAGTTGGATTATTCTTGTTGGTAACAGGGACAGACCGTACATATGGCTAACCTGGGTTATAACCCATGTGACTTTTTCTTTTTCAGCCTAACATAACATTCCCAGCCCACCACATGCTTGGTGAAATGCTAGACTCCAGTGAAGGTTTGTAGAGGTGTAAGCCTTAGATGCATTTTGTAGGAAAAAGATGAGAACACACGCCACTTCTTTGACTTTTAATTTAAAAGTTTTTTGTTTGTTTGTTTTTTTTCTTCAATGAAACAGTAAGTTTGGTAAGAGGGATATTTAATACACACAATATCATTTTGATTAAATTTATTAAACCCGATGGCATCTTTGTTGTCGATTCTTTGCGCTCTTATGCGACAAGTGGGTAATTGTGTGATTAACCACATCAACATGGAGACAAACAGAGTGGCTATTGTTTAGTGAAGGGGAGCTATAATTTTGATTTGGGGTTTGTTGTGCTTGATGAGATTCCTAGCTGGGTTGAGGCTACCTTAAATGATGATTTGTTAAGAGTTTTCTAGAACTCGTATTGTCTCTATCATTTAGTTTTTGTGTGTTTAGGGGTTGATCCCCCAATTTCACCAAAAAATTTATAAAACCCAACCCAGCCAACCCTTTCGTTCTTATTAATTAATTTTCTTCTCACTACAAACCCAAGTTCCATAAAGCAATAACTACATACCTTTACCAAGCTTCTAGCTTGTAATAAGCTCCATATTCTACTGTATTTTTAGTTATAACTAAATTACTTTATTTTAATATGTTAAAAAATACTTTATTTAGCCTTATGTTTTCGAACAAATATTCTTAGTAGGTTTGTATGTAAGGTAAATTTAGACCACTCCAATTTGAAATTTTAAGTCCGTCCCTAGTTGGTAAGACAATTATCTTAAAAAAACATATAATGAAATTATCCTTTATCCTATTCACTTTCATTTTGAACACTAAACATGAAATTGAATTACGCTAATCCAATCATACTCCTTATCTTACCCACCAAATAAGGACATTGTTATTCTTTTTAATCGATGGGGACGATGACTCAAATAGGACATCTTCTAATATTAGTCAAAAGTATACTACTTGATGATATACAGACAAAAAAAAAGTTAAGTTATTTTTGTGGTGTTATATATATATCAGACCAATTTAGTGACAAAAACATTTTAAGTTATTTTGTGGTGTTATATAATATCAGACTATCTATTGGTGACAAAAGAATGTGTAGTATAAAAATAAGTAACATGAAACTAGCTGTTGGATTCAGACCAAAAAAAACTAGCTGTTGGATTATCGAATATCTACATTATGCTTGGAGACCAAATACCATTTGGAAGCAGAGATATTCATCGTGATTTTGTGTGTCCCTTCTCTGCTCACGTCTTTACTTTTGTGACACGTGACATTTTTATATTTTTTATTTGTATTAAAAGATAAAAGCATTAACTTTGTTAAGGTGGAATTCCACATGTCAAAAAATTAAGGAATGGACAGACACACACAAAAACATGACAGAGGATATGAACTCATTTGGAAGAGGGTCCAAGCCAGAAATGCTTGAGGCCTAGCTCTAGCTGGTTTGTCTTACTTTTGGATTTTATTTTTTGGAATTGGATATTCGGTATTAAATTGTCAAAATGAGAAGGCATGCTCAAGCTTTAATGCTTTTTAAAAATTAAATCCCGAATGCAATGATGGAATAAGTCAGTTTTTTTTTTTCTATAGTAATTTTTTTACAATTTACAATGCCTCTTTCTTTTGGTGAAAATTCAATGCCTTTTCAACAATAGGGAATGGAAGGATCTTTTGTTCAGAAAAAAAAAAGGAAAAAGGAAAAGTGTTGGTTATTAACCCAACACAAGTTACAAGTTACAATAGACACCAACAAAAGCTTGTTCAACCCAAGTAGCCAAGTAGCCAACCCAAAAGTGGCACAACAACAGAGCTCTAAGTCAAGTCTTTAACCCATCAACAACAGAGGACATCTCAATTGGCAGCCCATGTCATGTTTACCCATTCCTATAAGCAAAAGTGGAAAGATAAACCCAAAATTAGGAGCTTATATTTCTATCACCTAAATAATAATAATAATTATAATAATTAAATACATTTTGGGTATTGGAATTTAAGAAAGAAAATTTGGAATGTAAACTGGGGAAAACACATAAGAAGCAACATTTTAAGTTTTACACATTGGCCATTGCTTCACCCTTTGGCTCTTGCAGTCTTGCAGACCTCAAAACCAGACCTCGAAACCCTCTCTCTCTCTCTCTCTGTCACACACACACACACACACACAAACACTTCCTCTCTCTCTCTAAAGCTCTGTCCTTAGATGGAAGACGATGACGAATTCGGAGATCTCTACACGGACGTTCTTAGACCCTTTGAATCGTCCCAATCATCTTCTGCGCCGCAGCCCCACCAACCCTCCACTGCACCCCAACCTCACCGTCCGATCGATCTCAACCTCCGTAACGAAGAGGACGAGATCCTATATGCAGCTCCTCACTCTAATCCTTCTCTTCCCCACCCACCGAATACCCAAACCCTAGCTCCCGCCGACTCTGTCCCTGCCAATTCGACTAAAGATGCGGATTCAGCAGGTGGGTCTAGGGTTTTGGAGGATAAAGGTGTTGAATTACCAAAAGTCGATTCCGTGGATTCTAATATCGGTGGTAAAAGTGTGGATTTGATGGACAAGGATGTCAATTTCGACATCGAGGAGGATAACAATGAAACTGATGATATGGGTTTGGACCTGGTGATTCCAGGGCTATCGGAAACCTTGCTGGTGAATGATTCGGCGGTCAATATAGGAAACCCGGAAGGTTCTAGAAAGGAAGGCGAGAGAGGCGAAGATGATTGGGACAGTGACGATAGCGAGGACGATTTGCAGATAGTGTTGAATGATAATAACCACGGGCCTATGGCTATGGACAGAGGCGGAATAGGCGGCAACGCTGAAGGCGACGACGACGATGAAGACGGGCTCGTTATTGTGGCTGATGGTGAGCTGAACCAACCGATGGAAGAGCAAGAGTGGGGTGAAGACGGAGCACAGGCGGCTGAAGGTGAGAGAAAGGAGATGGGTGAAGCCGGGAAGGCTGTTGGCGGTGGCAGCGTGGTTGCACCCCCCAAAGTTGGGTATAGCAATCATGGGTATCATCCATTTCATTCTCAGTTTAAGGTTAGTTTAGTTTTGTTAATATGTTGATTAATGTAGGGAACTTTTTGTATCTGGGGTCTTGTGATGTCCCCTTCTTTGATGAGAGATTAGAATTGTAAATTATGCTTTGTAATGATTGTACAATGTGAGTATGTAGTTGATTATCAGTGAAGTGAAAATTAATAATTTGAATATGTTTCAGAATTGTGGCATTTACTTGAATCGATGGTACCTGAAAATTTGAATGGAAGTCACTACAGAGTGGAATTGCTCAAAATACAAAATCATATGTGTTATTTTTTCTCCGATCGTGTTTATTGAGTAATTTAATTTAAATAAGCTGGGCATTACCTTCTTGATGAAGTGCACTGTGTTAAGATTTTTTCCCCCAATACCAAGTAGATGCCTTTGCCTTTCAGCTGTCTAGATTGTCTTCTGATAGAAGGGTTTGGGAATTTGGAGTGTGCAGAAGATCTTCACTGATCGAAATAGAAAATGGGGAGACACATATATATTAAATTCTATGAAATTGATTTTTCCTTACTCCAGACAGTAACTACATTTCTTTCTACCTAGGCTTAGCTGTGGGGGACAAATGCGGTGATACTTATTGAGGAACAGCAGTAAATGTGCTATTTATGTACTCTTCTCAATTAATATTGCTACAACAGGCAATTTATTGAGCAATGATGATGTGTTTGAGAACACACCTAAATATTTGACAAACCTTCACAATTTCCAATCCTCAGATTTCTTCACCGTCATAAATCTTTGATTATCATTGATACTACATTGTAATGATGATATGAAGAATTTAGATTCTACTCGGTGGATTAATCGGCGTTGCCTCTTTGAGGCACATTAGCTACAGAGAGGCCTGAGGCACATTTACTACAGAGCTTTAGAATTGAGGATTAGAATGATAGTTAACTAGGCTGACATATCCTAACGGGCTCTGAATCTCCATAAGAACAATTACTCTCACTTCCAATGTTGTTGCAATTGATGAGGTTTGTGTATACCACAATAAATATTTATGTAGCATGGCCTCATTGCCCTCTAGCCTATGCCCTTTCCAATCTTGCTGCAGTAGAAGGTGCAGTTATTAAGCTATTTGGCACAGTATTATTCTATGAACAAGTACATACTGAAACACATCATTTCCGAATAAAGCATATTGCTTGAAACTCTGGAAAATGCTAGTAGCCTAGTAATTGTGCAAGTTGTTGAGACCGTACTAGATAGGTGGCACTGGATTGCCAATGCATATTATATTTTGCCCTTAAATAACTGATAAATCACTGTCTGTACTTAACCTATATAATTTTGATGGATGCAAACTAGCTACGACGTTCTGTGCTTAGCTTAAATTGCTACACAAGTTAAGTCACCAGTTTTACTGCATGCAAGTTTTCATCATTTTCAGCGACTAATATCTTTGTAAAGTTATCTTTTGAGTGCATCGCTTAGTGCTAATGAATCTCCATGATTCTTTTGTTCTAAATGCCTTAACAGTCAATGATGGTGAATCTTCCCAGTTAACTGTTAGCTTTAGTACAGGTCCCATTGTTTATGTTGCGTTCTGCTCTCATTTGGAGAACCCCAGCATGGGTGTTCCCCATTCCTAAAAAGTAGTTTTATAATAGGTCTTCACTACCCTCAGCCCCTATTTTTCCAAAGAGCCAAGGCTACACGTGGCTGGCTGTTGATTCACTCTGCTACCATATCTCATTTCTGATTTTGTTTCTCGTAAGCAACTTAAGGAACAGTTTGGATGTTATTATTTTGTTATTTGGTAAACTTCTTTTTTGAATGCTCTACTTCTATACCTAAAAACTGTTTCATCTTATGCAGTATGTAAGACCAGGTGCTGTGCCAATGACTGGACCAGCTACTTCTGGCCCTGGAGGAGTCCCAGGTCAAGTTCGTCCGCTTGTAAATGTGGGTCCTGTAGCTGGTCGAGGTAGAGGTGACTGGAGACCAACGGGATTAAAAAATGCTACTCCACTGCAGAAGAATTTTCATTCAGGCTTTGGTATGCCTGGCTGGGGCAACAATATGGGCGGTCGTGGTTTCGGCGGTGGGCTGGAGTTCACGCTTCCTTCACACAAGTAATATTCATGATTTTAAGATATCAAGATACACGGGGAACTAGATTGTTTATTTTTTTACTGGCTCTCGTGATAGTGCCTTACTGTCATGTTTTCTTCTCATTTTTTTTGGGTTAGAAGATATTGTTAAGTTTTTACTACTGCATATGATATGTGAAAAATCATGCTGAAGTGATTACATTTTCTTCTTTATTTATAAATTGCTAAAGTGCAATGGGTAATGGAGTTTGTGTGTGTGCTCTCTGGAGCTGACATCAGTCTTCTATTATTTTAAGTGTCATGTGTAATCATTTGGTAGTTGAAAGTTGGTTTTTCTCATTATTGTTTCTTGAATTTGCTTGTGTTTTCCAGAACCATATTTGATGTTGACATTGATGGTTTTGAGGAAAAACCTTGGAAATATCCTGGCGTTGATACATCAGACTTCTTCAACTTTGGCTTAAATGAAGAAAGCTGGAAAGATTATTGCAAACAGCTGGTAACAATCAAACCCTATAGCATATTTTCTATTGTATAAGGGAATGCTATAACTGCCCCTATATTTTAAATTTGCAGGAACAGCTTCGCTTGGAGTCCACTATGCAAAGCAAAATTCGTGTTTACGAAAGTGGACGAACAGAACAGGTAATGAGGTGATTATGGACCTCAAGAAAATGTATTGGCTATTTGAGTTTTTAAGTAGTTATTCTTTGCAACCATATGTTGGTGAAACGTGAAAAAGGGAAGTTTGCCTTTTCCTGTGTTCATCACAGGAGTATGATCCAGATCTACCCCCAGAATTAGCAGCAGCAACTGGCATTCACGATTTTCCTGCTGAAAATGCAAATCCTGGAAAGTCAGATGTTGGGCAAAGTGATTTAGTGAAAGGATCTGCTCGTCTGCGTCCACCTATAGTATGTATAGATGGTTTCATTTTCTAACTTTTTTTTCTTTCTATAAAGACAGTATCTTGCCTTTTAAGTTTTGCTATCTCACAGATCTTGTATTTCCTGTTATCTATATTCTTGATCTGCGCATCTTGTACAATTGCATTGATAATGCTAGCTCTTGTTGACCTGATGAATGGTTATGTTAATTTTGGAGCTCATGCTCGTTTCCTAACTCCATGGTTCAATACATTTCTTGACAGCCAACTGGAAGAGCAATACAGGTGGAAGGTGGTTATGGTGAGCGTCTCCCCTCCATTGATACCCGACCACCTCGAATTCGTGATTCAGATGCAATTATTGAGGTAGTAATCTGTTAGTGTATTGATCCCATCATTGTGTGTTCATTTCTTATTTTTGGCAAGGCAATATAAGTTAACTGCTGGCTGTTCTGTAAACAGATTGTCTTGCAGGATTCTTTAGATGATGATTCCTCTGCAGGAAATGGTATCCCAGAGAAAACTGAAAATGATCGCCCAAGAGAGGATTTTGGTAGAAGTGCTGTTGGTGAAGGAGACCTCGCACAGGTTGATAGTGTGTATTTTGATGGTTTTCCTGCCTCTTATAACGACCGAAAGAGGGAGCCGGTTGGAAGAAAAATTCCATTCCATGATAGCATACCAGAAGAAGAAGGAATCTTGCCCTTCCCTCCAGAAGCGCCAGTCCCATGTACGGGTTCTGGGGGAGAGACTCCTAGTTATCCTGGCGGAAGTTTTGGTTCCACTTTTGATGAAAGGTACTAGGATTGTTATGTTGAAAATTGCCACCCATATTGAGAACTCCAGGAATGAGAAACTCTTTTTCAGTACAGAGTGCGAGGGCATAGTTTGTTTGCTTGATTTTATGGTGCATTAATAAATATGAACTTAACAAGATTAGAGTACAAACTTCATGAACGCCTTTTAACTCTCTCCTTATTAATACAGGGGAACACAGGGAAGAGCACGGGACAGATCTCCTCGTGTGACTCCTAGCCGGAATACAAGGGATAAAAAATTTCGTGACAACCAGAAGGAAGAATCAGTGGAAAGCATGGATGGTAAACGTAGTCCGCTGATATCATCTCCTGTCACAAATAGGGGTGCCCGTGAGTCAAGTGTTGAGTATAGAGATAGTGACCAAGATGAGCCTGCGCTGGCTGATGGAAGCTCTGGAATGGAAAAGGAGGAAATGGCTACGGTTACTGCAAATGATGAACTGCAAGATGGGCCTCCAAAGCATACAAAATTAAGTTCAAGAGTTGAACAATCTGCCGATGAAGAACTTGATGATGGCGAGGACTCAAAGGCTGCAAGAAGTAGTGACAACAGCAAAGCAAGATCTGGAAGCAGCAAGGATTATCAGAAGTGGAGGGATGGGGTTGAGGAGGAAGTCATTCAAGGACGTTCAACACACACGAGGGGCATCAAGAGGCACCTTAATGAAAATGAACAGGGGTTCCAAAGGAAAAACCGTGATGGTAGACAGGAACCAGATAGAAGTCACACGGTAGTAAAAGGGAGGGAGGACTCTTATCCTTATAGGGACTGGGATCCTAGCTCTGCTCATCCATTGCAATTGAAAAATGATGGGCTTCATAGGCGAAAGGAAAGGGACAATCTTGACGGGCCATGGCAACGGAGAGATGATGAACCTTATGGCAGAAGGATTAGAACTGAAGAAACAAGGAAGAGAGAGCGTGGTGATGAAATGGGATCCAGACACAGGAGTAAGGCTCGAGAAAGTGAGCGGAGTGACAAAGATGAACATCTTCAGTCAAGAAAACAGTTAGATAATGGCAGCTATAGGGTTTATCATGATAAGGATGTTGGCTCACGACCCAGGGAAAGAGAAGGTAGTTTGAAGGGTATAGATGATTACCACGGCAAGAGAAGGAAAGATGAGGAATATATGAGGAGAGACCATATAGATAAAGAAGATTTTGTGCATGGCCACAGAGAAAGTACCAGTCGCCGAAAGCATGAAAGAGATGAAATTTTGGATCAGCGTAAGAGAGATGACCAGCAGAGAGTTAGAGATAATCTTGATGATCCACACTCTGTCAGGCACAAAGATGAAAGCTGGTTGCAGAGGGAGAGAGGTGATAGGCAAAGAGAAAGGGAGGAGTGGCATAGGGTTAAACAATCCCATGAGGAAAATATACCCAAGCAGGAAAGAGATGAAGGACGAGTTACTATAAGGGGTGGGCGTGGTGCAGAAGACAAAGCATGGGTGGGCCATACTAGGGCAAAGGATGAAAGCAAAGGCTCTGATAAGGAGCACCAATATAAAGACACTGTGAGACACAGTGAACCATCTAAAAGGAGGGATAGGGTTGAGGAAGAAAGCTCAAATCATAGGGGGCGTGAGGATGTTTATGGACGTGGAAATCAATTAAATAATGATGAGAAGAGATCCAGAAAGGAGAGATCAAGTACTCGTAATGAACGTGCTGACAACCAAAAGCTCCATGATAGAAGACCTAAAGAGAATACAAGGAAGAATAAAGAATCTGAGATTGCTGATAACAGCACTACAGTTACTTCCAAGAGACATCAAGAAGATCAAAGTGGTCACAGTAAGGAGATGGTATGTTCCCTTCTTGACATCAGTTCTCTTGTTTAATTTGTTTGTTGTTTTTTCCTTTTAATTTGTATAGTTTTTCTTCCTTGAAAAATAATGTATATGGGGTGCAAGCTTGATTTCGGATGACAGTTCTAATAAAATCCCAATTCTTTTTCTTTGTCATAACAATGGAATTCTGATATCAAATGGATACTCCACACTGAGCATCTGCAAAGTAGACTTTCACTGGTGTGGACCTATTCTCTTTCATGTTTCACAGCTGGAGTGTGGGTTCAGCTTTTCATTTCCTCCTTTCTTTACGAGTGCTAATATCAGAAGATTGTATACTTGTCTTATTGTAATTAGTGGTAGCTTCTGCTCATGGAATTTTCGCCCAAATAACATGTATGTGCAGGGTCAGCAGTGATCACATATTCAATGATTTGGTACACTTTGCTGAGACTAATAATCATGTTTTAGCTGCATTTGAGTTTGCTCATGCTATCTTTCTCCATTCAACTTGTGGTTCAATCAGTGTAGGGCCTTACTGAAGGGGATGACTGACCCACATTCTGTGAGGGAAAACAGAAGTGAGCTCCTGCATATTGCAGTTGGATAGAACAATAACAAATGGAACAACATTTATATTTACTAGTTGACAACTTACCGACTAGTCCAGGAATTTCGTGCAGAGCCGTGCTTGTTATTCATCATCACTTTTTGTCCTTTGTACTTAACCCTAGTTTATTAATGAAGAATGTTTCCTCCTGGGGTGGGCCCTTTTCTCATTATTGCTTCTTTTGCCCCTTTAGGGCTTGAAAGGTACCCGTGTGCAAGGAACTGGTGAGGGAATCCCACAGCACCGTCACTCTTCCAAAAGGCATAAGGAAGATGCTTCCTCTGATGATGAACAACAGGATTTAAGAAGGGGGCGCTCCAAATTGGAACGCTGGACGAGCCATAAGGAGAGGGATTTCAGTATCAACAATAAATCATCGTTAAAGTTGAAAGAGCTTGATAGGAGCCACAACAGAGGATCCTCAGATGCCAGTAAACTTCCAGAACAATCTTCCAAACCAGTTGAGGCTGTTGATAATCAACATTCATTGGTTGAGGAGAAAGATGCCGGTGATCAGGATATTAAGGATGCAGACACCAAACAATTGGATGCAGACACAAAACCATTGGAGGACCGGCACCTGGACACAGTTGAGAAGTTGAAGAAAAGAAGTGAGCGTTTCAGGCTTCCAATGCCAAGTGAAAAAGAAGCAACAACAACAAAAAAGTTGGAGAGTGAAGTGCTGCCTACCACCAATAGTGAGACTCCTGTGGAATCTGAGATTAAACCAGAGCGGCCAGCTAGGAAAAGAAGGTGGATCAGCAACTGAATCCAACATTAAGGAACTTAGGTTAGTTGGCTGAATTTCTGCAGCATGAGGGAAGTTATGCATCCCAACTCCCTTGCAGTGCAAATCATTCAGCTTGTTTTGAAATGGTTTTTGTAGGGTTCCCTAGAAGGCCATGTACCTCTGCGCTGCAGTAATATAATCTTGTAACCGTGCTGCAACAGCATACTTATCAATGTTTTCTTTTGTATATACTGGTGATTGTAACATTGAACTGGCCACTGATGTGGCGCAGGACTGCTTTTAGCAACTGTTCTTAATTTTGTTGCTCAGGTATAATCTTGGCCTGATTCGAGGGACATCTATCAGTCCCAGCAAATGCTGTTCATTGGATCCATGTAGAAGCCAGGCGCCATGGGATGCAACGCAAGAACTTGATACAGGCGAGAAGCTTCAAGGCTGAAGAAAATGAGAGTGAGGAGCCAATTGACACGAGAGAAGCTTTTCCAGTGTGTTTGGAGATGACTTCACCTGTGATGGTGAAATGAATTAGAACTTATATCTGTATACTGTATCTTGATCAAATTCTTTTACCCCTTTTTCTCTTTTTGGTTAAAAGAAACAGAGAACTGGTGGTGAGTTTGAAACACACGACATTTGAAACCCATTTGTATTTTTGGAACAAGTGAGTTTTAAAAACAACGGATTAGTAGAAAGTTAATGTAACAATAGAAAATGGAATAATTAGTGGTATTATTCTAAATTACATAAATCTCTTCATGTACGTGTTATGGTGTCCCAGTGCTCCTGTGCTAGTTGCATGAAGGAGCACTGTTATTCTTCCTTTTGTGTCACCATCTGTTCCATACATGCATATAGGATTCGTATCCTTTGTTTGGTTTTTCTCTATATATTCATCATTTTTTAATGTTAAATTGATGCTGCAATTGATGATTTGGATTGCCCTTCACTGTTTTGTCCTTTTAAGTTCGAATCAAAATGTGTCATGTGTCCTAAGTTCTAAGCTAAAAACTTCACAAAAGCCCTCCTTAGCACCCAAAAAGAGGGGGGAAATTTTTTTTTCTTTCACAAAAGTACTTTGACGATTGACCAAAAAGAAAGAACCTCGCTTGGAAACCCATTGGTTTTACGTGGGGCCCTAGCCCTACCAACTAAGGATGACCCGACCTCGTATTTTGGGAAGGCTGTGAAAATGTTTAGGATGATAATGGTTAAAGTATCCACAATGGGCTCTCTAAATCACATTCTTAAACAAATTTTAAGGATGAATTGATAAAATACAACTTCAACCATACTTCCTATCCATCTCCTAAAGTACGGAGAACTCTAGGAGCTCCTAAATTTGAGGAGAGAGAAAATTTCACTTTCTTTATAATTTAATGTTACTTTGTTTTATGTATATTTTAAACTTTTAATTAATGCAAACTATTTTTTTTATATTATTTTGTATAGAGATGAACCAATTATATTGAATTAAAAAATAATTATAGTATTTATGACTCTCTAAACTAGAAAGTATGATTGGAGTTCAAATTTTATTGAGAGTTTCTAAAATAACTTTTGTATGTTTTTAGCTAAATTTTAACTAAAAAATAAGCAACATAATTTTAGATGATTTTTAGTAAATAATACCGAGACACATACGAAACTTCTCAGGTTGGAATCTTCACAGCATCTTAAGACGTGTTCATCATCAATAATGAATAATGGAGTATCTGTCAGCATCAATATAGCAAAGGATAAACTTTAGACGCCGAAAATAAATGGAAATGGAATATATATACTCTCAAAATCAAGTCATTTTGTGTGGTTTTCCCGAGACTCACAGTAACGCACATCATGTGCAGTGCAGGTTCATCAACAATACTAATATTACAGTCGAACTCGATACATGTCATCGTCTCAGGCATTCATTCAGATCTGTAAGTCTAGCTAGCTTAATCGTACTGAGCAGAAAGAGAGGCAGTGAGATTCAGACCCAAAAAGGAAAAAAGAAAAGAAAAGTGAGGCAGTGAGTGAGATTGTTATCGAATGGAAAAACCCTCTTGGGTTCCTACTTTGGTGGCGCAGGCATGTTTGTGCTTTAGTCTCTACCTTGCTTTTCAACTGGGTCAGCCTCAGAAGCCTATGTACCATGGAACAAGTGGGACGAGACCCCTTGATCTTTACTTTATCAGCGTTGGAGGGGGCTTCAGACCTCTCAATCAACAGACCCATCTTCTCAAACAGGTCAGTTTCTTAGTTATAATGCTTCTTGAATAATCAAAGTAAGGAATTTGGCCTATATTCTATAAAGCAAAGATTTTTATCTCCTCTAATGCTATCTTGGCGGATACGATTGTTGTTAATGTTAGGAAATATGGGGAAACTTGAAGGAAATAATCTACGTTATACATGTGATGTGTGGTTTTGTTTTGGTGCTAAATGAAATGCTCAGCTGAATAGCCGGATAGTTACCTCTGTTTCTGTGGGAGTAGTACTATGATATTGTTTGCAGAGGATCTTGTTTCCACTTTTTCCTTTCGTTACTTTAAGTGAGCAGAGTTGTGAGGGCTTTGACAATATTTTCCCTGGATTAATTCTGGTTCTTCTTGTTGATAAAGATGGAGAAGGTGGTAAAGAAGTACAAGGCAAAGTTCGGGGTGGACATTAGTGATCTTGGGAAAGATGATCCGCCCATGCAGAATATAAGGTTTTTTTTTTTTCTCAAAACATTTGAGCTGCAAAGCAACCATTCTGCTTGATTATTGAAGTATGTATCTCTCAACATGGAAGAAAGATCTTATAAGAATCTTAATATGATGGGATTATTCATAAATGGAGGTATATTCTATGTACTTAAACAAAATGGATAAAGTTGATAGATTACAATTGTTAAAGACTAGAAGTTGTTCCTTTCTTTGGTTTCAACTGTTGGTAACAATGGTGGATATATTCTTTTGCAGGGTACCCTGCTTTTCTCATCACTGAAACTTCCCTGGTATGCTGTCCTCCAGGCAATATTCTTTGAATTGGGTACATTTATCTAATATAATGTTCTTATTGCCGTGTCTGAGGTTCAGCTATGCTGTTTGCACTGTTGTTTATTTTTTCCTGGTTAAGGCATGAATAGTAGCACTTGTAGGTACACCACTAGAGTTTCAGAAAGACACGGAGGAGGTTACTTCCAAAAGAAGATCAATTTATCTTACGAGAAAACCTTAGATGTCATTGTGGTGGATACTGGATTGTTACAGGTATGTACTATTTTGTTTTTCAATTTTATCTATACGATGCTATTTTGTGTAAGCTTTCTATGCTGTTTGTCTGTTTAATGACTTAGGAGTTGTTTTTATCTTTATTTTTTTCTTCAAGTCATATAAAGATGTCCTGTATAGATTTCCTTATTTGCTTGACTGGCAGTTCATCCAAGGGTTGATAAATATATGTATATTATCATCTATTTATATAGTTTATACACGGTTGCTGTATATATGTAGCTTTTTGTTCTACTTTCTTACTTGAACTTATTTTCAACGTGAAGGGCACTGGATCATTAGGTGGGTTCGGAAACAATCAGTTACATTGGCTGAAAAGGACACTAGAAGCAACCTGTAGTAACTGGTGAAAATTAATTAGTTGTATGGCCCAGCTATTTGTAGTTGATTTATGTTCTTAGCTTTTCTGATCTTATGTGCTAGCAATATCTTAAAAACACAAAAAAGCTTGAAGAAATTGTGAAATGTTCTTTCAGTTTATTGTTTTCTGATAATTGATATTTCATGACTCATATTGTTTCTGTTTTGAAGCTGTTATTTTTGCAATCCAACTCTAAAATTTTGGTTTTCATTCTGATGCTTACATGAACTGGAATTTCTGCGGTATGAAGATCTGACTTTAAGAATGGGTTTCCAACTGGCCCTCACTCCTTGAGCTTTTTTTCTTTTTTTCATTTTTTTTTTCAGTAAGTGATAACTAATCTTCCAATGTCCTCTTCCAATGTCTAACTGGCTTGGATTGCCATATAGGCGCATAGTCGTTGGATTCCACCCATTGGCTGTTTGTGAAGATGGTGAGGAGGGAATGGGAGCAAAGAAAGTTTTTGAGTCTCTACAACTTATTTTTATGAAATTTGAAGTGGTAAGATCTAATAGTTCTTTGTATTCACTAATACCTTATTTCTGCACCGATTCCAAGTAAAATGCCAAATCTGACTCCCAAGTCCTCTCCTCACCAATACATGTTATTCTCCAGAATGCATACTTAAGTGGGCAGGGTTGCGCTAGCAGTGTCCGACGACACAGCCTGAGCTACCTTGGGAACCCAGGGCCGAATGGAGCCAGGTGCTTATCTGGCTTCTGCAAATGAAACATCATCATTAAGAAGGTGAGTATCTCTGTCCTTGGTACCTTTGTTGATCCACATGTTACCCCATACACGCAACAATCAACTGACTCCTTTTGTTTTCGGACTCCTCTGCCGGTTGCCCAGAGAATTGGATTCTTCATAGAGTCAGCACACTAGAGATTGTGGGTATTCATTTCTTGTGCTGTTTCATTACAGCTTTATTTTATAAAAAAGGTATCCCTTGTCCATCATGTTTGATACATTTGTTCTTTCCTCATTTTGGGCTGCAGGTAACCTACTTTGTTAGCTCAGGTGGGGAAGTTGTGCATAAATCTGTACTCCATCAGAGGGGTAAGGAGATCATGTAAATTGTGTTCATGAGGACCAAGCTCTACCCATTCTTTTAAGCCATGGACAAACTGCCACCACTTTTAACAATCCGTCTCTCAGATTTGTTCTGAGTGTAAAAGTAAAAGCTATGGATTTTTAGTAAACAAACCTTCATCTTTTTTACAGTAGGAGTAGATAATTCGTTCACATATGTTGCTTTTACCTGCTTCAAGCATGTTACGATCCCATGGGTAGAACTTGCACCTAAAAACCGGCTTGTAAGAGAAGGGTGGCCTGTGAAATTACACTTTTGTCCTTCTCACAGGCAATTGTGTGTATTATTGTTGCAGCCACGGTGGCTTCCCCTTCCCTTGCCTGACCAATCTATATTTATCAATTTGAGCCTCCTCCTCTCCTCCTCTGAAATTACTCTATCGTCTCTCTAGTCTTTGTTATTTATTTTTCAGTCACATTCTGTAATTTCTATTTTCTTGTAAAGGTCGCGTTTACGCGCTCAACCAGAGCATTGGAAAGGGTGTCACACATTTGCTACTAAGTAGATTAATGGAAACCCAGGCTGTTAAAAATTACAGATTACAGAGAAAATATCATAATTTTGAATCGTAGGCACAGAGATTTTATAAAAAATAAATAAAAATAGGGTGATGAAGAGAAACACAGACAACTACAGACCAACTCTCTAATAGAGGTGGAGCCCACTAATACTGATAGCCCCACACTCTATTGTAGAGTCGACACAATGCAGACACAAAGTTATGGCCTAACATTTTCCATAAAAATATCACAGCACAGAGAAAAATGCTAATCGTTAGTTATTAAACAAACAAAAAAAGATGAAACATTTATGACCAATCCAAGACCAGTGTCACATCAAATCATAACTTGTTAAATTTATCAACGAGAGCATGGGAAATAAATTGTATTTATTTTTTTTGTGAAAAAGTAAAGTGCAATTAAACAAAAAAAGCCCAAAAAATTATACAAGTATTTTTTGGTAAGTTAAATGGATATTACCCAACTAGAGAGACCCACCCGATAGCCATACCACCCAAATTAACCCAAACTCAAATCAAACCCCATTTGTTTTCAGCTCTCTCCCTCCCTCCTTCCTTTACAATTACTCATCGTCACATCTGATCTCACTCACGACGAAGCTTACCTTGACACTCCAGCAACCAGGTTTCACTTCTCACTTAATAGTATAAAGTCTTATTCTTTGATAAGTTTTTGCAATTTTAATTTGTTTTGGTTTCTGGGTATTGCACATTCTCTGTAACTTTGATTTTCCTCTTTCGAATTCATGATCTCTGGCTGGTGTTCAAATGGTAATTAGATAAAATGAATCCCCATCTGTGACTGTTTCGCCAGCACTGATTCACTGAGCTATCGTCGATCGCCGGTAAGTCATCCTTTTTAGTTTCTTTAGTTTTTCATGGAATTGTTTACTTTCTTTCTGGCAGAAAGAAGTGTGAAACATTTTACAAAATGAAAGTTATAGATTGAGTTGATTTGAGTTCAATTTTTCCTTCTGCTTGCACCAGCTGCTCTTCCTTTTCATCAGCGTCTGCCTCACTTCTGCTTGGCTCTTTTGACTTTTTGAATCCGATACTGTCATGCCCAATATGAACATCAATCCCAAGTTGGATTTTTAATTTTTTTTTAAACCCCCTTTTTGAACTCGCCGCTCTGTTTAATTTTGCAAAATTGTGTGACTTTATGAAATTTAATTATTCAATTAACTTTTCTATTTAATTAGATAACATATTGTCCTTCTGTCTGTCTTGTTTCCATGTAATTTGCCTCTGTTTGTGTTTGATTCAATGAGAATTCTGATGTGTTTTTATTTTGTTCTCAGTGAATCTGTCTGCATGATTATGGATAATACCCAGATGCTTGTGTTTTGTTATGCCAATCAATATGTGGATCGCGTTTCTCTTGATTTTTGCATTTTATTCAGATGATATAGTAATCAAATCGTTCAGGAAAGTTGGCAATGGATTTTCTTCTTTTCATTTGGGTTAAAACTTTCTATGACGATACTGCGTTGCATTCAAATTTGCTCCGTTCCTCCTGATGCAATTACGTTTTGATTTTAGTTTTGTTCAAAGAAAAATTAAACCTTGAGTTTTGATTTTCAACATGTTCTTTTGCTTCATCCGTTGATTCCAAGTATAACTCTCCTCTCCTTATTTTTCCTTAACTTTCTTAGAGAAATTTTCTGATTACAGCTATAATAAACACTTGAACATCAACTGCAGATAATAAACACTTCAAAAGTTCTTTGATAGTCTAGCATTAGCTGCAGTTTTCCTGTTTCATAGACCCTGATGTCTCTCAGAAAGCCCCCGGTTCCCCGTCTCCTTCTCGACAATGTCTCTTGCATGAGGAATGCTCAACAAATCTTGAGACATGTAAATGCCTCCATTCATGATGGTGGAGCACTTGTACTGATGGGCACTAATGGCTCAGGCAAGACTACCTTCCTGCGTATGTTGGCTGGATTTTCTCGTCCTTCAGCTGGTCAGGTCCTGTGGAACGGGCATGACATCACAGATTCAGGTGTTTTCCACCAGTACAAGCTTCAACTTAACTGGCTCTCCCTTAAAGATGCTGTGAAGGAGAAGTTCACAGTTCTGGACAATGTACAATGGTTTGAAGTTCTTGAAGGCAAGCAGGGGAATTCAATGCCAGCTTTGGAGCTGATGGGGCTTGGGAGACTGGCAAAGGAGAAAGCAAGAATGCTGTCGATGGGGCAGCGGAAAAGGCTGCAGCTCGCGAGGTTGCTGGCAATGGATAGGCCAATCTGGTTGCTTGATGAGCCTTCAGTTGCTTTGGACACTGAGGGGCTGAAGTTGCTTGAATATATCATTGCAGAGCATAGGAAGAAAGGTGGAATTGTGATTGTGGCAACGCATCAGCCAATTGAGATTGAAGATGCCATGTATTTGAGGCTGCCACCTAGGTTCCCAAGGAGGATGACTCTGGTAGATATGCTTGATCGTTCGGATTTTTGAATTTAAACTTGCTGTTTACATAAACAAACCTGGACAAGGAAATTTTTTTGTCATTGAGATTATGAGATTGAGAAGTCCTGTTAGTGGTGTTCAGTAGAAGATTCTAAGCCGTTGCAAAATGCAAATTATGGACTTCTGATTTCTATGGTTAATGGTAACAAAACGTTTTTGCATAGTTATCATGCATGTTAAATTCTGGACTCTCATACCAATTATCAACTGAGACTCACTTTTTTCTTTCGGTTACAAGACGGGACGAATCTGAAAATTAAAAAGAAACAAGAAGTAACATTTCGAGTCGACACCCAACTTAATCTATATCAACCAAAATAGGAGCCAAACAAGTAGGTAAAATAGGGAGAAAATTTTGTATATAACGGAAATAGCACTGTTTTGCAAAACCCCATGCAAGTTCTTCTCAAGTCAAAATTATGAAAACCCAAAGACATTGTGTCCAAATGTCTCTTTTGCTATTTTCTTTTATGTCCCCATCTTTTCATGATATGACCATTGTGTCCCAGAAAGTTTCATGATACCAGACGGACCAAAATACCATTCCCTCAAGTCCGGAGCATTATAAAAGAGGCCTGAGGCAACAGGGGTTTAGGGTTTAAGGCTCATTAGTTTAAGAATGAGGCTTTGCTCTCAGAGAGGCCGCTTGGGGTGTTCCTGAGGGTTGGTTGCCCCCTCTCTGAATGTCTGCGGAGCCGATGATTTTCACCCAACCTTATGTTACATGCGATGCAACCAAACAGCCCTCTCTCTCTCCCTCTTCCTCTTTCTCATCATCATCATCATCTTCTTCTTCTTCTTTTTCTTTTCTCACTCTCTCTCTCTCTCTCTCTCTCTCTCTCTCTCTGTAATAGTGACCGAAAGTCAAGAGGCGGTGATGATATTTATAGCTTCTGTAAAACCAGACCGTGGAAATGGTGACCCGGTTTCCTTGGCGGGGCGACCCGGTTGCTCTGTTGGTGAAAATGACTATTCTGTCCTTTCATCCACAGGTAGCGCCCGTAGTCGCAGCCATGGAAGGCCGCGTTTCCTTCCTCTTTTGTCTGAAAAAAGGCGAATCTGAGCCTCGTTGTCTCTTTGTTGATTTCCATATTTTATCGAATATTATTATTTTTCCCGTTTTATTTTATTTTTAATTTTGCTTGGAAAATTATGAGTAAAAGATTAAACCTTTTACCATGTTAAATACTCAACTTGATCCAATGATGTAATAAAATTTTGACCTTTACTTGATATCAAGTTGATCTTAATAAGGGTAAGGAATATGGTTAATGAAAAAAATCAGATTAGTATTGTTGGTTTGAGTTGATTGACTGGTATGAATTGAATGGAATCTTGAAAACAACATAATTGAATTGATATAAATTTAACTAGTCAGAATAAATCTGTCTAATTTGCGATATTTACTATACTATATAAATTATGTAAGTATATTACAGACTCACGTAATCTTAGAAGCTCAAGGCCAAGGTTACTTAATTTGCCAGCAAAGTGAGAACCACTATGGCAACTAAAGACAGACAAAGATTGGCAGCATTTGCGAAAGCACTCGACTTTTCAGAAGATCCAGTAGCAGGTGTAGATTTGGAGCCGGAATCAGTTGAATCAGAGCTGCTGCTGGAGGGTGGTGGGCTGGTGTCGTTTTTCTTCACCACTTCAGGAAGCGGGGGGTCAACGACATTGGAAGTTTGAAGAGCTGGGCTTGGGGCTTGTGCCGGTGACAATGCCTCGGGGGCTATCAAACCCAGCAAAGCACCAGGTTCCACTGGTAAAATGGGATATGGGATATTGGCTTTGGGGTCCATATCATTACATGGGCACCCTGCAAGTTCATGTCAAAACTTGTTGTGAGGATGGTTTTATTATTTAACTAAACAGAAAAATAACACTACTATATCAATAATACTTACTCATATATTTGTTAGCAGTTGCTGGGAAATCGGTGACGATGCCATCAACTTGGAACTCTAGAGCATATGATGCAATCTCTATGATGGGGTCGGAGAAATAATCAAACATGAGACTGACGAACTCATTCTTCAGCCAATGGACATACACCGAGATGTTTGCGG
Source organism: Prunus padus (assembly GCA_024362665.1). Classification (NCBI taxonomy): domain Eukaryota; kingdom Viridiplantae; phylum Streptophyta; class Magnoliopsida; order Rosales; family Rosaceae; genus Prunus; species Prunus padus. The sequence continues at coordinate 21,950,327 of JANFAM010000007.1, read as the reverse complement.
CCTTCATTTCCTTGACAACGTTCGTTTTCCCCGAAATGAAGTAATCGCTGATTTTGACAATGGAATCTTTGGAGACAGTTACTGCGTCTGCAAACTTCTTGATCTCATCCACGGATGCCTTGGGTGCATCACTTATTTTCTCCTTAATGTTGAGCACCCTTCTGTATGTTTTCACATCTTTGAACTTGGACAGCACTGAAGTGTCATCTGATTTTATCAACACTTGCTGAGTGGATTGCTTGTCAAATGTGGCATTGCTCAAGGCAGAGGTTACAGTTTTCACAATGTCCAGACCTGCCTTTGATGCTAGGTACGCAGCATTCTGACAATTCATCCCACAACATCGTTAACTTTGAGCAAAAATGAATATATAATAAGAAGAGTTTGAGAATCAAAATGAATAAAACTATTAAAAGTCTTACCTCAATGTTGATCAAGATTCCAGTAACTGCCTTTGTCTTAGAAAACTCCAGGAAGTCAGAGAGGGTCACCAGTTTGCCCACGTCCTTGTTAGCTGGGTTTCTATATACTTTTTCCTTAGTTCCGTACGGGCTTTGTATTTGAGCTGAAATAAAAAGAGCCAAGATGAACCGTTAACGGGATGGGATGGGATTTTCAGAAGCTTGCTACTTACTAGCAATATCAGATTTTGAAGTAAAGAAGCTTACGTTTCAAGCTCTGAATCTCATCCCATGAGAGCTGGAATGAGAAGACTCCAGCTTCTGCTTGAAGTTCAGGGATAGTCTCACTCTTGGTCATGAACTGAGATAATGCATTAGTGCCTGAGTTGAGGTCTATGGTATCTAAGCAGAAGGCAACTCCATCACTTGACAGTTGAACTGAGCAATCTATTATGTCAGCCCCATCATCTATTGCTTGCTTATAAGCAAGGTCTGTGCTCCCAGGATAGGTCCCACTTGCTCCATTTCTTGTTATGATCAAAGGAAGTCCTGCAAAGTCAAAAGTTCTATAAGAAACTTCCTAACAACAATATTACAGGATTCACAACACAACTGTTGGCGTACAAAAGTTACTAGAATATTCTTACCTTTTTTAGGCTTGGTACCATTATTGTTCTGTGCAAAGCATGCTGCACCAGGAAAGCATTGGCAGGTTAATTGGGCAGAAATCCAACATTTGTTTTGTGAAATGAATGTCTGTGTCAAGTAGGTGCTATTAAATTGAATGAAAGATAAGTAAAGGCTGATATCTCACCGATGGTTTCGGATGCAGTAGGAGGGAAATCTGTAAGCACCCCATCAACAGAAAAGTTTGGCTGATCTACAAACTGCAGGTACTCAGCTGTTGGATCAAAACTGTAATTATAAGGGAGCACAATGTCATTTGCGAAACCAGAAGCATGTACTTCTAGCCCTTGTTTGTGAGCCTCAGTCACAAGTGTAGTGGCAGCCTCCAAATAGTTGTTCTTATTGACAGGCCATATGTATTCTTTTGGGACAAGGATTCCAGCTGCAACTGACTTGATCATCCCAAGATTCTTCACAAGTGCGCTGTAGTTTTGTTTGGTTGTGGGTTCAGTTTCTTCAGGATCTAGGAACTGGAAGATGAGCTTTGTCCTCCCTTTGTTCACTTTTGAACTTATGGTTTTCAAGAAACCAATCTCAGGAGATGAGATGTAATTCATAGACGCAAATCTGATTGCCTTTTCAACAAATGATGCCATACTGATTTTGTGTTGGCTATAAAATGTATCATACTGTATGCCACAGACAGCAAACCAAACACCAAAACCATTTATTATGAAAATGAAAATGATTTATGAATGATGAAGAACAACTCTACAAAAATAGCTCATTGGTAGTGTAGAAAGGGATAGAGAGATACCGGAACGTTCAGCCAGAATTTGTCTGGTTTAATTCCTAAAGCATCCTCAACAGTAGCTATTGGCAGAGTACCATCGAAGTAACTTGGTCGGGAAAAAATGTTTTGAGTCACTGTAAAAGAATTGAACACAAGAAAACAAAGCATGATTACTAGTCACCTTAACCCATAAATGTTGTTGTCTACTTGATTAGTAACTTACGTGATACATTGTTTAACAGCTGATCAGCTGTAAAATCCAAAGCAAACCAGCCACGAATATCCTTCCCATTCACATTGTAAGTCTTTTGGCCTTTAGGGTAGAACATAGATATAGTTGTTGTATTATCAAGCAGAATGTTCGACAGGCATATTCCAACGCTATCTTTCGTTAACTGCAGATTACAGAAGAAGGCGTACCCTGGCAAACTTTGAGACTTTGCCATGTCACTCGCATAGGTGCTGGATTCAGGAAAAAGTCCCGAAAACCCGCCACGAGCTATAACGAGGGGCTCTTGTCCTGCAGGTAAAATCATGAGTTGCAGAAATTCATTACACTGACTTGCTACTAGTTATAGTTAACATAGAAGTCAAAGACGTTTAGACATTCCTGCAAATGTTGAAGAAACCTTCTTGTTCCGTCTCATAATTTGGTTCAGTTAATATCAAGTTATCAAATTAATTCTTGAGAATGGCCTTATTCACTTAAATGAAACTTCTGAGAAGCCCAATTTATTGCCTTTTTTTTTTCTTTTTTGCAGAGTAGATCAACTTTTGGTTGAAGAATTCTTTTTATTGATTTTGTTTTCATTTTGAAATGGCCAATTCGTTAACTCCAAATAGTAAACAAAAATGTGTTATTACCATTTAAAGTCAGCCATTTCTTTGTTGGAGGCCCCGCAGGGGCCTTCTGTCCTGCATTTGGTGCCTTCGCTGCTGCACTTGGTGCTTTCGCTGCTAAAGTTGCGTGGATCAACAAGGATATGAAAAGCAAACACCTGATCATTTCTTCTGACTCTGTTGCAGATTCCAACAGTCAGTTTATCAAACGCAGAACATAATATGAAAAACAAAACAGAGAGAAAGAGAGAGGCAGATCATAACAATTATCAAAACTAGTATATATATTTCTATAGAATGTCGAATATGTGTGTTTATATGTTCACATTTTTCATAATTGAATTCGTAGGTGAGAATTCATATCATCAAACAGAACAAAAAAATATTTCTTGTCTTAATTAAAGTTTAGAGAATGCCTCAAACAAATGATCTATTCTTAACATAAACAACATTGAAAGAAGAAAAAAAAAGAAGAGAAAATTAGAAGAAACCCAAAAGAACTTACTTCTGGAGGAATCAGGCACTCCCTGTCAAGTTTCTGGAAAACTATCAAGGGAATGTGATGGAAAGGAAAAAGAAGTGGTGGTGAGGGGGGGCAAAGGGAAAAAAAGGTGAGAGATGATGAATTTAATTTACCCCCAAAGGTATCAACAAAATGCTTAAGCCCAAATAGGGGCTCTTCTTTCTTTTTTTACCAATTTATTCCGCACAGATTTCTCGCATTAATAGCAGCAGCTCAGGAATAACTATTAAAGGAGAACCGTTTTTAGTTTTTGGGTCAATTCCTGTATTTACTATTTTTGTAGACTGATGGAGTTGGACCAGTTGGCTTTGTATTTCTTTCGCGGGAAACCAGGCATCTGTAACCTTAAAAGCCTTAACGGTTTTTTGAAACCCCCGCTTTTCTATAATTAGGCGTTTCCAGACACGGTTTGCATGAATTCCAGTTCCAGATATTCTACTGCTGCTTCACTATTGTTTGAGAAGTTTGTTATAAAACCAAATTGAATTCATTCATTCATAATGCCATAATGGCTAAGATCTAACGGGAGTAATCTTCAATAGGATAACCAATTACACATAACGCTGTCTTTCACACTTATCCAATCGTATGCAGAAAACTTAGTTGCAACGGGATATCACTATTTTGCTATTTCTGACGAATAACACTATGCCATGTGAAAAAGTTATCACGGATGTCATAGCGTTATTAGCTGAAAATAATAAAACAATATTATCCTCGTTTTCATGCAAGTGTGTTCTCGATCATGTGAGCAACAACAATATGGACCTTTAATTGACAAATATATAAGATCATAAGTCAAAATTAAGGGGATTATTTTTTTCAAATTTGAGTCCTCTAACAGGTTTATTGTCATTGTGTAACTACAAGTACTAAACCTTCATATACAGGTGAACAATGAGTTGTTGACAGTAGGGCACCTTAGACAAGTCAAGTATCTTTTTCCTTTTTGAGAGTCTAACTTGTCACAAAACTCTACATTTTGGATTATAGAAAATTTGAGAAAGATAGAGAGAGATAGAAGAACATGTGTTAAGGGATGAAGAGAGTTAAAAAAAAAAATTTATTATCCATAATAAGTGAGAAAAGAACAAAGAGGGATATGAGACTCATCTTTTGATACTAGTTATAGTTAATTCATACGAATGGAGTCTTGTATGAACAGGATATAATTCATACGAATATAGCTAATAAGTGAATATATCAGTGTTACTTATATTTTCAATGTTGTACTTGGTTTGCGATTTAAATTCCTCTTAAATGATTTTTAAAATGGCGATAAAGAATTTACTATCAAGATAAAGCAGTCACACTTATAAATAACTATATATATTATATACACTTCTAATGTAAAATGTGACGAAGATTAGCATTTCTCATAAAGAGATATATATTTGTTAGTATAAATGATAGTCTAAGCTATTAGAAAGGGGATTCTCACTCACACTCAAAAGATGCTATAAGGGTTCGAATTTGAAATCACTAGTCTGCATACATATTATAATATTTAAATTTAAGATTTTTTTATACTCTTATAGTGTTTATTATTTTTTAATAAAATATATTTTCTGAAAAAATTAAAATTAAAAAAAAATTTAGGGTTTTTTTAAGATAAAGGATAAGGCATATATTAAGTCATACAAATGCACGGCGATGCCGACCTAATTGCACCGTATCCAAAGACTCTTTAAATGCACTAGATCCCTACCCGTCTCTTGCTAGAACACAATTCTTACTTTCCCTTTCTTCACCTCTCCACGATCCGAATCCCCAAATTCCCAAATCAAACACAGACTCTGTTACAAGAAACCTCCGAACCCCAACAGATCTTTTATACAGTGTAACAGAGGGACGGAGAATCAGAGAAACAGAGAAGAAAGATGAAGATCACGGCCTTGCTGGTCCTCAAGTGCAACCCGGACGAATCCGACCCGATCATTCTGGCCAACGCCTCCGATACCAGTCACTTCGGCTACTTCCAGAGGTCCGGCGTCAAGGAGTTCATCGTCTTCGTCGGTCGCACCGTTGCCAAACGGACCCCATCCGGACAACGTCAGTCCGTCAAGCACGAAGGTCCGTTATTTCTTTCGGTTCGGGTCCCCCAATTTTCGCGGATCCCCCTTGCAGTCACTTTTGTTTTCAACTCTATAGGTGTTCTATGTGCTATATACGATATTAATAATTTTTCCCAATTTGATCAAAGCTCTGTTCATTCTAATTTGCATTTTAAATCCTTAGCAGATTAATCTGGTTTGATTTGGGATCTCGGTTTCCCGGAGTTTTCAACTCTCTAGTATTTGTGTGATATTGTTTGTTTGTATTTTTTTTTCCTGGATTTGGGGTTACCGAATTTTGTTGCAATTGCAAATTTCGGGTTTTCTGTAAACTTTTGTAGTGAATTATAGAATTTGAGGCTTGAATTTGAATTCGATACCCCAATTTCATTCGGCATCAGATGCAATTGTTTATTGGAGTTTGTTGGCACGTTTTTACTAGAAATTTCTGTAAATAAGGTCACTAAGACATACGGCACAGATTGTCTTGCTCTCCGGGTTATTACTGTTATAATTTTGAATATGTTTCATAGACACTCATTTAAGTTCTTGTTCTTCTTGTTTATCTTTTGTAGGAGTTTCAGTATGCTATTATAAACTCTGAATTTCTTTGTGTTGTTTCTTCATAGAGTATAAGGTGCATGCTTACAACAGCAATGGTCTTTGTGCGCTGGGCTTTATGGATGACCACTATCCTGTCCGAAGTGCATTTTTCTTTGCTCAACCAGGTAATACAATATGTACCTTTTCTAGGAGCATAAGTGTATTCATACATTGAATAATCCCTTCATTTGCCATACCTTGCTTCCCATATTTTTGTGATGGCTAGTTGCTTCAGCTTAAGTGGCACCCTAGTGAGAAATTGAGATCCAATTGGCTTTGATTTGTAATTAGTTGTGCCTGAGGTTTTTGCATACTTGGTTTCATGGACTACCTTAAATATAGTGCTCCAAGCTTGTTTCATGTTTGTCTCATCAAATATCTGATTGATTCCATACGATTGGCAGGTGCTAGATGAATATCAGAAAAAATTTGGTGATTCTTGGAGGACTGCAAAACAGGACAGCACACAAACATGGCCCTATTTGGGTGAGGCCCTGACCAAGTTCCAGGTGCGTCTGTTAATCTGTTTTTGTCCCTCGTTTGTTTATCTGGAGTCATAAGCCAACATATGGTTAATCAAGATTATGTTTTCTGATTCGACAGAACAGATGAAGTTTCATGAGTTATAACTGAAGCTACTTTCTTCTTTCTTTATTTTCAATTTTCAGGACCCTGCAGAGGCTGATAAGTTGTTAAAAATTCAGAGGGAATTAGATGAAACAAAAATTATCCTTGTGAGTATAGTGCACTATTTCATTTACATTTTGTTCAACATATTTTTATCGTGTCTGTTTTTATTATATTTTTATTGGTGGATTCAGTATGTCTGTTTGTTTGTTGTAAATATTCTTTTGTATTTAAGTGGAACATCCAACTTGGCATATTTGTTTTGTTTAGTAATGGCCAAAAGAAGATCTTCAACTGAATACCATTATGGACCGTATCTGCTGAATTTTTTTTCCTGAAATAAGTTGGAGATATCTTGTGTTATGAATTTATCTTTTTTCAGTTATGCCGTTGCTTATTGGTCATCTCGTATATTTCTCACCCGGCTTATTTGTTGTTTCTTTCCTTGGTTCAGCATAAGACTATTGATAGTGTGCTTGCACGAGGTGAGAGACTTGACAGTTTAGTTGAGAAGAGTTCAGATCTTAGTGCAGCATCGCAGGTACAGACAGTTATTGTGAACGACTATGAATTTGCCACTGCACACTCTCACATTGTACATTTGATCTTCATATGTGTGTAAGCCCATGTCATGTTAATTACCTATAATTTGAAGTGTGATGTCAAGGGCTTTGGGATCTTTCAATATCAAGAAAAGTTAATAGAAAACTTTTTGGTGTGTCTATGTGTGAGTTAAATGCAATATGTTATTTTGCATGCCATAAATATTATGGTGTTAAATAGCACTTATGATGAGATACACTGCCGATCATGGGAAGGCATCATTGTTTAAAATGACTTGTTGCCTGGCTTTCTAAACGTGTTGCAGTGCTTGAACAAGGGTTATGTTACCTTAGTTGAGTCTAGAAAAGCAATGTCAAGTTTTCACTGTACAATGTTTAACATTGGAAGAATACCATTATTGCCCAATGACATGATGCTAGGAAGATCCCACCTAATTTTGTCTTAGTTTGAAGATTAGGTTCATGTATTATAATTTGTTTTTGCCAGTATGTCTTGGCTGTGGAACACACACACATATCATGACTGATTACTACCTTTTTTTTCCCTTGTTCTTTTTAATTATTTGGCGAGGAAGGGATTATGGATTTGTGATTTGTGATTCCCGATGCAAACAAAAATATGTTAAACCAGAATATTTGCCTCTTGAAATTTTGAATTAAAGTTTGTTTTTAATGTGAGAAGATGATGACGGTGGTTTTTGAAACAGATGTTCTACAAGCAGGCAAAACAGGCGAATCAGTGTTGTACCATATTGTAAGCATCTGAGGCGAGTAGCAATCCTGCAATGACAATCCCTTGATATGGTGCTGAAGTTGATGGATTACAATTTGACGATTGTAATATGTTCATAACATTTGTCAATTGTTTGCTTGGTAGAATTGTGTCGATTTTCCCCATTTTCCACATTTTCCTCATTTTCCTAGGTATCAAAGAAGGGAACCAAATATTTATAGAGGTCTCCTGCTATTATAGTATTAAATATTGTTTCTGTTTGGAAACACTAGTTTGCGCATCTGCCTGGGTGTATGTGATATTCTCATTACAATTTTATAAAATATATATGTCATTGCTTTCTGATTTTAGAGGATAGAAAAGAATTCAGAATGTTTATGATGAGTTCTCCTACTTGGTTGACTGAAAGTCCTTTGCAGGACGAGGGCGCTGTTATGATGTTGTTTTGGTTGCACTGAACAAATATCCATGTGACCACAGAAAGATACGTGTTGGTGACTGGTTCCATTTACTTTCCACAGAACCCTGTCGACATGGTCCTCCATACGGATAAAATGTTGATAAGAATGGAAAATCTGAAGAGATATACCCCACACCTAAACGTCAATTGAACTGTAAGCCACGTCCTTTTTGTCCTCCTCCCTTGCAGAAGCCCATAAAAATCAAACCGACAGAAAAATTTAAGTTAAGAGTGATCTCATCAAAATATCATTAATGAGCTGTGATCTCATCAAAATCCACAGGTACAGATTACATGAGAAGGAATAAAATATCGATGATATCGGAAATATTAGTAGAAAGAATAAAATATCGATGATATCGGAAATATTAGTAGTCCAAAAATATGAAAATTTCGATGAAAATATCATAATATTATCGATATTTCGGTCTATGTCGTTAATATTATCGATATTTCAGTCCATAGAGATCTAAAATATTGGTGATATCGAAAATATCAGTAGTCTAAAAATACGAAAATTTCAATAGTAATATCGGGATATTATGGATATTTTGTTCCATGACCAAACATAAGGAATTTTTTTTCAATACTAATAGGCTTCTTCTGAGTTCACACAGAAACTGTCTCGACTCTGCAACAAACAACTACTAAAACATACACAAATTAACAAACGACACTCCCTAGTCTTGACTGATGTTTGCCAAAAGGGGTTTTTAGTGTTTCTTATTACAAATACCTACACATCCTCAAAACCCCAAATATGCTATTGCTATCAGAAACTGTCTACTTTCCCAGGATGGATTTGAACCACCAGATGCCCTTGGTGTCTTTGGGGCCTTCTCCTTCCGGTGGAGTCTCACTCTGTGGTGTCTTGTGTAGTTTGCTAACATCATATTCCTCATCCTTGGCCCTTTGAACTAGCTGGTTGTAAATTTCATCATCAAGATGAGGCTGCCTGCTTAAAATCTGATCAAATTCCCCAACCCCCCAAAAGCAAAAAGAAGAAAAGTTAAATCCAAATACAGACAAAGCACAACAAATCTCCAAAGGTAATTTTAATAAAATAAAAAAATTACCCAAAGGTAATTCCTGCTAGGCTGGCCAATCAAAGCATACTGATAATCCTCATCAATAAACAAAACCCAGTAATCACCAGTAACAGGGATGATGGGCAAAAATGGAGGAACGTAGAATTTCACTTTGAGTTTGGCCTCTTCGCTGGAGGGGTCGGCCTTGTATGCAGTGCCCTCTATGGAGCCTCTTTTTCCATCATTCCAAGTCTCATTTAGCACGTTCACAGTCCCATCATCTCTCAGAGTGTAGGTAGCCCTCGTGTTCTCTCCATTCTTGGGCTGAAACCTTGACGGAAATGAGGCTATCTCGTACCAGCGACCCATGTACCTCTGCAAATCCAGACCCTTCACCACATCCATGGTTTTCTTCGCCATTGTTTCTTATTGTTTCTAGGTTTCGAAAAAGTGAGTCGCCAGAATGGGAGAGTTTTGGGGGGTTTTATTCTGTCTGTGGGTCTGTTGATAAGGTGTGGAGGTGGCTTCAGCTTAATGGCTTTTGTTTGGGGCAAAAGGTGACTTAAATGAGCGACGTGGGGCTTTCTCGGCCTTACACGTGTAGGGTGTGAATGGTTGAACTTGCTACACATAACGGTTGGGTTTTGTTTTCCCCTTCCGGAAATATGGAGGTTGAAAATTTCTGTTTTGATTTGAAGACATCAAAAGCTTGGGGAGGAAGAAAAAGCAACTTGTGGTAGTAGCTTGAAAGAAAAAGCAAGCTTGCTAAGAAGCATTAAGCTTTGTCATTGTCATTGGCTTGTGAAACCAAGAATTGTAGATCAAATATCAAAATCAGAGGGGGGGACACAAGGGTCTAAATGAGTCAAATCTCGATTCCCAGTCACTAGTTCTTAAATCATGGACCACACATGCGTTGTATCTTCGTAACTGATAAGATCAATTGATCAGTTATCTCCCAAAAAACAGAAAGAAAAAAAAGATCAATCGATAGGATATATACAAGCTCTACTGTACCAATAATTAGTGATCGGCCCAAATTCACTGCCGTTTCTCCATGGAAGATGGAAAGACATCAACCATAAGTATGGGCCTGGTTCTGAACACAAGCATTTCAACACAAGTTTGGTTTCTGGACTAATAATCTTTCATCATGAAAGCCCGAGAGACTAAAAGCCCACAAAGGAAAAGCTTACAACAGGCCCGCTTTATATAACATTACCTTGGTTTTTTTGATAAGAATGAAGAAGTTAAAGAATATGGGTTGCTTTCGCTCGCTCATACAGTTACACTAGATCTTGTAATAATAATTGCTTTGACTTGAGAAAAAAACAGTGGTTCTTTACCAAACTAAACTTACTACCTCTGCCTCTGTAACATTATTTTTCACGATTACAGCTCATTAATGGGGAGCCACTGACTTCTTCAAATTACAGTTTTGCTTTAACAAAACTAGCAGTCATAGATTCCAAGTTAGATCTCACTTTCCCCAAATACAGTGACACACTAACAAAGGAAAAACACATCAAGAGAGAGAGAGAGAGAGAGAGAGAAAGAGATGTCAAGGCGATCTGCTACTTGTTTGAGATGTTGTTTGGTGGTGTTTGCAGTAGTTTCAGCATTGGGGGTATGTGGTCCGGCCTTGTATTGGAGGTTCAAGAAGAGTATAAGGTTGGGGGATTCTAAAACTTCTTGCCCTACCTGCAACTGTGATTGCCCTCCTCCTTTGTCCCTTCTCAAGATTGCTCCTGGTACCACTCTCCCTCTCCTTTCTCAATATGGATTTCTTGTCGCTTTGATTTCTGATTTCTTAAGTTTCGTTTCCGGGTTCTTTTGAAAGTATGATTTTTCTTGATTGGAATGAAACTTATGGTTACCCGTGTCATCAATTTGGGGTTTAAATCCTTCTTATTGCTAATTTTTGATTTGGAGCTGCCTATGTGTTGGGAATATATGTTGGAAGTGAAACCCAATTCAGGTTTAGATTTACTTTCTTTTTTTCTTATTGTGTCTGATTTTAAGCTGAATAGAGTGAAATTATAATCCTTTTGATAGGGTTGTGGCATTGATCTGGTATTATTGTTTATTTTTGTTTTATTTCCGAGCTGTTCTCTTTTGTTGGGTAATTCTTGTTTGATAGAGTTTTGAGTAAAGTTGAGATCTTGTCTTGTGTTGTCTTTACTTGCTCTGTTTTACTATTGTGCTTGAAAGGAAATACAGCACTACCTGCATATCATATATGCACTCTTTAAAATTGCTCTGGGCTGTATGATGTCTTTCTGATCTGAGTTTATGAATCCACAATGCGCTCATTTTGTGGCAACATAAACCAGTTCTGCACTCAGACATTGTTAACCATGTTTCGGATTTTACTCCTGGGAGGTGGAAAGTCTCGCTTCAACATACTTGGGGGTTTTTGGGGGGAACTATCATATCGTTAAGTGGTTGTTCACACGTTAGATGGATCTTTTTGCTATCCATAGAAGAACTAGAGCTGGAACGATTTAGGACTAAAGTTGGAATGAGCATTTAGGACTGAAGTTGCTGGCAATGAGAATTGATTTGTGTATATTGAATCTGGGAAAATCTATTTCTGCTGTTAAACTGTGTGCAAAATCTGAGATTTTGCTATCAATTTCCCTATCTTCTTTCAATTATTGTAATCTGAGAGTTCATTTCTACTCCTATAATAACATATGTCATGGTTTGGTTTTTGTTATTCTTTTGCAGGATTGGCCAATCTCTCAGTCACAGGTTAGAATGCATTCTATAATTCAACTCATTGTGTTATCCTTTTCCTTTATTATATTCATTAGTATTAGCTTGGCAACAAGGTCAGTAGAACCTGTTAACAAATATTTAATAGCCATTATAAGCATTCATCCACTGCTTCTGGGAAATGCCTTCCCCAGTTGTTTGTTGCGAACTATGTATAGGGACATGGGTCTGTAATTATTTTTGTTGATGAACAGATTGTGGAAGTAATGACCCAGATCTGAAGCAGGAAATGGAGAAGCAGTTTGTGGACCTATTAACAGAGGAATTGAAGTTGCAAGAGGCTGTTGCTGCAGAGCACACCCGACACATGAACATCACATTTGCTGAAGCAAAGAGGGTGGCTTCTCAGTACCAGAAAGAAGCAGAAAAGTGCAATGCTGCAACAGAAACTTGTGAGGAGGCAAGAGAGCGTGCTCAGGCATTGTTTATCAAGGAGAGAAAGGTGACTTTGTTGTGGGAAAGACGAGCCCGTCAAATGGGTTGGGAAGGGGTATAGTTTGTAAAACCGGATTGCAAGTTGTTCGGTTCAGTTCAACTACTGATTCGTCTTTCTCTGCAGTATTTATACGTACAACCAAGCAAAATTGCATGGATTGTTCCTTCCCCTGTTACAGCAAAAATGATCCCTCTCTCTCTCACTCTCTTCCAATTGTAGTTGTAATTGTATTGCCCACAAATGGCATATAGATATCGATTTTACTTTATAAACAAAATGTTAAGGATCCCTTTGCCCATTTTACTACAATGAGATGATGTTTACAATCTGCCAGTGCATTAATTCATGCAAGGGTTTTGGTGGCCATCACAGATCACAGAAAACTGATGTTTGAGAATATATTAACATGTTTACTAATCCGTAATGGAATCAAAATAAAGAGTTAAATTCCTATTGAAGATTACTCATGTGTTTATTAACATAAATAAATGGAAAAGCAATCTCATCCCAGGTTATACTTTCATGATGAATAGTGGTGTTTGAGAATATACTTGCATATCATGTGTCAGCATCAAGTGTTATGACTACTCAAGCCACTCAAGTCATCAATTATATTTGAGCAAACAAAACAAAATCTTGAAGGTGAAGAAATTTTGGACTCGAGACAATATTCCAAGAACGTGGGTTTCACAGCTATTAGCAAAAACCAAAGGAAACCTCAAATCACTTGAACATGGGCTTCGCAGTGAACTCATAAATGGTCTTTTCTGTCGGCGCAGGTGCCATTGACTTCCTCATCCATCTTTACGCAAAATCAAGTAATCAACGGCTCTCACTGCCTCACCGCCATTTGTGCAGCAGGATGCTTATTCTTCCACACAACACTCACAAAACATAATGATGGTCAAAGGACTGATACATATGTATATATTAATATATAATATATCACAAATCCAAAAGTTGCACCAAAAGACGCGGTTCGGACTGACTTTCAACGTTCATGCACTCACAAGGCACATCCAACCCCAGCTGTGAGGCTATGACGTTGAATTATTAAAGGGGCAATAATATTATAACATGCAAACCCAGTATTATAATATTTTTTAGATCAAAAGTAGAAAAGAAATCGATGTAGATCCACCAAAAACTCAACAAATACATCTTTTCAATTAATACTCAGATCAGGGAGGAAAACCAAAAAAAACATAATTGTCGTTTGGGGTCAGAAAACTTGACGCTTAATAGGTTTTGATTGAGTTCTTCATTCTATGAAGCTACTGTGACTGTATACGTGGATATACTTTGATCCATCTTGGGTTTCCAAGTTTGGGAAGTATTTTTGAAAGAGTTTTGGCGGCTAGGGTTGGATAAGTTTCTGAAAATGGAAAGTTCAGGAAGCATGAGGGTGGAGAAGAGAGGGTATGAAGAGGGCGTGGAATTGGATGATGATGCAGAAGAAGGCCACCCGCCAGAGCCAAAGAAGCAGAGATTGCCCGCTTTGGCAAGGTTTTTATTTCCTATTTTGATATTTGGATTTTATGACTTGTTTCTGTCTGCTAATTAAGGGGTAGGTGCTAATTCAATTGTAAGAATTTTTAGGCTGACTTATTTTGCATTTACACTCCCCTGTTGAATCATCTCTATGCAAGCGTTCAATATCATTTTCTTTAAAGACTATTGTTTATACAGTTCATTATTTGCAGTGTTATTGTGGAATCTTTGAAGGTAGATAGCTTGCAAAGACTTTGCTCATCTTTGGAGCCTCTTCTCCGCAGAATTGTGAGTCAGATTGTCACCCTTTGCATATTAGAGTAGAGTTGAGGTTGAAACTAGCTGCACTCAGATGATGAGCAGTCCCTTCTGGGATAGCAAATCATTGTTTTCTTCCCTTTCCCACCTTTCCAAAACAATGAATTATAGCATTTCATTTTTATTTTTCCTGCGAAGTCACTTTCTGCATAGTATGGCTTTCCGTGTTTTTTACTTTTCCCACTAATTTAAACAAAGAAAGCACATTAAGTTGTTAGTATCCTTGCCATCGATAATGCCGAAAAAATCTGTGGCACGTAGTATTTCCTGGTTATACCTTCTTCAAAACATTGCCTTCAGTCATGTGTAAAACCATGCATTGTTTGCAGCAAGTTAGCATCCTTTTGATCATTCTGAAATTATTTTTGAGTAACAGGTTAGTGAAGAAGTGGAGCGTGCTTTGACAAAGTTAGACCATGCTGAACTGGCTGGAAGGTTTGTTTCAACCATAGTATTGTCTCCTTGGTTCATTTTGAGAGTCCTAGACTATGGTTCAAATTAGAGTTTAAAAATATTTAAAGCAGATGTTATGCTTTCTTCTTCGGATTTTCGTAAATTATCATGTTTTGTTTCTTTATTTCTCTATAATGGTGTATTGGTTGGAAGGTTGGGGTGGGAAGCCGTATCAACAAATTCATTGTTCGCACTTTCCAAAATACTGCAGGTCTCCACCACCAAGAATACAGGGCCCAGAAGGAAGAACTCTGCAACTACAATTCAAAACAAGAATGCCTCCTCATCTGTTCACAGGTGCAAAGGTTGAAGGAGAGCAAGGAGCAGCAATTCATGTCGTCTTGCTAGACCACAGCACAGGCACTGTTTTGCAAACAGGGCCTGAATCAGCTGCAAAACTGAATGTTGTGGTGCTGGAAGGTGACTTTAATGAGGAAGCTGATGATGTTTGGACCAAAGAACACTTTGAAAACCATGAAGTAAAGGAACGTGAGGGGAAAAGGCCACTTTTGACAGGGGATCTACAAATTACTCTCAAGGAAGGGGTAGGCACTCTTGGAGATCTTACCTTCACTGACAATTCTAGCTGGACAAGGAGCAGGAAATTCAGGCTTGGTGTTAAGATTTCCCCTGGATATTGTGAGGGCATTCGTATTTGTGAGGCTAAAACAGACGCTTTTTCTGTTAAAGATCACAGGGGAGAATGTGAGTTTTCTGAAGTTGGCCATTTTAGCATTTACTTATGATAGAACAGTCTGCAGTACATATGCTAATCAAGTTAGGGGGTCTAGGAGCCACTATGTCTGCCTGGGGCAGAGAGCATAACCCAGTATTAGTTTATCAGACCCAGAATGCATTCCTCTAGTCATTATTAGGATTGATGACATAAACTTGTTGGTCATTTTGGATTCTTGCATATATCTTCCTAACTTGCAGTGTCATGCATTTTGGTTAGTGTACCTTGAGTCTGATATGCCGTTATTCCTTTATATGTATTACAAAATACCTTTAAAGCTTGTCTTAATGAAGTTACTGTTTCTGCCATTTGAAGTGTACAAGAAACACTACCCACCGGCTTTGCATGACGAAGTCTGGAGATTGGATAGAATAGCAAAGGATGGAGCTCTGCACAAAAAACTGATTAAGGCTGAGATTGTAACTGTTGAAGACTTTCTTCGCCTTCTTGTCAAGGACCCACAGAAATTAAGAAGCGTAAGCATCTCTTGCATTGATCTTTAAACACCCTTCTCCCTTGCTTTTCTGGTATTCTTACTTCTAAATTTCAAAATATAGATGCTTGGGAGTGGGATGTCCAATAGGATGTGGGAAAATACAGTGGAGCATGCAAAAACTTGTGTCTTGGGTGGGAAGCTCTATGTTTTCTACACTGATCAAACTCACAGCACTGGTGTTGTTTTCAACCATATTTATGAGCTCAGGGGCCTTATTGCTGATGGGCAGTTTCTTCCTTTGGAGTCGCTTACCCACAGTCAAAAGGTTGGATGTTTTTAACTATTGGGAAATGCTGTGATAATTACTTCTCTCTTTAAACATAGCTCACTCATTTGGAGCTCTACATGCAGGTTTCAGTGGATTCTCTGGTGAAGAGAGCATATGATAATTGGCATCAAGTCATAGAATATGATGGAAAAGTCTTACACTCTCTTGTCAGCAACAAAAAGGTTACCAGAGCCTCAGCTGCACCTGTGACTGTGGCCGACCACAACAATTATGCTATACACCACCATTCTGCAGCTACTCAGAATAGGCAGCAGTATACCTCTCAATTCGGCGAACAGTTCCAAACAGAAATTAACCACCCATCAGTCCCTCAGTACATTGAATTTCCATTTGTGAGGTCCGATCAAACAGCATTGATTAAATTTAATAACCCAGAACCAGCAGCATTATCTGGCAGCATGGGTTACATGCCAGTTGGAGGTTCACATTTTTCAGGAGATTGGTCACGGCCAAACAATGGGAATGGATTGGAAGATTTCGTGGCTGATGAAATCCGTTTCAGGAGTTCAGAGATGTTGGAGAGTGATGACATGCAAAGACTGCTCAAGACATTTAGTATGGGAGTCGGTGTAGGAGCAGGAGCGGGTTTTGGTGCTTCTGATGAGGCTTGTTACAATTACAGTGTACAGTATGAGCCTCAGATAGGCCAGTCATTCAGGAAGGAGCAAGCAAAGAGCTCAGGAAAGGCTGTAGTTGGATGGCTTAAGCTCAAAGCCGCTTTAAGGTGGGGAATATTTATTAGGAAGAGAGCGGCAGAAAGGAGAGCTCAGCTCACCGAACTAGACTGAATCAAATGCTTGAGTTGGGTCCCTCCTATGTCAACCGCCGCAGCTATCACAGAAATCATTTGTGTTTGTTGATTTGTGATGCTTAATGTTCTATTTGCTTTCAAAAGTGACACAGAAAAGAGAATGAAAATTTGGAATTTAATTCTATTTTGGAAATTTTCAATGTTCTTTTTCTTCTTCATCCAGAACTTGTTATTTGATACTGTATGAGGCAAGGACCACCTGGCAAATGTTATATTTTAGAAACCTCACCATTCCCTCCCATGCCAAAACAAGAAAAATAATGGAACCTTTGAGCGTCGCTTTCCATTGCAACCAGAATCTCATTTTCGGGTTCCCTATTAAATGGGCAAGTGCAGATTTGACCAAGTATCAACGAGAAAGGCCCCAAAAACAGTAAGATGTAACAATCATAAAGCTAGCTAAAGAGTCCGTTATTTCATCGTAAATAATTGAAAAAGGAAACAAGGAAGAAAATATGAAAAAATAATATACAGAAAGTTGACAACTTATTATGCCATTAGCCCATTACTCCAAACAGAAGAAAGAACTGAAAAGATGCGAGTTTGTTGTTTGCAACTTGCAAGGACATAAAAGTTGGCAACAGAACATGAGTAGAAGATGGGAAGAAAAACTACACGAGAGAGATGAAGAAATTACATAATGATACAAGTTTCTAATAGAGCAGGAGTAAACTGCTGCGATGCCGCCACCATTATCTCCAGCAGGAATTAGCACTAGTGTAGGCCGATCATATACATGATCCTAGAGAGTAAGCATCAAATCCAAAACTCTCCATCCATTAGCATATTCTCGTTTTGTCCCTGTACAACAGTCTTCATATTATATACTGTTGAAGAGGAGGAGAAATAAAAAGTACAAATATACAAGACAGATAACAGACACTGAAAATAAGGTGTAACAGAAACCAGGTATTCTTTCTATAATGAGATAAATAGTCATTATTCAACTTTCCAAAGCAAACACAAAACAGAACATGTTAATATGGATAGGACACGACACTTAAACAAGCACAAAAACGTAATTTAGGTTATATCTCTATATACAGTCTGCATATTTAGACATTCTCCACTCTCCAGCAACTCCTCTACAACATAATAATACAGAGAAAGGAAAATAGACCGAATCTATTACTAATTTACTACTAAAATAAATGCACCTTTCAAAATTTGCGCCATGTAAATTACTGCTTATTTAACAGACTTCAATGAATCAAAATAGATGCATTAATTCTAGACAAGATGCAAGACATAATGCAATGTACAGACCAGACCACATTCAACATCAAATTATAGAGCTTCTACTGTAAAAAATGAGATCTTCTTTTTAACTCCAATATGGCCTATCTTACTCCTTTCTCAACAAAGGAAAAATGATACTGCATACATCAATAAGGATATAAGATCTAATACCCACTTCAATATGACTTAGCCAAAATAAGAGAACAAATCAATAATGGAACGGCCTTGTTATAAGCAGTTTTTAATCATACCCCTTTCATTATCGCACCCATGATATCATTCAATGATTCATAACTATTTTGAACTAAACCATCATGCGACTTTGTTTGCTCCCACAGGTAGTCCTCACTGGGCTTCATCTTTGTTCCCATGGCAGATTTCTCAACCTCACTGAGCTGCATGACAGTTGGAGTGGCCCCATTTAACTGGTCAAATATAGATGAATTCATCTTTTTACTGCAGACTGCATCACTTAGGTCCAAACTCTGGCTTAGGGGACTCCCAATATCATTAGCAGAAACCATGGGATTTGTGGCACTGAAAGTTAGATTCAAGTTGTGATTGTAATCTCGCTTATGTTCTTCCCACCTTTGCTTTGGTGTGCAATCCATGGTTGGCACAACATCTCCAATCAAGCCTTCTTGGTTCCACATGTTTCCTCTTAATTCCTCAGCAGGACCTGGAAGAACACTTAAAGACGAAAAATCATTTGGACTGATCCCAATTTGAGGCCTAGTAGAAGAAAGACCCAAGTTATTCGCATGCAACTGACCATGATCGAAAGGCTCGCTCATTGGCAAATCATTCGATGGAAACTTAGATAACTGAACTGCAACCTCCCAACTTTCACTACATCGATTGTCATCCAGAAAATTAGAGGAGATTCCAACGTCAAAAGATTCTGGATTCAATGAAGCCAAACTAAGAGAAGACCGATTTCCAAATACTCCCATACCAAGTGCTTGTTGTGGGTTCCTGTGTAAAATCAAAGGATTGCTTGAAGTAATGGAATCAGAATGAATTGAGCTAACAGACACACTTATGTCTGGAAAGCTAGAGGGTACTGAATAACTTGTTGGATCATTATTGGGATTGGACTCTCCAATGTGAGCAGTATGCTTGCCCTGCTGCAATTGATTGAGTTCTAATGATGTTGGAATTGATTCATACAAATTTGGACTTTGGTTTGCAGGCAGAGCTGGCTGGAGCTTTACAAGATTACTAATAGAGTTGCTCAAGTTTTGGAAGTGACCAGGTTGGACCAGACCAGAAGAAGTAATTCCTCGTATGCTCAAACCACCCGGGGAGTTTAATCTACCAAGCATCCCACCTGGTGTGTATGGTGATAAAGTGGCATTTGAGAGTCTTCGTGATCCAGTTAAGGACCGTAGATCTCCAAATCCATCTAGTGCACCCATGCGCATGTAAGAGGAATCTTTTCCCCCAAAAGCAGCAACCATGCTAGCTTGTTGGGTTGCAGTACTGCTGAGTCTTTTGAGGCAGAGCCTATATTTCTGCAACACAAAGTGAGAGCATAAGCGTGGTCGCAAAACCTAGTTTTCTGACAACCCCAAAAGAAATCAGTGTTAAAATATTAAAGAATAGCTATAATAGAACATTATCACAATCACTTCTCTCACTAGAATGATTCTTTGAGTTGTTTCCAGATATTTCATGCTAAGTGTTTGATGGTGATTACAACATCGCATTTATATACATATATTATTAAATCACATGTATATGAAAATACAGATTATTCCAGGGTCGAAAAAAATATTTGATTTCAAATTCCAGAATTCTTGCAGCAAAGTTACATGGTAGTAAAGTTATTCTAAAAGTAAGGCAAAGGAAATATTAGTACCTGCAGATGGCTGGCCACATTTTCCCTCGTGAGTCCTTGAACATTCATCAGGTCAAGAATTTTCTTAGGAACAGCCTCTGCATATAGATTAAGGAAGAGGGGGGAAGAAACATTAGTCAAGAAGATAATCTGTATAACAAAAGCAAAACATCACTTCTCTGGAGCAGAAGACTCACTTTCAAGTCCCAACTGATGTACAGCTGCAACAAACTTTCCGTGCAGCTCTTTCGACCAAACTACCCGTGGCTTCTTTTGGGTGGATGGGTCCTCATTCTCATGTTCATCGTCTTCATATTCTTCTTCCTCATCTTCATTTTGGTCCTTCCTTTTTCTATTGAATTTTCCATTCTGATCTGAGCTGCCTGCTGGTGAAACCCCCTGTCCCCCTTCTCCAGTTTCATGGCAAGCCTTGTCTTGACTGGACGACTTGTTTTGGTCCTTGGAGTCGAACTTCTTTCTTCGGATTACATGTTGCCAGATATTCGTGAGCTCTTCCTTTCGAACAGGCTTCAACAAATAGTCACAAGCACCATGGGAGATTCCCTTCATTACAAGCTCTTTATCACTATGTCCTGACAACACTGGGACCATTTTACAACACAAAAATGATGTTAATAACCAATTCATCTCCCACTTCTTCAACAATCACTATCTACTGCTCAAATTGAAATGGGGCCTAAGCAGGTTTTTTAGTATTAAAATAAAAGCCAGAAGTGTAACAGATACCAAAGAAAACTCAAATTATTTTTTTCACTTGCACTTATATCCAATTCTAATAAGATTCAAAAAGTTGTATTTTATGTCCAAGGATCCAGGATAAGTTCATGCTTACTAATCACAGGTAGGTCCATGTCCAGCCCTAAGAGCTCAAGTAGCTTAAAGCCATCCATGTCTGGCATACTTACATCAGTGATCACCAGGTCAAACCTATTTCTGCTTTCCCTCAACATTAGCAGTGCCTCGACTGCCTGAGTGGTTGTAGTAACTGCAAAAACCAGAAATCACGTAAACGATTCCAGTACCAAAGTTTAACCTCTACTGGATTTAAGCGGATATTTTCGGAGCCCATTTAGTAAAACAGTGGAAAGAGCCTGACGAAAACTAGAATAAACAGTTTATGAACAGGAAATTGAGACTCTGCATAGTTTTTCTACCCGAGACTATGCATAGTTTGAGTTTAACAAGCTACTTCTTCTTTTATATATAGATAAACAAACTAATTCAAAATTAAAGAACGGAATTTACATTATACTTCACAGTCGCGCGCACACACACACACACACACACAATTTGTTAGAACAAATTGACTATAACTTGAAGAAAACTAAATGCAAATTCCTCCAAGGGAAAAACAATACGAGGAGAAGAAACAAACCTTGATACTGGCAATTCCGAAGGAGCCCCTCCAACAATCTGAGACAAATTGGATTGTCGTCAACAGCCAGGACACGCATACCCACCGGGAAACGGTCCATAGCCCCATCCTCACCAACCAAACCTCCCCTCTGGGCCTTCACAGTCATAGTGAATCAACAACTTCAAAGAGCGTGAGGAGAAAACAGAGATTAAGGGCTCGAGCAAAAGCTGCAATTTTTATTAACAGATTCAACTTTCCGTGTCTTTTTTCAACAACCCCAGAAAAAAAAGAACATGAACAAATAGACCAGAAGAAGGAATGGAGAGGGATAAAAAAAAATTTAAGAAAGTGGCTAGAGAGAGAGAGAATGTGGGTAGAAGTAAAAGCTGTAGAAACGGTCAATGATGGTGATGGCCAGAAGAACACAGTGAAGAGTTCAACCCAACAAAACAGAAATCTTTTTAGTATTTTAAGTGAAACTCTCTCTCTCTCTCTCACTAACTCAGAATTGTTTTTCTTCTCTCTCTTCTGCGTCCTTGTCTTCCGCTTTTTCTTCTAAATGCAACAGAAAAGCCTTTATCTTTAATGGATTTTATAATTCAAGCTTGTCTTCTCTCAAGCTGTGTCCCCTTTTTAATTAGGTAAACTCTTTCCTATTATCTCATCTCTCTGTTTGTATATATATATATATATATTATATATATATATATTTATATATATTTATATATGTATATGATGTCCATAACAGGTCAATGGACCCTATCATTTTGGCATTTAATATTTAATCACCAATTCATGAATGTTTTTGGCATCTTGTTTAGTCAAGGTGAAATTTTGAAATGCATCTTAGGGTTATTACTGGTTTTAGTAGCAGCAACGCCTGTGATAAGTCAGCTTCTAATGGAAATGGCGGGTAAAACGGTCCGTCGGATTTGGGGTATTATTATGGTAAGTCAGAGGACATTCTGTTTAGGTTACTTTGACAGATCTATACCGACTGCCCTAATTTCTTGGGCATTTAATGCAAATTATCCTTAAATTTTCTGTTTTTGGTAAATTAATTGTAATTTGTATCTACCCGCAAAAATTCCATAATTGGTTTTTAAAAAGCGCATGATTATAGCCCTTATTTTACAATGTGTTTCCTCTTTTGAGTATGGCGGGGCACTATTTTTGTGTTCATAATAAAGGGTGGAGTATAATTAGGTGTTAATTAACGTATAATTGGGTATTATTATTTATTACTTATTACTAGGAGGAGCGTGTATTTCACATTTCCAGAAAGAGAGTCTCAGACTTTGAGCTAAATAAGTGCCAAAAATAGCACACAACCGAAGCCTCTCA
This sequence comes from Prunus padus, assembly GCA_024362665.1. Lineage (NCBI taxonomy): Eukaryota > Viridiplantae > Streptophyta > Magnoliopsida > Rosales > Rosaceae > Prunus > Prunus padus. The sequence goes on along the minus strand of JANFAM010000007.1, from coordinate 21,927,466 downwards.
GTATGTGTTAGGACGATGCCACGTTTCGGATTCTCATTGGGAGACTGAGTCCTCGGTGGGACCCGCTTTAGATTCCAGGGACCCCAGAAGCCCAGAACCATAAAGAAATGCAGCCTTCACGAGAAACGACACGTCGGTCCCAGGATATGAGAGAGGAGAGAGAGGACATAAATAAATTACATAAGCTCATGTGGGCTCCGCTGCACACATGGTTGATTTGATGGTTACGGGCCTCTGGCGTTAAAGGTCACGTGACCTCAGAGCAGCTGAGCTCAAGGAGTGGATTTATTCAATTTCCCATTGACTTTATTTATTTAGGGTTTAAATTGGGAAAAGGTTATCATATTCACTCAGAAATTAGCAATCAGTAGTAATGAGTATTCGTTATATTAATAATAACAATAATGACTAAATGAATGAATTAAATGAATAACCTCATAATGTGGAATTGATTCATTTCAAACATTTGTTCAATCTCAGTAGAATCTGCTGCAAGCTGCGACTACATGTAAATGCGATGCAATGTAGTAAACTTGAAGCGCTTAACCAATTCGAGATTGAAAAAAAAAAAAAAAAGAGGTCATGAACATAGCCAAATTGTTTGATACCAACCTTTTTAATCTTTTAAATATTTTTTTTTCTAAGAATGCAGCCCAAATTCTTTTATCAGTGATGTGCAATGCAAGAACCACTTGAGAAACATGCTATTTTAATATGGTCTGCCACTTAAAGAGCATATATGCTTCCACCTCTCCTAGTTTCCATATGCTACCACTATTGGATTGACCCTTCCTTCATGGTTCAGCTTTAGGAAAGTCTAAATAGTAATTATTTATTTCTTATTGCCTGTAAGCATTAGTACTTGAGTGCACAAAACATGCTACAACAACTGATGCAGCAGGCTTATTAAAATTGTTTTGAAGAGAAAAAGTCAAATCAAAGCTAACTAATTATATATAGAGTAAGCATTTAAGTTAAGGATTGGTTACATACTTTTAATTTCGGGCGTTGGATTGCATCTAAGAGACTACCAACACAGTTAATGAATGAAATCCAACGGCCATAATTAGAAGTATATAACAAATCCTTAACATAAAATACTTATTGAAGAATCTCCCTATATATATTACAATGAGCTTTTATTGAGGGACACACTTGCAGGGCCCACTCCATATTGTATTTCACTAATCCAAACCGTCTATTTTGTAGATATTCATTTAAAGATCATCTCTACAAAAAAATCACTTGAATCCGATATCATTTGACCACTCAATTTAATTATTGAAATTTTAGTACTTTCTTGAAGCGACATGTTCATGTATTTTGTAGGACACAATTAGATGTCGAAACGATTTCCGATTTGTCTAATTTTTTGTAAGAATGATCTATGAATGTAGACTTAAAAAACAAATGGTTTAATGGAGTACCAAGTTCTATTGGGCCAAGAATGTAAATCAAAGCAACCCATGTATTTTCTCCACTGAAATTGATGATAGTCTCTTCTCTTTACATAGAGATAGAGCTCAGTTCTTTAAATTATACAAGAAACCCCAGATCAGGAACCAAACCTCTAGAAATTGTACATGTAAGTTCATTCCCCATCTCAAAAAATGGTCATCTGAACTGAACTAGATCTGGATCAAACATTCTAGGTATGATTCCTCCTATCTGTTCCTCTACCAAGAAAAATACCAGGCTGGATAGCTACCTTGCTGCCAAAGCAATCATAGCTATTCGTGTAGACAGGGTGACAATGCAATGGAACTATCTGTTTCCATTCCCTACTTCTCAACTGATATCAAGAAAACCAGCTATCTTTTTCCAAATCTCAAGCACTTGTTGTGTTTTACTTCTGTGATACTTGGGTTAGAAGTGAGTTGTTTCTTCGTTTGTTTAGCGAGCGAAAGTTTCTCCATCGCATTTATGAACTTGCGTAAGTGCTTAATGTACTCAGGATATGTTTCGAGATTGCAGTGGCCTCCACCCTTGACCCATAAGGGATCATACTTTTCCTTGGAAAGTTCCCATAAACGCTTTCCATGGGACCAATCAACAATTTCATCATCTGTTCCCTGCAAAATAGTCCGTTTAAACATGCATCACCAATGGCAGCATATCGATCAATCAAATCAGAAGCACCCATTCATACGAGAACAATGGGAATCTGAATAAAACCACAAGTGTAAGATCTTTCAATTGCATGTTTAGGATTACACATATTGTTGTAATTGTTAAAGTTAAAGCCTTTTGTTAGGAATTAAATCCAAAGGAGGTGTCTAACTGTAATTTTTCCTTTCACTAATCACAACAGGTTCTTGATACTGATATAAAATCCACTTTCTAAGTGATAATGTTTTTGATAAGTTCACTTCTTAAAATCATTTTATAAAAGTATCCATTAATGCGAAATATGTATAATTGTAATATTTGGTAGTTCCTGTAGGAGTTTACTAGTTTGTATCCAAATTTCCATTATTTAACAAGGAAACTTCACATGTTGGATCAATTCCAAGCTTCCTGGCCTCTTTATGAACTACCAGAAAAATCTTTTACCAGTCCTTTCCAAATGGCAACTGACATTAGTCTGGTTGAGGAAACAAGCAACAAAAGCATATGAATCAAGCCAGCTCTATTTTTTTTTCTTCCTTTCTTTTTGGACAGATGAAACTTATTCAAATCCAAAGAAGAATGTTGTTCAGTTTAGTTGTAGTTGATAATGAAATAGCTTTTCATTCTTAAGTTATGATTCTTTAATGATTTTCATCAAACAGAAGTTAAGAAAAAGGTGAGGGGGGAGGAGAAAACAATAGAAACACAGCACAAATACTTTAAATTCTAAAAAAACTCAAACAAAATAATTGAAGGGAATAAGTACTTACATGTATAACTAAAACCGTACAGTTGACGTGCCGTATTTTGTCTATATTCTGAAAATATTGCAGAGGGATTTTCAGTACAAGTTCAATAAACTAAGCTCTGTAACAGAATAAGAGATTCAAAGAACAGCTTACTTTGAAAATGTCAAACCAAAACGTCAACTTGACGGGATACAAGACTCGTATGCCTGACAGGATGGCACTATGAAGAACAACGGCTCTCAGTTTCTGTAAGCGAGAACCCAAGTGCAGTGTTGGTCCGCTTCCAACAGATTGGCCATACAGTATCAAATCCTCTTGTCTTATTTCGTAGTCGTTCTTTAAACAATTGTACACAGCTTCTATGTCATAATATGTGTTGAACTCAGATGGCTAAAAATTTACCAACATTAACACTTTTCAGTCATAGAGTTTGCAATGCAATGCAGGTCAATAGATTGACAAAGGGATGTAAATTTAAGATTTTAAATAAAATAAATCCTATACTTCTGTAATGTCATATTTCAGAGCCTGCACTAAACTTTCAAATCAAAGAGAAACTTTTAGTGCAAACTAACTTCATAGATTACTTAACACTTACCTTACCAGCTGATGCTCCATATCCTGAATAGTCATAGCTGCCACAAAGAAAAATATCTGATGTAAATAATATGGAAAGGTTCATAACTACTGCAGCACAGAGCATCAGAAAACTCATAGCATATGAGCTGCGTGCGTGTTACATTCAAAGTTCCTGACCTTTTTTTCTTTTTTTCTTTTTTTTTAAAATGTTACATTCAAAGATTCTCACTGGCTGCTGCTTGACCAAATTTTAAAAATAATAAATAAAGAATGAACTCTCAAGTACGTAATAAATGCCGGCATAGTAACACTCTCATCCTATGCATCCTTTCCAACTCCCAAACCCCAACAAAAAATGAAATTAAAAATTTAAAGCTCCATGACCAATCAAAAATTTAAAGCTTAAACAAGTATCTATGAGTTAGAACGGACAAAAACAGAAGACCAACAAAATGAAATTAAGTTTGTACTCGCCTCCATTGTTTACTAGAAAAACCAATGTTGAAATTTCAAATAGAATACTAGGATTACAGATAATTTTCTGTTTGGTCTCTTTTCGAAGGAGTCTGTCTCACGCCAAACGGAACGAACATGAAAAGATTATGAAGCCGGCAGCTTTAAGCCTGCCATTAATCAAACTTTAAAAGCTGAAATGATCCCCGAATATGCAGAGAAACAAATGAAACAGAGGAAACAAGCAAAGCAAGCCACAGGACCGTTCATATTTCATCCAAATTGAGAAATCAATCCAAACAAAACGAGGAAAATAATCAATAAACTGAAAATTTGAAACCAATAACAAATTCAAGATATTGTATGAGGGGTGTTCAATCAATATTTTTGTAAGCAAAAAAAGGAGAAACTACCTTGCAAATGGCAGATTGGCCAAAACCAAAAGGCCCATTTCAGATTAATAAAAAACCAAGCCGACCCATCAAAATCCAGAATAGATTTCCAAAACAAGCAAAAAGCAAAGCAACACAAGAAGAAGAAGGAAAAAAAAAAAGGAAAAAGGAAGGAGAAATAGAATAGAATTAATACCTCATAATATTGACACGCAGGTGAGCCCTGAGTTCAATGAAGAGCTCGTGCATCTGACCCAAGTCAGCAGCATTACCATGCGAGTAGAGAAGCGTGAACCTGGCAAAAGGGTGCCTCCAAAACGTGGCAACGATCTTGTTCCCTGCTTTTGTATCAAGCAAATGCACTTCCATGTTCTTGTCAGCTGTAACTCCCGAGAACACAAGGTTACCAGCGTCGTCTTTGTGCACATCGTAGGTGGGTGGGTCTGGAGGGAAAAATGCAAACTTTGCAGCCACACCCGACGTTACATTGCCCATTAACACAGATCACCAATTGGGATATGTGGTTCAGGCATGAAACAGAGCTCAGGCTAAAATGGGGGGGTTGAGTTTTTTTTAATTTTTTATCTGAGCTTGTGTTGTGTTGTCGTTGTTCATTATGAAATTAAAAGCCAAAACCAATGATGGGGTTTTCTTCCTTTTTGGTGTTTAATTTTTTGAGGGTGGTGTGGGGTGGGGGGTTTTGGTTTGTGTGAATTTTTTTACTGGGGATGATGGAAAGGCAAAGCAGGTGGCGTCAGATGAAATTAAAGGTGAAAGAGGAGGGGGAGGGGGTGGCAGAAAATAGATCCGATCTAAGCGGGTGAGCTGGAAATGATGTTGTTGGAGAGGAACAAAGATGAAAGACTCTGAGAATCCGCACATTACATCTTATTATTGTATCTCCTCTTGTCTTGTGTATTCTCTTCTTCTCTCTCTCTCTCTCGTATTATAATTATTAATTAATAATAATATGAATCATGATTAGGATTATTATTATTGTAAGTATATACTTTAATGGGAGCTTTAGTTTTATTATTTCTAAGGGAATAACTTAAAGGATCGATCATCGATGTATGTTGTTATTTTGTAAATAACAAGAAACAAGACTAATTTCATAACTAGTCTAGGTTGGTTGATGATGATTTGTATGTATGTTTAATGTCACGTACAAGTTACAACTTCTCTCTATTTTTATCACTTCCTTTGTTTCGAGAGGAAAACTAGATATCAAATGTCATATTTGCCCCTCAACATAAATTGTGGACATCAATGAAAATTGGTTGAATTCAATAACCGGAGAAATTTTTAAATGTCACGCGTGCAGGTGTCAATCCACTGAAGCACTGGGACATTTGGAATTACTTTCAATTTATTGCATTATTTTTTATGACACATGGTACTGCATTGGAAACATTCCACGTGTCCTACACAGTGGATGGTACAGCGTGGTGCTGCATCGACACCCAAAAATTACTCCAATAACTGATAAAGACGGTTAAATTCACCACTTTCACAAAATTAAATTAAATAATTATCATTAATTCATGACTTGCAGTTATTCACCCTTCAGCTGCAAAACCAGATTATTCATAATCACCGTTTACGTAAGAAAAATATATATATTAAATTAACACATCTGAATTATGACATATTCATTAACCATAAATCCTAAATAACAAAATTTGGTCGAAAACCATAAATCCTAAATTCAGTAATAAACCATGGTTAATTTTGTATTTATTCGACCAAATATTGGTTATGTATTTATGTATTTTATAATTAAAGAAAAACGTTTCTTCTTCGAGAAATAACAAGGGAAGGGGAAGATCACAAGGAAGTGGACGGATGGACGGGCGAGATTCGGTCAAAGACTGTCGAGGATCTTCGAAGAAAGGGAGAAGTGCAGCAGAAATGTCAGAGTCTGACATTCCTCATTTTGCTTGCTTTGTTGAGCCAATGTTTTACCAAAAGATAAGACACTTGGGTGGGTTTGCCTTTCTCTCATTCAGTCAATTCACAACTGCCCCGCCTCACCAGCTTTGACCCAAATTACCCACTTAACCCCCAGTTTCCTCACTTGTTATTAGTTTTAGATCCAAAATCAATTATGCTCCTAGAATTATAAACCATATATGCAGAATTGAGAAAGACTTCTATGAAACGGGAATAACACTATTTTGCTATTCTCCGTTAATAATGATATGACACACGTTATAACATTTTCATGTGACATAATATTATTGATAGGGGATAACAAAACAATGTTATTCCCATTGCAAATTTGCAACTAAATATTTTTCGTGTAGAATTATATACAAAGGAGCATATGTCACATCTGTCATTTTATTATAAATTTGAAAGAAAATCAGTACACAGTTTGGTTAAGCCTTTTTTTTTGGGTCCAAATTGATTTGCCTAAAAAGGGGAAAATCACAAGTAGGATTGCAGTTGTTATTAGTAACTCTTGAAATTATTCTAATCTAATGATAGGTACAAGGTTGTAAAGTAGTAATTGTGCCTAATACAGTTTGACATATTGATATTAAATTAGTCAGAGGGGATTTTCCCATTTTCAATTCACAGGGCAAACTTGCTTTAGGTGATTATGGAGTAGGTCCAATAATAGAGGGTGCTACTTCTGTGTATTTCCAAATAAACAAAAAAAAAGTAAAAACCTTTAGATCAAACATAGAAATTTCAGAATTTTTTAAAGCATTTAGATTTAAAAAAATAATGGTTAATAACTTAATTGTGAGTTTGAGATGATATAAATGTAGTTCTTATTTTTTGCTGGGTCCTGCTGCACAATGATAATAGTTTCTCTGAATTGAAACAAATGGCCCAGATGGGGGATGTCATCAAGAAATGAGTTGACTGGCCTTGAGCAGTAGAGTAGGGGACCTTGTGCTTTAAGCTTGGGGGACCAAATCAATGAACTGAAAGATGTATTTATATCTCGCAATAATATGGCCTGCTTTTACAAATTTGATAATTATCATCTCATTGAAGTTAATCCCTATGGTTAGTTGACTATGATTAGGACTGAAGTTGACAAATTACGAGTAATTGAGTGATCTTGGACCAATTATAGTCAATAAGTAAAGTGAATAGTACAGCCAAAGGTTTAGGGTAAGTATTAGTTCTGTGCACTAACCAAGGAAAATAAATTTGGGTCAAAAAAGCAATAGATTGCTTGGAAAATGTGCACTAACCAAGGGGGAAAAGGAGAAATGCAATAATAAGATGTCGACAAGAAAAAACAAACGAAAAAAATAAAGAAGAGCATCATTTGTGTTCTGTGCCATCACTTGCTTGACATAATTGCAAAATTGAGGAAATTTATGAAATGGTTAATCAGTTTTCAAGTTAATTAAGTTGGATTCACAGATCAAAGGGGAAAACAAAAGGTTCCTTTGCTAATGGTGGCCATCAAATCAGCCAAAAAGATTGGTTATCTCAGCTCAGGCAACCAAATGGCACAGATGAGATTCTTTACCAACCACATCATACATTTGCCTTGCCTCCATCAATAATCTACTGAAATTATAACACAAGGGTCCACAAAAGGTAAAATCCATACAGGTCAGTTTTTCATTACTTGCATTGACAAGAACAACTAGTTTTGGCACATTGAGGAACTATCAGACTGAAAAGGTCACTGAGCGCCAACCAACATCATCCAACATTGAATTTGATCAAGTTTGGCAAACCAAATAGCAATTGAATGCCAACGCTCCTGTGCTTGTGCTTGCTTTGATTATTTTCAATGAAATTGAGACATAAGTAAGATTTTATAGAAATGAGTTTCATGTTCCCCATATAAACTTGATTGTTTTGTTTGGAACCCTAATAGCATATCAATCCAACAGAGTTAAACAACTATTTTCCCTTTACTTAGGATATTGTGGACAGAAAACGTACTTCCATACATACAAATATGGATGAAACTAAAATCAAAACCAGAGAAATCTAACGAGCGCTGTTGAATAACATGTGCTCCTCTTCCAATGTGATCCTATCGCCGACAACTGAAACCCAACTTTCAACAATTTTATCTACTGTTCCGTCCACAATTTCCACCATAGTGAAGGCACGGATGGTGCCACAGGACTCTGGTGTTGAAAGATGGGGTTCTTTATTCGCGAAGCTTTTGTTGCTAGTTCCTTGTTCATCTTTAAGTCTCTTAACCCTCGGAACAATGGCCCCATTCAGGTATATAGTGTTGTCAGCTCCAACCACTATCATTTTCCGAAGACCATTTCCATCTGCTAGCTGTTTATGCATGTGACCAAACACCACCAATGGACCACAGATTTTGCCGGTCTCTTTTAAGAGGGCCAGGGCTTGTGCTAGATCTGCACCAGAAGAACAAGTGTTCATGTTATTACATCTTAATATAATATAGATGAACAAATCACATGAAGGACGTAACGCGCCTCCTTTCCATAACCAGACTCTTAGATTCGTCGGTTCACCAGTCACATGCAGCAACCCAAAAGACCCAGTAGGAAGTGACATCAATTTAACGTGCAACACTAAGTTTACAAAAATAACAAAAACCCTTTCAGTGATTCACTGAAGAGGTTTGGATCATGCCTTTATGGGGTTGGCAACCTAAAAGTAGAGATGCATACCAATGTAGAGCCAATAGCTTAATTATTACCTGGGTCACCATGATCTCCACCTCCATACACCCAATCTTTTCCGCATATGTCATCCAAGTTAGAACCAAGACCTGCACAAAGAGTGAACTCAGAAATTTGCATTTACATGAAGTAACAAAATTTCCCTAAAAAGACATATTACGATTTATTTCAGCAGACTGATAAAACCTGTGGGGCCGTTATGTGCAAGAAGTATGACTAAATGGTCCTCTGGAGCACCCAAAGCTGCTTTGCATATTCTCTTAGCACTTCCATCCATGTCTTGGACCCCATACCTAAGAGGTTGTTTCAACACATAATTTAAGCCATCATTGAGGAGAACACAACGTTTTTCTGATGAATTTTCCATCGTAAATGTGACCCATGCATAGTATCATGAAAAATGGTTACAAATTTTTGGATAAGAGGCCAAGCAAATTGATAAAACTCTAGTTTCATGTTTAATCAACAGCTGCTAAAACCATTACACACCTTGCAGACAGAAGCTTTGGTCGAAACAACTGCTTTCCCCCACAAGAAAACGGTCGCCCACCAACAACGCTCAGTTTTACCACAGGAAAGTCCAAACGCCGATAACCTACATGCTCCTCGCCGAGACTGAGCATTATAAGTATTACCACTTAACAACACAATTAACTTACAGCTGCAACAATGTAAGAATAACATGTAGCCTTCCAAATGTAAATAATTTGGTCCCCCAACGTTCCATCATTTAGGACCGTTGGAACTGTTTGACCTGATTTTGTTCATTAATGTCCATTTCAGCCTGGTTTAGTAGCGATATCATCTCATGTCAAACTAAAATCTCTCCCCTGACCAAATTTGAGCTTCTTTTGGTTCCCTGGAAGCAGTTGGAAATTAATTTTGAAAGCCAATCAATATGACACAATGTTCACCAATCTATGAAAAGGACTGGAATACTCAAGTTGGCGTTAGTGTATGCAAAAGAATCCTCAAATTCTGGGGAATTTGGTTTTTAAAAGGAAAATCATAGAGAGCATGATTGAAAAACTTGTGTCAGATACATTCTTCACTCTAACATTTTCAATGCATTGCAAAACAAGGAAAAACAATGAAAACAATATAATATTTCATTGGCAACCATGACATCTATATGCAACTGTGAATACATTGAATTGAACAGGAAAAATACTATCTTTTAATGTGAATGACAAGTAATAACTGATAAACAAAGATGTAACACAAATGGTAATTTCAGAATGTTTGACAATCATGAAGATAAGACAAGCTCACCATTCTAGCTGAAGTTGAACGCCATCTTTTTTCCTGATATTCAAAATTAAAATATCAAATTAACCAGATTATCATAAACTCGGAATTAGAATTACATCAACATACTTGATGCAAGGGCACAGCACACAGAATAGGGGCGGGGGGGGGGAAGGGATAGATTGATCAGTTGAGGTACACTCTAAACTCACCAATTAAAAGTTACATGTTTGACTATACTAGGCTGTGTGACTATATGAATCAAGAATTAAAGACTATTCAAACATATGGAAACACTTTCCAGAACTTACTTTCCAGAAAACTGTTTTGTATGCCAGGCATCATGGTTTCCCAGAATAACTGCTTTAGTAAATCCGAGCTCTGCAACGCTCTGAACGAGTTCAACGTTCTCTTCACCAAAATCACCTGAAAAAAAAAACAGACTAACTATAGGTTTACATAAAACAAATAACAGACTACGCTAGTGCGGAAACACGAAATCAATTTAGATCACACATGGCTAAGTGTCTAAATTTGATTTAGCTTTTTTCTGATAACTTATTTATCTTAACCTTTACAACACTTAGGGGCATGTCATGAATTTATCAAACATGCAAATGACAAATGTGGTGTGTGCTGGTGCGATGTCAACCGTGGACAGAGATCTCTTTCGTATATGCTAAAGTAGCTTAGTCACCAATGGGGAACACAACAAAGTGAAGGAGCTGAAAATCGAAAGTGAGAAGCACCGAAAAACATTAGGTAGATGAACAGTATGGGAGAATGGAACCTGCCTGTAAAAAGAACCAAATCGGGCTGCAGTTCAATAAAGTTATAAACTTATATTAGATTTCTTTCTAGGAAATACAACTTTTTGATAAAAACGTAAAAAAATGTATAAATACAATAAGAAACATAAAATCAATAACAAAAAAGAACTTGCTCGCGATTGCAGACGGGCGTGTATAATAGTGGCCCCAAACTACAAACTTTCAATACCTACAAGTCCTGTCCAATTCTGGTTCAAAGGTTCTACGCGTAAAAGACCGAGAAACCTCGAATTTCAGCTCAAACTCGAGCTTGGCCAAACAACTGCTAATACATCTTAAAAAGCTTAGCTAGACATAACTACAGCACAGCCTTAGCCAAGCCAAGAAAAATCAAAATCAAACTCTTTCTAAGGTTAACCAAGAAATTTACTATATATATTTATCTCCCAAATAACTAAAGATTATATCTTTTACAGTAGAAGAAAATACTCAATAGAGGGAAATGCACACCTGCAGCAGTTCAAGTGCCTTCGTATCTTCTTCTAGATTCCACTGATCATGCTTCAGAAGCCAAAATAATGATCAAAGGGGGAAATTTGAGAAGCAAACAAAACGAATTTGTCTATAAAAAGAATCAGCCGGCCAGGGCACGGTTTCAAAAATCCACACATACAGAAAGAAAGAGAGAGCCTTACGACGTCGCCGACAATTGCTAGTCGAGCTGAGCTACGAGCTGAGGCGGTGGCCATGGAGGCGCGTGTGACGATGTGCTTGGACAAATTGTTGGGAGGCGAACCGGAGGGAGAACACAGGGTGGGAGCGTGTACCAACGTGCTTAGCATGACCTCTCTAGAGTCTAGTCTCGCTATCTCTCCCGCACGCTCTGGTGGTCGGTCAAGACTGCAAAGGTCAACCTAATTGTTGTATCCGTGAGATCTGGACGTTCACGTGGCAACGATAACGTCTTTTGGAGCCGTTGGATTTATTTGTGGGTCCAACCGATTAGGACCATAATACTGCACGTGCACGTTATCCTGTGCTTCACCTTTTTTGGGGTGGACTTTCACATGTTTAAAGAAAAACAAAATATCAAGCAATTATTTAATTTTAATTTTTTCTTTTATACAAATAATATTGAGGAAAAGGTCCTAGCACCTTGGATGGAGAAGGGGTACATCCTAATCACTTAAACTATAAACCTTTGTAATAACAAGCAAATGTGTACATTATAGCACATTCTCCATCACTGAATTATAATTTGAGCGATATACCAAGTTTGTAATGTCATAGGTGTTATGATAGCATACAAAAGCTTTTCGTTTTTGACAAGTCATAAATCGCCATGTGTTTAAACAAATTGATCGCAGTCACGTAGGTTTAGTTTATCATATCTGTTAAAATCACTTGCTTTGTTGTTCTGATTTCTTGTGATGTCACTCATTTATTCTCTTTCCCAATTTCTGTATACTATCTCTCAATCAGACAAAATTGTCTTCATCAAATCCATGTTCTAAGTACTATAGGGTAGGCACTCTACCATTAGAATTATAAATCCCTGTTGGTATCTCTTGTTCTAATAATAAGTATCTTATTCTTATTCATATGGCTCGACCCATTAAAGTTTCCTTACCCAACTCACGCGTAGGACCACCATGGACAGTGGACTACAGCATTTGGGTTTTGGACCTCCCTAACCAGAAGGGATGCCAGTTGCTCATCCAAAGTCCAATCTTTCAAGTAGGCCATTATAATTTATAGGGGTTATAAATAGCAACTTATGAGATGTCAACTATATCTTATAAGATCCCTCTAACTCTTACTTTAGGATGAATAAAGATGTTCACATTGTGGATAAGAATCAGTTTCTGCAAGTTTCTTACCAACGTATTTGATGTTTATACACTACATACGTCATTACCAATCGGCAAAAATTAGTCAAGACTCAAGAACATGATATGTTTGGTATGGTCCGCTCAATCTATGCCAAAAGACACCGCACAAAAGTCTCTAAGTGCAACTTTCTTTCTTCAAAGTCCAAAGTCTAATATATAATTTTACACGAAACTTTGCATCTTGTGTTGTGTGTGTATATATGTACACATAAAAGATCGTCATAGCAATCAGCAAGCAAGAACTATTTCCTCTTTCATCCATTTGCTGCAATGTCTTCCAAGTTAATACTTCCATTGATCCTTCTTTCGGGTCTGGTTTTCCTTGCCCAACTCAGCTTCTCAACCGGCCAAATTGTGGTTAAAGGCGCTTAGTGGTTTCCTGACAGTGGCTTCCCAGCCCCCAGCATAAATTCCACCCTTTTCACTCATCTATTTTGCGCATTTGCTGATCTTAATTCCACCACTTACCAAGTCACCGTTTCTTCCTCAAACTCAGCCCCCTTCTCAAGCTTCACACAAACAGTCCAAAAGAACAACCCTGCAGTGAAAACCCTCTTATCCATTGACGGAGGAAATGCTAATCCAGCAACCTTTGCCGCAATGGCCAGCCAAGCCAGCCGGCGCAAATAAGTCATTAACTCCTCCATCACGTTAGCAAGGTCTGACAACTTCCACGGCCTTGACAATATCCATCCTCCACCACTGAGATGACCAACTTGGGCAGCCTTCTCACCGAGTGGTGAGCTACTGTGGCCAATGAGTCCAAGGCCTCTGGCAAGACTGCTTTACTTTTAGCCGCCGCTGTCTTTCGCTCTGCAGATTACTACACCGTAAATTACCCCTTCCAGGCCATATCAAACAGTTTAGACTGGATCAATGTCATGGCTTATGACTTCTACGACCCTGTTTGGTCCCCAAACAACACCGGACCACCTGCTGCATTGTCAAACAGTCAGGTTAGCGGGAATGCTGGTATCACATCCTGAATTCAAGCAGGTTTGGCTGCCAAAAAGATAGTGCTAGGCCTTCCCTTTTATGGCTATGCATGGTGTTTATTGAACGCGAATAACCACGGCCTTTATGCTCCTGCTAATGGATCGGCTATAGGGCAATAAATCAAGGCTACAACAAAATAAAAAATTTCATAAGCCAGAATGGGGAACAAAGTACTGTCCCTATGCTCCCCATGCGCATGAAGCTGCAAACAAATTTAACACTCACATTAGGCATCATCAGTACAATTAATTAATGATGAAAAACTTGATTGGGAAGCTTTTAAATGCTTAGTTGGATACATATCTGCATCTGAAAGAGTCCAAATGACATCGATGCCAACATTCCATGCAAAGTAGCCCAGTAGTCCTTTTCGCTTAGCATACAAAACTTTGGTAGTGATACTCTGCCTATCATCATAACCAGTTCAAGTCTTCCCAGTAGAGGAATAGTCCATAACAAGTGTAGAATTAAACACAGTTGGTGCACCATTCTCAGCTATATATGCCTTGATTAGGTTGTAATCCGCTGATCCATCCGGCGGTACTGCCATTCCACTGGCTGGTGCAAAAATACCATGCTGATTTGGATCTGTTAGGTTCCATGCATAACCATAAAATGGAAGACCAAATGCAATCTTTTTTGGAGGCACACCTGCCTGAAGCCAAGCAGTGATCCCAGAATCCCCACTAATAGGACTGATTGGGTTGTATAAGGAAGCAGGGGGTCCAGTTACATTGGGTGACCAACCGAGGGCAAAAAAGCTATATGCCATCACATTGATCCAGTCCAAATTGTTTGTTATGGATTGAATGGGGTGTAACAATGAGTGATAAGTTGCAGAGTAGTAGACTGCTGCCACTAGAAGCAATGGGGACTAGCCAGTTGCAAAGGACTCACTGGAAATGGCGGCTTGCCACTCTGCGAGGAGAGTGCCAAAATTGGACATGTCAGTGGCTGTGGCTGGGAACTCCCAGTCAATGTCCAGGCCATGGAAGTTATAAGACCTGGAAATGTTTATTGAGGAATCAATGAATATTTTACGGGTGCTTAGGGTTTTGACTGAAGGTTTTTTTTGTTGGACTGTACGTGTGAAGTTGGAGAATATGAGTTGGTCTTCAGAGGAAATGATAATTTGGTAGGTTAGGGAGTCAATATCAGCAAAAGCACAGAATAAGTGAGTGAATAAGGTGGAGTCTACGGCAGAAACTAGAAATGGGATGGCACTGTACCAGTAAGCTGCTTTAATAACATTGGTGCGAGCTGCAGAAACGTGGACTACTACTAGGACAAGGAGAAACAGGGTGGCCGAGAAGCAAAGTACTGATTGGGTTTTAGAATCCATTGGTGAGCAAATGTAATTTGTGAGAATCTAATGGCCGGGCTCATTTGCAGTCTTCAGTTTCTCCTCCTAGTAAATTTGCTGAGAAATTTGATGATGGTCTGACCATGAACCCACTTTCTATTAAACTAGACCTTGATAATTGACAATCTTATTTTTTTTGTCCCTAACTAGGTGTTGAATGACATACATACTACTAATATCATAGCTTATCAAATATACAGCTATCAAGTGCAATGCAACCAGTGAGGACCTGCGGACATTTCAAAAGTCTGCGAATCAAGACAAGTTAACTAAAGTCTAAACTCATTCTCTTAAACCCAAACCCATATATTCTAAACTGAATCTAAGCAGTCCTAGGATTTTCCTTTTTATTTAACACGACTAAGAATTTGAACGAGTCAGTTTAGACTTTAGACTAGAATGCTAAACTGTAAACCAACAAGCTGTCTATATGTTGCAACATGGAATTAATATTATATATTGCACAAGGTAAGGCCCCTGCGTCTGTTCTGAGGGCAGACTGGGTGAGAGTAGGAGACATTCTTGTAAAAATTCTTGGGTCCAGAAATTAAGAATCAGCTGACTGAAAAAAGTCTTTCTTGTTAGACTTGAACTCAAACTGTGAAAGCAAGACTGCAGTCTGCAGCCTTTGGATGCAGCAATCCTATAGCTTTTTCAGAAGTTAATAGTCCATAGATCAAAAATATATAATTTACGACCAACAGGCAATTAGGCAAATAGGCAAATAGGTGTTACTTACTTTTATCATGCATGCACATACACACAGCAGGCTCATTTGATTTGAATGTGAAGGACGAAAGCCATCGATGACCTG
Organism: Prunus padus; assembly: GCA_024362665.1. Lineage (NCBI taxonomy): Eukaryota > Viridiplantae > Streptophyta > Magnoliopsida > Rosales > Rosaceae > Prunus > Prunus padus. The sequence goes on along the minus strand of JANFAM010000007.1, from coordinate 21,911,455 downwards.
TCCACAAGACAAGAATTACTCATAAGAATCAAATCAATTAACCAATCAATCCTCCAGTAAAAGCGAAAGTAATGGGATTCAAAGTAAATTAGAAAGAAGCTGTCTTTTTGTTTCACCTCCAACAGTTTCAGAGTACATTCGAAATCCCAAGCGATACGATAGGAGCTGCCTTTTTATTTCACATCACAACACCGTCTGCATTTAAAGAGTCCGAGTGATAAACTCAACGAAACTCGGCGCCCCAACTTCATTTTCGTCCGAGATGCCGAGCTCAGCCGACTCATGCCCAAGTCAATTTCTCAGCTGATAAATAGCCGAAAAACCGTATCGTATCGGTTGTTTCGGTTTTGCGAGTTCGACGAACCGGCAGAGTTCAGTCACCACTGAGTGACGAACAAAATCGCAGGGGATTTTTTGGGGGGCTTTGTAAAATTGAGCGATTCATGGCATTAACGTTTGAAACGTCATATATGCCCTTGTCTTACTTTGTTATCTAGTGGGGTAGAAATGACTTTCTACATTATTCGTATTCACGAATATTGCTCAGAGTCGTTTGTCGTATCTGAGAGATATTTACCAATTCAGCACAACATTTGGCTTTATTGAATATCTGTACTAGTTTGCCTTGAGCTTTGCTCAAGTCGATCTGGCCCAAATCCCTCCGACGACCAAGTCCATGGCATCTCTCAGGCCAGGCTCATCTGCACTGCATCTGCATGCATATTAATCTTAGCCCATTTTCCCAAATCACATCTTTGATTGATTCTCCCTCAAATTCAATTTTGACGATCTCAGATGTTTTAACATTAGTCTGTCAATGGAGTTTTTGATTAGCAGTTAATTATCTAGTTTATTGTCTAAAACTGTCTTCGAAAAATAGGCCTAGGCGCGGCTATACTATTTTACAGAAACATTAACCGAGTATAGCCGCGCGGCTATACTATTTTTAGAAACATTAATGAAACCGAGAATAGCCGCGCGGCTATACTATTTTTAGAAATATTAATGAAACCGAGTATAGCCGCGCGGCTATACTATTTCTTCTTTTATCTTGTGTTCTAATGGCTGGTTTCACTTTGATAAGTTTTTTTTCTTCTTCTTCCATTTTGTTCCTTGAATACTTATCTGTCAGTCAGGTATACCATGCATCATAAGGTGCAAACGTGCATTAGCTTAAGCTGACTGGTCGGCTGATCTGTTAACTTTACATTCTATTTTATTTATTTAACACCACTAGGGATTTGATCAGAATGGTTCATTTTAGATTTTAGAGTAGAATATATTAATTAAACCAGAAACAAGCTGTCTATATATGGCATCGTGGATAAATTAATATACTTCATATAAGGCCATGGAGTGCGTTCTGAGGACTGAGTGGCTAGGCTTAGGAGGACGAGAAATTAAGAACATCCTCAAACATTAAGAATTTATTGAAATTTAAGTAATTTATTGAAATACCGTGTTCATTGATTTTGTTGGTTTCAATTAGATGCCTTAATGATTTTCAATTTGCATGATTTTTTGCAAGGAGTCTGAATGAAGATATGAAAAATAGATGGTTTGGATAGTTGAAAAAAATTTGGCACCATGTGTACTAGTTTTAGCCGAGAGGCTATACTAGTTTTTGTTTTTTTATAAAAAGAATTTTTAATAAAACAGAGTATAGAATTTTTTTAAAAAAAGAGAAAAAACCGAGTATAGCCGTGTGGCTATACTATTTATATATATAAAATGACCCGCCTTGCGATTAGGGGCCCACGTGTCAAAAACATATAGCCGCTCGGCTATACTATTTTTTTTAAAAATAGAAAAAACCTAGTATAGCCGTGCAGCTTTAGTATTTTTAAAAAGAAATCAGAAAAACCGAGTATAGCCGCCCGGCTATACTATTTTTTAAAGAAATTAGAAAAAACCGAGTATAATCGTGCAGCTGTACTATATATATATATAGATGACCCTCTTTGCGATTCGGCACCACGTGTCAAAATAAGTATAATCGCGCGGCGATACTATTTTTATAAAAAAATCAGAAAAACCCGAGTATAGCCATCTTTCATGCTAGGACGAAGCACATCGAGTTGGATCATCACTTCGTGAGAGAAGGGAATTGGTCACTAGTAGTTGTAAATCTTTTCAAGTTCAATGTGTTTGTCCTCAAGATCAGATTGCAGATGTGTACTCACCAAGGCTCAAGGCTCAGTGCTTTTTTCGGTTCCACTCCCTTCAGCTTGAGGGGGAGGAATGTAAGTAACATGTTTGTCTAAGATCTGCATGCTGTCCAAATAAGCCAACGAACGGCTTACATACTTGAGGTCAAAAAACGACCGGCTTAGATAAAAAAACTATATATATATGCATTTTGACCAAATGTAGTAGTACCTTGTTCTTCTTGTACAAAAATTTAACTGCCAAGAGTGTATTTTCAGGGTAGGCTTGGCCTTGAAGAACATGTTCCTTCTTACTTGAAGAACTTGTTGGGTAGCCTTAGTCTAGGCCCCTGGCTCTTCTTTTATATTTTGTTTCCTTGTCCAAGGAAGGAAAAAATGGGCTTGACGTGGTGCAGCTTGGAATTTTGAATTCAACAAGGCGAGCTAAAGCTTTGAAGCCCAATTTCGCAATTTATTTTTTTCTCATCCACACAAAATTTCCCAAAATAATTCGTTCGTCCATACAAAGAATGAACCGATTAAGAAAATAAGAATTCACGGCAACATGTTATTGTTTATTTGGCCTCATTAGCCTTATTGCAAGTAAGGTATTACATTTACATATATAGATCTAATACTCATTTTCTCATCCCCAAGTAGTTGAAGCTGCAAGAACAATAGTAAAAACATATGTAGTTAATACAACAGAACATCCATTTGTTAATATACAATAATTCCAATAGAGTTAAATATATTTCTACTTAGGATTTACCAACCTGTTTGAGAAAGAGCCCAGTTATTGTCGTCACCACTGACTTGCCATGAGAAGTAACCAAGAAGCCCCTTTTGCTTAGCATATGAAACCTTGGCAGAGATACTCTGTGTGTCGTCGTAGCCAATCCATGTTGTCCCAGAGTAGCAGTAGTTTGTAACAACCGTCGCATTGTACACTGTCTGTGCCCCATTCTGGCTTATGAAGTCCCGTATGCCCTTGTAGCCTATGCTCCCATCTGTCCCAATAGCCGGTCCATCAGCCGGAGCAAAAAGGCCATGCTCATCAGCATTCAGCAAACGCCATGCATACCCATAAAATGGAAGGCCCAGCACTATCTTATCCGCACCCAAACCTGCCTGAACCCAAGATGTGATGCCAGCATTCCCATTAACCTGGCTAGCGGTTGCGTTGTACAATGCAGCCGGTGGTCCAGTGCTGGCTCTGCTTGAGTCCCAAGCAGATCCATAGAAGTCATAAGCCATTACATTGATCCAGTCCAAACTGTTTGATATGGACTCAATGGGGTAATCTATGGTATAGTAATCTGCAGAGCGAAATACTGCAGCGGCTAAAAGCAATTCGGTGTTGCCAGATGTCTGGGACTCATTGGCGACAGCAGCTCGCAGTTCGATGAGAAGGGTGCCAAAGTTGGTCATGTGAGTGGTGGTGTCCGGGTACTCCCAATCAAGGTCAATGCCATGGAAGTTGTAGGACCTGGCTAAGTTAATGGAGGAGTCAATGAATGATTTTCGCCTGCTGGGTTGGCTTGCCATTGAAGCAAAGGTGTCTGCAATAGTAGCATTGCCTCCTCCACCAATGGACAAGAGGGTTTTCACAGAAGGGTTGTTTTGTTGGACTGTTTGTGTGAAGCTCGAGAATTGGGCTGAGTTTGAGGAAGTAACGGTGAGTTGGTAAGTATTGGGATCAAGATTAGCAAATGCACAGAAAAGATGAGTGAAAAGGCTGGAATCAATGCTGGACGCTGGAAATCCGCTGTCCCAATACCAGTAAGCGCCTTTAACCACAGTTTGGCCGGAAGAGACATTGAGTTGGATAAGGAAAAGGAGGGTGGAAAGGAGAAATATTTGAAGGGTTTTGGTTTTCGAAGACATTGAAGCAAATTAAGGAGGAATGATCTTTGTTTGCTAGCTATGATTGATATGAAGATCAGCTTCTGCGAGCTATACAAATATATAAATAGTCGAATATTGAAGATCTAAACTTTGAAAGAAACTTCCATTGGAGACTTTTGCTGATTTATGTCTTGGTGATGACATATGTAGCTTGAAAGTTTTAGATATATTGAAGGTCAGTTACCCAAGTTTTGCTGAAACTGACTGCGGTCTAAAATGTCAACTTGAAATTATCCAAAAGTAAAGAAGGTACTTAGATATTTTAAGACAGATTAAATATTTATCTCTAGAAGCCATCCAATAGTATATGCTGTGATTGGCAACTTCTCTCCTGTTCACATCTGGTTATTAGAGTAACTCAATCTAGGCCTTAGATTACTTTGCGCTTTGTGTGAAACCGTCAAAACCAGGTACGCAACATACTAATTGGAGAAAGACTTTTCTACTTGTGATATTGATATGTCAATATCTGCTCTCGGTGAGAGAGACCCAATATTTTCATTTTATGGAGACAATTTCACCATTGACCGTAATGTCATTTATGATGCCAGCAAGTTTGGTGTACAGTTATGTGGAGATTATTATCTTACAATTGTTCTGTTGGTTGGATATGCAAAAAGTTGTCTTGATTGCTCAACACCCTTAATTTGTGCCTGTCGACTGCTAGTTTTTCAATGTCAATGTCTACACGTAATTCAGTGGTACGTCTGTACGCGGACCACTCATGTCATGTGTAACAAGAATCTAATCTAATCTCTTCATCCTAAGAAGAAGAATTGAAGTCTTAATGCATTTCTTTCTAAGTTCAGCCATCAGCCATCGTCCATCTGCTCTCAAGCATCAGCTTCCTATCCATACTCCATGGTATTCAAATTTTCAAGTGTACTACTAGTCCTCCTTTTCTTCCATATTCTTGTTGCTTTTAGACTGCAAGCCTCAGAGGCACAATCTTGGATCAAAGCGGCATACTGGTATTCTGGCAGTGAATTCCCCATTGGTGACATAAACTCTGCGCTTTTTACTCACCTTATTTATGCATTTGCCGGTCTTAATTCATCATCCTATGAGCTCTCCCTCTCCTCTGACTCTGAGGAGCAGGATCAGGAGCAGCACTACTCCACCTTCTCATCCACGGTCAAGCAAAAGAACCCAGCAGTCACCACCCTCATCTCCATTGGGGGTGGAAACGCAGACTACTCAGTCTTTTCAACACTTGTCAGTAATTCTTCTCACAGAAAGACCTTCATTGATTCTTCAATAAAGATTGCAAGGCTTTATGGCTTCCAAGGCCTAGACCTTTGCTGGGTTTCAGCCAACACAAGCTCGGACATGACCAACATGGGAAATTTGTTTCAAGAGTGGCGAGCTGCTGTCAAATCTGAGGCTGCAAACTCTAGCCAGGCACAGCTGATTTTGACAGCAGCCGTTCAATACAAACCAGATTTGGAGTCCTTTTCTTTTCCGGTTGAATCCATTCGGAACAACTTGAATTGGGTACATGTAATGGCCTATGATTATTATGGGCCTCAGTGGACTAATTTCACCGGCGCTCATGCAGCTCTGTATGATCCATCAAGTGATGCTAGCACAGATTATGGTATCAAGGCATGGATTGGTAAGGGATTATCTGCTTCCAAATTGGTTTTGGGCTTGCCTTTCTATGGCTATGCTTGGAAACTTGTGAATCCTAGGGACAATGGTATTGGTGTACCAGCAACAGGTCCAGCCATTACAGAGGATGGATCCATGAGCTACAAGGATATCAAGGGTTACATTAAGAGATATGGGGCTGACATAATCTACAATGCTACGTATGTAGTTAAGTACTGCATAATTGGATCATCTTGGATTGGTTTTGATGATGCTCAAGTTGTCAAAATAAAAGTTTCTTATGCTAAGGAGCAGAGTTTGCTTGGATACTTTGTCTGGCAGGTTTCCCATGATGACAATTGGGTGCTTTCTCTTGCAGCTGCAGGTAATTGAAGCTCAATAATTATGCATAGTACTCTACTTGATGAACTCATTTTCTCTGCATATTCCACCATGACAAGTTAATTTCATTACTCCCATCCCATTTACAGAAATCAGATTGGTTATTGTTGATTGGTCACTTTACAAAAGAGAAAGTCTGCTAATGCAATACTTTAGTGTCTATTGAAGTTTGTTGTAAAAAGGAGTCAGAAATTAAAGTATGAGCTGATATTGAAAACGGAAAATATGATTCTCTGTCAAAATTGCTTTGCCCTCTCAGATTGAAATGTGATTTGCTTCTTTTCTTTTTCTTTTTAGGATTTGGAGAATATCTGAGCCATTTAGCAGTCAAGACAGGAGAATAAAATAATTGGTTTCTGTTGAAAATGAAATGAAGATGACCACTATAATTCTTTACTGCAAACTAATGACAAGATACCCATATAAGTCACCGTCCAATAAAAGACTTGGAGTTTTACGTTGGAAAATTCAACCATCGCCTTATTTATATTTCCCCTGTAATACGCTCACAACTTTTTTATATCTTATTGTTGCTGCCATAGAAAGTCCCATACCACAGTCAACTGACAACTTCCAAGATCTTTAATGCATTCTTCCCTAACTGTTACATTGAATTATATATGCTGATCACAGCTACAGCTCAAGAGCGTGCAAGCAGTGGACAAAAAAAGCGGCGACTTCTTATAATGATTTTGACTACAACAGCTTCAGTTATTCTCATATTAGGCTCCATCATGTGTTACTTCCGCATGAGAATGCTCAAGTCAAAAGGTATTAGCTTTATTCTTATTTTTGTTCGGCCTGAAAGTATTGAAGCATTAACTATTCACCTCTTTGAATATGTATTTTGGATTTATGTATTATCTATAACTCTTTTTTTGAACGAACGTATTATCTATAACTATGGAGGAAGAATTGGATCTTAAAGCTCTTCTGCCAATTCTTTGGCAGACGCAGCTAAAGAATCAGAATCCAGGGCAAATTATATAGCAGACACAGCTGGAACTTTTAATAGCAATGTACCTAATCTGCAAGTCTTTGGCATTGCTGTCATTGAGGTTGCAACAGAAGGATTTTCAATTGAAAATAAGCTTGGAGAGGGTGGTTATGGTCCAGTTTATAAGGTAAACTTTTATAATGGGGCATATCATGGCACCAGCTTGTCCCCATTAAACATGCTAACCATGAGTGTCTACATAACTTGCTAGGGTGTATTGCCAAATGGACAAGAAATAGCTGTGAAAAAACTTTCAAAAGCTTCAACTCAAGGATTCGAGGAATTCAAGAATGAGGTCATGCTTACAGCAAAACTACAACACGTTAATCTTGTCAGGGTTTTGGGATTCTGCATCGAACACCATGAACAAATGCTGATTTATGAGTACATGCCAAAGAAAAGCTTGGACCTCTACCTCTTTGGTAAGTCAATATGAGATTTCACTGCTTTCGTGCAAAAGATGAAAATCCACTAGTTCCTGGTGGGTTCACTTCCTTGTGCCACAAGCTTTAAGCTGAACGTAGTGTAAGCTTGTAAGGGATGGCCTATGGTATCTCTACTATTCCATGCATTTTTTAGTATATTTCAATGCAGAACTGATTGGACAGCATCTGTTTCAATGTAGATCCTATCAGAAGGTATCAACTAGATTGGAGAAAGCGTGTTAGAATTATTGAAGGGGTTACTCAGGGACTTCTTTATCTCCAAGAATACTCAAGATTGACAATAATCCATCGAGATCTGAAAGCTAGCAACATTTTACTTGACGAGGAGATGAGGCCTAAGATCTCAGATTTTGGTATGGCCAGAATTTTCACAAAAGATGAACAAGAAGCAAACACAAGCCGGATCGTTGGAACATAGTAACTCTATTTCCTAAAAAAGCTACTTTTTAAATTGAGCTTTCTATTATTGGATACTTGGTAAGTAATCTTCTAAATCATTCTGTGCAGTGGCTATGTACCTCCTGAATATGTTAAAAACGGTCTATACTCCACGAAATCAGATGTTTATAGCTTTGGAGTTCTCCTTGTACAGATCATAAGTGGCAAGAAGAATGCCGCTTTCTATGGTCCAAATGAAGACTTAAACCTTCTAGAATATGTAAGTTACTTCAATAAGCACAATTACATCAGAATTAATATTTGCTTCAGCTTTGCTAAGAATTAAATCTTCATGTTTCAATTACATGGTGGGGAACATTCAATAATTTCAGGCATATGAGCTTTGGAAAGAAGGCAAAGGGATGGAGTTTATGGATCCTTCACTTGATGATCCACATTCATTATGTAAATTGATGAGATGCTTGCAGATTGCTCTCCTATGTGTTCAAGAAAATGCAAATGATAGGCCTTCCATGTTGGAAATTTCTTCGATGCTACAGAGTGAAAGTGCTGTAATGGAAAAACCGAAAATGCCAGCTTTTTCAAAAAGAAATGAAGACAAAGAAACTAATCCTGCACCACGGCTAGAAGTGTGTTCCATTGATGATTCAACAATCTCAGAGGTTGTAGGCCGATGAGTGGTGGTATATGCTCAGTGCTTGCTTTGTAAAACAAAGTTCAATCAGATTTTCATTTCTTTTTCCTTTTACTCTTAGGCATAACAGCTCTGCCACTAGTCAAACTATTCCTAGAATTTATTAGTCATGTATTTCCTAGTAAGTTCATTAGGTGTATATTACATTGCAGTCTACTTACTACAGAGTTGGTAAGGGGAAGAGGTCCCTCAGGGGTCACACTACAATGTTGCAGAATTTGGAATTATATGTTTCTTTAGTTTAGGCATGAAGTGAACCAATTATGAGTTTGGGGTGGTTCTGTTCTGTTCATCTATGAGTCTACCAATGGAAGTTTATTATGTGCTGCGAGTTTTACTGATGTTTCTTTATCTACCAATGTAATTGTTTACTGTAAATGTAACCTGATTATGAAGAATAAGATACCCATAAAACCCGTCACCATCCAATACGAAAACTAGGACTTTTGTGTGGAAAATTCATTTATATTTCCCCTGCAGTAGAAGGTTGGCAGCTCAATGTCAATGCTAGAAAACAATGAGCTCACTCACACAACTTTATTAATTATTAACAAAAGGAACACACACAGACAAACATCTTACTACAAACTTTACAAAGCGAGAGCTCCAGGCTAGCAGTACAATGAGTTGACAACTTCCAACATCTCTATGGCATCTGTATGCATATTATATTCTCACAGCTTACTGAGCTTTACACGTTTCACCTCTTAAAAAAGAAATTTTGATTTTTCTATTATCTGTACAATATGAATGCATGATGAAGCATTGCATCTTATTAAGGAATACAAATCGCCTACGATTAGGCTAAATACAAATGGCACTACATCTTGATCTTCTTATTAAAGGGAAAGTAGCTAGTGTCCCTAATATGCTCCCCTTGCGCATGAAGCTGCAAACAAATTTGACATTCACATTAGGCATTAGTAAAGTACAATTAATTAACGATCAACTATATTTACAAATACAAGAACATGAAAGAGGGTTGTTGTCAATGTCATATATACCTGCTTGTGAAAGAGTCCAATTCACATTGATGCCAACATTCCATGCAAAGTAGCCAACTAGTCCCTTTCCCTTAGCATATGAAACTTTGGTAGTGATACTCTGCGTATCATTATAACCAATCCAAGTCTTCCCAGTATAGGAATAATCCATAACAAGTGTGGAATTAAACACAGTTGGTGCACCATTCTCAGCTATATATGGCTTGATCAGGTTGTAACCGGCTGACCCGTCCGGCGGCACTGCCATTCCTTCGGCTGGTGCAAAAATACCATGCTGATTTGGGTCTGTTAGGTTCCATGCATAGCCATAAAACGGAAGGCCAAATGCAATTTTTTTTATAGGCATACCTGCCTGAAGCCAAGCAGTGATCCCAGAATCCCCACTGATAGGACTGATTGGGTTGTACAAGGAAGCAGGGGGTCCTGTTACATTGGGAGACCAACCAGGGGCAAAAAAGCTATATGACATCACATTGATCCAGTCCAAGTTGTTTTTTATGGACTGAATGGGGTGCAACAATGAGTTGTAAGTTGCAGAGTAGTAGACTGCTGCCACTAGAAGCAATGGGGGCTTGCCAAATGTCTGGGACTCATTGGTCACCGCGGCCGCCACTCTGCCAGGAGGGTGCCAAAATTGGTCATGCCTGTGGCCGTGGCTGGGAACTCCCAGTCAATGTCAAGGCCATGGAAGTTATAAGACCTGGAAATGTTTATGGAGGAATCGATGAATGTTTTGCGGGAGCTTGGTTGGCTAGCCATTGAGGCAAAAGCTGCCCTACTGGAAGCTGATGCTCCACCTAGTGATAAAAGGGTTTTGACAAAAGGGTTTCTTTGTTGGACTGTGCGTGTGAAGTTGGAGAATTGGGGTTGGTCTTGAGGGGAAATGATGACTTGGTTGGTTTTGGGATCAACATCAGCAAAAGCAAGAAACAAGTGAGTGTATAAGGTGGAGTCTACGGCAGAAGCCGGAAATGAGATGCCACTGTACCAGTAACCTGCTTTAACAACATTTGTGCCACTGCCAGCTGCAGCGGCAGAAATAATGTGGACAAGGAAAAACAAGGAGGGCCAGAAGCAAAAAAGTAATGGTTGGGTTTTAGAATCCATTGAGATTGAGTTGTAGAATGATTTGCTGCAGCAGCCTGGCATCCTTTTATAGCTGGATTGCTCTAGTATGCTAATGGCTAGGCTCATAAGTTTGAACTTGAAATTAAGTTGATAGTCGTAAGAAATGAACCCACTAGTTCTATTAAACTAGACGGTTGATATACAAACTAAACTATAGGCGTTGAATTTAAAACATATATGCCACTAATATCTCATCCTCCAAGCTGCCGGCCTTTGGTTTAACACAAAAGTATTTGTGTGGCCTGCCTGCGCGCGGACATTCGCAAAATTGCCTGTATACAGTTTGAGGCTTTGCAACGTCTGCACAGAACTGATTAGTGAAGAAGACAAGTAAACATTCTCTTGACCAATATTCTAACAGGAAACAAGCTTTATATATTAGCAACATGGAATTAATATCAAGACTGCCAACCGCCAAGATTGTATTTTAATTAAAAACTAGAAAACAAAAAAAATACCTACATGAAAATTGTACAGTGTTGAATAACACGAATCAAGAAGCCTAATGTCATGACGTGATCATACAAGTGTTTGTGCTCACATTTTCTATTTGCCATTTTCAAACTTTTCCAGGAAATCAACATTTCACCGTCACACTCATAAATATTGGGTGCATATCTTTCGCGAGGCAAAGTTTTGTATGATAGTCAGAATATTCGGTTCCTTAACCGTAATGCAATTTGCTTTGACATTTAAGAAGATACAAAAAAAAAGTTTAGTGGCAAAAGTTTTCCATGTCACATCTTCAACTTTACTCTTTTATGCCAGAAAAAGAGGATCACTTTTCCTTGGGGATATCTAGAGACTTATGGCAAAGTAACAATGTTAAGAGAATTAGAGTACACAACTCTAATATAGAATGGTTGAAGACTAAATAAATAAATAAGTTACTTGCATTAGACTCACAGAATATTACAACAACACAACTTTTAAAGAAAATATCAACTCTTACAAACATTCTTTCTCATTTTCTATTATCTTGCAAATTGATCCGACTTTGCATAGTTGGTGAAGACTTTTATCCGACTTTGCATAGTTGGTGAAGACTTCTCCACCTTTCTAGATTTCTCCAAATTGAAGAATATCATTTCAATGGGCTAGGCATTTATTTACCTTGGGCTTGGTTAATGTGTTAGGTTGGTGGTGATGTTTTAACAAGTGTAGCTTGCGGCATACTGATTTATGGTTAGAAAGAGAAGGAGGGCTTGAGTTTGAGTGATTGCTTTGGCTGGTGGATGGTGCGCTCGCTCAATCCAAATATTACAGCATTAATTTGTCAAGTACTACCAGCGTAAGTGTATCATGGTCCATGGTGGGTATCGTTCACTTCACAAGAACTTAATGCAGAGGTTAGGCCGAACCTGCTTAGATCAAAGCCCTTGCACTATTACGTATACGGAACGGTAAGTAAGTGGTCTCACCCTCACTCTCATTCATTATTGAGGTTTTGCAAAATGGCACTGAAGATTTTGTTCCACTGTCCACAAGACACGTTGCAAGTCACACCGAAATATCTGCCCATATCCTGCACTGCACATGATGATGGTGCCATGTAATATGTATTAGTGCGTCGTAGTAGAAACTAGTCATCTTGTACGAGGAAAAATCAAACTAGCTTTTTATGTCCATGTCCATGGGATCAAAAAATATCACTCCCCTTATCCTCTTCATCATCTTCCTTACTTCATCTCAATTTTATTCTTGTTCCTCTACACAAACTTGGATCAGAGCTGGTTACTGGTACGCCGGTAGCGAGTCTCCGATACCTGACATCAACTCTGCCTTGTTCACTCATCTTATTTGTGCTTCTGCTGATCTGAATTCCTCCACCTACCAGCTCTCCATCCCTTTCTCTCAGGAGCCATCCTTCTCCATCTTCACCGGTGTCGTCAAGCGCAAAAACCCATCAGTCATAACACTCCTATCCATCTGGAATGGACAAGCTGCAACAGCTCAATCAATTTTGGGTGAGAAAGTTAACTATTCAGTCTTGTCCTCAATGGTCAACAAACCTTCTAACAGAAAGTCTTTCATTGAGTCTTCGATCAAAACAGCAAGGCTTTATGGCTTTCAGGGTATAGACTTGCTTTGGCTTTGGCCTAACACAGCCTCTGATATGATCAACATGGCAAAATTATTGGATGAGTGGCGAGCTGCCGTGAATTCTGAGTCAAGAAACTCCAGTGATCAGTCACGGTTGATATTGACAATGGCCATTCGTTATTTGCCTGCTTTCGAATCGTTGAGTTACCCGATTGAATCTATGAAGAGGAACTTGGATTGGGCACATGTTATGGCATATGACTATCATCTGCCTTCTAAAGAGAATGTCACTGGTGCTCATGCTGCTTTATATGACCCGTCAAGCCATGTTAACACCGACTATGGTATAAAGCAATGGCTAAACAACTCATTTCCTGCTAGCAAACTGGTTTTGGGTTTGCCTTACCATGGCTATGCGTGGACACTCGTGCACCCCAAAGACAATAATGGAATTGGGGCACCTGCAGCCGGCACAGCTGAGACGAAAGACGGATCCATGAGCTATACGTACATCAAGCGGTACATTCGAAGCTACAGAGCTCCCATAGTGTACAATGCTACTTATGTTGTGAACTATTGCATCATAGGGTCGAGTTGGATTGGTTTTGATGATGTGGAAGCTATCAGAACTAAGATTGCATATGTCAAGGAGAAGAAGCTACTTGGTACCAATGTGTTTCAAGTCACCAATGATGACGATTGGGCGCTTTCTCGGGCAGGTTGGCAAAAGTGATTTTTGATGCTATGTTTTTGACATGGCATAAAACTCAATTTTATATCCTGAAGGAAGTTTAATTTTGACAGCAGGCTATCTGCATAAATCAACTTATTTTCTAATGGAGATCCATTTATTCTACTTCTAACTGGTTTAGTAAATGACAGTTCAAGAGGAAGAAAATGATCAAGAAAACAAGCGGAGTTTATTGCTTATAGTTTTGCTTCCAATTTCTTTGATCATAATCCTCATAGCCTTCGTGGTGTGTTACGTACAAAGAAAATGGTTGAAGACAAAAGGTTATTTTTCTCACTGTTAGTGTTTGTTTCGAATAGCAATTAGACAAAGATAAATTCTCTTTTTGAATTTACATCAAGAGTTTGGCAATTGCATTTTCACTTTTTATTTTTTTTCCTTCTGGTTTCAGGGATGATTATTCTTGGGAATTCAAGGTCTACTAGCACATCAGATCTTAACAGTGATCCCCCAACTCTGCAAGCATTCAGCTTTTCCAATATCAAAGCGGCAACAAATAACTTCTCAAGTGAAAACAAGCTTGGAGAGGGTGGGTTTGGTCCTGTTTACAAGGTAATATTTGCTACCTTATCTAACATAAGTTTACACTGTGGGAACTGGGATTTACAACTTGTGGTTGTATGTGTGCCCTTGTGTATAATCTGCTGCTGCTTTTAAAACAATGAGATGTATATCAATAAAAAAACTCTTTCCCTGAACTACCCCATTCCTACTTTCCTGCTACCAAGAAAAGGGAACAAAAAAACTTTAGGCTTAAAGCTGTGTCCATGATCATTGGCTACTAATTCCCCTCATGCTGAACCAAAAGCTTATCAACAACTGAAAGCAGAGTCACCTTCACCTTGTGTTAATTAAGTGGTACATTCTGGTGAACAGTGAGAGTGATACCATTTGTAGATTCATCTTTTGATCAGATATAAATCTGGATTTTCTTTTTAATAAACCATGCTAACTTAACTAACCATGGTTTTCTTCAATTTTTCAAGGGTAAATTGCGAGGAGGACGAGAAATCGCAGTGAAAAGACTTTCGAAAACGTCAACGCAAGGACTTGAGGAATTTAGAAATGAGGTTACACTTACTGCAAGACTACAACATGTAAATCTAGTTCGAGTTCTTGGATTTTGCACTGAGAAGGAAGAAAAAATGCTGATCTACGAGTACATGCCCAACAAAAGCTTGGACTTCTACCTTTTTGGTCTGCAATTTTTCATGCTTCCCGTTATGGTTGAGAGTGCAGGGTAGAATATAACACAATACTTTTGCATTCTGTAAGTTTCAGTGGGTCCTAACATCTCCTCTAAGAGGTAAAGATGGGGGGGTTAAACTCATTGAAACTCTCCAAATAGTTAGACAAGCATATTCTTGAGGACTGAACCAACACTACTGTATATTAAGCTAACAAAAATCACTTGTTAAGCCATCTAAGCTTATGGTGCTGAAACCTGAGACTTTTAATTTGTCTGTCTCTTGCTCCTTTGCCTACCTCATTGGTCCTGAATTTGATATCTTGCAGATCCTACAAGACGGTATCTTCTAGACTGGACAAAGCTTGTGCACATCATTGAAGGGGTTACTCAAGGACTCCTATATCTTCAAGAATACTCCAATTTTACAATTATTCACCGAGATCTGAAAGGTAGCAACATTTTACTTGACCACGAAATGAATGCTAAGATATCAGATTTTGGAATGGCTAAACTTTTCAGAAAAGATGAACTTGAAGCAAACACAAGCCGGATTGTTGGAACATAGTAAGTAAACTGCCTCTTTTTGGTTATTCACACACACACACATGCTCATATCCTTTAATACTTGTTGTGGTATGCAATGCAGTGGCTATGTTCCTCCTGAATATGTAAGAAAAGGTATATACTCTACAAAGTACGACGTCTACAGCTTTGGGGTTCTACTTTTACAAATGATTAGTGGAAGGAGGAGCACATGTTACTATGGTCCGAACGAAAGCTTGCACCTCTTGCAATTTGTAAGTTCCATAGCTGTCTATGATTCTATCACCACTAATGTAAACTATTACTTAGATCTAAACTATATATGAAGTAACATTCAAACTATTTCAGGCATATCTATCATGGAAAGAGGACAAAGGAAGAGAATTTATTGATCCATCACTGGATGATTCTTCTTCTTCTTGTAAATTATCGAGATGCTTGCAAGTAGCTCTATTATGTGTCCAGGAAAATCCGGAGGATAGGCCTACAATGTTGGAAGTTTGTTCCATGCTCAAAACTGATACTGAACCCATTCCCACTCCTACAAAGATGGCTTTCTCAGGAAATAGAAGTATGGAAAACATATCTACATCGCAGCAAGGAAGTTGTTCAGTTAATGATGCAGAAATTTCTGAATTGCAACCCCGATGAAATTGCAGGCTCAGAGTAGGAGACATTAGTTTTTCATTTTCAATGGTTGAGTTCTTAGGCTCAAGAATGTGGGTGGTCATATACTCTATGAAGTATACAAGATTTTAGCAACTTTGGATTCTTCATCTGGAGGCCTACTTGCTGTAAACATTACAATATTTTGTTAAATTAAAATTTTGCAATTCCTGTGCAGAGAGAAGGGAGGGAACTGGTGATGAGGAAGTCATTTGAACATTGAACTAGTGGTTAGGCTTAGACCAAGGGGAGGATATGCCAAATTTTTTGTTTTGTTTGTACGAAATTCTTTTATACAACAAAAACAAAAACTGCAGGAAAAGAAAATTAAAATCCAGCCTGCACTATTCTCAGACAAACACAACTGAACATGCAAAACAACAGAATAACATGTCCACTCAGCGCCCTGTTCCAAACAAAAACCACCATCAAATGAGAAGTATTAGCATTTTTGTCAGAAGTTAAAGGGGTAAACAATAGCCTCTCCTAACAACAACCTTCATCATTGATTTCGACCGTTATAAAAATTAGTGACAGCAATTAAGTTAAGACGAGTGGTTTAAAGTAACATTCGGTATGTTGTCGTTCTAAGGTTGGTTTTAAAAACCATTTGCTTGTGAAGCCTGTGTTGTTATGATTGGAGCTTCTGCTTAATCGTGACTTCCCTGTCCAAGCATTCATCATCTCCACAAGCATACATCAAATGTAGAGACGACCACAAAATCCACCAAATCAAACTTTGGACACTTGATAATATAATATTCTCACTGTTGTAAATAAATGACTATTTAATTTTAGAACTAAATAGAATGTATATATATACATATAAGTTGAATGCGACTCTCTTGTTTTTAATTCTACAACACAAAACTGCTCTGAATAAGTCATAACGGACGGCTTAATTTCTAGAATAGAATACATAGTACTAGAGGCAGTCAAAACAACGACAATTCTTAACTCAAAATTACATACAACCACTTTCTGGATTATATAGGCAGGAATTTTAACGTTTTGCTTAACCCCTTCCATCATTTTTATATGCATTCTTATTTCTTTAATGCACGCTGTGGTGGATAAATACAAAAACTATACACCAAATACGTTTCAAGCTTCGAATGATATATAGCATATAGCCCTTCCTAGTTACCACTGCGTAGTCAGTCTACTTTTCTCACAGCTTAGAAATGGCAAGCCTCAATGACTTGGTGCACATTCTTTTGCTTTCATGTTCCTTGATGATCTTCAACACTGGCTGTATGGCAGACTCGCTTTCGGACCCTCCTTCCACTGTGAAGTCGGCCTATTATCCTTCATGGCTGTCAGATGATTTCCCACCTTCAACTATAAACACATCATTCTTCACTCACATCTTCTATGCCTTTCTTGTGCCAAACAATGTCACTTTCAAATTTGACTTGTCAAATTCAACAGCTTTGCTTCTCTCCAATTTCACCACCACCCTCCATCACAAACATCCACCAGTGAAGACCCTCTTGTCCTTAGGTGGTGGCGGAGATGACCCAGAACTACCAAAAATCTTTGCTCGCATGTCCTCGGAGCCCTCTTCGCGTTCACATTTCATACACTCTGCCATAGAGGTTGCACGTAAGTTTGGGTTTGATGGGCTGGATCTTGATTGGGAATTCCCTCAAAGCCCA
The DNA here is from genome assembly GCA_024362665.1 of Prunus padus. Lineage (NCBI taxonomy): Eukaryota > Viridiplantae > Streptophyta > Magnoliopsida > Rosales > Rosaceae > Prunus > Prunus padus. The sequence continues at coordinate 21,893,890 of JANFAM010000007.1, read as the reverse complement.
AAAGAAATGAAGGACTTGGGCCACTTGCTCAAGGAATGGCGCCACGCACTCAAGAAAGAGGCTAAATCCACAGCCCACCCTCCTCTCCTGCTCACCGCTGCCGTCTACTTCTCGGCCGACTTCTTCTTGGCCAATGTCCGCCGCTCCTACCCCATGCCACACATGAATAAATACTTGGACTGGATTAATGCAATGTGTTTCGACTATAACGGGGCTTGGAGCAATACAACAGGGCCCAATGCAGCATTGCTTGACCCGAAGAGTAATGTAAACTCCATATACGGGCTTAGGTCATGGATCAAGGCCGGGATACCCCCGAAGAAGTTGGTTATGGGCTTGCCACTCTACGGCCGGACATGGGAGCTAAAAGACCCAAATAATCATAGTATTGGAGCTACTGCTGTTGGGCCAGGCCCAGGAAGTGGGCAGCTGTTGTTCCACCAGGTCGAGAGACTGCTGAACCAGTCGGGCACAACCATAGTGTATGACGAGGACACTATAACAGTATATTCTTTTAACGGGTCTTCATGGGTTTCGTTCGATGATGCATTTACTACAACCTCCAAGATAGGGTATGCTCAAGCCCTTGGTCTTCGTGGATACTTCTTTTGGGCCCTCACATTTGATAGCGACTGGAAGATTTCGGCGCAAGGTAAATTCACCAACTTTTTCTTGATGATAATTAAGATTCTTTTCATTAATCTTAAACTTAGTTTCCAAAAATAATTCATTCTTAATATGTACCTTCTCTTAAACTACAGCTTCAAAGTCATGGATTCTCGACAAATGAGAAGAGTGTTACGTCTCCTACATCATCTTCTTGCTCCGATTTTGCAGGAGATTTCAGCAGTCTTAGATGAAATTCTCAATTGATGATCATATAAAAACTCGCAGCTATTTTGTGTTTAATATATATAAAGCATCGATTCATTGAGTGACTAGTGATTATTGAATTGAACCCAATTTATCTTATGTGTAGTAGAAGATTAATTTAAGTAAGTTGGAGATTTCTATTTTACATTATGAAAGGAAAATAAATGTACGATTGTTTGTGTACAATAATAAGTAGGCTGACAAGTTACAAATGTGCGGCCTTCATTTACGTGCCCATGTTATTCAAATTTTGAAGTCATTGTTATTGAACTTGATGTGTAGCCAGATTCAACTCCTTCCTTATTTTGATTTCGATTATGGATTAGTTCATCTGAATCAATTCAAAGAATCACGAATGTCTAAATACTCCATCCATCCATGATAGTCTTTCCTTCTTTTTTCCCTTTCCTATCCAAAGATTTTAGAATGCATCAATCATAGCATGCTCATCGCATTGGCTATACTATTATCATTCTTTTTATTTAAAAAAATTATATGCAACAATTTTATCAATTGAAGCTGTAATTCATAGCAGCTCCGAGAAGAAAACCACAAATTAAATAATACGGGCAGTGAAAAATAAAGAGTGCAAAACTTTTTTATATAATTAGACTGTAGCAAAATTTTCTCATCACAAAAACTGCAGCATTTCTCATGAGAGCCAGCTCTCCAAACCACCCCCTAGAAGAAAAACGCAAGCGCAAATCGTTTGTTAGTTAAAACCATAGTTGGAATTCTTGCCAACCCCTCAATTCGATCAAATAGACCAAAGTCACGTCACAAATGTGGATCTAAACCATTCTTCTAGTTTGAAAATCAATGATGCAATCTAAATTACAATATCCACCCCCAATAAATGGGAAGAAAAGAAAGATATAAAAAGAGGAGAATTCTTATACCTTGTTATAGGTCCGCAGTGTATTCTAACAGAAGGAGGATGCCAAAATTAGCTTTGCTTGTCTCTCATCCATTCAACAAAATTATCAATAATCACAGGCCATGCTTGATCCGAATCATAGTTTTGAAGGTCCGGAAAACTTATCTGCCAAAAGTAAAGATTCATTGAATTAAAACAACTCAGTCACAGAGAGAGAGAGAGAGAGAGAGAGAGAGAGAGAGAGAGAGAGAGAGAGAGAGAGAGAGCAGATGAGGAGGGGGTGGTGTTGGGTTCTATAGAAGTCAGAAAATTAGATCCAGGTACAGGAAGAGCTAATATCCCTCGAATGGAGGTTTTCACTTTTATATTCCCATTCTGGGCTATTGTTTGGTGTTTAAGAGTTTAAACTATCAAATAGGTCAATTAGACTTGAGATTATTCCTGAGTCCATTCTGATTCATCACACAACTCACTGATTGCATACTTATCAATTATTTTACACGAACGGATAGTCTTATCATAATCTTGTACTTTTCTGACACATGTTTAGCCTTCCAAAATCATGGTTAGGATTTCAAGCCAAACAAGAAACTCATCTAATTGCATAATCTTAAAACCAGGGCCACTTTCCAGGCCCTGCAACTCAACAACAAAACGCTAAAAGGTACAAAGAAACATATGAACTAGAATTTCTGGACAAAATAAAAGCAAAAACAATAGGTTTACCTCCTTGCAAAAACGGTAAAAATGTAACCACTGATCCATATTTAATGCTCTGTACTCACTTTGGACCTGCCAAAATTAAAACCAAGCATCAAAGAACAATTGTGGAACCTATTTCAGAAAACAAATGTATTGAGGAGCCAATTACTTAACAGAAAAGAGAAATGGGACATGAACAGCTGCCACAGCTACATACCTTCAAAAACTTAATTAATAAATCAACCTGGAGACGGTATAGGGGACCCAATACGAGATTCAGTAATTCACATACAGTCTCAATGTCTACACTCTTTTGCCTTTCTTCTGAAAATTTAACCAATTTGACACAGAGATTTCCATGAAAAAAAAGGTTTTCACTTAATATAAGAAAAAGAAATGCCTCTCAAGACTAAGCTCACCTGTCAAGCAGTATCGAAATGCATATGCATAAAAATCTTCAAATTTGGGTTGGGTCATCAACTATCCAAAAACACAAAAAGCAAGATCAGTACCAACAAATATTTCCTCCTTTCAAGCATCATCCAGTATTATGTACCAAATCACCTCAATAACAATTCCATCACGACTCCAATAGTATCCAAAAGGAAAAGAAAGGAAGATGTGAATACCTCTTTCTCCAAACCCGGGAGTGCTTTCTTTAATTTAGAAATAGTGTCGGCATGTAGCTCTTTCAAGCCTCTTTGCCACTCATCCTAATTAGAAGAACAGGAAAGAGAAACAGAAAAAGGAAAAGAAATGAGAATTAGAGTCCTAACATGGGAACATTGAGGTCTCATACTATATTTATTTAGAGGCTAGGAACACAGATAAAGTTAGTCTTGGGGATTTCCAAGTGTCTTGGGTAGCATTGAGAGGGCCAGCCACATGCTATCCTCATTACAGTAACCTTGAAGTAGGATCCTATTCCCGATAAAACAAATATTCCAGGGACCTTGAACAATTAGAGCAAACTCTACACACATCGTAGAATCTTTGTTAAGTTTTTGAAGTTAGTCTCTGTCCAGTTCGCTTTCTTCACAGGAAAGCCACATACTGGACAAAATTCTACAGACCAGCTCACTGAAAAAGTGTATCCTGTTTCCTAACTGTTGTATTAAGTGCCTATTATTGCCAAACTGCAACTTCTGATCAGTACTTTTCTATCAAGTTGAAGTGTCAAAAAAGTTTTCTGAGTCATAAGATGATCTTTCTCACAGTTAGCAACTTAGTATACAGGCTTAAACCCTACAAACCTAATACTATTTAGGTAACTCCTTTGCCCTTCACTTGGGGTCCCAAAACTAAAATGCTCGTACTTTGGGTGGCTGCCTCCTTTTGTGTTAATCAGACTATCTTCTTTGTAATACCAACGTTTTTGTTTTGTGTCACTCATCAGTTACATGCATATATATTACATATATATCACATCCAATGTATTAGGGCATATTGCAGAAACAAAAACATTCAACGTATTAGAAGCAAGAACACCAATTGGGAAACAAGAAAACAAGAAAATCTGCTTAAACTATACAGTTCCGTCTTACCCTGGAAAAGTAGCCCTGCTTTTCAGCTTTCATTTTCCTGATTCATGCATTCAGGAACTTCAATCAGGTTATGAGATAACTAATTGAAGTATGCACACAACAACGTGTAAGCAAAAACTAATATACCAACTTACCAAGCAAGCATCAGTATTCTAACATTAGTATGGTCCACTCCCAAATCCGAACAAAGAGCCTCAATTCCTTCTGGGCTATTCAATCAAACGTAAGAGTATAGGAAGGTTAACAGAATTTTAGCACTGCATACTTATTATACGGAATTGACATCACCACTTCATAAATGCATGCTTATCAAAGCACTGTATACTTACTCAATCATGTTTAATGACTGGTTTGCATACAATTCAAAAAGGCTTCCTATCCGGTCTACCACCTTTCTTGATTTACATTTACCTGAGGCTGAATAACATTAGAACACCAAATACTGCACAGTAAAAACCAAAAATATATCTTAAACTTGTCAAGCAAGGGAAAAAAAAAAAGCACATCAGATACAAGCAGGATCAACAGCTGACATAACATATTCAAATATAACGACCAATATGTGCAACCTTTCTACAGGGCTAGTTCAATATCTAAAAAAGCAAAAACAATTTTGTTCTTTTATATAGAAAATTTCCACCTACAGTACAATGGCATAATTTTGTAATATTTTGAACCATATAAAATCATAGGAAAAATGGTTGAAGAAAGAGATTGTAACATTAATTTGAATATTATTAATCCATCACCAACATGTGAGTATATTACTTCTCATAAATAAATCAAAAAAGAAAACACACCTACGGAATCTTCTATGTTTATTTAGGGCAATTGGTATCATAAAATCTTCGAAACAGTATACCAAATTCCAGAAGCCACGCAAAAGTTCTTCTTCAAAATTGTCTTTCGTCTTAAATCAACAAGTTAAGGGTGATAAAGTAATTTTGACAACTCAAACTTCAAAATCACAAAATTTCCAGATAGCGTGAAGATCATAGTTCCGCTTCTCAAAATTCAAATACACAAAACTCCTGAAATTTTTTAAAGTCTAAATCAAAACAAAGCGATGCTATTGGATTAAACTGCATGAACAGGGCCAAATTATAATACAATCCAAAACATTGAAATCGAATAGTTAATGCATGCCCAATAGAATATAATCACAAAAAAGAAGAAAGGAGGAGTTTTTGCTGCTCTGCTAGCTTAACCCAGCTCATAACTGCGTGCAATATTCACATAATTAACTTCTGCGCTCTATGAAAATAAAACAAATATGTGACTTTTAATTTTTCTTCTTTTTTTTTAGTTTTTATCGGGAACCAATCAGAATCTGAGGAAAGCAAGATACCGGCACGCGGTGGAACGACGTCGCAGGATGTGACGGAAGTCGAAGTTGATGGAGCTGCTTTTCTTTTAGAAGCGCGAGGCATTGTTTGAATTGGAAGAATCAATCAGAACCGTCGATTCTATGCTATCAAACCAATCCAGCACTGGAACTCACTAGAAAGCGAAGCTTGAAGGTTCGAATTCGGGAAAAGACGGCGATATAGAGAGAAGAAGAAGGAGAAGGGGGGGCTATTTTATAGTGTTTGGAATGTGGAAGACATTGAGGCTGTGGGAGAGAGGAGGTTGCAGAATCGTGATGGGGGAAGGAGAGTGAGCCCACGCGGTGATTGGAGCGTGGAGTGGGCCTTAGGGATATAGGGCTACTTTCGGAATTTCACACTTGGATTTCCGTGCACGGGTTTGGGCGGTTTCAGCAGTGCTACGTTTACAGTGATTGCACTGTCCCGTTACGGCACGAGTATGACAATGTCGTTTTACTGTTTACGTTACACCTAATAATTTTCTTAACACACCCTTACTTGTCACCCAAATAGGGTCCGACTAGGGGTGGGCATCCAAACCGATAACCCGGTGAAGCCAAACCAAACCGTTGATGGTTTTGGTTTTTTTTTATGATCGGTTAAAAGCCAAACCAAACCAAGTACGGTGTTCGGTGTCGATATTAAAAACCAGTTAAAACCAAACCAAACCGATTATATTAAAAAATAATAAATATTAATATTATTATAAGAAAATATGAAATATAATATTATTATCTATATAAAAAAATGGGCAAACTGTTGACCATACAAAGCTTGCGCACCCTCTCTCTCTGTCAGACAGCTTTTTCTCTTCCCAATTCTTGTTTGTTTATTATTCTTCTTCTTCCATGTCTTGTCTTGTCTTCCTCTCTCTCTATTTTTTTCCATTTCTTCCACCTTGTTTTGTCCGTCAGTTTCTTCCATCTCTCCCTCTCTTTATTTTTTTCTTCTTCTTCCTCCCTCTATATCTCTCTCTCTCTGTCTTCTTTCTTCTTCCTCCCACAACTTCTTCTTCCTCCCACGACTTCTTCTTCCTCATTCCTATCTCGCAGGGACAAGCCTAGCAACGGTCAAGCCTGGACTATCTCTTTCTTCTTCATTTCTTCTGGGTTGGATCGGCTGTTCAAGTCGCGAAGTCGTCGAGCACAGATCTAGCCGTCCAAGTCGCGAAGTCGTTGAGCACAGATCTCGCAGCCTCCGTCTCAATCTTTGCAGTCACCGTTTAAACACAGAAACCGAGCCAAACCAACCCGTACGACCGGTTAACCGAGGACTCCGGTTAACCGGAGATGATGGTTCGACGTCGGCGTTATAAAACGCTCCACCGAGGGCTACGGTTCGGCATTCGGTGTTGGCTCAACACCGAACCAACCCAGACCGAGCCCAGCTCTAGGTCCGACCCGGTTCGAAAGATTAGTCCTCGCTTACGTGAGGGGGATTCCTTGGATTCATCCAAAAAAACAATTCCCATGTTTTTTTCCCAAATAAAACCACTGCAATATTAGATTGTTAAAGAAAATACGTTAATAATTGTTTAATAAGTCAGGTTTCACAATTTATTTATTATTTTTAATACAAGCAATATCAAAGGAAGAAAAAATCGAATTTAAGACTTCGAGTGCAAATTTTACTACTTATAAATTCACGATAAGTAATCGAATTTAATAGACCTAGTCCAGTTCATGCAAGCCCTAAAACAAGGTCTTATTGGGCTGTGTGCAATTTGAGAAATGGGCCTTTAGTTCAAAATTGGACGCTTCCTCAAATATGATCCGCTTAGACTCATAATCTCGTAACGGCCCAACAGTCCATAAAACCCATCGCTATAAACTATAAATTGCAAGACTCAGCGATAGGGTTTCCTATCGCTAGGGTTTTTGTCTGCAAGTCGCTCCTCCTGCCGAAGCTCCCACAGCGAAAATGGTAAGCTTTCTATGACACTGGACGTGCAAATTTTAGACTCTGTTCTTGTTCTCATCTCAACGATTGAATTTGCAGCCGTCGCACAAGACCTTCAGGATCAAGAAGAAGCTGGCGAAGAAGATGAGGCAGAACCGACCCATTCCTCACTGGATCCGCATGAGGACCGACAACACCATCAGGTGAGAAACATTTGTTCTTTCACATTTCTATTTATCTTTCTGATAATCAAAATGGATTTGGTTGCTCTAATACGGCGTCGTGTTTCCTCAGGTACAATGCTAAGCGCAGGCACTGGCGCCGTACCAAGCTCGGGTTTTGAGGTGGATGGCACTCATAACTTGGCATTTTGTTTAAGATTTTATTTGGCAAAAAACAGTTGGAAACTTTTATGTTATAATCAATTGCGAACCTATATGGAGCCCCTTAGCAGAGATTGATATTTGGTTTGTGGTTTATTTGTATTTCAAGTAATGGGTTGGACTAATTTTTGAATTTAGACGAGTTTATCATGTTTCTCAATGGCTTCTTTTTGCCCTTTTATTTTTTGTGATTGACATGCTTAAGTCGTAACATATTAATATTACCTATCTAATGAAAAGAGTATTGTATTTGTTTGGATGACTGTGATTTGGTCTAATGTATTGCCTCACTTTTCATATGAGGTGCTAGATGTTTCGTTTCCTAATCATTGTAATTGATGCGGAACCATTTAGCAACTGCTTCAGCCTTGATTTTGCAATTTAAGATGCTGGTTGTGCTGATGAGTATGCTGTTAGGGTGTTCTGGTTAGTTTATGTAGTTATTTGGACACATTGTGTAGATTGTTATGTGGAACCAGGGGCTTAATTGTGTAGATGGTTATGTACGTATTTTGACACATTGCACAGATTGTTATGTGGAACTAGGGGTCTAATTCTGTTGATGGTTACGTAGGTATCAGGACACATTGCGTAGATTGTTATGTGGAACCAGGGGAATCAAGTATGAGAACGATGTTCCTTTTCTTTCGGGTACCTTGTATTTCACTTTACATACAGAAATGTAAGGCATAAGTTAGAGGAAACATCTGGATGGTTTTCTTGGGATTTTAAGGTGAGAGCAGGTGAGATTGTCGTAGTACTCGCGATAAACATGACTTTAGGTTTACTTAATGCTTGCTTAAGTGAGTGAGTAAAATGCATAGGCTTTGATTGGTAAAGAGAGGGATGGAGGTAGAAGTGTCTTGGAGAGCTTATGGGAGTGGGATAGATAGTTGAAGTGCTGCTGCTGCTGGCCTTAGAATGCATTTGGAGGAAGAGCGTGGTCTTAATTTCGTGGTCGGTCTTGGTTTACTTAAATCTCTCTTCTTTTTATCGTTTAGTGATGAGGCGAGCTACTGGAGTTCCGATTTCAAGTATTTTTAACTAGGTTTTTATGTTCTGAATAAAATCATGTCCAGTTGAAGATGATCCAACGAAAATAGGGATTGACTTTGAGTTAAGCTGATGATTGCAACTCTAGATTGGGATCGATGTATATGCATTTTTCTTAGAACTGAGGTGATCCTATACGTGTGGTTTACTTGATGCTACTGTTTATAAGGCATGTTTATTGGGAGGCTAATATGAAATGAGAATTTATAGCGCATCGAGATCTTCTTTGAATTAATTGAAAGAGTATAATAGAGAAAAGCTAGGCAATGAGAATGAGACGTGCTCCTTTGAAAGAGGGAAGATATATTGGGATAAATGGATGAAAGAAATTGTAAATGTCTGAATGTTCACATAGGAGAATTTTTGTTAGTTTCATTCTCCATCTAAACATAGCCATGGAGAATTTTTGTTAGTTTCATTCTCCATCTAAACAAATCCGTTGCATGCACAGAACAGAGGAGTCACCCCAATTGAGTGGACAATGTTGATGGGCATGTTATTCTAGTGAAAAGCTTTAGGCTTTCAAAAATGAATTAAACAAAACACTACCCCTATTTTCAAGGTGTATTATTGATACAAAAACATTTCTCATTCTCATCATATATTCGAATGCATTGTATTACTTTTCTATATTGGTAGAGCCCATCGAATGGTATTGGTTTGATAGTTAATGATTTGACTTCTTTCCTTTATTTCAATCTCGTTTGGACACACTTAACAAAAAAGCTAACAACAAATCGTACAGCTCAACGTTGCACGTACGGAAAGACAAGCCTCCATTCCAAATATGAAATATGCATGCAATGTCTCAAAGCAAAATATGGCTGCCCCGCGTAGTTTGGGCAGCCACAAAAGGCTCTAACAAACATATCCCAGGATGCCGAAGTGGCAAAACAACATGCAACAACAGCACAGCAATCCACGGGCTACCCTCCATTGTCTCCCTCTCGCCCTTGCTATAAAAGCAGGGTCGGCTCAAGGGGCAGAACTAGGCCAACAGGAAAACACAGAGTTAGGCTGTCGACAAATCTTATTCTACTTTCTTTTACTGAGTTTCTCCTCGTCCTCTCTGTCTCTTCGGAAGCCTATGGCCGACGAGGAGGCCTAGAGGCTGAGCACTCCTTGTGGCGGTACAGAAACAGACAAGGCTAGAAGACAAAGCTCTAAGACACCAAGAGACTTAAGAGCCTAGGACGGTGTTGCTTTCATCTAGCTACATCATGGCCAACATCTCATTAGAAGATGTCAAGAACGAGAACGTTGACCTTGTAAGTCCAGGATGTTGAGATTTGAGTCTGCACGTGTTAAGTTTTCTTTTGATGGTATGAAGCAAATGTGATTGATTTGTATGTGTGTGTTTATGTAGGAGCGAATCCCCGTCCAGGAAGTGTTCGAACAGCTGAAATGCACGAAAGGAGGTTTGACATCAGAGGAGGGCCAGAAGCGGCTGCAGATCTTTGGCCCAAACAAGCTTGAGGAGAAAAAAGAAAACAAGATCCTCAAGTTCCTGGGATTTATGTGGAATCCTCTATCGTGGGTCATGGAGTGTGCTGCTATCATGGCCCTGGTTTTGGCTAATGGAGGGGTAATATCATCATTAATTCCACAATATTATAAGATTCATAACACAAATTCACAAATTAATTCAATTAAACACACACACTCACTCTCTCTCATGATCATCATGTACTTATTAACAAGAATATTCTGAACAATGCAGGGCAAGCCAACGGACTGGCCGGACTTTGTCGGTATTATGGTGTTGTTGATCATCAACTCAACCATCAGCTTCATCGAAGAAAACAATGCTGGTAATGCCGCAGCAGCTCTGATGGCTAGTCTAGCCCCCAAGACTAAGGTGCAATTAATATTAATTTCCTCATCCGTATTCATTCTAGCAGTTCCATTTTATTTATTAATACAATTGCTCACCAAAGATATCTATATAGATAAGTGAAGTGCTTAATTATAACTGCATGTAGGTCTTGAGGGATGGAAAGTGGGGAGAACAAGAGGCAGAAATCCTGGTACCAGGAGATGTGATCAGCATCAAGTTGGGAGATATCGTCCCAGCTGATGCTCGTCTGCTGGAAGGAGATCCTCTCAAGATTGACCAGGCTGCCCTCACCGGTGAGTCCCTGCCCGTTACCAAGAACCCAGGAGATGAGGTCTTCTCTGGCTCTACTTGCAAACAGGGTGAGATCGAAGCTGTTGTTATTGCCACTGGTGTCCATACCTTCTTTGGCAAGGCTGCCCACCTTGTGGATAGCACTAACCAAGTTGGACACTTCCAAAAGGTACACATTCTTTGTCAGCAGTCACCGAATTTATGTAAAGTATTGTTTGATTCAGTTTTGAGTCCTTCAGTTCAAGACATTTACTACTTTGGTGTTGTCTTGACAGGTGTTGACATCCATTGGTAACTTCTGTATATGCTCCATTGCTGTGGGAATGGCGATTGAGATCGTGGTGATGTACCCAATTCAGCACAGGGCATACAGAGATGGTATTGACAATCTGTTGGTGCTTCTGATAGGAGGTATCCCCATTGCCATGCCAACAGTCTTGTCCGTGACCATGGCTATTGGGTCTCACCGCCTGTCACAGCAAGGTGCCATCACCAAGAGGATGACAGCCATTGAAGAGATGGCAGGGATGGATGTCCTTTGCAGTGATAAGACCGGTACCCTTACGCTCAACAAGCTTTCAGTTGACAAGAGTCTGATTGAGGTCAGAGATTAAGATAATATATATTGATTATTTGCTTATGGTCCTCTTTTTGTGATTAGTACTTATTCTGGGTGTGATTACAATTGCAGGTGTTTCCCAAGGACATGGATAAGGACACTGTGATCTTGCTCTCTGCCAGGGCTTCCAGGGTTGAAAATCAGGATGCCATTGATGCTTCAATTGTTGGGATGTTGGGCGACCCCAAGGAGGTACATAATTCAAGCCTTGTCTGCAATCACCATTGAATTTTTTTCCACTCCTCATCTTCCAACATGTGGTCATTGAAGCAACTTAGCTTTATTATGCTTTAATGGTGTTTTTGTAGGCAAGAGCAGGAATCACTGAGGTGCATTTCCTGCCCTTCAATCCTGTGGACAAGCGCACAGCAATCACCTACATTGATAGCAATGGCGACTGGCACCGGTGCAGCAAGGGTGCTCCTGAGCAAGTAAGATAGTCTTCTTGTACCAATATAGAGCGCATATTATTTCTGACATATAAGTATATATCCGCCCCTAGCTCACTTTTTTAGCTTTTCAACATTGACATCTAACTATTTCACGCATCTGCCAGATTATTGACCTTTGCGATCTCAAGGGCGAAATGAAGAAGAAGGCCCATGCTGTCATTGATAACTATGCTGACCGTGGTCTTCGGTCATTGGGAGTTGCTCGGCAGGTGAATAACTTATAAGCATGACAATATGAATCAGGTGTTTCTTGTATCTCCAGAGAGATGAATTTCCTGACATAAGTTGGATCATGTGCTCTATCCATTTACAGACAGTTTCAGACAAGACCAAGGAGAGCGCTGGTGATGCATGGGAGTTTGTGGGACTATTGCCTCTCTTTGACCCTCCAAGGCATGACAGTGCTGAGACTATCCGCCGGGCTCTGGAACTTGGTGTCAATGTTAAGATGATCACCGGTGACCAACTTGCCATTGGGAAAGAGACTGGTCGCAGGCTTGGCATGGGCACTAACATGTATCCTTCATCTACCCTTCTTGGCGAGAGCAAGGACGAGTCCATTGCCTCCATTCCTGTGGATGAGCTCATTGAAAAGGCCGATGGATTCGCTGGAGTCTTTCCTGGTAATTAAATCGTTGCTACAAGAATTAAAAAGGAAACAAATATATTCCAATTCACTGGTTTTAGACTTTCAACTAATGCATATATGTTTGGGCATACAGAGCATAAGTATGAGATTGTAAAGAAGCTTCAAGAGAGGAAGCACATCTGTGGGATGACTGGAGATGGTGTGAATGATGCCCCAGCGCTGAAGAGGGCAGACATTGGAATTGCAGTGGCTGATGCAACTGATGCAGCTAGGAGTGCCTCGGACATTGTTCTGACAGAGCCAGGACTGAGTGTGATTGTGAGTGCGGTCTTGACAAGCAGGGCCATCTTCCAGAGGATGAAGAACTATACAATTTATGCTGTTTCCATCACAATCCGAATTGTGCTGGGATTCATGCTCGTTAATCTCATCTGGAAGTTTGATTTCTCACCTTTCATGGTCTTGGTCATTGCTGTATTGAACGACGGGACTATCATGACCATCTCTAAGGACAGAGTGAGGCCATCCCCTCTCCCCGACTCATGGAAGCTCAAGGAGATCTTTGCCACTGGAGTTGTCCTTGGTACCTACATGGCAATCATGACTGTGGTCTTCTTCTGGCTTGCATATAGCACTGACTTTTTCGCAGTAAGTGAAGCCCACTAAGAGATCAAAATGCCAACACTGAATTGATGATTAAAATCTAAGACAAATGCTAACAATTTCAACTATTTACAGAAAACCTTTGGCGTGCTCCACATTGGGGAAAACCCAAAACAACTTAACTCAGCTATCTACCTACAAGTGAGCATCATCAGTCAAGCGCTCATCTTTGTGACTCGATCAAGGAGCTGGTCCTTTCTTGAACGCCCTGGTGTCATGCTTGTTGGTGCTTTCCTTGCGGCACAGTTGGTTAGTACCTTTCTCTTTTCACTTACATTTATTGAAAAGTACTTAGTTTTAGTATATCTTTTGCTGCCTGTGATCACCATAACTTGCCTAAGCAATAGTATATCTTCTGCTGCCTGTGATCACCATAACTTGCCTAAGAAAAATTTGGTACTTTGTTCTGTAGGTGGCCACTCTCATTGCTGTGTACTGTAGTTGGGGCTTTGCCAGAATTGAAGGCATTGGATGGCGATGGGCAGGTGTCATCTGGGTCTACAGCATTATCACCTACTTCCCTCTTGATATCTTCAAGTTCATAATCCGCTATGCATTGACTGGCAGGGCCTGGGATAATATTGTCCAGAACAAGGTTTCTATACAACTTCTTGACCCTCTGATTTCTTTTTAGCTCTATCTAGAAGTGTTATCCATTATACTATTTTCCTTCCCTTCATGACTTAATCTTGTTTGTGCATGTTTTGACTACCTATCAAGACTGCGTTCACATCAAAAAATGATTATGGCAAGGGTGAGAGGGAGGCACAATGGGCCTCAGCACAACGTTCACTTCACGGACTCCAGCCTCCAGAAGTGTTGTTTCCTGGAAACCACAGGGAGCAGTCTGAACTAGCTGAGCAGGCCAAGAGGCGTGCAGAAGTCGCAAGGTAAGAATTTGAAAAAGGGTATCCGAAACTTCTAAAGGCCACCAGCATCCAGAACTTTTAAATGAATCAATATTCATTGTGATTACAAAAATTTCATGATATCAGAAAGTGACTTGAGTAATCAACATGATGCTTCCTTCCTTGTATCGGTAACACTGTTCGTTCAAGGTCCCTTTCAAATGTTCCGTACAAATCCACATATACGAGAATAAAATTATTTGATGTATCTAATTACTGATTTGTACATAGATTTAAACTTGCATTGATTATATATGCAGGCTGAGGGAACTCCATACATTAAAGGGGCACGTTGAGTCAGTGGTTCAGCTGAAGGGACTAGACATTGACACCATCCAACAACACTACACTGTATAGAAAATGGACATGGACTAAGGCTGTATGTATCATATATATATAGGGTGCCAAGGAAGAGATAGACATGGAGTGCTCAAGGAGAATAAGCCGCAACTTACATATTATATGTATATTTTATTTTCTTCTTTTGCATTTTCTTTTTTATTTTATGAGAGTAGAGAAGGTAAATGCTGGAATAACCAGATGAATGGATTTGTTTTTTTGTTGTTGTCGGAATGAATGGATTTGTTTTAGTGGATCATAGACAGATTGTGTCCACACACACGTAGACATATATGCATACATACGCATATGTATATATATTTATGTAATCCATAGTATAGACTGTATGCAGGACTCCATCGTCTTATTTCTTCCCAAAAAAACCTCACTTCATTAAGGCGAATTTTCCTCCCAGTTCTTTTCAGAATGAGGAAATGTGTTGTCTAGGAATTTCAATAGGTCGGTATGTATCAATAAGGCAAGGAGAATGTGATTCACTCAATAATTTTATTTGAATGGAAACGGGGAGCAAAAAAGCGTTTACTTTTATTATAGGACAAACTACATAAATGCCCTAAGGTCATTTCATGTTTATATTCAAACTCTCGGAAAACTTACATTTTACCCTCTTCGATTGTCAAACTGTCAGTTTAGGCGTTAACTGCCTACGTGGCTTTGAATGATTGGACTTTTTTGCTGATGTGACTCCACGTGTACAATAAACTGAAAAATAATAAAATAAACTGGGGAGAGCGTTCATTAAAATGAAAAGAGTTTATTGTCCAGCAATAATCAAATCAATTCAGCCTCCCCAAATCCCGTTCTTGTCAAATTGATAATTGCAAAATTCACCCTTGCAATTGCAAAGGCAAACCTCAGATCACATTCCACACACCAATCAACATTTTTAAGCCTTTGGGGGCGTCTTTCTTTTTTGTTTTTTTCAAGAAGCTTTTGGAGCTTAAAGATATAAAAAGAAAAAGGATTTTTAAGCATTTCTTTTGAACTATTAGCAATTGAACTTACCCTTAATTATTTCGTATGCCGATTTAGTCGAACTCGTAATAAATAGTCAATTTCATTAGTTAAGTTTATCTAATTCCATCAACTTTTATGTTAATAACAAGGGTAAATTTGTAATTTTAACTTAAAATTCATAAAAATATTGTAAATAATTAACTTTTAGAGGAAAAAAAAATTATTCTCCCCACAAAACCCCACCCCCACCGATTTCTTCTCCCCCAAAGATTTTTTTTTTGCTTCTAAAAGTTAATTATTTACAATATTTTTATGAATTTTAAGTTAAATTACAAATTTGCCCTTGTTATTAATGAAAAATGGATGAAATTAGATAAAAACTTGAAGTGAATTATTTATTAGTCGAGGACTAAATTGGCAAACAAAATAGTTAGGGGGTAGTCAATCGCTATAAAAAACCGCACTTTACCCAAAGAAAAAGGAGACATGTGTTAGAAGGCGATTGGTCCATGGCATGAGAGTGAAAATGTTCATTCCCGCCAGTTTTTCCCGCCAATAGACACGACATGTAGGTTTCCTCAAATCGATAGCCCCACAACCGCCAACATCAGTCCCTCCAACTTCCAAGCCCTCTTTTTCTGTCTCCCTCACTTTCCTCTCTGAGACTCCCATCAGTTACTCTCTCTGCTTTTAATCTTTGCATTACTCTCTCTAATGGCGTCTCCGGAACTCACAGACTATGAGCGGAAGAGGCTCGAGAACATTCGCCGAAATGACCAAATGATGGCTTCCCTCAAGCTCCATTCCATCGCTGCCCAAGTCTCTGCCTCAACCAAACGCCCAAGGTTCGCTCTCTCAATCTTTTTATGTATGTACATGAAAATCACGATTTTCCGTAAAACCCATTGCTAATTTCTGGTTTTAATGGTAGGGCTGAGACCAAATCGTACAAATTATGTCCGAAGAAGCAACCCAAAACCCAGACCCCAATTGTTATAAGGCGTTCTTTACGTACAAGAGGTTTACCTCCCGATGCCAAGGGCCTTAGCGATGATGCTATCGAATCCATGGTCAGGACCTCAAAATCTCCGAGCCCATCGAAGGCATCGCCTCGCGACTTGGGTCCTCTTAGTATGACGGATGCGTATAGTGGAGCGTCGGATCGAGCTCTAATTGAAGCCCTTTTGGGTATTGCGAACAAACCCCAACTGAGTGCTTCAGTAAAAGGTGAAATTGGGAGATTTGAGGTTTCCAAAGTTGAGAATTCGGGCATTGCCTGTGAGGGAATAGACGGGCTTACTTATGGTTTGATTAAGAAGGAAGAGAATGAAATTGAGGATGGTTTGAAGTTGGAGCCTTTGACTGGGGGCATAGATGGGATAACTTGCGGTTTGATTAAGAAGGAAGAGAGTGAAGTTGATTGTGGTTTAAAGTTGGAGTCTTTGACTCTGAATTCGGAGAATATAGCGCGGGTTGTGCCAGGGAGAATTACGAACGTGAGTTTTTTTCCTTGTACTAGTTCAAGAATGGTTGTGGTTGGGAATAAGTTTGGGAATGTTGGATTTTGGCATATTGATTCTAAGGAAGAGGAAGAAAGTGGGGTCTACTTGTATCGTCCACATACAGGTCCCATTTCAGGGATTTTGATTCAACAACATTGCATGTCAAAGGTAAGTTTTATCTGAATGTTTCGTGTATGGTTGTAAAAGATGGATATTTCTAATTTGATTAGTCCTTTGGTTTGTAGTAGATTACCCAAAATTCTCTTGATAGCTTGGTTTGAATGTTAAGAGAGACGAATCTATATGTTTCCAACTCCAATTGTTAAGGTTATAAAGCGACCCACTTATATATGCTTTAAAAATGTACGTTAAAGTTCTGTTATTTTCTCAGTTATGTCTGTTCACACATTAATATTGTTTACTATGCTGAACTTCTGAGTAGGAACATAAGAAATGGAGTTTGGAAATGATGCGGTAGCAACTCCCTTTGTGAATAGCACTTTATCTCAATGATAATGGGCCCTTCTTTTTGTTTCCTTTGAGGATGGATGCTTTCTACATGGGAAGATTTTGTTATGATGATCTACTGCATGTAATGGCTAACATATGCTCATTTTAATCTTGTTATTGAGATATGTCTCAAGTTTTGATGTTAAAGCTAACATATGATTGTTGAGTTAAAATGCAGATCTTTACCAGTTGTTATGATGGATTTATCCGGTTGATGGATGCTGAGAAAGAGGTGTTTGATCTAGTATATTCCAGTGAAGAGACTATATACTCCATCTGCCAACAATCAAGGGATCCAAAATGCTTATATTTTGCTGAGGGTCATGGAGGTTTAAGTGTCTGGGATGAGAGAACAGGAAACTTCTCAAACCAGTGGTCTTTGCATGAAGACAGAATTAATTCCATAAACTTTAACTCAGAAAACTCTAACGTCATGGCTACTAGTTCCACAGATGGAACAGCCTGCATCTGGGATTTGAGAAGTATTAATGCAAATAAACTCGAAACTTTAAGAACAGTTGGCCACAAAAGGGCTGTGCATTCTGCTTACTTCTCGCCGTCTGGAAGGTCTCTAGTGACGACAAGGTGACTATATTGTGCTGTTGTTTTAAACTTCAGTGGAATATTTTAGTTCCTGTCTGGAACATGTATGCTGGCTTTGGTTTCATTCATTTGCTTAACAAATACTGTTTGTTAATATAAGCTAAACAGTGATTTGAGAGTGCAAACATTGATTTTCTTGCTGAATATTTTTCTTGGTGTATATGCTTCCTTTTACTATGCTGTACTATTTATGTTTCTCAAGGCTCTAATGTATCTCACGTAATGTGCATATGGTGATTAATGAAATGAGTTTAAGTTGATCTCACTTGTGGTGGGACTAATTTTCTAACCTCTTCATGCAGTATTGACAACACAGTTGGTATATCAAGTGGAGTTAATTTTGAGGACATATCAATGATATACCATGATAATCGTACTGGTAGATGGATTTCTTCGTTCAGGTATGATTTTTACCGGATTTTGAAATGCTGATATGACCTGCCTTCGCTTAATTCTTCTGCCTGATTTCTATCATAATCTGTTTTTCAATTATAACGTTTTCACAGTTTTACATTTAAAAAAGAATATCTGAGAAGTCTTTCAATTCAATTATTCTGACTTTGGCTAGTGTTTAGCCTTATTCCATACAATGGTAGTGATGCCAAGAGTAGATTCACCTTCTGAAGAGAAAGTTGTAGTGATTGTGGATTGAATTATGTGCACTAACAAATTTCTTTTTTGTTGGTAGTAAAATACCAAATACTAAATTTTGCTAGCACGAAAAAAGGGGTCAGTTTCTGACAGCTGCTATTAACACTGGAAACAGGGCAATATGGGGCTGGGACGATGAATATGTCTTCATTGGCAATATGAAAAGAGGTGTAGATGTTATCTCCCCAGTTGAAAGAAGAACTGTTTTCACTTTACAGAGCCCACACATGTCTGCAATTCCATGTAGATTTGATGTTCACCCTTTCAATGTTGGGATGCTAGCAGGAGCCACAAGTGGAGGCCAAGTTTACATATGGACATTGGGCTGCTAGAATCATCTAGTTAGTGAAAACATGATGAATTTTGTACCTTAAGACGACAGAGGTTCGAAACCCAGCCGTCCATGTGGGCAGAGGTTCGAAACCCTAACTACTCAATGAATATTTGTGTAAACACTCATTTGCCAATGGCGTACTTTAAAAAAAAAAAAAAACAATTTTCGTGTGTTTTCTTATGCTTGACTAGGAATTTTTTTACAAAAAATTCTAAGAAATAAGGAAGTGAGGTTTATAACAATAGTCTCTCATTAATCCAATACAAGTTTTTCCCCTAAAACACACAACTACACCAACAAACTAAAAGATGTTTAAATTACACCCCAAACTCACATCAAACTACATCAAAATAAAACAAAATAAATTAACAAATCAAGAACACGCCTTCAGAATTGGATCGTAGACGCTTCAATTACAAGTACAATCTATTTTGACAGAAACTATAAGTGATGTTGATGAAGGCAGAAACTAACTAAAATGAAGACCTGCAACTTCACCTCCAATCCCCTTACGTCAAAAGATAATGAAAAATTTTTGCTTTCTGAACAGCTACTACTCACGATAAAATTTTGAATCACAACTATCCACTGTTTGTAAAACTAAGTGGCCATAGCTAAAAGCCTGAAAAGTACTTTACAGGGCAGTAGCAAGAAAACCTGCAAAAGAAACAAGCCTTTTGATGATTAATTCTAAAATGACTTTGTACATGAAATTTTAACCATGACACAGAAAGCAAATGGAAAGAGAAATGGACAAACTCAACTCATGCCTACCTCAATGTGCAGGATTATATGCTCCAATCCATGGCGTTAGGGCAGTAAAAGTGTGTCTATCCAATGCTAATTTTCAAGCATGATCCAAGGCATAATAAATTCGGGAAGCTCGTCTTCGAAGTAATGGCTCCAACCGGAATGATGGAATTCCACTCTGCCACTTTTTCGCTTCATGCATCTCATTCCATGCTTGTACTATCTCATCAATTTTGAATCCCATACCTGTACAGAAAATGAGCAATTAAATGTATAAGCTAGTTAAAGAAATGGCAGCAGTAGATCATTAGTTTCAGAGTGCAAAACTTTGAATTGTGTCACCTTCCAATGCATTATCATTTGAAGAGTGGTTTTTAACCATCACAGCTATATCTGTTGGAGAAGCCCCAGCAAGTCCAAATTTTTCAACTGCAACTTCCAAACATTCGTGCCATACAGGTAGCCCTAATTTGAATTCCACAATAGATCGCTCATAGAGCATGGTGCCCCATAGGAGATTTATCTGACACCTCATGCTTATAGCCTGGTCTGCAGCTTCATGTTCTGATATGTCTCTGAAAATTCCATCCAAACCCATTTTCTTCAACTGGGATTTAACACTACTTGGACTGGAGAGTTCACTGAGACGTTGCTCTTCCAATTCCTCCCACAGCTGCATGCCTTTTTCCATATTGTCTTCGGCATAGTTATAAAGTCGTAGAACCTCTGTCAAAGGACACGTCTCCAAATCAGCATTGCTGCTAATTGCATAATACCAAGAAAGTTTTGCCTGTTCAAACTGCTGCTGCCCAAGGGCCAGATAGCCTTCATAGAAGTCTGGTTTTATCTGCAGCGCTTCTTCATATCTCCTTCCTGCTTCTACGTATTCTTTTTGTGCCCAATCATATGCACTTTGTATATTTGAAATGATTGATTCTTTTGAAGAATCCTCTGTGAAATACACCTTCTTCCTTGCCCTGGCCATGTGAACATTTCCCCAGTTGAACAATGCTAAAGCTCCCATTTCTTGAAACTTCTCTCCTGCTATGTCAAAAAGATCTTGGGCTTCTTCACTTGTAACTGTCTCCTCCATAGCCTCGGAATAAAGCTTCACTCCAAGTTCATGAAGATCCAAGTATGCATCAGATTCAATCCCAGCATAGTTCTTGAACAGCTGAGCAAAATGGATTATCCAATCCTCAACGCAAGGTGACCCCTTCATATCCTTCTGTTTTGCCACGCTACCATTCTCAGCTGCATTATTTTGCTGTACATCAAGCTTGTGTGCTTCAATTTCCAGTTTCTCAAAGAATGGATCCTGCTCAGGGTTAACTTCCACTACATAAAGCCTGACAGAGCCTTCCGATTCTGCTGATCCTTCAGCCCACCTCAGCTCTTCATTACTAGTGATTGTAACCAAATCACCTTCTTGGTCTCTATATTTGATAAGAACTGCTCTTGAGCTAGGAAACCGATCACAGACTACCTCTCTCAGTTGCAGGAGGGTGCAATTAACTGGCAACTGAGCCCATCTTATATCCTCTCCAAATACCAATTTCACACTTCTTTTAGGCACTTCTTCCTTTGGACTACTGATTTTCTCCTCCACAACTACCTTGATCTCTGCCTTCTTTTCCTCAGCTATTTCCACAGCCTTCTTTTCTTCAGCTATTTCCACAGCCTTCACTTCCTCAGCTATGTCCACAGCCTTCTTTTCCTCAATCTTATCCTCGGTCTTCTCCTCAATATTGTCGTCAGCCTTCTTCTCTTCATCTTTGTTGCCCTTCTTCTTTTTCCGATTCTTCAATTTCATTACTTTCCCTGGTAGTAAAGCATGAGTTGGTTCAACATAATCTGGAGGCAGCTCAATTACTGTGTCATTCACCCTCAATCCCTTCTTCTCAAGTACACTTTTCACTCTTTCTGCAACCTCTGTTGCCATGATATTGTTTGGCTCCATGCTCAAAACGGTACCAACATCTCTCAGAGCCAAATCCAACCTATTCAAAGCCTCATAACACTTGGCCCGCTTCAACAGCGCCTTACTGTACTTAGGTGTGACTTCAAGAGCCAAATTACACTCATTGATAGCCTTGGGGTACTCACTCAGCCCCATCTGCATATAGCAGGCCGCCATGTTACTCCTAAGATAGGATACATCGATATGATTTCGTGGAAGCAACTTGAGGGCTTTCTCATATTTCAACATAGCTCCTTCATGGTCCCTCTTCTGAAACAACTTGTTCCCCTCGTCCTTCAGTTCTTGAGACATTGAAATGAAAACTGCTGTGTCCTTATCATAGGCTTTTGGGCTATTATCCCCAGTTTTGCTTTGATTTGGAGCATCACCTGATTTTTCCCCTGCACTCTTCTTCTTTTTTCCATCTTGCTTCCCCATCATCCACTCAACAATTCATAAAAAATGTTTGAGCCAGAAAGAAAACTAATACCTAATCTAACTACAGGCCTGAATGCTAAAAAACCAAGTAGCTGATCCAATTAAGTAAACAAGAAAACCAACAACTTATTGCAACCAAGTCCTTTACACGAGAAAAAGCAATCCAAGCCCAAAAGACAATTCAATACAAAACCTTCAAAAGGTGACCAGAATAATTCCAAAGAACTCTAAACTTCTAGCTTCCAATAAGTATCCTTTGAAACAGATCCTCACAATTCAATCGTGTATTAATACAACAAATCAGAAAAAGACAAGCATACCAGAAGTAAAGCAGTTTTCCCAGAAACGAATTCCACCCAAGACCTCCTATTGTGGGCTGAATTGCTATGAAAGAAGTTCAAAATCTGGAGCTACTCCCTTGAAGCTCAACTGGATTTTCTTTCAGCATAATTTCAAGACACCACAAACTCAGAACACGAATTCCCTTCCCTCTAAATCAGGATTTGTTACTGCCCATCCAATAATAAACAAATCCCAATTCAGAGAGAAGCAACTGACGCTTTGCAAAACCAAAATTGTCGTTCTTTTTTCAGCAGAAAAACAAGATTTTGGTGAGAGAGAGAGAGATAGAGAGAGAAACTTATCTGGGAAATGAATTCTCGAGAAGAGGCTCCGGGTTTCACAGGAGAAGCTCAAACGAGAAAATGAGAGAAAATCTGTGGCTGAATGGAATGTCAGGAATGGAAGGAAAAAACCGTCCAATGTCCGTTAGCTCCTTGGTGATGTGAAGAGAAGATTTTCACTGCTTAACGTAAACGCCACAAAAGCAGAGAAGATTCTGATAATTTTTAATTTCTTTTTTTGTGTTCATTAATATATTCAAAACTAAAAAGAATTAATGTTTAATATGGTGGGTCCCCCGTTTCCGTGAATTCCAAGTTTCTTGGGGATTTTCGTTTAGACATGGATCCGTTTGAAACTTGAAAGAGCCATCTGTTTGTGAGCTGCTTGGGTTTGCAGTTGGCTTCTGTTTGTTTGTCTGTTAGTTTTCTTCTACCTCTTTTTTTTTTTTTTTTTCTTTTTTTGTATTTGGATTGGGTGTATAGATTTTATGCTAAAATATATAAAATACAACAAACAAAAAAAGTCACCTTAACATCAGATTAAACACATTAATCTAGAAGATTAAAAAAAAGTAAGCATAAAAGAAAAATCTGGCACTAGTCATGTGACATGTCCAATAGAAAATGTATACAAGTGGGGAAACAGAGGGCATATAAAAAGATAATGTAAACAAACTGAAAAACAGAGGGGATAAATATTTAGTGGAATTTGGAAACCCATAGAAAATGTATATATTCTTCAATCAAGTGGTTGTGTGGGACCACTGTCATCTAGCTACCAATGACTGTTTGCCACGTGGCTATTTGAGCATGTGAAAAAAAGTATGGCGACAACTATTCAACTGCCAATCACAAAGCAAACTGCAGGGGGTAAGAAAGACAGCCTGTTCGGAAAACTGAGAAAAGGTGGAGTTGTCGACTTTTACAACGCGCGGCATGTATTCCAAGCCACCGGCCACCAGCGCCAGCCTTAATGTTTGTTTGTTACAATATTTGAGGATGACAATCACCAAGCCGAACCAACTAACTTGAATTTGGATAAATGCTAAAGCCCAACCCAATCCAACCTTCTAAAATAAGAGGTTGGGCTTTGCAGCCCTACAACAAGAACCGTACTGTCCACTGTGTCAAAATTACAAGTGAGCACATTACGCGGCGTCCATTTATTGGCTAGTCTGCGTGGAGGTGTTAAAACAACCACAACACTTTGGCTGCATCACTTATTCTTCTTCTTCTTTGTGTTCTTCGTCTTCTTCATAGACGTAGCAATAGCCAAGGTTTAATACCTCCCCTTCTCTAACTTCTCGTTGGGTTTTGAGACCATTTTTTTAAATCTCAAAAGGAACAAAAATATGAAGTTGGTAGTGTTTATTACTCAACTGTACGTTCTGTGCCACCTTGTCTTGGCCGATCAGATCTTCCCACCTCACCTAGGTAATTACCTACTTCTCAAATCCATCTATTTCCCTCTCATATTTGCATAATTTCTTTTTTTTCATTGCTGAAATTATCTAAAACCTATCTTTGTTTCAGTGCACCCTTCCTTCTTTGATACAAAATCATGTCTTGCTTACCCAATTTAAATAGTTTTTTTTTTTGGGTATCAAGGGGGCGGAAGCCCAGAATTTTAGTAAGTTTATCAACTACATGTATATATATATATATATATATATAAGCCTGTGTGTATTTGGTTTTTTAGTGTTACATCAATCGTTGTTAATCAGATGCTGAGCTTGAAAACATTGGTGGAATTTGAAAGTTGTTTGCACTTGAGCCTTGATTCAGAGGCTTAATGGTTCATATATAGGTTTCTGGGATAACGTAAATTTGACGAATTTTCAGCTCAGCTGTGATTATTAACGGGATGATCAATTTGTATTGCTATAGGACTGCATTGAGATTTCTACTGGCTTGGCAATACTTCAAATTAAACCACATTGAATTGCTTTAAGTTAAGCTTAATTATTTAAATTTGTACGTAAAAAGCCTTTGTCAATTAAGTTACAGCTTCTAGCTTAGTTTAGTTTGAAAGCAGTTGAAGGGGTCGTAAGCTTGTTTAGCCTTTAGTCTGAAGGGCCAAACTTTGTTGTCATCAATTAGTAGAGACTGGAATCGGGTTGAGAACGGGTAGTTTGTGGAAGGCACTTTATTGGCAAACAAAGTATCAAGGAAAAAAGCTTGAGTTGCCAAAAGGATTGTTCTTACATATGCTGAAGTGATTCAGCTGTAGTCAGGTCAGCGTTGAAACTGACTGTAGATTGTAGCATGAATAGAAATCTATGTCTGTGATTTTAGGACCTTTTGTAATGCAATCACGATCTTTACATGAGGATAATCATTTTGTTCTAGCTTTATTTTTAGCTATAATTACAAACTATATTTTATTTATCTGATTTGTTTGTTAAATTTGATATCTTTTACTGCAAAATAAATTTCTTTCTTCTTCTCCATCTATTGATGAGCAGGTGGCACATTTAGTCGCAGCTCTCGTGAACCAAAATACAAGATTGAATTCCATCCTGAAGACTCACCTTTTCATCCTGTAAGCTAAGATTGTATTTTT
This sequence comes from Prunus padus, assembly GCA_024362665.1. Taxonomy (NCBI): domain Eukaryota; kingdom Viridiplantae; phylum Streptophyta; class Magnoliopsida; order Rosales; family Rosaceae; genus Prunus; species Prunus padus. The sequence goes on along the minus strand of JANFAM010000007.1, from coordinate 21,868,582 downwards.
ATTTATTTAGTCTTACTTTCATTTATTGTTTGTTCCTATATGTATGTAGTTATATTTTGATGCTTTGAAACTTCCCCGCCCCAAAAGGAAAAAAAAAGGTTTTTTTTCTTTAGAATAAAAAAGTACATATAAACATTGATCCTCCACAAACCATGTTGATCTAATAATTGGGTACAAATGTTGCAGGAGGATGGTCAAGAGTCTGTGGTTATGCCAAATAACATTGGACAAAATTTTATATGTTACTTGCCTAAGGTGGAGGAAGCCAAGATTGGGAAGCAAGGCCTTCAGCATAATATAAGCAGCGTGATTGTGGAAACTGAGAAACGAGTTAAAATGAAGACACCAGATGAGCTGCTTGAAGTACTCAAGGACCAATGCTTTATTAGAGTAAGATTTGTGACATTAAAACTGTCTTCAATTCGTCCCATGGTTTTGTAGCACATAAATATTTTTCCTCTTACAATTAATTTAAAAAGCAACACATCTATTATTTTGATTTTTATAATTAGATCAAATCTGGTGAGGGCGCCTATGAGCAAATTCCCTTTACTGTTGCTCATAGTTATGTAACCTATAAAACTACCTTAGTAACCAGGTGATTATGCATTTACTGTACAGTATGCTAACATAACCAACTCCTTTATGCAGCAAGAGGGTTGGTGGTCATATGAGTTTTGCTATCAGAAGAGATTACGGCAAATTCATTTGGAAGAGGAGAAGGTATTCTCCCATGTCCCTCTCAAATGCTCACTTTAAAATATAATATACTTCTATTGTTAGTTCTTATTTCTGATGCCTCTTTTGAAATATGTTATCCGCAGTATAACTGTATATAATGAGAGGAAGAGAACTAATATGCCTGTGTTAATAAGTACCACATTTATCTAGATGGTCTTGGGCTTTAATGTAGTGTTGGCACACTGTATTTGATGCATTCCCGTAAGTGATTAACTACTTAAGTATTAGGGTTGGTCCTGGTTGGGTAATCCTGGCTGTTCAATGTGTTTCTGTTCCTCCATCCTTGTAGTGGTTATAGTGGTATACGTAGTAGTTGCTGTGGTACGTACAGGTAGTGCAGACATCGGTCAATTTCTTACATTGGTTTTCTTTTCCAATTTTTCAGGAATTAAAACCAGTTGCATTAGCATTATTATCGTCATCTTTTTAGATATTCTCATTTCTCATTGGAACACTTTCAGACATTGGCTATTTTCGTCTCTTATTACAGGTGGTTCAGGAATTTATTTTGGGTATATATGATGCAGAGGCCACTGCTGCTTTCAACCAGAATCTTTCTGACATATCTAGACTTAAAGATCCACGCTCAAAAGATGCATACCAAAGGTATGATTTTGTCTTTATGAAAATGCGTTAGATTGAGTACAGTTCATCAAATTGCATGGTTCATATAGGTATCATGCTCACCAATATACAAATGGGACTACTTGTGATCTTACAGACCAACAACGGGCGACTGAGGTATTAAGTTATTAATTTATATATATAATGTAGTTTTTAATTTCCTTTCGCATCTCTTCTTCCCGCCCTTACTTTGTATGCATTTGCAGGTGAGATTTGTGTGCTCAGAGGGCATTGCTATGATTAATTCAATTACAGAGATAGCCACTTGCAAGTATGCAGTTACAATTCAGTGCCCCACGCTTTGCAAGCACCCGTGAGTCTCTGTCCCTCCCCTCCCTCCCCCACTCTGTTATGTTTTGTGCACATCTTTTTTGTGGTGTTATGTTACTAGTAGCTCTAATGACTAGCTTTGACCCAACAGAGCATTCCTAGCAGAGAGACCAGTATGGCAGGCCATTAACTGTAATGTGCTTCCCAAGGTTTACAAGGAAACCAAAGCAGAGGAAGAATCTAATATTAAGCAGATAGTTTTGGTCGCAGACAGAGACAGTGAATCTCCATCTAATGATGTTTCGGATGAGTAACAATATATTGATTCGCAGAATCTTTGTGAATACCAGTGATGGTCAACCTAATGTATTCTTGTATCTTCTGATTTCTTTTGCATTTCTCACAAGATAGAAACATATTCCCATTGCCTCAACAACGTTGTTGTCCCTTTAGGAGAGATGATGTCTCCGTTTACTCTGCAGGATTTCGAAGAAGTTGAAGCTGTTGGGACCAAATAAAAAACATTACATATATTCCACAAGCCTTGATATTTATTTACCCTGAAGTTCAGTGTTTTATCTGGCCCTCTCAAATTCGTACACATGCCTTTTGCCCAAGAAAGCAAACCAACCATAGAAACCAATTCTGAAACTCACTTTTACCCCAAATAAGCAGCTTTCCGACATCAGAGATGGAAAAGAACTTACAACGTAAGGGCATGTTAATGTCACAGCTGGCAAGCCATCTCAAAGAAAAAAGTTTGTCAAAAAACAAGTTAGAATTGACATAACACAACAAAATGCTTTATTAGTTATACTAATTTGGTACTTAATCGATTTCAAAATATATTTTTTGGTTACAATTTCAAGATAACTTTCAATTTTGTACAATCTTACATTTAAAAACTGAAATCACATTCTTAATATTATGCGTAGTTTACTCTAAGAAATGGTTAGATAAAAACTAGCGATTTGCATTGAGGACGATTGGGCTACACGAAACGACATGTCATTGATATTAATGGGAAAAAGAAGAAAAAACATTGTTAGATGTCGTTGGGATAAACGACAGATATATAGCAGCATTAATCATCTGGAATGCCAATGGTAACTGTAGTGCCATCACCACAACTAAGTCTAACGCCTACACTGTTTTCATATATACCATTAATTATATATAATTTACATAGAATCTCCCTTGCTTATTATCAGAGTTGTGCTCTTCTCATTGGGAAGATGATGCTCTCTCACTATTTGCCTGCTGAATCCAGCAGAGCCAAATACTCATTTATGGCTTCACCTTCTTTGGTAACTTCAAGGTCATAGTCCGATAAAGCATCTCCTTGCGCAAGTTCTCCAGCAAGTTCATCTTCCATCTCAGCATCACGCTCTCCTACTTCACCAGCAGTTGAAGGACCTCCAACTTCGCCATTTTGATCAACGTTATTATTCAGCATTGAAACAAGAGAATTTGCAATGTCATTAGCAGCATCAGTCGGGATATTGTTGCTAGCAGCATTTGTGGGGTTTCCTGCATTTTCTGAGAGCAACTGACGCAATACTTGCTCCATCGTCCCCCCAGCAGCCTGAAAAGCTTCAACCACTGCATACCAAGTTTAACATCTGAGCCTAGCTACTTCTCAACCTCGTGGAATAGTAAGGAATTAGACATTACTTTCTGACGATGATAACAGTTTAGGACCAAGTTCGATAAAAATGAAATTGATGAGGGTGATTTGGCCAATATTAGCTCTAAATAATAACAGGTAAAGTCAGTATCTCAGTGAGATAGCGGGGTATCTAGGGAATCTAAATAGGAAACATAAACATAAGAAACCTCTGTAAAACATGCTAAAAACATGGGGTTCTGCTAACAGGCCTTTGACAAGTACCTCTTGATCTTTCGAAGCCCATGCCTACAAGCGCTTCAACTGAAGTATTAACTGCTTGGCTCTGTCGTTTCCTTTTCCTCGACTCAATATATACCTACAGGTCAGACAAAGTTAGTAATGTTGAAAATGTCTAATTAAATTAAAATAATAATTATATAGAAATACGGAGGTGACCTGTATGGAGGAATTAGTTTCTGGATTTGTCAAATCATCCAATGCCTTCTCAGCGTCATTCTCATTTCTTCTAAGTGCTTCAGCAGCAAGCTCCTTCTCAAACCTGCAAAGTCAAGCAACTCATAGAATAACCAATGACAGGGGCTCATGTTTATGGACATAAATTATCTTTGGGCAGACTGCCAGTGAACCATCATTTTGAAACAAGCATGTCCTTCAAATTAAAGAATGATGAACAACATGTCTTGGCTTGCTTACCCAATGGAGACCAATTGATTCAATTTCTGGATATCCACAGCTTTCTTCAAAGGCGTTGTCCCATACTTCTTTTGCTCCCTGCCAATTTGTTGGTTTAAGTACCAGTACGGACAGAAACTCAAAGAAAAATCAATCTTAGAAAGGCACCCACTTAATTTCATCTCGTCGCCGAATATCTTCTTCCCGTTTCTGGGCTCTCTTAGCCTTCTGCTCAACAAGAAAATCAACAGCACTAGAAACATCTTGATTGCTGATCCGCAATGCCCTTTTTGCATCTCGTTCTCTAAACCCCATGCTCATAACAAGTGATAGGGCTTCATCTGGCACCTGTAGCTGGTATCAACAACCAAAAATGTACTCAGGTGCATGTTGCAACATAGATGTAGAGAAGGTAGGTTACTTGGATCTTGTTGAAAACTACTGGCATCACCCAGAAAAGTGAGAGATCAGGAATATCAGCATACCACACTTCAATTCTGTGGAGATAAATAATTTCTTTTCTTTTTCGAATTAGAGCACTTTGCAGATGTAATTTCAAACATGGTGTGGCAGTTCAGAAATAATTGACTGCAAATTTTCAGTGCAACTTATGCATGCAGAGTTCCAAAACAACCTAGCCAGGCAAAGCTAATCCTTGTGTGCATAATATGTTTGGCACCTTCCTTGTAATTCAACTAACCTGGGTGAATTTTCCTTGTGCAGAAGCTAGCACCTTCCTTGATTTATCAAACTGACCACTGTGATACGCCACCACCCCTTCCAGCAGCTCCAGTCTCAAATATCTATGATGAGAAAACGAAAAAGTGATTGGACCAAAATTATCCTGAGGCGTGCCGAGGAACATTCAGATCAAATATGCCTAGCAGTAAAAGTACTCACAGTGCAAGCTCTGGGAAGCGGCCTGCCTGAAGGAGCCTGACACGAGAAGAGTCCTTTCCATGAGCTCGTTCAATTCCTTCTCTGGCTTTCTCAAGGCGAACTCCTGCCACTGAGAGCCAGCTGATGTCTCGGAGCATGAAATAGCACCAGACCATATCGATTTGCAGTATTGGAGGATTGTCAACAAGCTGAAAGCAAGTATGCGGTCAAACAGAAAAGGATATTATACAATGATATTGAAGTATATCTAAGAAAGAGAAATGAATCTTGATATATTTTAATGGTCAAAGTTACATGGAGGCCACATGGAACTTGACAACAATATGGCTCAAAGTGATAATGATAAATCTTCAATACGGCTCACTCACCTCTATAACCTTCGGGTCAGAAAGAGAGAAAGCCTCCTACAATAATGAAATACCACACTTGGATTAAGCAACACTCCTTAGTCACAGAATCTTTTCTGGCTGCATACTTCAATATATAATAATTTGTTTACTACAGAAACATGTCCAAAACTGATATAACTAGCATTGGCATGGCATAAGCCATACAACATGAGATATTAGGCAATCAAATCAAAAGATATCTTCTATCCCAGGGTTACAGATCATATATTAAATTATCAATTGCAACAGGCACTAGGAACTGACCTCTCCCATGGCAAGCACTTCTAATGCATCTTTATAATTTTGTCTTTTAATTAGTTGTTTTCCATTTGTATGAAGCATCAGGCCCATCATGATTGCCCTGACAAATGACAGTTCAAATCTTTAAAATTAAAATGTGACTGTATACCATTAAACTTCTCACAAAAAGAAGTAAGTGCTTGGATCAATTCTTGAAACGTAATTATCTATCATACCGCTGATCGGTCTCAGATCCCAACTGTACTTTCTTTCCACTTTGATCTTCAAGTACTATATTGAAGTCTTCAATCGGCAATGAACCATCTGCATGTCTCTTGGCCAATGCAGTGGCAGCTGCCCTATTAAGGTAATAGGTACATAACGAAGTTAAAAGTGGAACATAGACATAAACAAATCAATAAAATAGGCCAAAATGTGCTATGCCCCGCTGATATAACAATCGGGGATCATTATCAGTGCCAGACGATAGAGGATCACTAAGTCAATAACTTCCTTATTGAAAGGTATTTCACTACCTCTAGCTCAATCAAAGCTCAAAACTATTCACTATTTTACTAGGTCCAAACCTGAATTCTCAAGAATAAAGCTGCTTATATATCCCCAGAGCACTGTTTACAAACTCTATAATATTGATGCATCCAATCTGTAATTGGGTAATATGGAAGCGCATGACCTGAAAGCATAATGGTTACAGTTGCTGGTATTTGCGAGGGACTCATTAGCTTGGATAGGAAGAAGCATAAGAAGAAGAAGAAGAAGAAGGCTTATTTTGGATCAAATTTATCCCATTATCAGTACCAAACACCATAAAATCACAAAACTGAGATTCAAATTTTCTTTTTCACAGAGTCCTCAATAACCAAAGAAAGACAAGATGAAAACACCAAGACGGAAACAATCTTCAGAAGTTCACTGATATTTCAGTTCAGTTTTCGCATAAAAGTGCTTTTGCAATTCAGCTCCAAAATCATATCGTCCCTCTCCAGACCTTGATTTTCGTTTTCCATAAAAAATAACAAGACGAATTAAATTCAAACAGAATTTGCTCCATCAATCCGAAACAAAATACACGAAATAGATAGTTCGGAAGAACCAATAGCCAAACAGAAAACCACAGATATATAAAAACCGATTCACAATGAACGGATTCTATTATCAAATTAACTAATATAAGCACATTCTTCGTCAAAGGTCTGTGCTTTTATAAAAATTGAACAAACCGATGATCGAGAAATTAAAACGAACTGCAGAAGCCAAAAAGAAATAAAGTGAAAGACTCACTTGACTCGAGCCAGTCTGCGAGAGCGTTCGTCTTCAGCCAGCAACTCCTCCTTCAAAGACTTGCCCTCTTCAGCACATACCCGACTAGCAAGAATCTTGGCGTTGTTCTTGATACCCAATTGGGCCAACTTCTTGTTTCCATCGCCGTCTTTCAAGACTCTTCCTGCGCATATCAAATTGATTGAGTTGCTCTCGCAGTTTGATCGCTTTGCAACCTCTTCTCTCAACATGGGTACGGTCCAATCCTCCAATTCAACCTCCAGCACACCCGCCCATGTCCCTGCAATCTTTAGCTTCGCCATGAGCAACACAGAGAGGGCTTAGGACAATGTGGGGCTTTCGAAGAAGACGGAAACGGGGTATATAATACAGAGAATTTCTTGTTCATCAAGGCTTAAACTTTCCACCTTGGTTTTGTGTTGGAGCGGACAGAGCAAGTAGGACTCTATATAAAGATGGGACTTTACTTTGTATAAAGCTACAAATATTAGATATTAGAAGGGGGAAAATGAAATATTAAGAAGAAGGAAGAGAAAAAAAGAAAAGAAAAAGTTGGTCTTTAATTCTTGTATTTAAATGGACAGATGGAGAAGGTATATTGGTGTATTATATGCTTTCAGTTTTCATTCACAGTTTTAAATGGGAGTTTTTCTAAATTATAATACTCAGGGGTGGAGAATAGCAATAAGCACTAACAAGTGGCCGTTGGCAAAATGCTTGCTTTAGGAAGGGCCAAGAGGAAAGAAGAAAAGAAAAACATCATAGTGATCTGCACTTACAGAGTCATATGCTTCCCAAACTCTGCCTGTCAACATCTCTCACTCGTAGTAATCAAACTTCAAACTCCACCAGCAATGGCTGCCGGCGGCGGTGGCGGCAGAGCAGCTAAGAGCAACACCAAAGGCAAGGCCAAAAACAAGAAACGACACAACAAGAAGCCCCTCAGTCAACACCACCTCGTAAGTCTCGTAGCCACCGCCACCTCACTAGCCCACTCCTTCCTCTCCCAAAACGACCTTCTCCTTCTGCCCTCCCAAACCCTAACCCTAGAAACCCTTCTCGCCTCCACCTCCACCTCCCTCTCCACCCTCCTCTGCTTCCCGAACCCACCACCGCAACCACCACTACGGCCGCCACCACCACCACTAGAATGCTGGTTCAGCCGCTTCCTCTCCGCCACCTCCGCCGGCAGAAACTTCGACTCACGGTGGTCCCACACCTTCCGCATGTCCGAACACTCCTTCTCCATCCTCCTCTCTCTCCTCTCCCCATTTCTCAACTCCACAATCCCTTCAATTCCACCCAATTTCGTTCTCGCTGCTGCAATTTACCGTTTAGCCCACGGCGCGAGCTACAAGGCGGTGGGAAGGCGCTTCGGGCTCGACTCGGTGGAGGCCTGCCGAGCCTTTTTCACCGTCTGTAAGGCGGTGAGCGATAAATTAGGTAACTTGTTCGAGTTCCGGTCTGATATAGCTCGGATTGTGGGGGGTTTCGGGTGGCTTTCGCTGCCGAATTGTTGTGGGGTTTTGGGGTTTGAGAGGTTTGGGGTTGGTGGTGAAGTGTTGGGGCCAAATGGGTCTTTGTTGGTTCAGGCATTGGTGGACTCTGAGGGGAGGTTCCTTGATGTCTCGGCCGGATGGCCCAGCGCCATGAAACTCGAATCCATTTTCCGTCAGACTAAACTTTATTTGGGTGTAGAGGAATCTAGGGACTTGCTGAATGGTCCTGTTTATGAGCTTGGTAATGGCAAGGCCATTCCTCAATACATATTGGGGGACTCTTGCTTCCCTCTTTTACCATGGCTTTTAACACCTTATATAAGATCGGATGAGGCGGATAGCTTTGGTTCATTGGAGAAGGCGTTTAATTCGGTACATAGTCGCGCAATGGGGTTGGTTGACACAGCATTTGGGAGGGTTCGGGCTCGGTGGCAGCTTCTGTCTAGGCAGTGGAAGGAAGAGTGTGTCGAGTTTCTGCCATTCGTTATTGTTACAGGGTGTCTGCTGCATAATTTTCTCATCAAGTGTAGCGAGCCCATGCCAGATGACAATGTGAAGAGCTTAAGGGAGGAGGAGCTTCCTGTTTTCCATGGACAGGTGGATGAGAGTGGTGAGAGGATGAGGGATGTACTTGCCGCCCACCTGAGTCGGGTAAGCCTGAGAAGATGAATTCTTTGATTGCGCTTGTAGTCGCTCTTACTTGCTATGATAGATTAGCAGTGCTGCTTATTAGATTCTCGGGGAGAATTTTTGGATGACTTGGAGCCTTAACTCTTGATTGGTATGGTCTTGCTTCCACCGCATTTATGTATGTGCTTTTGTATGTAATGTCTTATTTCATCACTGGATGAAACTGACATGCATATGGTATGCATTTCTAAGTTTTGTGTAAATAGACAACGAAGACCATAAATGTTACGGCTTCAAGTAGTAGTAGTAGTAGTGTCATATTTCATCACTGGATGTGCTTATTCAATCAAATGTCTTTCAATGCTATGCTGGTGACATTGTTATCTTGTTTATGATAATGCTAATTATCTGTGATGATATGCCTGTTAGTTGGGCAAAATCAGCACAATTTTGGGATACATATTAGCATTTTTTGTGTTGAAATCTATTCTACTGTCTACTAAATAAGAACAAAGTTTGAATACATGTATTCATATAGGATTAAGGATTGCCTCTCGTATGGTGACCTGCTCAAACTTGTTAATGCTTCTTATTAAAAAGTTCATCCCTAAGCAATGTCATTGAAGGAGTGCTTTCTTTGGCAAATTGGGTGCCTTGATCCTAATTTGCATCTAAAATATGTTAAGCATCTGCATAATCAAGCTCTCAACCACAACTCTGTCTTGGAAAATTCACGCAGCCAAAACCCACAAAACTCAACGAGGAAAACATTAGTGTATGGAGTTACAGTTATTAAAAACTATACTATGAGGCTACTACATATATATTATTAACAGAAAATATTTGTACACAAATTAACAAAGATGATGTGCACTTATATTAGTTTGAACTTTGAAGTTGTAATGGTCAATATGGGGATACAAAATTTTGGTATGACCAGTCTGCTGTGATATGTTATCCCCTCAATCACAAACCGGCCAGATTCTAACAGCATCCTTTCAACTCCAACGCAAGATTAGAGGCATTTACATTGCTTATGTAAGTTGAAGGGTAATTCAGGTATAATCTTAGAAACTAAAGGTGCAGCTTTGCTGACCAAAGGCTTTAGTGGCACAGTTTAACCAGCAAGATAGAAGTCCCCTGAAGCCTGTCTGTGAGACTTCACCTCCCCGTCGTTGTAAAACTCTTACGAACTCATTTGCACTCAAATCACCATCGCCATTTGCATCGAACACATGGAATATTATGTCAATCACATTGTTAGGAACAAAGATTCCGCATACCTGTATAAGTAGAAGTTAATCATCATCATAATAATAATCTACTAATGATCAAAGAAGCTACCTAGAAATAAGAGATGTGTATGTTATGTACTTGGGAAGCGGCCCTTTGGAGATCTTTTTTCGTCAACACCCCATTCACTTCTCCGTAACTGAAAATGGCGAGAGAGAAGGACTGCAAATTCTTTCGAAGCTCTGCAAAATCTTTAAATTCCTTATATGTAATTTTTATGTCATTGAGACGTGGATCGTTGTCCAATTCGTCAACCCGATCAAGCAACTTGTTTGTATCACTGATATCAGCAGATGCAATCAAGGACAACGCGAAATCTTTAGCTGATATGGTTCCTTGTTCTTTGTAGTCGTAATGAGAAAACTCCAAGCGCAACATCTTTCAAATTCAGAAATAGATAGAAGAAAAACAAACAGGAAAAGATCAGCTGACTGCCAGAGGAAAAAAGTATGATAAAATGACAAGGCCCTAAAAAAACAAAAGACCACGTACTTCATCGTGTAAATCCCTGAAAAACTTAACAAATGTTTCATGTTTGAGACTTTTTTTGCCATCTTTGCCAAAGAAGTGCTCAAGTAGGCCTCCGTCTTCTACAGAAACTTTGAGCCTGTGGCCGTCCTTGTTTTGTTTGCTTTGAGATCTCATCAAAGCCATGACTTTATTAAACTCCTTCCTATCAATGTCTCTGTTAATAATACACGTAACAAGTTAGCTTTCTATCAGAATCAGCTACGCATTAAAAGATTTTTACTTATAACTTGACCAGAGAAGATGATAAAGAATGTAAACCCACCCGCTGTTGTCAAGATCAAACATTTTAAATGCCACCGTAAAGCTTGCCTCGGGGATGCTGAGGAGGGTGACGAAGAAGATGAACCTGATCACATTAAGAATGAAACGAGTATGATTTTTTTAGATCATAACAAGAAGTTTCAATTATAGTAATTGAGTGTTTTAGTGCACTACTCACTCGGGAAAAGAAATGAGGCCGTCACCGTCGGTGTCGAAAAGCATAAAGAATTTGGAAGGAGCACATTGCAACTGGCCAGGAACCTTCTCCCCTCTCAAAGAGCCCTCTCTGACACGGGTTGATTCAGAGGGAGGAAATACAGGAACAACTGCTCTCATCAAGTCTGCCGGAGTCATAAACGCCTCTCCTGCTGGGTTTTTAACCGATGCAAAGTACGCAAATACCTGAAAACCACAACACAAACATGTAGTGTTGCCCAACAAACTATCTAGTACAAATCTGACACCACAAACATATAACTTTGCAATAAATCAATTTTGTGAGGAGTGCATGCTGCATACCTTCTCAGGAGGACTTTGATCTCTGATCCGTTTTTCGTACATGAAGAAAACTCTTCTCCTATATGAATCTGAGACAAGATCTATTAGGGTAAATACCTTCTCCATACAAGTACCATTAATTACTTCATCATGCATACACAGATTAACCTAATATCTTCTACATGTATAGGATGTGCAAGACATGAAACTTGAATAGTAGGGTATTAAACAGAATAGAAACATGAGGGAAAACACGATCTATAGATCAAGTTAAGTTGAAGAAAACAATAAAACAAACAAGGTACCTCCAAAGAGGGAAAACTGAGCTTTATTTTGGTCATCCCCGATTGCCCATGCCGTCGCCTCTTTCGGACAATTATCAGCAAAAGACACAAAGGAGTTTGGATCCAGATAAGAAGAAGACCAATAAGAAAAGCCTATACTGGTCCCAAGAATCAGAACCCCTGAAGAAACCGATCTCAGGAAGAAATTAAAAGTATCTTCACTGGAGCCTGATCTGCTGTTGTAGTTGCCGTCGTAGCCAAACCTACCTACTGATGAGCTGAGTGAAGAGGAAGAAGAGGAAGAAGAAGGAGGAGAAGAAGAAGTTGGTGATGATGAGACAAAGGAAGGTTGTGATTTGTTGAACAACGGACGAGAGCTGAGGCGTTGAACATCAAAAACAACCCGGTGTATAGACCGTGAGGATTTCCCCCAAGAAAACATACTATGATTCTATGGCTAGGGTTCTGCTGTAATGCTGCTTGTTAATTCTAAGTTCTAACAACGTTACACACAGAAGGAATTAAATTAATTAGTGCGAGAGATTCTTCTTCTTCGTCTCAGAGGGTAGCTGAGGAGGTTATAATGAGGAGAGAGTGAGAGTGAGAGGGAGAGAGGATGGTACGGAATTGAATTGATTGAGTGAACGGGTACGGTTTTGGAGCGTGAAAGGCGGTGCCTCCTGGCTTTGACTGAATCTGCTTGTAACGGTTTTTTTGAAAGTTAGTTAGTGGTTGTCATGTGATTTGGGTCTATTTGCTTGTTTTCAATGGAACTTTCACACTTAGGTCGATCAGATGGTTACAATTATTCATGGATTTTACGTGATGTAGGACAAGATAGGATCATAGGAGTCTGAGTATAATAGAGAAAATTAAAGAAAATAAAGCGGTAGAGAACTAGCAAGAAATTACGAAAAATAAACCAAACTGAACCATTAATTAATTATGTCCCGAAAATTGTAGTAATAAGGTGTATCATTAAGATTTTTGGGTTGCTTGAACAAACTCAAGGAATATGATTTTTGGCAAGGTGTTAGATCTTATTTCCTTTTTCATTTTCTTTGTGGTTTAAGTTTTAGGATATTATGTAAATTTCCTAAACAATTAAGGTTTAGGTAACTTTACAGTTTTGATATTTCTTACTCAACTAGGTTTCTTAGTTTAACAACATCCCTCAAATCTTTGAAAGTAGAACAAGGATATCATTTTCCTAATATATATTTTACTTATTAAGGAAGTCATAAGAATATACTGGAGCCGACCGTTAAGATTTTCTAGGTTTACGGTGAATTCTGAAAATACTGACATATTTTAGTTTATGTACTTGGAAAGCTCATTATGTTATGTAAGCCTTTTTTTCTAATTTGTGATTGAGATTGCCCTTTGGAATCATTCATATGTAACATGTTTGATAAAGTATTGTTGATGAATATGTATTAGTTACGAAAGTTGCGAGAAACTTACAACTTCAGTAATAGCATATTTTTCTCACATATTCCACATACTGTTACTGTTAATTGGATTTCGATCTTCTGTAAGAAAAAAAGGAAAGAAAAAAAAAATTTGTCTGGACTCGAAGGCTGGCACAGGGGCAGTCAATTAAGATACAGCTCTTTGCTGCATTCACAGTTCAGGTTGATGGGGAGCCTTGGTTTCAGCAACCATGTACATAACACATTGGCTATATCCCATCATGGCCAGGTCTCTCTCTCTCTCTCTCTCTCTCTCTCTCTCTCTCTCTGGACAAAAGGATGTTGATTAGTTTCATGAAATTTAGGCTTTACTTGCGCTAGTTCCTATATATTCTCTTCCGATGACAACCAGTTTATAGATAAACCTTTCTCTTGTTTGTCATATTGTCTCATCTGGTTGTGGTGTGCAGGCCTTCATGTTGAAGAGGGCTGATGAGGAGCCACTTGGTCATGCAGCTGCCATCATCACTGATGTTGTTGAGAATGCCGAGACCAACCATGTAATAAGTGATGTGCAGAAGCGAGCTCTTCTTCAAGAAATGGTGCTGAGCTCTTCTTCAAGAAATGGTGCTGAGCTCTTCTTCAAGAAATGGTGCTGAGGCTGACTTAGAAGTTTCCTCTTGCTGCTTGCTGCTTCGATTAGTAATCAAAGTTTTGATTGTATCTCCCTTTTCCATCTTTCAGAAATATTCTCTTGGGTGTCTTGACACTTTGTTTGGAAATGCGACTCAAGCCTTGTGTGTAGAAGGGTGAATTGAAGCATGAATGGCTTTGTTAAGTTGGTGAGTCACTGCTCGGAGCTCATACGAGTCATATAAGGTGCTGCGGTTGTGCCCGGAGCTCAGCCTCCATAAAAGCAAATATATATATTTTTACATTTAAAGATTATGGCCGAGCGGCTATACTATTTCAATATATTTTAGTATTTAACGAGTATAGCCGGGCGGCTATACCTTTGAATATTTAAATAGTACAGCCGGGCGGCTAAATTGTTTAAATATGTTTAAATAGTATAGCCGCTCGGCTATACTTTGTAAGTACATTCGAATATTTAAATAGTACAGCCGCTCGGCTATACCTTTTAAGTATATTCGAATATATGGCTATACGTTTTAAGTATATTCGAATGTTTAAATAGTATAGCCGTGCGGCTATACTGTTTAAATATATATTTTAATATTTAAAGAGTATAGCCGTTCGGCTATACTTTTTAAATATATTCGAATATTTAGAGAGTATAGCCGCACGGCTATACTATTTAAATATATTTTAATATTTAAAAAGTATAGCCGTGCGGCTATACGCTTTAAATATATTCGAATACAATTAGCGCTCGAGAAACCCAAAAATAAAAAATTAAATAAGAAGTGGAGAAGCCATGCTTTCCCTGGATTTGGGTTTTGCTTCGATTCCTACACTCTGAACTTTCCCTCTCTGCTTGGATCAAGCTAAGGCTAGGGTTTTCTTTAATCGGCGCGATCCATCTCCATCTCCACGGAACGTCACTGTAAGTTCCCTTGTCATTTTCTGAAATCTTCACGGTTCAATGTATTTATTGATTATTATTTCAAAATCCAGACACACACTCATAGATATGTATTCGTAGTTACATATTAGAATGTATGTACGTATGTTATGCTTTGCTTTTAGACTATTCCTTTTGGTTTCTTAGAAATTGGAATAGAAAGTGAAGTATGAAGCGGGTTTTGTGTGTTGCTTTGGTCTCTAAAGATGGAGCCTGGAGGTGTTTTGTTTTTCCACAGGACTGTCATTTAAATTAAAATATCACTAAATTATGATACAACTGTGGTGGACTTCGTATTTCCTTCATGTTTACATGTATTTTGTATCTGGCTTTTATCTCTGAATTTTGATATGAAACTAAGTGCTTTGTATTTGGGATGATATTTGTTTTACTTGTGAAACGTTTTCAGTTTTTTATAGATTGAAGCGGTTACAGTAAGTAGCCCCTATCAAAAGCATTGTTTGACTTTGACTCTCTGTTGCACATGATGAATTAACTAGGATGATGAGTTGGGTTGTCAAATGAGTTTAAGGCTTTTGATAATGTTATTGAATGATGAAACCATATTGGAGGATATATGAGTTTGAGCCTAATTAAACTGGGATTGGGCAGTTTGATGCTTATGTGAATGTAGATCAAACAAATAGTCATTGAGGATGGATGATGATGGTGACATTGATATTTTTTTCTCCAATTGGAACAACAAGAATCCAACTGATGGCCTTTTTATTGTCTCTTTCCTTATCGCTGCTCTAGTTGGAATTTTGACTATAGCCAATGGAGGAGAAATATATTGCTGTGTATGCTTAAATTCCATGAGCCCTTCTCAAACTCTTGGGCCCTATGACAGCTTCAGACAGTTTTAGTCACCGTTGCAGTATTTGTGGTGCAGCGGCTCACCTAAGCTGCTCTTCTAGTGCGCACAGGGATTGCAAGTGTGTATCCATGATGGGGTATGAGCATGTGATGCACCAATGGGGTGTCCGTTGGAATGAGGTAACAGAGAGATCAAACTGATGAAGCTTCTTTCTGCAGCTATTATGAAGAGCCATGTAGTGGGTCTTTTCTTGGTGGATCCCCAATATGGTGCTGCTTGTGGTGTCAAAGACTGGTACGTGTGGATTGCCACAGTAGCATGTCCAATGAAACATGTGATATTTGTGATTTAGGTCCATTCAGAAGGTTGATTTCTATTCCCTCTTCATGTAAAGGAATTGAGCCAGACTTCCTCTGCTGGTGGATTTTTGAGCTCCATTACTCAGGGGGCCAATGAGATAGCATATTCAGTACGTGCAACTATTAGGAGTCAGAGCAACAAGTCCAAGCATGGAAATGAAACCTCTGTTGACACGGGAAATAACTTTAGTACTACTGGGGATATGTCCACAGAAAGCACAGCTGATACTCATCAAGCTGTTAATGGTTCTCATGAATTGAGGAAAACCATAATGGTACTGTAAATGTGGATTTGCAGCACCAAGATGGTGATGTAGATAGGAAATTGGATTCTAAGCCTAGTTTCAAAAGGAGCTCGTCAAGCAATAAGAAGGATGAGTCTCAGGTTTTAGGGATGAAACAAAAATACGAGTTGATTGATTTGTCACCAAGAGGAGTGGGGCTTAGCGTGCGAATTCACTGAGGCAACGATTGAATATTCTTCTTAATCCTGTTCAGGTTTGATTATTAGTTGGAAAAATATATTTGCCTTCTTTGTTTAGCCAAGTGAGGTCTTTAAGTAAGGTTTAAGGTTTAAATTTCTGTGGTGTAAAAAAGATTTCCCTTCTTTTCTTTTCAAATGAGCCAAGTAAGGTTAGTAGTAAGGCTTAAGGTTTAAATCTCCATGGGGTTGAAAAATTAAGATTTGCTAGTTTAGCCCCTTAGTGAAACAGGAAGTCCTAACAGTACGTTCTATTGCTATCAACATCACATGATGGGCTCTCTCCTCAGTTGATTTCTATGGAGTACTTGGTGAACCTTTTCTCTATTAATATTTGTGATATATCATATATTGTTGCTTAATTGTTGCATGTTTTTGTGTTTCATGTAGGTTTTTGAGCTGAGCTCAACACAAGGACCGGAGGTGCATCTTTATTTATTCAGAAAGGTGCCGCAATTCAGAGTTCTTGTTTGTGGGGGAGCTGGTACTGTTGGTTGAATTCCATAGAAAAGCACAACTTTGTGTCTCCTCCTCCAGTTGCTATTCTACCTGTCGGAACAGGGAATGATCTGGCTAGAGTTTTGTCATGGGGAGGTGGTTTGGGCTCAGTGGAGAGACAAGGAGGCCTTTGCACAGTTTTGCACCACATAGATTGCAGTAACCATTCTTGATCGTTGGAAGGTAGCAATTATAAATCAACAGGGGAAAGCAGCTCCAATCACCAAAGTTTATGAACAACTATCTTGGTAAGTAATCATATTACCTTGTGATCATCTGGTTTATAAATGGGATAACTCAGAGTAGTTAGTTGGAGTGCCGTATTTTGGTTGGATTTTTCTGGTTCTCAGGTTCTTAGTATGTCTATAGTTATTGACTTATGGCTTCAACAAAGTTCTCAAATCAGCTCACATTAGTTTTGTACCCCTAGTCTTACTCGGTTGTATTGGGTCAGTTATCAATTGGTTTGTTGTTTATTATGAAAAATATTGTCAATGGGTTTGGCTTTACATCTTTACTGTCTTCTGATTTTTCAGTCTGTATAAATAAAATACTGTTACTGTTATTTGGATTTCTTCTGTAAGAAAAAAAGGAAATAAATTTTTTTTTGTCTGGGGCCTGGTTTCAGCAACCATGTACATTGGCTATATCCCATCATGGCCAGGTTCTCTTTCTCTGGACAAAAGGATGTTGAATTGTTTCATGAAATTTAGGCTTTACTTGCGCTAGTTCCTATAGGTTCTCTTCCAATGACAATCAGTTTATAGATAAACCTTTCTCTAGTTTGTCATATTGTCTCATCTGGTTGTGGTGTGCAGGCCTTCATGTTGAAGAGGGCTGATGAGGAGCCACTTGGTCATGCAGCTGCCATTATCACTGATGTTGTTGAGAATGCTGAGACCAACCATGTAATAAGTGCTGTGCAGAAGCGAGCTCTTCTTCAAGAAATGGTGCTGAGGATGACTTAGAAGTTTCCTCTTGCTGCTTGCTGCTTAGATTAGTAATCAAAGTTTTGATTGTATCTTCCTTTTCTTTCTTTCAGAAATATTCTCTTGGGTGTCTTGACACTTTGTTTGGAAATGCGACTCAAGCCTTGTGTGTATATTTGAAGATGTATTTTAACATTTAAAGAGTATAGCCGGGCGGCTATACGTTTTAAATTTATTCGAATATTTAAATAGTATAGCCGGGCGGCTATACTTTTTAAGTATATTTTAATATTTAAATAGTATAACTGCCCGCTGAAACGTATTTAAAGAGTATAGCCGCGCGGCTATACCGTTTCAGTATATTTTAATATTTAAATAGTATAGCCGCCCGGCTATACCGTTTAAATGTATTTTAATATTTAAAGAGTACAGCCGTGCGGCTATACGTTTTAAATATATTTTAATATTTAAACAGTATAGCCTATACTGTAGTATTTAAATATGTTCGAATACAATTCCCTGGGTTTTGCTTCGATTCTACACTCTGAACTTTCCCTCTCTGCGTGGATCAAGCTAAGACTAGGGTTTTCTCTGATCGGCGCGATCCATCTCCGGCCGGAGATAAGGAAAAATAGTATTTGTTCTTGGGTGGGGTTGACAAAACTAAATGGTCTTAAAAGAATATTGTAGATTTTGTAGTAGGTTGTTAAGTGAAGTCATATCTCTTTTACGATTTTGGGAGACAGACACAAGATCACGAGTAAAGTGAGCAGGTAAAATACTAAACAGTGAGGCTAAAAGTGCTAGGGGCCCCTGAAATCTGATGCTTTGAACTTTGGTCTTAATGGTTTCATAAAGGGGCAGTAGGTCATCGAATTTAATATGCTATCTGCTCCCTTAATTTTGGGTCCCTAATTTCTTACCAATCATTTAGTATTTACCTGCCCACTGTCACACTCACACTCAAACTCTCTGCAACATTTACCCTTTGCTGCCTCACGTAAGCTTCGTCTCTTACCTCAAACTTTTAACTTGTTCAGTGAAAGAAACTCATTTGGGATCTTTAGAGCACATGGTCGTTTCAAGTGTTGATGTCCAGGATATTGCTAATGTCACAATCAGTCCCCAACAACCACTCAAAATTTTCACAGAGAGAAATTAGAGGGAGGGAGGTAGGGAGGGAGGGAGGAGGCCCCCATTAACTTCCAAAATGAATAGCAACTTACCCACCACATTAATTAATTGGGGTTATCCGTTTTCACTTCCCTTCCCTTATCATCTCCTTCCTCCCTTCTTATAATAGTATTTGTATGTCTCCAAACCACAACCTCACCTCACATATATAATTTTTGCATCACATAACATAACAACATCACTTTTATATTAGTTCTGTCTGATGGACTGGTTTTCATGGCTGTCAAAAACTGGCCTTGATCCGTCGCTTATCTACGAGTATGGCCTCGCCTTCTCTCGCAACGAGCTGCAATTGGAGGACGTGAGTTACTTCGACCATGAGTTTCTGCAGAGCATGGGGATTTCTGTGGCCAAACACAGGCTAGAGATTCTCAAGCTTGCCAAGAAGGAGAGTAGTGGATTAGGAGGCCACCCAAGGTCGCTTTCAAGGCTAAGCTGGGCGCTTATCAGAACCAGGAAGTGCTTCAGCAAGTACTTTAACAAGTGGGTTTTTCACGAGGACCTGTCTCTTAAGGATGCGGGTGAGGGGGCAGCTAGGTATCAAGACCATTGGAGAGGAGCTTTGTTGAGGAAACACAAGGCGACTGTGACTGGGGAGGCGAAGGAAGAGAAGCCAGTAATGCTCAAAACTAGAAGCATAGCACTTTCGGGACCTTTGGATGGGAGAGTCCAAGAGAGATTGATGGCCAATAATAATAAAAATAGGAGCTTGAAGCTATCTGGGCCGTTGGATGGAAAGGTTCATGAGAGGTTGATGTACACAAATAGGAGCCCAAGACTTACAGGTCATTTGGATGTGAATGGAAGGGCACCAGAGAGGCTGCTGGTTGAAACTACTAGGAGCCCCAAGTTGTCTGGGCCTTTGGAGGGAAGAGCACATGAGAGGCTCATGGTCTCAAACAAAAGTCCAAGGCTGTCTGGTCCTCTGGATGGAAGACTTGTTGTGAGCCCAGAGTTTTGCACTCCATATGAGAAGGAAAGGGTTGAGGATGTTGATTATCATGATGATCATTCACTTTGGACTGCACTGTTTCAGGATATGAAACCCACTTGAGAGTTTTTTTTCTGCACTCTTAATATTTGTAACAATTTTTGTTCATGTGAAAAAGGAAAAAAGAAGAAGATACATGTTCAGACAGAGTGCCCTGGAAATTGACCCTTTTTTGTTGTGTTCCTTGAAGTTCGTGGATTATTTCCTCAGTATGAGGCACTCTCATTTGTCTTCAGATGGGAAAGAAAGCCCTAAATATACTTTACTGGTTGATTTGTCCAATGTTTATTTGTAATTTCTTCACTTCAGCCATGTATGTATGCCTTCATTGGGGCAAATTCTGGGATGAGTTCCTATCATCTATAAATCTGTGAACTTGATTGCATTGGATTGCAATCGGGGCTAGCTTTACAGCAAACTTCCATGATTCAGACAGACTCTTGTTTTGCATCGATGAGATTTATACTTTTGCATTAACTAGCTTCAACAACACACGGAGAATAATTGCCACCCAACAAAATATTAAACACTACAACATATTCAACTGTAATATCTATCCATCATCCACTTCCAACCAAGCAGCTAAATTCATTCAATCCAAACAATTATTGAAACCTATAACTGAATTTCGTAATTCATCCCTGAGAGACATCATGCATGTCCTCATGATGCCAAAGGAACCCCTTATAGGTATCGTGGTCTTCACTGACACCGGAGGGCAGAGTGTTGTTGGTTCTATGATAACTTCACCGAGAAGGCCACAACATCGACTCTTGACGCATTTGATGTTGAAGTAAATGCCACAACTTTCTTATCTAATTTACTGCTCAGTACTTACCATGTAGTTCATAGGAGGCACTCAAGAGCTAAATAAAGTCTCAAACTGCAGCTTTGTATACAGCACCTGAAATATTGCTATTACTATTGTAACCAACAAAAGTACAAATAAGCTAGAGCCTTGGCATGCGTTGATGCTATTGGTGCCCAAACATGGACTGCGTTGATGGGAGTTCCGAGATATCCAAAAGTTCTACCAATATGCGCACGACCTTCAATGAGTATGTAGGATGGCTCCTTGGACAGTTGAACTTCCACTCACCACACATTGTTCTTAATGGTTTGTACTTTGCGGTACCCTGAAGGAACCCCCAGCATAAAGCATTTGGTAAACAGGCTTTATCCTTATAGACAGAACAATGCTCAAGATGGTACCCACGCCACAGACAGCTGCCAGAACAAGGAAGGTAAGCCTAAAGCAATTTGGACCCAAGCAGGAGACATTTGTCCCATAGATATTACTCCCGTGTTGCTTCGCTGCTTCATTGTCATATACGTACCCTGCTAGGAGACCTGAAAAAAGAAATGCGCCTAGAGGATTCCCTAATGACATGAAATTGTAAAATATGCCAAAATGCCTCAATCCAAAGAGTTCCGAGACTGTTGGAATCATGATAGAAAATTGGACTCCATAGCAGATTCCAAGTAATGCAGTTGCAGCATAAAGGGTTCCACTGATGGCAGAAGCAAACAGCAGATATGTACCGATCATTATAATTTGAGTGCATGTCATCCAAACTGTCCGAGGGATTGTTTTTGACCTGCAAAGAGAAGTTTCTCTAAATCAAAAGGACCTCCATTTAGATGTTGGAACAACATAAAACATCAAGCATATTAATGTAGCATAGCTAATTTCACAGAGAGGACAATTAGCAGAGTCTGGTTTATTATTTTAAACTTCACTATTTATCTATAGAAGTTCTATCTAAAAGAAACGTTCAACTATCTGTTTATGGGGACAAATTACAAGGTTGAATTGAGAGTTCTGAATTTATAGCTGACTAAATTGACTGCATTAATAACTGAGTTTGCCTCATTGCCGGTCTGTTTCATATTCTTGAGGGTCTCACAAATATCAAATTACTCAAATCACAAACATTTCAACAACAGTACTTCTCGTATCCCTTAGTTTACAGTTGATAATTGGTTTGGATCAAGAATGATGTGCTAACACACACTTACCTGAAGATTAGCCAAAAGGGATATATGTTTACTGACCTGACAAAATGTTCAGAAACAACTCCTCCACCAAGACGACCCACAAAATTGCCAAAGCTGAAGAGAGACAGCAAGATTGTGGTATCACGAAATCCTTGTGCAATCCCTATTTGGGCTAGATTATTGAGAACAGTTACCCCAGAACCAACCCCTACAAAATAAACCACGAATAGGAGCCAGAAGTCAGCCTTGACCACAGCTTCACTAAACTTGAAATCCTCCCCTCTTTTGGGCCTTCTCTTTCTCTTCACTGCCCCCTCACCCTCTGCAAGAAGCATAGCTACATCAGATGAATCATCACCTTCACTTGCCAGGCTTGTTGTTGATGGAGATGGTTTCAGCAGTGGTTCTGTTTTGTCTGCATTGCCTTCTCCATTATCCAAGCCTTCCGCATGGTTCAAACTATCAGAAGACCTAACTGTTTGCCCAAGCGTCCCTGATTTGCTGGCTCTGGTGGGATACAATGTCATTTTTACAGGAATTGCAAGTGGGGCCATGAGAAGCAGAACCATTATGACAACAAAAGTGTTGGTAACTGTAGCACTTAAGGTAAGGACATCATCCAATACCGTAGTTGTGAGAACATAAAAGCCAAGCACAACGCTTGCAACTTGGATGAAAAGAAAGTGGCCACGCTCTGCAGGGTCTTCACTAGAAGCTGGAGTACAAGGCCTAACGAAACACATCATGATGAAACATAGAATTGGAATCCCAAGTACAAGGAAGAGTAGAAGCTTAGAAGATGAATTACGAAGCAAAACGCTATAAATTTCCGTAAATACAGCTGCGATGAGACACCCATAACCTTTTAGAATACCATCAACCGTGCCACGACTACGAAGGACGTTTCTCATATTGGTTACAAGCACAGCCGTGGTAAACCAAGCATTACTATTAGTGGCAACACAAAGGGCAATCCATAAATGCATTACCAAAGAAAATTCAAGTTAGAATTTATAATCTTAATTCTTTATTCTTAGAAAGTTTCTGTATTTGCAGATACACCATATCCATCCAGAATCATTTAATTGGATAATCAAATCTCCCAAAAAAAGAAAAAAAGGAATGGCCAAAAGAAAGCTGCTTGCAATTTACCAATCAATCTGAGTTTCTTTAATGGAATAGCATTAACCAAGAAACCCCGCAAGGTCAGATCAAATGCAAGCACACCAATTTTTATCAACCAATTCGTTCAAAAGTTTTAGAAAGTATTAACAGTTTAACAGGAAAGCATGTTAATAATAACATCATCAATCCCATAAAGAAAGCTAATAATCTTCAGAACTAATTCCAATTTAACATATCACAAGTGGATAACTCTTGAATTGTAATTGGTAAAAAAAATATTTAACTCTGGGTGGTGAACTCCATAACTGTTTTTTCATTTTTCAAAGAAGAGGAAATTCCTAGTAGTGTCTCAAAACGAAAACAATCTGGAAGCAAAAGTCGCTCTATCAAAGTCAAATTCAAACATCACTAAATCGTACATGATAATCACTGAAAAAAAGAACCCATTAAGCCATATTTGCAAGCAATCAGATGAGCAAAAGGATTGAAAGAGAGAAAGAAAAAACATACCAACCAGTAGGGCAGAGGGTGAAGTGTGCGGCTGACAGCAAGCCAGAGGACACCATAACCAGAGAAGCAAGCGAGAGCACCAATCAGAAGAATGAACCAAGGCGGGAGCTTGTTGGATGCAATACCTGGAATGAGACCAACGTTTTCGCCTATGTCATTGGCCACACCAAGCATGGTCAGCTGTTGCTGGTTGAAACCCAGAACCGATTTCAGCGAGTGAGAGTAAAGTGGAAAAGTGTAGGCATTGCCTGCTGCTATTTGGACCCAAACTGCTGCTCCTAATCCCACCCATGGCGGTCTGGTCCCTGCTTTAACGGTCACCATGGATGGAAGCTGGTAGAAAACTTAGCTCAGACAACAACAACAAGAAGCTGCTAATTAAAGTTTGTGTTGTTGCTGTTGAGAGTTAAGAGGATAGGAAAGAAGAGGAGATATGTTGGCAGGGCAGTTGTCTGAATCGATTATCTGGGTTTGTTGTAGAAAGAAAGATGAACCAATGACTTGGCGTTTTCCATTTGGGACTTTCCTTCGGTTTTGGTCTATTGACTCTCTCTCTCTTCCTTCCATGTGAAATTTTATTTTATTTTTTAATATTTATTTGTGTATAGTTATTAGATAATTATAGCGAAAAAAGAATGAAGCCAAATTGGCAACTGTGGCCGAGGAGGATCAAGCATCACGATTTTACTTGCAAGCAGCAAAGCATCGCCCTGTGTCTGTCTCTGATCCTCCTCTCTCCTCTCATCTTCCTATCTCTGACGCAGAGGAGACGAACGGGTCTTGCCACGTGACAAGGAGAAGGAGCTAGCTAGGGCCGTGTCACCTGATTTGTGGGCCCTACTCGGTGAGTCATTTCGTTTCCAGTTGCCCAAAAGTAAACAAACTGGGCCGGTGCTCGGGAAAAGCGTGGCTGTGCTTTGCTCCTAGCAGGCCACGTGTGTTTGGAGCCGACTATTTTTATTTTAGTTTCAAACCCCCTCTCAAATCGCATGTCTATACTCGTCTAAACCAGTTTTTTTAATCAAGTAATCACTTTTCTCTGAGTTGAAATAAATAATAATATATTGAAGACAAGTTTCGGAGTTTTAAATAAATAAATAAATTTAGTACACATTATGTAGTTTTACTCTTTTTTTAGAGAATTGATTTTTTCAATCTTTTTTTAATCCATTTACATTCTATTTTATAATTAAAAATGAAGTATAAGTAGACAAAAGGGAGTAGGAAAATCATCACCCTTTTTTACCCTATGATTGTATTCACGATGCAAATTTTTTAAGTGAAATTCTACTCTTGTTCTTAATTGTCACGTTTGGGTTGTGGATTAAACTATTATGGTTATCCATTGACATGGTACACATTTTATGATATTTGTTCAATACAATATCTTTTCCAACATAAATAAATAAATTTATTTGGGGTGGTTATGAAGAAGGGCAAGTTAGTCTTTTCAGTTAAAAAATAAGTGATAGGGTTTCCCTAAGATTAAGGAATTCAATTGTTGTGCAAATGTCACTAAGACTACATGGCATATGATTCAGAAGAACAAGTAATACCATAACGTCATAGGATGATGATTATATATATATATATAAAATGTCACTGAGACTACATGGCACATGATTCAGAAGAACAAGTAATACCATAACGTCATAGGATGATGATTATATATATATATAAATGTCACTGAGACTACATGGCACATGATTCAGAAGAACAAGTAATACCATAACGTCATAGGATGATGATTATATATATATATAAATTCTCCTATGCGGACATCCGACGTTTTTATCGTGCGGAGGCCGTGTATTTTGCACTACTCCTTACTTTCCTGCTTATTTACAAGGGCATCCGCACGTTAATACATCCAGGATAAGAGAATAACTATATATATATATAATAGGAAAAAAAAAGGATGGGCCATTGGACTTGTTGTATTTGGAGAGTGTGATTGTTACAAAAGTTTCAGTTACTAAAAAAGAAACTAGTGCATAGCATAGGATGATGATTATCCGTCATGCATGTAGCCCACAAGTAGAGATGTGGGTGGCCCATGGATCATCAGTCTGTCTGGTTCTTCTTGCTTCCTTCCAAGTTCCAAGTTCTTTCCTTCCAAATTAATTAAAGAAGAAGGAATGCAGGGAGAGAGAGCATATTCTTTGAATTTGAGCCCACGTTGCCTTTATTTATATGATTCATTGATATGGCAGGCAGACAGAGGATCACTTTTTTTTTCTCCAAAGAAGAAGGTGACTGACAAGATAACAACAGAGAGAGGGCTCACTGACTTGGCCAACACTCACAGCAAATTTTGAACTTTCCACTTCCAAATAGCAATTAATTTATGTGACCTTTCTCCGCCAAACTTAGGCTACAAGTCCTCCTTTCCTTTATTATATACTACTTGTACACTAACATTTCCCTTTTTCTGGAAAGCCAACATATTATGGGGGAATGGGCTTCTTTCTGGTTTGGTTGCTGCGAATAGGTAACGCTGTTTTAGGAAAGGCTTCATCTCTCTCTCCTTCTATCTCTATGTGAGCCCGTTAAGAAAAGGCCCAGCTGCTATTAAAGGAGGGGTGAGGCTGTGGCCTCATCATGATTCAAGAACTCATCAATATAAAGGAAGCACTCGAACGAATGAATGAATCCCACACAGTGTTATAATGCGATCCAGCTACATTTTGATTGTCCATGGAATTTAGGTCAGCTCCATCAGTCATCTTTCTTTCTTTCTCCGCATCTCTGCAATTCATTGCTCGGATGTTGTTGACTCCGCACCCGCACGGGGCCTCACCCCTCCTACTTTTGCCTACAAGATCACTAACATCTCACAGATTAGACTCTACTCTAACCAATCAACCTTTTAGTAGATTATGAGTGGGTCTGCCCGTCCTCCTAAAATCAATAGCATTTCGTTGGAATACATCTTGTCTCTACACCTTCCTAAAAGTAATATATTTCAATTAATTCTGTCACTTAACTAACGTAATGAATAAATTTGACTTGATTTGTTAACGACTACAAGTACAATGACGAAATTTGGAAAATTAAAATTTTGATGACCAAATTTAAGTTTGGGCTTAACTCCAGTAACAACAAATGTAAGTATTCCTTCCTTATAAGCTAATAAATAAATAATAAAGGAAATGAAAAATAGGAATAACATTTAATGAAAAATAGAAAAATAAAAAATAAAGCATATTTGAAATCCAACAAACAGGTACTCTAAAGAGCAAGCAGAAGGGCAAGCCTCCGACCTTTTGGATGTGGGGACACCTCATGATATTTACCCAAAAAGAGCATAGAATGGTGAACTGAATAGTGAATTGGCATGGTGTCTTGTCATCAAGCTTATCCAGTTATATATCTTCTTCTTTATTTGGGTCCAAACTTACCTTTCAAAGAAAATAACGTTACGATAACCTAAGATATTTGCGCAGAGGCAGAGGCAGAGGCAGAGGCAGAGGCCCCACCCCACTAAGAAGCAGTACAGCTGTTTCTGTTGTGAATATATATATATATATATATATTACCAACAGTATCCTCTTCTTGCGCGCACCAAGTTACAACAAGGAAACACAGAAGATTAATAAAGGGTTTGCTACAATTACAATACCAAAAGGAAATCCCAAAAGGCTAGCTGCTAAATAACTCAAGTGCAATTCCTATGCTACAAAAGTTTATAAAACCCAAAATATTTTGCCTAATATATGGGTGGGCACTGGGCTGTGTGAATCTGTGATGAGTTCAGATCTTCTGTTCCTTTTTTCTCCTATTTCTCTATATTCCCTCCTTATTCTTCTAACACTTGTCTTCTCCTTATTTTTTTATATTTTATTAGTTAACAATGTTAACGTAGAGTCTTGGGATCCAAGGATTCGTGATCATTCACCGTTGAATTTAAATCCAACGGCCCAATAGATTTTCTTAAAATGAGTGTAAAAGTAGGTGGGCCGTTAGATTTAAATCCAACGGTGGGTGACCACGAAATCCTTAGACCCTAGGGGTCCAAAAGATCATGACTCTGTTAGAGTAATAGTTAGTGAGAGGATATGTGTTAGAAGAATAAGGAAGGGACAGAGAGGGAGGAGAAAAAAGGGACAGAAGATCCGAACCCATCTGTGATGTGGCCTCATGGCCCTTGTCCTTATCCCCCACCCCTTACGGAAAATTCTACCACTTTGAATTTTGCAGACCAAACATAGGAAACAAACAAATGTAACAAACAGAAAAAGGAATAGGATCACCATCCATGATCCATCGTCATTCGTCACCCTCCAACACCCCCACGTGGATGGTACATGCACCATGGCGTTGGCGTGATGGGCTTTGTCATTACCCGAACCCGAACAATACTCTTGGGCCCTACTCCGTGGACCCACCCACCCATATGACCCTGAACCTGACCCACCCACTTCCTCTTCCAATTTGCTTGCGAGTTGCATGCACAACCACAAGCACATTGCACATACAATACATGTATTTCCAACTTCACTTTCTTCCCCTGTCGATCCTTTAATGGGAAACCAGAACGTGAGATATAGAATTTTACTACATCTCTCCATCAATTCATTTTGCTTTGCATTGCACCACTTTCATATGAAAGAAGATTAGGGTTGGAATCTGACACGTAATGTCTAGTGTGCAATAAGTACCTAATTACACATATGCAGGTGCAGTGCAGCTGCTAAAAATAAACAAGCAGTGCTATATAAAGTCACACAACTGGCAAAACTAAAATACAATTTACAAAGGCTCCTTCCCATTCCAAATTCCAATCCATGCCCAATTCCCTCGCGCTTTTGTGGCCCCTTGTACTTGTGGATGTGATGTGACCGAATGCCACTTATATAATTGAAGCTAAATTCATTTCAATTTTGCTAAAACCAAGTTTGAACGTTTATCTCAGCACTAGAACTTCAAGAAGACACTGGCCAAACAAAATACATAAACACCAGCTCCCCTAGCTATGTCAAATCAATCCCTTCCCTTTCTTTCCCTGCGCACCCATGCCCGTGACTACTTATACTGGGCTTCTTTATCAAAACCTTATCTTCCACACACAAAAAGACAAATGGAAATAAATTTATTTTGCTATCTTCGACTAATAATATAATGACATGTGAAATATGTGTTATTGACCTAAAATTTAAAAAACTCCCTTAACACAAAATTTTCTCCGGGTGGGGACCGCTAAAGACCCTTTTTTCTATTGTTATTGGATTGATTGGATTGGATGAAGATGGATGAATGCGATAATACACACAGTTGAATTTTAAGCAGCTGTACTCCTTTAGGCTATGGGCCCCTCATTTTTGGCAAGTGCTGCTTTAATTAATCCAATTCCAGCCCAACTTGTTTTAGGTCCAGTCGTCTCGCACATCGACTTCCCCGTAATTATTAATTCCGTCATCCGTCACTTTTTAATATTCCCAAAGAACAAAAGAAAAAGAAAAAGAAAAAGAAAAAGAAAAAAGAAGAAGAATCAAAATTATAAGTTGAACCGATTTGATTCCAAACAATTCTAAAAAATATGTGTTAAGGTCGGAGGGAAGGTTACTAGCACTCCCTTAATCATTTTGGCATCTTTTAAATTTAAAAAAAGGACTGGTTCATCGTCATCGTCCATAATTATGACTGACTGATTATAGCAATTTTTAATGTTCTGTTCCTCTGTCGCTTCACATTCCTTCTATTTTTCATTTATAATTTAAGTTAATTATACTGTTCATATGTTTTAGAAAGACCATTCCAATTATTTATTTTAATTCATTAGATTCGTTTTAGTCCAATAATCCTTCCCTCCAAAGGGCATCTAATTAGCATTTTCCAGTCCAATCCAATCGGTGCGAATTCCACTGAGATCTACATACCTGAAAGAAAAAGAAAACAAATGAACAATTAATAAAAGAACGAAAAAAGAAACAATAAATTCATAACAAACCAACTAACCTCCGATAGCCATACGAATCCAGGACCTGGTACGGGGTAAACGGAAGTAACGTACGGTCAACCCACAATATAGCACACAAGACGCATGATGATACATATACTCCTACCGTCACGGCAAAACGGATAACGGAACACGTCAAAACTAACGGAGAACGCACACGCTGCTGATTGAATGGCTAACGGAAAACCAAACCGGAGAAGTTGAAGAAATGGGCTCAACTAACTAGTAGTGCCAATTGCCAAACCCAAGCCAAGTAATGAAATCTGCTTGCTTCGAATTTAATTTTGCCTGCTAAATTTATGCTTATATGGAAGTTTAATAAGGTCCCAGAAAGCTTGGAGCAGCCAACAATGGCGCGCCACTCATACAAATATATGCGTATTTATATATACACAGTCATAGCTAGGTATCGTATCGATTCATATCATCATATTCCCCTAGCTGTAGAACTTCGGTCACCAATCGATCAGATCACTCACACTTTCGCCGGATCCTGACACTTCATCGCCCCCGAGCGTGGCCTCACCTCGCCGGAAGATCTCAAAGGATGTGCAAGAAAAGCTCAGGATCTAAAGGACTCAAGTTTCGATTTTAATTTCAAAATTAAATTTTCCAATTACTCGTGTGACTTGGACATGGTGGAGAGCCGGCTGGGCCTGGGCCGGAAATCGGCTCTTCTCCTTTGGCTGTGGGAAGAGGGGCGAATCAGAGCTGCCAAAGCGCGCCGCACCAGATCGCC
The DNA here is from genome assembly GCA_024362665.1 of Prunus padus. NCBI lineage: Eukaryota > Viridiplantae > Streptophyta > Magnoliopsida > Rosales > Rosaceae > Prunus > Prunus padus. The sequence continues at coordinate 21,838,221 of JANFAM010000007.1, read as the reverse complement.
TTCGACTCCGCCGATTCTCACGAGCGAGTTCGTCATCGCCGATCTCCGCGCGTTGAGGCGGTTCTGCGAGTAGGGCGGCGAAGCGGTCACGTGGGAGCCGAAGTTCTTGTGGAGGCTGCAACGGAACGAACCGGGGTGATTCGTAGGGGAACACATACAGGTGCGCTTCTGGTTGCTGATCTGACGGCTCTTCACGGCGTTGTGGTGGTTGCCGTTGCCATGTGGAGTGACAGAGATGGAGCGGCTCGGGGAGATGGGGCGGTCGAGGGAAAAGCGTACGGACTGGGCGGAGGGTGAGGAGCTGGCGAGGTTGAGGCGCGTGGGAGAGGCGGCGCGCTGGAAGAAAGTGGAGGAGCGGGAAGAGAAGCTGGAAGTGGAGGAGGCGAAGGCTGAGGAGGACGAATACTGAGTGTTGTGGAATCGTCCAGCGGGTGAGGCGGAGCGGATGACTGGCCCGCATGATGATCTTCTAGAACTTGCGGTTGCCATGTTTGTTGATCAGGTTGAGATTTTAGAGAGAGAAGATTGGAGACTGAGAAAGAGAGAGAGAGGAGGGGTTTTTTTTCTTTTCTTTTTGTATAAGCTGCGTTTCGCTGCACAATTCGGCAAACCTAGCTTCACTCGAGCTATGTATTTATAGTGAACGAGGCAAGGAGAAAATGGCTCAGGTCCCGCAATAATTATTTATTAGGTTTTCTTTCGTACCCCTAGGTTTTTTGTTATTTATGTTGTGGGTACTACGACTGCCACGCGTGTTATTTATTGCAATTAAATTGTGTTTTTACCATAAAAGCTAGGATTTCTACTCCAATACCTTCCCTAATTATAATTGGAAAGAAAGTAATCGACAGTATTTGTATATATATATTTTTTAAAGAATAATTTATCATAAGAGAGATCAAAATTATGTGTATATAATCATTGATTGCAAAACAATAAATCATGCATGCGATTGTTTCTGGGCACAATGAATTTGGATTTGATTAAATTAATTGAAGAAATTTGTGGCTTAAAAGGTTGTGATAAAAAAATACAAAGTACCTGCCTAATTGTAATGGGCCACATAATCAAAGATTCCGTAAGGAATAAGAATGTAATTACAGAAAAACTAATTATGGAAAAGTTATGGGCATCTAAGCAACTTTTAACCTAACCAGAGCAACAGTTGGGGGTTGGTTAGAGAGTATGGTAAACTAGGGGCGAGGTTAAGATTTTGCAGTTTGGGCACCAACGGTTTCGACGCCAAGCTATGGGCAGTGCAGCCCGCAGAGACGAAGTCACGCAGAAGAGCAATTAAAAAAGCAGACTGTTTCATCTGACAGCGTTTCAGAGTAGTCAAGCGACCCTTCTTCCCATGTACTTCCGTTTTGACACGCGCACACACACAATCGCCTCTTAAATTCCACGTACGTACGCTGTAAAACGCTACCAACTTTACTCTCTCTCCTCAGCCCTTTGTTTTGGAGGATTTTTAAATGTTTCGGATACATTATGTGGCTGGTGTCATTCAATAGACTTAAAATATGTGGAATTATTCTCTAACTTACTGCTTCTTTTTTTTACATGTGAACGGACTGTATTGAAAATATTACACGTCCTACGTCTAGTGAATGGTACACCAAACACATATTGTACCAAAAACACCCAAAAATTACTCATTGTTTTGTTAATTTCGAATATAAATTATGCGATAATTAATTAGTTTTGTCTAATACGGAGGAGGAGATCGGAGATTAGCTGTTTTCAGTCGATGGATATATTAGATAAGGGTCTGTAAATAAAAAATATTATTTCTTCCATTCATTTGGAAAATTTACAAATTCAATTGTATCACGAAATTACATAGAACATGGCAGTATCATTTTCCAAAAACAAAATTACTAATGATATGTATGTAATGGTTGTAATCTCTTCTTTTTTTAGTAACTTTTTTATTAAGAGGGGTGTTAATATACGAAACTCACACACATACTACACGAATGCTATGACTCAAATTCATAACATTTATTGAGAGAGCAATTCCTCCAAATCACTACATCAATGAGTCCTTTGTATAATGATTGTAATTCTTTGTCCAATGAAAGATTGCTTCAAATCATTAGAGCATCTCCAACCTCTTCAAACTTTGGAATTCTAAAATAGATGAGCCACATCGAAAAACTCTCTCCAATGACCTCTTCAACCTCACCATCAAAGTGCAACCTCTTTCTCTCTCTTCAGAGGTAAGTTGACTTTGGCTCTTCAAATATTTAATTTTACATTGGAAAAACAAAACCTACCTTGAAAATGTTAAAAACATGCATTTTTCTTTTCATATAATAAATACATAGACATTTTTCACATGTTTTCATATTTTTCATTCTTTTCCATGATATCGCATTAATTGAATTGAAGAGTGCATTGGAGCAAAATTATTCAAGTAGCAATAAAGCTTTTCAAATCGCCACATGCGCCAACAAACTTCAATTTGAAGAGTTTTATTCGCTACTACTTCTGGAGATCTTTCTTACACCAAGAAATCCTTTAGGTAAGGATTATAATCCTTTGTCCAATGAATGGGATTGAGTTTACACATAATTTAGAAAAGGAATTGAATCCATATTCCTTTTTTAATGTGTTTCAGATCTACCAGACTTTTATTTTAGATGACCATTCATGTGATGTCTTTGATTTTTCCGAGACATGGAATCAATCTGGGGACCCTGCAATTGCAATTGCAAGAGGGAGGGTGTATGTGGCACACTTGCATTGAGGTGGGGGACACGTGCTTCTCTCAGAATTGTTCCACTTGCCTACAATTCTCCTTGTCCTCGCAAATCGTCAAAACGGGTGCGGTGTTTGCTAAATACAGTTACACCCAAACCACTCAGACACGCGTTGATGATAGTAAAATAATGACATCTTTGTTTGTTTTTTTAATTAAAAAATTAATTTTAATTGATTATATTTCAAATTAAAACCCCATTATTGATTCTTTTTGTTTTGAGTATAAGCGATATAACTACATAAGATGGGGATTTCACACATATACAGAACAATGATGTTGTGATAATTCGAACTAAAAATCTCTGATTTACAAATTAAGGCCTTTTTTCATTAGGTTAGACTCGTTGTCCATTGTGGATTCTAAATAATTCAGTTTAGAAGATTCTCAATTCCATTTTATATTTGCAAACATAAAAAATAAATATATAAAAGAAAAGTACACGTAGCACATATAATGCTTCTAATATAATAAAGGTGTGAGCGCCCAAATGCGCTGTTTGACAAAGTCGTGTCAATATGTCGACATAATGGAATAGAACCGTCTCGACCCAAAATATATGACGAAATTGGGAATCAAATAATGCAAACAGGAAAACGTTTTAGGCACGCAAGACTTCTGGAACATAATATCCAGTGCATGCAGAATAAGAGGTAGGTTTTCTATATCATTATATAATTCGTTACTAACTGCTATATAATTACCATCTTTTTCTTTTAAAAAAAAATTTGCTTGTCGACATCAGAAGATACTTCCTAAAATTATATTGATAGTATACAAGACATGTTCTTTATGAACTTTTTCTTTTTCATCTAAATCACATTAATTTGCTTTCTTTTTTGGGGTCAAATCATTAATTTGCTTTCTTGGCCCCAAAGGAAAAGACACTACCAATGAAAAGTACTATTCATTTGGTCTTCGTCTTCTTTCGTCTTTTTCACTTTCTTCTTTTTCTTTATCTTTTATTTAAATATATTATAAGAAATGTTAAAAAAAATATATGATCAGAAAAAAAGAAGAGAATAAAGCTAAAAAACTACGCAATTACCATAATTAAAGCAATTACATCTTTGTAAACTGATTTTGATATTTTGGTAGCTAGCAATTACCATCCATTTGTTAATTCAGAAATTCTCTTATGTTGACGTCCGGACATTATTATCGTATGGACGTCTTGTATTTTCTATTATCCCACCATGTTTTTCTCTTTGTTTACAATGACATCCAAACATTATTATCGTGCAAACATCTTTATTTACAATAATATCCAAATATTATTATCATGTAGACATCCAGATGAGTATATATAAGAACACAAGATGGCAGGAGGTTTACAATATGCATGCACTGTGCACATCCAAACAACTCATATTTGAACAAAGTTATCTGCTCATATTTATTAACCAGGTTGTGGATACAAGTGAAACAGTGGAAAACCCTACTGATGATCAGGGGATGGGGCCATTAATTCAATTACTTAATTAGTAGGTATACCTAGCAACCCCCGGGCTGACACCAAATTAGTAAATTAATTACTTTGATTTTGTTGAGTTCCCGTGAGGGTTTAGGTTAGAAACTTAATAAGCACACTACACGTATAAGTATCTTAATCATATAATTAGGAATTAGTTGGGTGGCAAATCATCCAACTCCTCCAACCTTCTCTCTATGAAAATAAATTAATCACGTACACTGTTGTGGACGAACTAGAAAGAGAGACAAATTGTGTCAAAGCTTTTGCATCGTGTTTTATATAGCTAGCTAGCTAGCTAGGTTGGTAGTAAGTAACCATTGATCTTCCTTTTTTCTGTATGCTCATCTAATTCATCTCTTCATTGATTTTGTTTGCAACCCAAGTTATTCTCATAGTTAGTTTTGCTTCTTATGCCCGACTTTGATTTGAGATCCCCACAAATTGCTGGTAGCAGGCTTCAATCTACAAGATTTGGTACTTCATTTTTGTTCGGTTAGACTAGTAGCTAACTGCAATCAATTTTTATCTTCTTTTTTGTTGTTGGTATTTAAGTAAGCATTGGATCACCTATTTTTACCAAATCATGATGAAGCAGTAAATTATCTTTTGTTATGGGTGGTTCTGCTGAGGATGCAACTCATGTTGAAAAGAAAAAGAAGTTTAATTGTATTACTTTTCATTTATTTTACGTAGGAGGCGTTATTTTTAAAGTTCTTAAATGAAATATAATTGAGATGGCATGTGGAGATAAGAAGTCAATATATTATAGCAGAGAAAATTCAAACAGAGAATCGGGTGCTGTAGAATAAATCATGGAATCTTGGGCTATTAATTAGCCTCTCCCCACATTGAACTTTCTTAATTTTGGTTAATTATCTCATAAATGTAAAACCTCATAATTTAGAAAGAAAAGACGACCAAGATGACCAGTGAGAAGAGAAAGTCCAAGTTTTGGGTCAAGCATTTGAAGCTTTCCAAGTCTGTCACCTTCTTTAATATAGTTTTTCCTTTCTTCTCTCTCTTGTCAATCTCATTGACAAGTATTATATTCAACTACTCTAGAATCGGCTGCCAACGCGTATAATTATATTTATTTTTCTAACCCTGATATTATTAATATGGCCAAATTAGAAATTTCCATGCTATTAATTAACAAATTAAAGATAAGAATGTAAAAAAAAATCTAATGGGAAATATTGATCAAACAACAGCTTGATTCTGTCGATGAGTTCTTTATAATTATCCACAAATTATTACAACAAGTAGATATGATTCTGAAAGCAACAGCCATGCACAAACAAAGTGAAAGTCGTCTATCTATTTGCTTTCATTTCTTTTTCTTGTATGGCTGGCTGCCTCCTCTTTTGTTTTGCATACACAACACAAGTAATTGAATTGATTGGACCTCCAATGCACCCAATTGGCATGACACACTGGGGCCTCTACTTTGGACGTGGTCCTTCTTTGTCTGAGACTGAGACTGAGAATTAATAATAATATTACCTGACGAACGAGATCTAACCTAATGAGAAAATGATTTTTACTTGCAAATCAGTAGTCATTGCATGCCTCAGTTGAGTTGAGTTGTTTGAAAATGAATGTCACTAATTTTCTTTTGGAAATCTTGTTTGCCAAGAGTTTGAAAATGCAACCTAATAATTTCCAATATGATTGAATGAGACGAAATGTCCTCCCACATGGTGGGGGATCGCAGCAACTTTTGTTATGTGAACTGCACTGCACTGCACTGGATGCTTTGTCCCAGGTCAAGGGTCAAACTCATAAACTCATAAGCAAGTTGGTGTTTGCAAGTCTGCGTAACACGCATTTGAATTGTCTGAGCTTTTGACTTCGTAAACATTTCTAATATCTTCAAGCAAGTTGGTGTTTGGAAGGTTCTTGTTTGTTGCCCTAATCAATTTTGGGTGTGTGTTTTATTTAACAGCTAGTGCGTTTTGAAGGAGGTTGAATAAAAAATAAATGCAAAAAGTTAAAAAGATTTCCGACCTGCCGGATTCGAACCAGCGACCTAAGGATGTCTGACGGATTTTCCAACTACAGTCCTCCGCTCTACCAACTGAGCTAAGGTCGGGTTGTACATATGCTTGAGATTTTATTTATTTATTTTAATGTAATAAGATTGTTCAGTTGAGCTTTGAGGTTATCAGTAAATTAGCGCATGTGTGATGCATCAAATCATGCCATTATTGCTTTTATTATTATGTCCTTCAAAGGAGTGCCTTTGATGGTAATCTATTTAAATAATTAGCATGTTCAAGTTAGGGGGACAAAGGAAAATAAATTAAATATGCAGAACCACCACCACTGTTGCTTTTTCGTTGTTCATTTTTGGCAAAGGGAATCAAATAAATCACCCTTGTAAAATCCTCCATGTAAGAAATCGTAACAGGATCATATATTTTTTTCCAGAGATAAAAAAGTATAAAGAAAGCAGAGAAACAACTACCTTTCCTACTGTATAAACGTATTTGATTATTCATCAAATCAAGAAACTGCAAGCTGATTTCTGGTGTTATTCATTAAACAGAACCTGGTAGGCTTGGGCTGGAACTTCCTTCTTCTTTGAAGATCATGGCTGGAGGGCTTGATGAGCTGAAGGAGCAGGCACCCTTTAATGGAATTTGGTTTAACAACAAATGCAGGATTACTGATAATGGGTTGCTGCTGATTGGAATTTCTGTGCAAACTGCACCTAAAAGATCCAGGATGTGAGGTGGGTGAACATAAACATGTGCGGTTTGAGTTGTGTGATTTTGAAATGCAGGTTGCAGTTTTTGAGGCCATGGAATAGTTCAACCACTAACAATTTCTATTTTCTATTTTCTATTTTCTATTGGGGTGGGGGTGGGGGTGGGGGAAGAGGCTGACTATCTTTTTTTTTTTTGTGTGTGATTCAAATCAAACTAATGGCTGGTTTGGAGTTGGGGGATTTTATATAGCTTCTTCTGGTGTTTGGAATTTACCTTAGTAACCTTTTCCTCCATACCCACCCACACCCCCTAAATTCCTTTGATTAAAATGATGATGATGATGATATTTCAAGGAAATTTGGATTGGAAGGGCACAAGAGTCTATATGTCATATCAGTTTTACCGTTCAAATGGATAACTAATTGCACCAAGTTACTTATAAGTAGGAATTTGGAACTATAAATTTAAGGACAACAATTATTGTTTACCAATAATATTTTGGTTTTAGTCTAGTTATCGTCGTTTTAAACTAGTTATCGTCGTTTTAAACTAGTTATCGTTGTTTACCAATACTTACTTCTAAAAGTCATTTTCATAACATATAGGTAAATATTTTCTCACGAGATGATATGAAATGTGAAAAACTTGTTTGTGTTTCACTTTGTATTAGATAGAAGATATGATCTCCTTCATTTAGTGTGTGGGCTCTTTTTGATTGGTTTAGTGTTACAACAAAATTAGGATTGCAATTGTCTAGTAGAGATGACACCTTCCCATTAATATTCAATTGCTGCAATGGAATGGCTAGCTGTAAAATAAAATAAGATAAGATAAACATGAGTTTGCCTTTAGAATCCATGGATGTCGGGTTTTCAATCAAATTAAGGATGTAAAATAAATAATATAAAAATTGTGTGAGACAGGATAGGATTACAATTTACAAAATGAGATATTACCAAAGGAATTGGTTTGATCATGAGCCTCTATGATTGACTTGTGACATATGGTTTGGCCAAGTTTCATCTTTCACTCAAACAACCTTGTTTGATGTTGATTGACACTGGCTAAGAGATAGCTAAGAAGCTAGCAACATTATCTGTAATTGATTTCTTTCTTTCAGCATACTCATCCTTTAGACTAGATTTCTTTCACATTGAAGCTGATTTTTATTGGATGATTAAAGGTTGCCCAATTTATATGTACAATGGATCGATGGTTGAGATTGGGGGGCAGCTAATCCTTTATCCTTAAAAGGGTCGGTCTATTGAATTATATGTACAGTCGGTCGTGAAGCAGAAAAATACTCAAAACAAGTTTCACAGGAGGAGGAGATTTTAAAAAAACTTGAGGGTAAAATAATCACTGAAATATACATCCAAAATACCAAAAAACACATTTTACCCAATAACAAGGCAGCTTTGCTTTGGTTGTTGCAAAAGGAAGGAAATGTTTATGATTAAAATGTTGCCTTGTCCTGGAGCCCTCCTGAAGTCCTTGGAGTCCTGGAACTCCTCCTGGAGGAGGAGGAGGAGGAGGAGGACCTGGAGGAGTGAGGCTGATGACTTAACTCCATCTCAGATTCTCCACAAACTCTCGACGACAAAATCTTTTTCGTGTAGACACGATGTCTTCGTTCGCGGGCATAGATAACCCAGAAGATCAAGGACAGCATTACAGCTGCAGAAACCAAAAACAAGCCAATGTAGATCCAAGCACTGTGGATTCGCAGACCGGGACAATGTTGTTTGCTTATGTCCGAGAATGCGTCCCTAACAAACGTGCAGTCTGTGAGGTTAAGAAAGAAGGGACTGTAACGATACAGAGCATAGCTCACATTCACGAAAGCTGACATTTGTTCATAATAGGTTGGCGTCAACCGCCCAGGACCTATACAAACACCAGCGGCTGAAACCTGACACACATACTTCTTCCATACCTGCAACAATTCAATTTCAAACCCAGCTTAACAAAACAATATATAATAATGCAGCAAGAATGAAAGGTGGCATGGCATTGATATTTGTTAGTTAGTACGTATATAAGTAAGTACCTGTCCGGCATTTTGCAGTTCGACCTCACCAGGGACACACTTTCGATGGGAGCGATCATCCATGAGGGGGTTGCAGAGAGGGGGTAGTGGTGGGCCAGTCTGATTGAAATGCAAGGGACCATCGACGGTCGGAGAATTAGTATTTGCGACGTCGTTGATGACACGGTTAAGCACTGTAACAGTGTATAAGGTTGCATCCTTGGTCCGTAAAAACACCTCTTGAGCTAAATCTTTGTTCACGCATGGCAGTACATCTTCTAAGGCTGTATGAACCTTGGGTTGCTTCTGAACCCACTCATCCATGGAGACACATGCATCTGCAAACACACTACATACACAAATGCACATAGAAAAATGAATTGATGCTCTATGCTTCTGGACAAATATGTAACAACCAAGACTAAGCTTGACAGGCTGAAATTAACATCTAAATGCTGCACTTAAGGAAAGTGAAGAGAGCTTACTTATGGACGAGGAGAAATATACCACACAAAATGATTGTTCCCGTGACAAGAATCCACCCAATAATCACCAAACTGCATCAAATGTCCAAGTGTTTGTTAAAGAACAGATTCCAAAATTTAAAGACCTGTCTTAAAAATTGAACAGGAAACAGTTGAAGGTAGGTATACATCACTTACCAGTATACAAGAAATTCCAGCCCAAAAATGGAAAATACTGCAAAAAGTAGTCCCCAAGGAAAACAAAAAACAAAAAGAGAAGAAGATTAATAAGGCATAATTCTAAAAGTGAAATCTCTGAACTTCCTACCTCTAATCAAAAGAAAGTAAAGAACTTACAAAATCCTATAAAGACCAAACAGAGCATAATAGCAGCAAGAACAATGAGAGCCATTCTTCTGCAAAACATAACAACAGATACATGTTATCCAAATTAAGCATCGTAAGCGCAAGTTTGAAGTTGCAAGAGCTTGTAGAAGAATCTAATTACATGATATCCAGGCCATCTTGTATACGCTTTGAATTCTTTTCAGTTGTATCAGAGAGAGTATTGGCAACATTTTTTATGGTTCCCATAATGTCATCCATACCCTTCTGAATATCCGCCGGAAGAACTATGGCGTCAAGTCCAATCTTCTTAGCTGCACTAAGATAATCTGACACATTCCTGAGGTTTTCAGCAGTTGTATCTGCCTGATCCACTACATAACTCAGCATGCTGCATGTACTGCTGTGGAACTTGTCCTGACCAGTGTACAGCACAATGCATCCAACACTAGAACCCACCACACAAACAAGCATCAAAATTCAAAAAGGCATCATCAGTTCAATGCTAGAAATTTATCGGCATTGCAAATTGCGTCTTAGTGTAGACATAAGGAAGGAAAGAGATAGAAAGAGAGTTACATTGCCATGAGGGTGAAGAAGATTAGGATCATGAGAGAGAGAGCATATGCTATTCTAGAATAGCCATAATGCTCTTTTCGACAGCAGCAATAACATATACAGACAAGGCACAAGCATATCCCAAACAGCAGGAACCATAAACCAGCGGTGACAAAGAAGGGAGCCGCGGTAAAACCAACAGACTGCATCATAAATCAACAATCTATGTCAAAAGCATTCGTTGAGCAACATAATCGACCATACATTTCTTCAACTTAACAATGTCAAAAACAGAATAACATGATTTGAGAAAGAAAGAATATGAAACCACAGAGTATCAGCAAACCCAACAAAAATATGTATATATATATATATATATATATAATCAACAATGACATCATTAACGCAAAAAAATTTAAAAACTGGCAAGTTCATCATGGCCTATATTTTTTTTTGGGTCTGATCATGGCCTATATTTTTTTTTTGGTCTGATCATGGCCTATATTTATATGTATCAAAATAAGTTTCAGTAAGTGAGGAAATCCGCAAACCAAATGCAGAAATTCACAAGTTAACCACATACATACAGGAAACCAGAACACGGACCTCATTCTTGATTATCAAACAGCATAATTGATAAACCAAAATAACATGATTATTCATTCATAAATTGAGAGAAACCCAAATAACAAAAAAGAAAAAGACAATGAATCAAAAGTAAATTAAATTAAGGTTAAGAAGAGAACTGACCGCCCAGTAATGCTTATTGCTGATGTTCCAGCCTCCTGTGTATCTGTTAAACCCATTAAGAGGGTCTCTTCTGCTTGTCCTCTGCTGAGCCAATAATAAGACAGTCGTGTTTTCTTCAAGAAACCTCCGTGTGTCCAATGGCCATGTCACCACCCCATTGATCCCAACGTGCTCTCTCTCACCAGCTACCTCTACAGCTGCACATCCAACCGCATTTTCTCAAAGAACACGAAAGTAACAGCATTTTCATCCAAAAATAAAATAGGAAATAGAAAAATAAAAGGGGCATTTCATACATGAGTACCTGTTGTTCGTATAATGTGCAAAAGGTCAGGGCTTCCGGAAGTTAAAGAAATGAAGAAAAAGAAGGAAACAAAAAGAAGGAAAATTTTCAATGGGTTTGATCTGAAGCATAACATTTTGTTTTTGGTTTTTGGGTTATATTAGTAATGCTTCTTCCTGTTGTTGTGTACGCGTCTACGTCCGAGAATTTCCTCAACCTCTGGTTTTTGAGGCAGAGCTCGCGGGCGGGGGAGAGACAAGGACCCGCCTACATCTTGTGCGAGGTGGGGTTATTTATACATTCATACCTGCACACGAACTTGTGGGCAGAGAAGCAGAGATAAATAGACACTGAGAAATTATTTTACTATTATGTTTAAGCTAAGATATTTGATTTATTTGTTTTTTGGTACTAAGACATTTGAGTTTAAACAAAAATAAAAAGATACCAAAACGAGGATTAAACTAATACTTGTCCAAGTTAGGAATCCGTATGACATACAAACAAATCCAACGGCTCACGTGTTTATACTCAAAATGGAAAAGTAATCTAATCCGTCAAAATTTAATGGCTAAAATTGCATCATGTACCATACGAGTTTGTAGATAGAAATTGTCAAAGAATGATAAAGGGAGGTTTTAAAGTAAAATTTGACTATTGACAAAACAAATATTATTTAGCTGGAAATCGTAGATTACAACGATGCAATAAGTTTGTATTTATTTAGCTAGTAAATAAAGATTCATACAAACGTATTATTCTTGTTTAATTTATAGGTTTCTTTTGTGAAATTTAGAAAATTTTAATCGTTTTAATTAACTTCATAATTAATTATACGAGCGTGATGGATAAGATCAAAATCCGTGTCTCTCTCTATATATATATATACACACACAAATTCAGTACGTACATAATTGACCACTAAATATTTCCTTGAGGATTAGCAGAAATGTATATTTATAGCAATGACAATCTTGTAGATAATTAAGAACATATAATTACTTTAAGATGAGTCGTGGTGGTGCATGACAAGTCTCTTGGCGTACGTTCCACTGTTTTCCCACTTCCAAGTTCGTTCCAATGGTTTTTAGTTTTTATTTTGCATGGAGAAGTAAAAATTTATGCAACATGTCACATGCATGCATGCAAATTGCAATGGATATGAAATGATAGATGTTTTCGTTTTGACATACAAAGAAAGTTACATGCATATGGTAGTAGCTCGTTTTCTCAGGCATCCAATATGGCATGTTGCATATTGGATGAGAAATGATTTGAGATTGAAAGTAGTGGTGGAGTTGGGTGTGAAAGAGAAAACATCCAATACAATTTACAACATGAAAACATCACCAAAGTAATTATTAATAAAAAAGTAAAAGCTTACTTATTCCAACAGAAGAGTGTGTAGACTAGAAAGTGACATAAACATTACAAAATGATATAAATATAGTTTCCTTGGATTTGAAGAGCAAATGGAGCAACTAGCTTCATCAGTAACTGACAACTCACAAGATTTTATTCTTCTCGAATGAAGGAGAAGAAAGAACACCAGAAATAATAGGTTAAATATTAATATAGTAGTTAATTAGTTATTGCTCCTACACTTTGTCCATGTGCATTGATTCTGCATTAAGCTTGACTCGGAGTAGGAGTAGGTAGCTAGTAGCTAGTGCATACTCAATCACTGTCCAATTATTTTGGACATATTATTAATGGGTTGCTTTAGGTTCCTGCGAATCTAAACCACTTAATTAGGCTAATTGCTATTTAAAATCAACTGCTTTTCAGTTTGGACAATTATGTATATTCATATTCAACTGGGAAGTGTCCAGGAGAAACAAGAAAGTAGAGGAAAGAGACTGAGTCTGTGTGACACTGTGAGAGAAGCAAATATCCCTCACTGCAGTCTGCACCCAGGTTCTCAGAATTTGGAATCATTTCAAAATCCTAGTCATAAACACGATCATGATCATGATGGTGATGCTTTCACTTTTCAGGCATATTCACTTTGCTTTCTTTTCTTGGTATTTTTGGATCCCATATCGTCATTCAGTTTCTTTAGGTCCCTTCACAGCTTCAAGTACTGGGAAAAAAATAAAGCCTTTGTAAACTGAAAATGCAAATTAGGGTTTTTTTTTTCTTTTATGAGGACATTTCCTATTGAGATAGGCGATAATATACTAAACTCACACACACTACATGGATGCTAGGACTCGAATCCAGAACCTTGTCTAAAAGAGCAAATTAGGGTTAATAAATAGAGTCATGACATAAGTAAAAAATCAATTAAAAGCGTTGAGTCTTACACTAATAATCATTTGAATATGAACAAAGAAGTCTACTTTTTTCAGGGACTTACAGAAATGAAAGAAAAAAATGAATAGATGAACAAGTTAGGTCTCTTTATCAATCGCATTCTTCATCTATTATATTGATAGCTCAAGAGGTAAAGAAAAACTAACGAAAAGTTGTTTTTGGCTTTGCTGACAAAAATCACAAGGGCCCCCTTGCCCATAAACATTAATAAGGCCCAATATATGTAGAGCCTAAATGAGTGTAAGGACATGGGGTTCAAATCAATCCAAAAGCATATATATCACTCAAACAAACCAAAAAAGTTGATAAAATAAGACGGCAAAAAAAAAACCTAAGTAGAAAGTAAAAACTCAAAGTTAATATTATTTCTATCAATCATATAATATTAGATATTAAGGCTTTATTAGGAAAATATTTTAATAACAATTTAGGTGCATTATTTATTTTTATCATTAAGTAATGTATCTATTTAATTGCAAGATTAGTTTAAAAATTGATATAGTACAATAGTGCTACAAAATATTGTATGACTAGGTTTTGACTAAGCGTTGTTACATATAGTAATGCCAAGTTTTAACCAGTTATCACTGCTAAGCCTGGAAGGTTTGACTGGTCAAAATTATTCAAACTTTCTCTCTCTCTCTCTCTCTCTCACACACACAGAGACACGCACACAAACACATGTGTACAATATTTTGTGTCATTTTGCAGTCAAAGTCAAAGGAAGTCCCTTTCGGTTTGTAATTAACATTACCCGTAAATAAATAAAAAATTGTTTAAGTATATACTTAATTGTAGACATATTTATTATAAGAGTTGTTGTACCATTAGCATATTAACATGAACATGCGAACCAACTTAAAAAGACATTGAATATTATCACAAGAAGAAGAAGAGCTCCATCAAATTCACGAGTACTCGAATCAATGATGATATTAGTAATCAGGCTATATATATATATATATATATATATATATATATATAAATACAGGGAGTTTCAATTGATGAGTTTTTCAAATAAGTTTATTTGAGGGAGATCCTTGTAGAACCCACTCTGTATTATATTTCATTAATTCAAACTGTCTATTTTGTAGATATCCATTCAAATATATCTCAATAAAAAATCACTTGAATCCAATATCATTTTGACCAATATTGAAATTTTAGTACTTTCTTGAAGCACGTGTTCAGTGATTTTGTAGGACACAATTGAATATCGAAACGGTTTCTGATTTGTCTAATTTTTTGCAAGAATGATCTATGAATGTAAACTTAAAAAATAAATAATTTGGATCTTTGAAATTTTTTTTTTGCTGGAAACCTTAAATATTGTCCCTCAAATATTATTTGAGGGATCCGTAAATATATATATATATATATATATATATAGTATGAGTTAAAAGAGTTATATAAAAAATGTACAAAACAATATAACTTGGAACTGGGAACCACGTGATCACATTAAGACAAAACACCCCGACCAAGTGATTAATTAACAAAATTAAACTTCAAATTCGAGAGAGACAGAGAGAGCTAAAGTAATGAATTAATTAATCAAAGCATTTGAATGGTTCAGTTCAGTCAATTAAATTGAACATTGTAGTGACAAAATAGTAAGTTTAAGTTTTGTGATTTTTTTCTTCTTCTTTTTTTGTTTTTTTTTCTTAACACAGAGGAGATCTATGAGGAGTGCGTTTTCTTCTACTGATCATGCTTGAGGCCATGTCCTCGTCTGAAACTTTATGAGCTGATCTTCCGCACAATGAAGCATAATTCAGTCCACTTCTCTTCTTCCGGACAATCTCATGATGTCTGTATCCCATGTTCATGCTCATGCTCATGTTCTCGGACTCGGATGATGATGAGCTCATCGGGTCATCGCAGTCCACAATTGTGGAATGAGGGTTGGTCTGATCACTCGTCATCTCCTCATCTCCGGTATCAGAAAGAGGAACCAAGAAGTCTGGACTGAGTTGAAGAGAGTTGCATTTCTTTAGGTAAGGAGAGAGGTCCTTGTTCAATTTAAGGAGATAGTCCACCTGATTAACATTCATCATTCCAAATATTGTTCAGTTTTAGTTAAAGCCTTTCATATATGCCTCTATCTCTTTCTCTCTTAAGTAAGCATATGAACTAGTAGAATTCAGTGATATTATGGTGCCTGTTGTTGCATAAAATAACAGAAATGCAATCAATCATATTGGGATATTTTCATTACTGATCATGATCATGATCATGGATAATTAAAAACCTATTAGTAATTCAGCTGCATGCATGGAATGGAACAAAGCCACCATTCAAAAGTAAGTCAAGTTGATTACCTTGCATCCGAGAGAGCAATGGATATAAGGTTCTTGAAGACTTCTGTCACAGGAAGTGCAGTTGTTTCCAGAACCCTTGAATTGCCTGTTCTGAGTTCTTCTCTTGATGAAAACCACTTTGGCACTATTGATTGTATATGCCTAAACAAGAATCAAAGACTTAAATTGTCAAAAACTGTACAGTAATATATTATATACAAACTGATGGAGATGGTTAATTAACCTAGCTTTGATGATTATAGGGCACCAACCTGAACATTAGAACAGTCTATGAGCTTTTGAAGATCTTCCAATCGGACAACATCATGGTATACATAACGACGAATTTGAAGGAGCCTATGAAAACGATGGGATGGCAGACAATGGGGGCATATACTGATGCAACAATCCAAGCAGCAGATATTCTTTTCATTCTTTTTAGCGGTTTCATGATAGGAGCAACCGGCAAAGAACTTCTGAGTATAGAGGGCTTCCAACCATGCAGGCTTCTGAATTCCCTATTAAAGCAACAAAATTTGCTCAGTGATTATATATATGAACCAAAAAGAAAAGAAGAATTATGCTATAGAGAGACAGTGAGTGGACAGAGACAAACCATGATCACATAAACACTTGAAAGAGAGAGCCCTCCTTGAGCTGTTATCAAGACAGTGGTGTAAACAGAAGAGAGAGAGAGACTTAGGGGTGGAGATAAGAGTATTTATGGAGCTTCACAAGAGAGGAAAGGGGTATATATTTATTCCTTGGGGACGGACACAGCATTTTGTCAATAGGAGGCTTGTAATATGAGAGAGAGAGAGAGAGAGAGAGAGAGAGAGCAATAAATAAAGGAAGTAAGATATGAGGGGAACGTGGGCGCTGTTTCCGTGTCTCCCATTCTCTAAAACCCCTATAAACTATTCTTGCTCTTCTCCTTGGCTGAAGAGCTCTAATGCTAAACTAACCAAGCTCTTCTTGAACGAGCTGCCTCTCTGCCTCAAAATTTTTATTTTCAAAGTGTTTTTTTATACCTTTTCTTTCATTGATTCTCATCTCTTAGAATTGGTGAAATCAGTTGGATGGAAGGAACCAGCCACTTGTTGTAGACTTTGAAATGAGAAACATAACAAAAAGATGACAGATATTTACATAGATAGATATCACCAGCTTGATAATAGTTCAATTGGTCCATTCTTGCGTTCCACTTAGTTGTCATTCAAAGTAATTACAAAAAAGCTTAAGTTAGATCCAACTTAAAGATGCATATCCCAATAAATCGGCTAACTTAATCTTCTTTTTTTCCTCATTCATAAAAAATATAGATTTTCTTTCTAAATGTATATTGTATTCCTCTGCAACCCTTTTTCTTGCCTGATGCTTTTGATGTCATTCGTATAATTTCCATCACTTCAAAGCTAAGTAATTAGAGCATATACGGCAACAATGAAAGCATGGTAGAGATTGAGAGTGGCCCATCTCCCCCTAAACTTTTTTCTCGTAAAAAAAAAAGCATGGTAGAGAAGAAGGGTGCCGAGCTGCATTAAAAATACACAAAGGCAATAGTAATACCTATCAACTATGTCTTGTCACAAAAAATTGAAATGTTAAAAGCTCCAACTGGTTTAAGAGAATCTATCAGATACATTAACTTAAAAGAATTTGGTGCAAGAGCACCAGATCAGTAAGAATAAGTAGAGCTTAATCTTACAATCTATGGATGCACATCTAAGATGTACAGCTGCAAATCTGACCGTCTGATTGTTTCATTTTTGAGACCAGGGCAGAGCACCTCAAGGGTCCTGGCTGGCTAGTATACTTTCAAACATATTATATAGTATCTCCTTATTGTTTAAGTGTATTGAGTACGTCAAGGTGCTTTGTTTATTCTTCTTCTTCCAAGGCCCTATTAAATTGCTCAGAAAATGAGAGAGACAAATTTAATGAAATTTGAAAGATTAAAATCTGGGTTTGGGAATATTAGTATGCCAAAAACAAAAACAAAAACAAAAACTTGAAGCTGTCCATTCGTTGGTGTTTTTTTTGATACCTCAACTGTGACTCATGTGACTCATGTGACTCAGGTGGTAACAAGGTTGAAGTAGCAGTTTAAGTCTTAGGAAATAAACAGAGAAAGGCAATTGGTAAAGGATGTCCTGCCAACTGAGGCCATAATGGTGTTGGTTTAGAATGCCTTGCATCTGGCCAATACAATACAACCATGGCAGCATGCCTAATCTACTAACAGAGTCAAAACAAAGACATGTACAAGAAAGAAAGAAAGAAAGAAAAAAACCCGGTTTTTAGGGAATAAAACATGTCAACAATCAATCAACCACTCCACTAATCCACTAATCCACTATTCACAAGTCCTGCTTTAACAATAATGTGGTTTTGCAACATACATTTGACAGACAAGCACAACTCATTGAGCACTAGTTAGGGAAACTAATGACCTAATTAAATAGAGGCTCCAGTGTGCTAATTTTGAGGAAGACCTTGCTTATTGTGCCTCTAAGCTCCAACCAAGAGTTACCTTGGGGTTTGCAATGCCAAAGAGTCTTGTATCATTCCCTTTATACCCTTCCTTCAGGTCTACCATTCAATTTCGAGCTTCCACCTCATATGTGATTGTTGTTCATCAGAGCATTCCACATCACAAATCTTTTATCATATTACAACCGACAGTTGTCAAGAAGTCATGATTAATGCTATCATACATTTTTATCATATTAATCAACGGTTGTCATTGCATGCCTAGAAGATTAAAGCTAGCAAAGCCCTTATATACATTTAAATTAATCTTCTTTAGAGAGTTCAGCTTTTGGAGCTAGACCTAAGCAAACTTATAAACATTTTGTGAAGATATTATCAAATATTTTATCTTTTCCATTTTATAAAAAGATAAAATAAAAACATTTTGAGGCGGTTTGAGTTTGTCTTTTTCGGTTTTCTTTTGCCCTCTTCTTAAGCAAGCATTGAAGGTATGTTAACTGCTGGTTCACTACCAATGTGATGAGCAAAACTTTTTGAAGATTAATCTCAAAGAATAATCTAAAAGTAGTTTTATTTATTTATTTATAGAAACTGCTAAAATAAAACAGAATCATGATAAAAGTTTCACATATGTCGACCATGAAATGAAATATACTGTGCACGTGTATACTTGACGACATAACTAGCAACTATCCCTAGAGCCAAACTAAAAGGAAGAAAGAAATTAAGCTCACAGAACAAATAGAATCAGAGAAGAGAAAGAGGATTGGCCAACCCCACGTGCCATGAAAAGCAGAAAGGTATTATAGTAAGCAAGAAGCTCACGTGCAAGGGATCCAAAGGCCTGGCTTTCAAACAAACTGGCAATGTCTAAAACGAGAAGCTTAAGTGTGTCTTGGGACTGACCATTTACTCCTCCTTTTATCATTCAAGTCAAGGCTTCAAGTTGTGTGGAGTGTTGGTAAACGGTCAAAGATCCAGAAGTGAACAGATTCTACAGAGATGATGATGTGGTTAGAAGAAGAAAAAGGGGGAGGGCTGGGTCAGCGGATGAGCCGCACGAGGGGATCTTCCTGCTGTGGCCACAGGCCTCTGTGTGGTCTGAGTTGGTTCCATTTTACTTTGTCAAAAGGGGTTTTCTTTCTTTATTCGCCTAGCCACTTCATCATGCCCTATTATATAATATGCACAATGCATGCCCTCATTTTTAAAGTTTAGGTCACATGGAGAACCTTTTTCCGAAGATTAAAGACTACCTATGCTCAAGAGTCAAGATCATGTGCCTCCAAGCCTACACCTAAATCTTCATGTAGTAGTTCTAGTTTCCCATCGTGCTCACAAGATTCAAATTCTTAGCTGAAACCTTGTCATGAACACAAACCTTCTGATTATCTAAAAACAATAGTCCTCTTCTTCCTCTTCTTCCCATTCTTGTTCACGCATACTTTATTTGTTCTTCTTATGTTATGTGATACATCTACCTTTTATGCCATAATCAACTTCGCCTAATGAAGATTGAAATGGCCGTTAATCTGTCAATACTAATCAGTAACCACTAACAGAGTCCCTGATAATGTTAAGCACTACTATCATTCTTTATACAGTTAATAAAATACTACTTCTTATTAATAATCAATACTTTACATCTTCCCCAGATTATCCACCTTTTCAGGTTCTGTATTTTTCTTTTTAAACGTCTATACAATTATATAAATACACTATACAACAAATCAACAAGAAATATGATAAATCCATGTACGGAGAAATTATATTCAAATGGCTCAAACCTAGTCTCAAGGTTTCTGAGCAGAAAACATGATGAAAGATTGCTGAACTTTGCTCGAGTAGTTGATGAGACCAGATGATGTACACAAGTCCTCAATCTCTTCTTCCGTTAAATAGCTATAGTTCTGCAGCGCCCTCTGCCACATAAATTTACAACTTAAAATCAATACTTATTAAAGTACCCAAGTCCCAACGACTGTAAAAACAGTTTCGATGGGGAGCCACCCTTAAACAGATCCTAGCTAGCTACAGCTACTGAGTCCCGACTAACGAAAATTCAACTGTTTGGATCACTTTACTTCATTCATGTGCAATTTATGCAGAATACGAAAATGAATGTGGATGTTACACAATCGTTCTTTTGAACACACATGCTATCACTAGCATATACAGATAAACAAGTATCATAATAACATTAGTGTGAGCAGGACAATTGACAGGTCTGAACCCTATAGAACAACTATAACTTCATAACATAATAAGTTTTAGTGTTTCAATACATGAGTACTATAAATCAGAGATAAGTTGGTTGACATCTACTTAATAGGAAATTCACAAGTTGAAATAAAAAGTTCTTAGACAAACCAACTCCTAGTTTGGATAAATGCTTCATATTAGAGCTCCTCCGAGTAAATCAACATTTACAAAGTCAGCGTACACGCATATATCCACTCAGAGATGAATACAAAGTTTTTATATTTTCATTTAAGAAAACAAACCATGGTCGAAATTATTAATCCACCAAGGAGGAATCACATCTATCATTGATCACATTTGTTAATTTTTTGAATAAGTAAGAAGTGTTACCTCTCTGAGAGGCCTCAATATCCAGGGAGTAGATGAAGTATACCGCAGGAAAGTGGTTCCAACAAAGATGCCACCACTTCGTAATATACGACTTATTTCAGCAATCTGATAATTATACGAGAAATGAGTTGGAAATGCATTAGTTAATAAAAGCAACTTTGTTGCATCCATACACATGTCTACAGTAAAACTGAAAATATAACAAGATTCGACGGTTCATGAAGTTCAGATGCAAATAGAATTCAAAGCGCAAAGGCTTCTCTTCTGTAACTGTGGAAAGGGCTGTGGCTGAATTCTTTTTTGTAATTGTAAATAGAGCTACTTTCCCTCTTCTGCCTTCCGTCACCTTAAGACAAGACTCAAATGCCAATGTTGGTGACTGCAGATAACTCTCTTCAATTATTCCAGGGATGGGAGGGGGTACAGGAAGGTAAGAACAACTTTTTTTTCTGGAAGGAATCTTTTTTTGGGGTCATGTATACTCACGGGATGGCTTTTTTGTGTGGAGGAATGTCCACCAGAGAGGGGTTTAATATATCTACTTGCTAACAGCAAACCACCTGAGAGCTAATTCCTTCCAAAAATTTCACTAAGAAAGATATATCTAAAGTAGGAGCCACAGACCAGCACACCAGCATTTGTGGAGTTATGTTCTATTATAAATTGCAGTACATTCCACAGGAACCAACTCTGTAACTACCTCATGGGCTATCCATGAGCGTTCATGTTATTATAGCTTATGCATCAATAGAAAGGTTGTACTTAGAACTCTTTTACCTAAAAGGTTGCTGATTTCTGATTCCAATTGACCCCACTTATAGTACAACTATGATTGCTAGGTTCATTAATCACTAGCAGCCCTCTCTCTTCCTTGTTGACAAGGTTCTTGATGCTGTAAGGAGCACTCAACTAATCTCCTGAAGGGTGTAGTCCCCAGTCCCAAACAGAAACACTCCAAGAAATTACCTACCATTGGCCACCAAGGGTTTTGTAATAAGATTCAAAATTAGAAAATGTCCTTGAGGTGTCCAAACCCAAGTTGAAGAGTCAGACGTGAGTGATTGCATGAAAGAAAAGAAGAAAACTGTCAAGGTCATAAGTAGAGTAATTTCCAATTTTATAACTTCCTGTAGTTCTCAAAGGATATCACCCATTTATTTCTCACAAAACACTGGCACGGAAGATGCCTACTTCTTGTGGTCTCTTGTAAGGAGCCATGGGTAAAATGGCAATGGTGTTTATTCAGCTTGCCTAAAAAAGCTAAAGTTTTGCTCACCATTCCGCATTTCATCTCATATTCCTAATTACCAGTCAAGGCAGTTTCAAATTGTTCAAAACTTAATTCTCCATGAGCTTTCAGATACACCCAGTTGATATAACAAGGCACTTTCACCATGACTTTTTCGTAAGTTATCAACATAGCAGGTGACATGTGTAATACAATATGCAGTTCATCCTCTGAGTTTACTCACTAGTCACTACTAGCATCTCCGATACCATAAAAGGCAAAGCTAGCCAACAGATTTGTTTGGCGCACATAACAAAATTATTTTGGGGAATAGGGATGCACCCAGGAAAGGCAAAGTTAATGAAAAACAAGTGAGGTAGGATTTAGAAATTGAAGACTCTGTTAGTATCCATCCATAATCATGTTGATTCTTAAATCATCCAAGTTGGGTAACTCTGACTAAACATAAGATCCTAGGCGCCAAGCAACTTGAAGGAGAAAAACAGAGGAAATGAAACTTACAGCATTTGAAGGAGAGGGCCAGCAATGCAATGCCGCGCCGGCATGGACAGCACCGACTGAACCTGAAGGGAATGGAAGCCTAGAAACATCTGCCCTCACAAGAGCAAGATTACTGCATTTATTCCAATGATGTGTACATTAGGAATTTAGGATAGACATGTCATTTGACATTAAAGACCAAAAACATTGATTATTCAGAAGAGCAGGCAAACTTACGTAGCTAAAAGAGTAGGGTCTTTTTTAAGAAAATCGTAACACTGGCGAAGCATATTCTCAGAAAAATCAAGCGCGACAACTCCAGAATAGGTCCCGGATTTGGCAAACTTTCTGGAAAACAAACCACTCCCACAGCTTACATCCAGCAGAACACCACCTTCAGCGGATTTAAAGTAGTCCTGAGCCATTTTAAACTGCGTAGCATATAAAAACACCATGTAACTAATACACTTATAGTTGTATGCATAAAAAGCTGTAGTGGGTAAGTAAACAAAACCCAAATTGGCATGCATGTTGTGCAGACCAAGTTGAGCAAGCAAGCAAGAAAGTACATGCATTATACACATGCCTCTTCATCAAGACCTGGGAAGCCACTGCGGTTAAAATTCTGGCGCCAGCCTCTTTCATACAAGAAGGAAACAAGAGGGCTTCTGAATAACTCAGTCCCAGCGGGTTTGACTTCAACGTACTCCTTCAATCCAGCAATAACAGTAAGATCCAAGTAAATATCTTTGCTTGAATACGACTTGTCGCATTTCTTACACTTGAAAGCCGACCTGTATATTGCTTGCCTACAAATCACAAGACAATATTAAACTTCTACAACTGCAATTTTAAGTAGAAAAAAAGAAAGACTTTGCCTTTAAGGTATATATTATTCAATGGGATGAATCATTAAACTTCTCACAGGTTAAGACCAGGAGGGCCTTTCCGTATGAGCGGTTCATAGCATACTGGGCATGCTAACAGCTCAACACCCGAGCTTTCACTTTCCTCAGTGCTCGACTTCCATTCCTAAACATTAAAAATTTGAACTTTCATATTAAAACAAATAGCGGAAATTAGAGTGCAGGGAAAAGATAAGGCAGTGCAGTACAGGCGGTAAAGTAACAACTGAGCTTGCACGAATCGCGAAAGAGGGAAAGCGGGAAGGCGGGCGGGCGGTGCCAGTGGGGCGTCGTCGGAGACGAGGAGTTCTGAATTGGGAATTATGATAAAGGCAAGGGTATTTTGGGCATATAAAATCTTGGTGGAGAGGGTGGAGAGACGAGGGAGCCGTCGCCATGGAAGATTTGATTCTTTTCTCTGCTTCTTCTTCTTCGTCTGACGGAGGTAGAGGTAAGAAGATATAGAGACAGAGAGGTACGTGTTAGTTGTTGTAAGCGTATGGACTTAACCAACTTCAAATGTGCTCCTCAAACTCAAAAATGACTCTTCGTCATAACGTACCGAGTATGATTCAATTCAACCCTTTCACTCTGAGTCAGCCAGAAACCAAAAAACATTATATAAAAAAGGGAAATGCTAGGCTTACCACATTTTTCATACCACATTTATACCACCTCTCTAATATAGATGGTACAGTTGTATTGTTTTGGTGGGCGTGTATCAGACGGTGGGTGTATTGGTGAAACCACATTAGAAATGTGGTATGAAAAATGTGGTAAGCTAAGATTACCCTATAAAAAAAGGTCAATGCTTTCAGCAGACGAAGAAACGACATTATCTATTTTTCATATTTGCGAATTGACCCCAAGGTCTTTTGTCCGTGTAATAGATAATTACCAATTGGTCCTTTTGCAATTTGCAGTTGAGGACACACAGCTGCTGCTCTTGTTTACATTTTGATCAGTATTGTATAGAAAAGACGATGTGTAAAGAAAGAGGCACGGTATCAGGCTTAAAGATCAACTATTAAAAGCACAAAAATGGACGATAACGACAATGATATCTCCGAAATATTACTACTTTGAGGCACGGTATCAGGCTTAAAGATCAACTATTAAAAGCACAAAAATGGACGATAACGATAATGATATCTCCGAAATATTACTGCTTTGTCTAACTGAGTTCTGAGTACTGCATAATAATCAAACCTAAAGATTAACTACCACAATGTACAAAAGACCTTAGGCTAAAATCACTCCAATGTACATGGTTGAACGAAAACATATGTTTAAGTTTAAGCACCCTTGTCTTGGAAATCCCCTGCAGTTCTAGGCGTAAACTGTTTAGTGTATACTCGATGCCTTCGCTCCCTTGCATAGATTACCCAGAAGATCAATGACAACATCACCGCTGCAGATACCATTACCAACCCAATGTAGATCCAGCCACTGTGCTTTCGCAGACCAGGGCAATTCCGGTTACTCACGTCTGTAAACGCATCCCTAACAAACGTGCAGTCTTGCAGATCAACCAAGAATGGACCATAACGATATAGACCATAACTCACATTTACTGCAGCTTCCATTTGGCTGTAAAAGTTTGGAGTCAACCGGCCAGGTGTAGTACAAATGCCGGCCGCGGAAACCTCACAAACATACTTCTTCCATTCCTGCTTGAAACAAAAGCCTGAGTCTTAGTCCGTGTTTCCAAACTCAAAGAAAGATGCAGGCAACATGTAGGTCAATTTTAAATGAGCCATTAATATTACCTCTGTGGCATTTTGCAGCTTCACTTCACCAGGGCTGCACTGTCGATCAGTGAGATCAGAATTTAATGGATTGCAAAGAACAGGTAACAGTGGGCCAGACTGATTAAAATATAAAGGTCCCAAGCCGGGTGGATAATTCTTATTCGAGACATTGGTGATGACACGGTTAACCACAGTAGCGAGTTGGTAGGTTGTTTCCTTGGTGCGCGAAGAGGTCTCTTGAGCAGTAGCATTGTCCACACATGGGAGTATATCATCTAATGCAGTGTGGGCTGTGGGGTTCTGGACCCACTCATCCATGGAAACACATGCATCTGCAACCACACTATGCAAATAGGACAAGAAGTTAGACGATCTGAAAACAGATGGACAAAGCAAATGCAGCAGAACAGTAAAAGTTTAGACTGAATGACACTCATATCATAAATTTGTTCTTATGAGATAACTAGGATGCGTCTAAATGTCATCACACTGAAGGCTAATATGCTGATTCAATATAGGTGTGCGACTAAGAAAGTAATACGAAGTGAACATAACCAAACAGTACTTACTTATGGAGAAGGAGAAATACACCGCATAAAATGAATGTGCCCGCAACAAGAACCCACCCAACAATGACCAAGCTGCATCAAATATGCAAGTGTTTGTGAATATATATTTGCGCACTAAGACACAACTGCTTCCAATATTTGAGATCTCTCTTAAAAAGTAAAATTTCAAGGTATATTTCACTTACAAGTACACAAGGACTTGCATCCCAAGAATGGAAAATACTGCAACAAGTAGTCAAAGAAAAAGATATAATGTTAATAGTCAAATCTTGAAAATCCCTGCCTCTAATCAAAAGAAAAAGACTTGCCAAATCCAAGAAAGGCCAAAAAGAGCATAACAGCAGCAACAATAATGAGAGCCAGTCTCCTGCAAAACATAGAAAGGGATAAATGTTATACACCGTATTGTGAGAAGAAGTTCCCCAGATCTTCTAGAAAATCTACTTACACGCTATCCAATCCATCTTGTATACGCTTTGAATTCTTTTCAGTTTTTTCAGAAAGTGTATTGGAAGCAGAGTTGATCTTTGTTAAAACATTGTCAATGCTACTTTGAACATCTGCTGGCAGAAATACAGCATCAACTCCAATCTTTTTAGCTGCACCAAGATAACCTGACAAATTCCTGAGGTTTTCAACAGTTGTATCCGCCTGACTCACAACATAATCCAGTGTGTTTGTTGTACTGCTGTGGAACTTTCCCTGGCCAGTGTACAGAACAATGCATCCAACACTAGAACGGACCAGACAAACATTAAAGGATGTCATCAACTCACAACAATTGAAGGCAGTACTTGTCCATTCGAATCAAATGTGTGTGTGAGTGTAGAGAGAGAGAGAGAGAGAGACTTACATTGCCGCAAGGGTGAATAAAATAAGGAAGATGAGAGAGAGAGCATAGGCTGTTCTAGAATAACCATAAGGCTCTCTTCGACAACAGCAGTAACAGAGACAGATAAAGGATAAGCTTAGCCCGAAAAGCACAAACCAGACACCAGCAATGACAAAGAAGGGAGCCGCAGTGAAACCAACAGACTACATCATACATCAATAATCAATGTAAATGTATATTTGTTGAGAGACATTAAACATACATTCCAATCTCCAAACAATCTATAAAAAAGGATCTAAAAACAATCTCAAAAAGATAAAAACAGGATTTGAGAAACAAAGAAAACACATGACATCAGCAAAATACAAAATAAATTATTAATTTATGAATAACATTCTTGGCAGAGTTCAAGGCCTGCATTTATAAGTAGAAAGAACTGTTCTTTCTTAAACAACCACAATGTCAGTAAGGAAAGTAGCAAATTTTCAAAATGAACTATCTTGTCCCCTAAAAGTTTTACTAGTGGATTCAAATTGTCCAGAAAAAACAGAGGAGGCTGCCCATCCATGACGGCACTGCACTCAAAGTGCCTGCCATGGCAAACAATTTAATATAAAAATTACAAAACAAAAAACAGAGAGCCTTCCTTCTGCACTATTGGTTTGTAGCAGATATAATTTCTTTGCTTTTTGATCGTACTGAAAGGTTAATTTATTTGGAGAAAAATATGCTAGAATTCATATATGACTGCAAAGAAGGGTTTGGTGCTTAACGGGAAAAAGATGAGTTTGGGTGCAGCAGTGGACTGTTTAGCTCCGGAAATCTTTATCCCAGCTGATATAGAATGGCATGTGCTTAGCAAGTCCAAACTTTTCTTTCTGGGTGCTGCTTT
Organism: Prunus padus; assembly: GCA_024362665.1. Classification (NCBI taxonomy): domain Eukaryota; kingdom Viridiplantae; phylum Streptophyta; class Magnoliopsida; order Rosales; family Rosaceae; genus Prunus; species Prunus padus. The sequence goes on along the minus strand of JANFAM010000007.1, from coordinate 21,810,464 downwards.
ACTCTGTGGTATGTTCTAGTGCATAAGCTGCTCTCTATCCAATTGTGGTCTTAACTCTTAAGGACCATTTAACAGTCCAACGAAGTAGCAAGACAGCCCAAACAACACGATTATATTCATAAACTCAGAGAACCCCAAATCATAAAAAGAAAAAAGAAAACAACTAGGATATGAAAATTAATCACGGGTTGAGAGAACTCACAGCCCAGTAATGCTCATTGCTGATATTCCAGCCACCAGTGTATTTCTTGAACCCATCAAGAGGGTCCTTCCTGTATGTTCTCTCCTCAGCCAATAGCAAAGACGAGTTTTGGACAGTTCCTTCTGCAAGAGACCTCCTTGTGTCCCATGTCACCGCTCCACCATACTCATACTCACTCTCACCATCTACCCTTACACCTGCACCAACCAGAAAAGAAAACAAAAGCAAAACAAAACATCAACAATAACCCATTTTCTTGAATAACACAAAAGAACCATTTTGCAGGCAAATAAAAGCAAAAAAATTATACAGTACCTGTCGTTCGAAAAGTGTGCGAAATGTGAGAGCTTCCTGAAGTTAAAGCGATGAAGAGGGCAAGAGAAAGAAAAAGAAGGAATTTTTTTGGTGGGTTTGATCTAAAACATAACATTTTGGGTTGCGGTTTTTGTTTCTGGGTTGCAGACTAAGAAAAATATAGGTTAGAAACCTATCCCAAACCAGAACCAGAGGAAAGCCGCGTATAATTGTTAAATGCGTCCGTTTGGTTAATTCAGAGTGTGAGAGAGACAGAGAGACAGAGACTGACAGAGTGAGAGAGAGATATTGTAATTTACTATATAATATATATCAGCCGAGATCTTTGATTTTCGATTATTACGGTTTGGAAAGCGACGGGCACTCACTGGCCCTATACTATCTGTCGATATTTTTTTCATGACGAAAATACTACCCTTTTTATATTTTCCGTTTCTCTTTTGCGATTTTAATTTATTTTCGCCAAGCAACCTTTCGATGCTTTTCTTTTGTGTAGAAGAAGGTTGTTGGTTTTTTCTTTTTTAATTTTGGTTTGCTTTTCTTGGTGGGAATAAAGATTGATATGACAACAGACATGATATTTACAATATTATTTCTTCAAAACAAAAAATAATTGGTAATCTGTTTTTCTTTAAGATTTTTTCCTTTTTACTTAATATCTGGAAAAGGAAAAAAATTCTGATGCATAATTGGATTTTAAACATTCGTTGGTATAGTTGTAGAAATTATGGAAAAATATATGATTGATTGTAGCTAAAAATATCAAGTTAATATTACTGCTAAAGTAGGTAGGTGGGCAATGGCTTCGTCGAAATAACAGTAACTTTTGATGTTTTGCTTCTTCTTTTTTTGGTCAATTCTCAATTGTTTTGATATCTTGCTTAGAAAAGAAGCAAAAGAGTAATGCCGCGTGGGGAATATGAATGACATATTATTATTGTTCATTCATATTGTGGTCTACGTAATTAAAAAATTGCTGAAAATAGAGGAGCATTACATGACAAGTCTCTTGGCTTTTCCACTGGAATTTACTCTTCTAATTCGTAGGAATAACAAGGAAGCATCTCATTTTGTTGCATTAGGTTAGTTGCCAGAGGGTATAGTTGCCATTAAACTTGAATGTGTTAAGCATTTCAATTTTTTATTTTCTTTATTTTAGTATAAATAAATAGCTTCAATCTTCATTTTATTCATCAAACATATTGGAATCTTTTCAAACGAGCCATAAATCATCAAGAGTATATGAAAAAAGTTACGAATAAAAGAAAAACAAACACGTGATTGGAAAAACATATGCTTTGATTTGATTTGTGGTAGAACTAAGAACAAAGAATTCGTCCAAAAGAAAGAAACAAAATGATGAATTATGGACCCTTTCACAATTATGTTACATAAAAGATGAATGAATTGTGGTCACGGAATGAAAGGCTTAGACCAATGTTGAATTGGGACCATGCCTTTCTTTTTTGTCATCGACCAAATGTAGGGATGGCATGTTGCGTCAACATGTGCTTATGAGATGAAAAGCCTCTAAATGTTATGGATGCCCAGACCAAAAAAAAATATTTATGGATGCCACTTTGAACTTCAACTAGTAATTTCCAAGAGCTATGGATATATTTTTCTTTATTTTTTAAAAATATATATATTCAAATATATGATCATTAGGTAGGAGTAATTTAGAAGTAAAAGTTGGGCGAAACGTCTTCTCCTAGTGTGCGTGCATATAGAAATAAATTTGGTGTCAACAATAAAAAGAATTCGTTCAAATTTGTGGGGTTTTGTGTAAATGACATGCAAGCTGAGTGTGAGGTGCAATATCGCCCCACGTCTTTCCTTCTTTCTTTCCTAGAAATCATCAAGTAATATGTGGAATTACTTCAAACGAAAGCCAACCCATGTGGCAGCACAGCAGCAAACTAAATATTCTCAACAACACAGAGACAGACAGCTAAAGGTTTTAAGGTCGTCCTTTCCATATTTCATAACACGAAATTGAACCAATTTTCTGTTCTTAATTATATCTTCTGTTGACAACATGAAACTGAAAAACAATATCAGGTTCTGAGTTCTTGCTTGCGTTCATATGATTATGAATGGATTCGCATGTGGTGGTTGATGATTGGTAAAAGGGGGGGACAAACATTGATTGAAACTGAGAGGCAACAGGCGCTGCCCAACGGGGCCTCTAATTGCAGATTGGCCTTCCTCATTCATGGGCTCCAAAACACAATCACAACCATATTAGTCAAATTTGATTGATGGCCCAGCCCAGCCCAAATTTGAAATTTGATGCTGAGGATGAGGCACATGTTATAAAAACACATAAAGGGATAATATGAGCATGGCCACAAGAAAATGCAAGAAAGAAAAACAACTGTATTAACTGTCTGAGAGGCTGGCTGGCAGGCTTACACAGCAATGGCTGCAATCTTCCAAACCCTGCTTCCCATTTGTTGTTCCAGACAGGCCATATCCTCTCCTGCTCCATGGACTCCCCTTGGACCACCCATCTCAGATTCCATGGCCTCTTTGGCCATTTCAAACTTGAATAGGCGTCAAGGACAAGTGGCAGTCTCAGTTGCCTTCAACCCATCTGGGAATTTTGACATCTCTTTGTATGACGAGGAAGAAGGTAAAACCTTTCTTAATTCATTAATTGGGTTCTCTGCTCACTTTGTTTATATCCCTTTATCTATTGGACTACTTCAGAAAGCTTGTTCCTTCAATAGGATAAAAGGCCAAAAATATTTTAAAAAACCAATATATTGGATATGAAAACTTGGTTAAATCTAACTGATTATTGTGGTTGACAGACACTAGTAAAGTTGAACCTCCAATGCCACCAAGTGAAGGTCGATTTGAAATAGTTCTTGATAATGATGTGATTCGGGGTCTTGACTTATCTCCATTTCATTCTGCAACTGGGATTACCTATCCTTCATCAGGTAAAGCAATCAATTGAGCATCAGATTTACAAGTCGAAGTTCATGAGGACTTTTTATGCAAAACCCTGATGAAGTTTTACTGCAATTTTTGTAACTAGCCAAGCCAAAAGAGTTTCTTGAACGTACAATTGGCTTTACCATTAACTATACAAGAGAAGATCCACGTGATCCTAGAGAACTCTCAGAATTCCCTGATATAAGACTCTGGTTTTTGAGACTTGATGCCTCTTATCCTTGGTTGCCTGTCCTCTTGGATTGGCGAGCCGGAGAACTGGCTCGTTATGCTGCCATGTTGGTTCCACACCAGGTATTGTATTTTATAACAATGCCATTGTGTCAGAGTTTGAGAGTGAGGAGGGGCTTGTCATCGTTTAATGGAATGACCTTTGACATCTTATCTTTGCAGATGAACATGAGGATGGGGGTGGTCTTCAATCCTGAGGCACTGGAACTATTCGTTATGCAGAAGGTTTTTATTGTGTACTCATGGTTGAAGCAACATGACATTCCAAAGCCTAGATTGAAGACCAGTGACATGGCTAGGATGCTTGGGTTCGGAATCGGAGATGAACTCTACGACTTCATCGATAAACATCCACTGAAAACATCATAAAGAGTCAAGTTGAAGAGTCAGACGTGAGTGATTGCATGAAAGAAGAGAAGAAAATTCTCAAGGTCATAAGTAGAGTAATTTCCAATTTTATGACTTCCTGTAGTTCTCAAAGGATATCACCCATTTATTTCTCACAAAACACTGGCACGGAAGATGCCTACTTCTTGTGGTCTCTTGTAAGGAGCCATGGGTAAAATGGAAATGGTGTTTATTCAGCTTGCCTAAAAAAGCTATAAGTTTTGCTCACCATTCCGCATTTCATCTCATATTCCTAATTACCAGTCAAGACAGCTTCAAATTGTTCAAAACTTAATTCTCCATATGCTTTCAGATACACCCAGTTGATATAACAAGGCACTTTCACCATGACATTTTCGTAAGTTATCAACATAGCAGGTGACATGTGTAATGCAATATGCAGTTCATCCTCTGAGTTTACTCACTAGTCACTACTAGCATCTCCGATACCATAAAAGGCAAAGCTAGCCAACAGATTTGTTTGGCGCACATAACAAAATTATTTTGGGGAATAGGGATGCACCCAGGAAAGGCAAAGTTAATGAAAAGCAAGTGAGGTAGGATTTAGAAATTGAAGACTCTGTTAGTATCCATCCATAATCATGTTGATTCTTAAATCATCCAAGTCGGGTAACTCTGACTAAACATTAGATCCTAGGCGCCAAGCAACTTGAAGGAGAAAAACAGAGGAAATGAAACTTACAGCGTTGGAAGGAGAGGGCCAGCAATGCAATGCCGCGCGGGCATGGACAGCGCCGACTGAACCTGAAGGGAATGGAAGCCTAGAAACATCTGCCCTCACAAGAGCAAGATTACTGCATTTATTCCAATGATGTGTACATTAGGAATTTAGGATAGACATGTCATTTGACATTAAAGACCATAAACATTGATTATTCAGAAGAGCAGGCAAACTTACGTAGCTAAAAGAGTAGGGTCTTTTTTAAGAAAATCGTAACACTGGCGAAGCATATTCTCAGAAAAATCAAGTGCGACAACTCCAGAATAGGTCCCCGATTTGGCAAACTTTCTGGAAAACAAACCACTCCCACAGCTTTCATCCAGCAGAACACCACCTTCAGCGGATTTAAAGTAGTCCTGAGACATTTTAAACTGCGTAGCATATAAAAACACCATGTAACTAATACACTTATAGTTGTACTGGGTAAGTAAACAAAACCCAAATTGGCATGCATGTTGTTCAGACCAAGTTGAGCAAGCAAGCCAGAAAGTACATGCATTATACAGATACCTCTTCATCAAGGGGGTCTTGACTTATCCCCATTTCATTCTGCAACTGGGATTACCAATCCTTCATCAGGTAAAGCAATCAATTGAGAATCAGATTTACAAGTCGAAGTTCATGATGACTTTTTATGCAAAATCCTGATGAAGTATTACTGCAATTTTTGTAACTAGCCAAGCCAAAATAGTTTCTTGAACGTACAATTGGCTTTACCATTAACTATACAAGAGAAGATCCACGTTATCCTAGAGAACTATCAGAATTCCCTGATATAAGACTCTGGTTTTTGAGACTTGATGCCTCCTATCCCTGGTTGCCTGTCCTCTTGGATTGGCGAGCTGGAGAACTGGCTCGTTATGCTGCCATGTTGGTTCCACACAGGTATTGTATTTTATAACAATGCCATTGTGTCAGAGTTTGAGAGTGAGGAGAGGCTTGTCATTGTTTAATGGAATGACCTTTGAAATCTTATCTTTGCAGATGAACATGAGGATTGGGGTGGTCTTCAATCCTGAGGCACTGGAACTATTCGTTATGCAGAAGAATTTTATTGTGTACTCATGGTTGAAGCAACATGACATTCCAAAGCCTAGATTGAAGACCAGCGACATGGCTAGGATGCTTGGGTTCGGAATTGGAGATGAACTCTACAACTTGATCGATAAACATCCACTGAAAACATCTTAAATAAGTCCCAACTTAGTGTTTCCCAATGTCATACAGTAGAAATATATGTTTAGGTAAAACTGATTCAATTCTATTCATCTCCATACGTAGCTATTTATATGTTTACATAGGGTTTTACAGGTTTAACAAGGAAACAAAATAAACTAGGAAACAAAGTCCTAATTGTACAAGAATTAGTCAACTACACTAATTAGGAAATCACTTTCCTGAACTCACGCACACGCCAACACTCCCCCTCAAGTTGGAGCATAGATGTCACCAAGGTCCAACTTGCTCGGCGTGTCCTGAAATACTCGGCTTGAAACTGCTTTCGTCAAGATATCCGCCAACCGATCTTGACTTTACAAACGGAAATCAAGCGTCTTGTCTTCTAATTTTTCTTTGATGAAATGCCTATCCACTTCAACATGTTTAGTTCGATCATGTTGAACTGGATTATGAGCAATATTAATGGCCGCAATATTATCGCAATATAATTTCATGGGTTTTTAGGCTTAAAACCTAACTCCGTTAGAACATGCTTAATCCATAACAACTCACAAACACCAAGTGCCATACCTCTATATTACGCCTCCGCACTTGATCTTGCAACAACATTTTGTTTCTTACTACGCCAAGTAACAAGGTTACCTCCTACAAAAGTAAAGTAACACAAGTGGATCGCTTTGTCTGTTTGTGACCCAGCCCAATCTGCATCTGTATACCCAATTACATCAAGATGTCCTTGCTTTGAATACATTAACCCTTTACCAGGAGTTGATTTCAAATATCTCAAAATACGATTCACCGCATCTCTATGAACTTCACTTGGAGAGTGCATAAGCGACTTACAACACTCACAACATATGCAATGTCCGGTCTCGTATGTGACAAATAAATTAACCTCCCAACTAGGCGCTGGTATTGCTCCTTATTAGTTGGTTTATGATCGATACACTCACTAAGCTTGTGTTTTTCCTCCATAGGCGTATTAACGAGTTTACACCCAAGCATCCTGTTTGAGTTAATAAATCCATAACATATTTTCGTTGAGACAAGAAGATACCTTCTTTGTGATCTGGATACTTCTATCCCAAGAAAATACTTAAGTGTACCAAGATCTTTCATCTCAAACTCCTTAAATAAGTACTCTTGCAATGCTTTTCTTTCATCGGGATCATCACATTGTTACGATCATATCATCAACATATACTATCAAAGCTGTAATTTTATTTTTCCTATGCTTCAAGAACAAAGTATGATCAAAATTACTTTGTTTATATCCAAATGCCCTCATAGACTTTGTCAATCGCCCAAACCATGCTCTAGGTGACTGCTTCAAACCATACAAAGATTTCTTTAATTTGCACACATAGTGTTTCGATTCGGAACTCATGTTACATCCAGCGGAGGATCCATATAAACTTCTTCTTCTAAGTCACCATGTAAAAGGCATTTTTGACATCGAATTGGTGTAATGGCCAATCCAAGTTTGCAGCAAGTGATATCAGGATTAAATGCGGTATTGATTTTTGCTCTTGGAGCAAACGTCTCACGATAATCCACTCCATATCTCACGAGTATACCCTTTTGCCACCAATCGAGCTTTGTACCGTTCGATTGATCCATCTGCCTTCAACTTAATTGTATAAATCCATCTACAACCCACAGTTCGTTTGCCACTTGGGAGAAGAACAAGTTCCCATGTGGAATTCCTTTGAAGAGCTTGCATTTCATCATTCATCGCTTGTTTCCAATTTGGATCCATCAGGGCCTCTTCTACACTGCTTGGTGTGGACAAAGAATCTAGTTGTTTGGTCAACATGGCATGTGGTGCGGACAATCTGTGAGTGGAAACATGGTTGCTAATCGGGTACTTCACTTTAGCTTTGGGATCTGCTTCATATTGAATCTTCGGGATACCACGATTCTTACGAACAGGTAATTGGTATGGTTGTAGATGTACCCCATTAGATGGATCGTCTGAAAACAAATCAGTTAAATATAAATCTTCAACATCAATGTTCTGGGATGTTACCTGGGTTGTAGTTTCAGAAGACACCTCGGAAGATAATTGGTTAAATGGTACAGAAGCTTCAGAAACGGGCATCAATACATCATTCTTCTCCCCCTGACCGGTTGAGTGGGTTGTTGGTGAGGAGACCAACTGAGACCGGTCATCAAGACTTTCGTGCGCAGTTTCTGGAGGGGTATCCGACGAGTCGGTTAGTGCATCCTAAAGACATAACGACTCCAAAGTAACAAATCCTTCCGGGTCTAATTGATCATCAATAGTATTCGGACTTGCCTGTGCCTGAACTCCCCCAGAAAAATACATTTCTTCTTCCCGAAAAACCACATCCATAGTGATGTAGAGCTTCTGAGTAGGTGGATGATAGCAGCGATACCCTTTTTGATGTTGGGCATAGCCAAGAAACACGCACTTTAGTGCTCGAGGTTCCAACTTGTTGCGCTGATGTGTATAAAGGTGAACAAAAGTTACACATCCAAAGACTCGTGGCTCCAAATTGGGAGTGGAATGAAGAGCACAAAATTGACGAAGGGATTGTAATGGCGTTTGGAAGTTCAAGACACTAGAGGGAACCCGATTAATAAGATACGCAGCAGAACACACTGCTTCTCCCCAAAAAGAACGAGGCATTTGAACATCAAACAATGAAGCTCGAACCACTTCTAACAAATGACGATTCTTGCGCTCTGCTACCCCATTTTGCTGAGGGGTATATGGACATGTTCGCTGATGTTCAATTCCATGAGCTTCTAAAAACTGACAAAGATCATGATTCACAAATTCACCCCCATTATCAGAACGAAGGATCTTAATTTTTGCATGAAACTGAGTGTCTACCATCTTGTAAAACTGTTGAAATGTGGTACACACCTCCCCCTTGTTTTTTAAGAGAGAAATCCAAGTCATACGTGTGCAATCATCAATAAAACTAACAAACCAACGAGCACCAGAAGGAGTAGAAATTGGAGCAGGACCCTAAACATCAGAATGAACAATTGCAAACGGCACCGTACTTTTATTCATATTCAAAGGGAAAGAAACTCGATGGCTTTTTGCCAGTTCACAAACATCACACTTAAAATTAAAATCTGAAATTTTACTAAACCATGAAGGAAACAACTTTTAAGATATCCAAAGGAGGCATGACCCAACCGTCTATGCCACAACCAAATAAAATTCTTATTTTTCTCGGTCGATCGCCACTAGTCTTGAAGGCTTGAGAAATGCGGGTCTCGCCACTTGGTGCCAAATCCAAATAATACGACTTGCCCCTCCTAGTACCATAACCAATTATCTTCCTTGTGAGGATGTCTGAAAAATACAACAATTTGGCCAAAACGTTACAAAGACAAAAAGAGCATGAGTAATTTGCGCAATGATAGCAAATTAAAATCTAATGACGGCACAACAAATCTTGAATCCAGGTGCAACGAATCTGTAAGGGATAAAGAACCCTCTCCAATAATAGGAGAGGAACTACCGTTTGCATTGGATACTACCGATCGTGAAGATGGAGACAAAGATGTGATTTTATTCGAATCACATGTCATATGATCGAGGCGCTGAATCAATAATCCAAACATTCTTGGTGGGTGAGGTGGAAGCAACATTCAATGCATAACCGATTGTACACGATGTAGCCACGGACGCAGATGCGAAGCATGTTCATTCAATTTGTTGCCACTTACAGGAAGGGTCTCTGGAGTAGCAGAGGCTTGGAGTGCCTTATGACCACTTCGTTTATTCTTAGAATGATCCCACCAAGATGGAAAACCAACTAATTCATAACAATGTTCACGAGTGTGCTTGAACCACCACAATGAGTGCACTTGAAAACTTGTTTGTCCTTCACCCCTTGGGTCGAGGAACTCCGTGAGATGAAGGTGGTCCCTTGGAACGTTGAGCCACCATGACAAGAGCATCGGGAGGCGGCGGCACGAGTAAAATTGGCACGTTGTTGTGCATCACGACGAACATAAGCAAAACTTTGGTCGAGATCCATTTAGGTTCCTTGCGGAGGATTTCACTACGGACTTGATCAAATTCAGGATCCAATCCAGAAGAAAAATATGAACTTCGAAGACGGTCGAGTTTTTCTGGTATGCATCGATGTCGTGGCCGCACACCATAGATGGGGTCGCGATGATCGATTCTGAAAAAGACTACGAAGCATGCTATAATATTTGGAAACAGGTTGGCCATTACGTTTGAGGGTGAATGCCTTCTGTTCAATTCGTAAACTTGAGATTCGTCGGATCCATCATAGAACACTTTCTTGACAAAGAGCCCAAATCTCCTTGGCGGTGCGAAGACGAATAAAGCGGCCCATCAACTCGGGGACATAGAATCAATTAACCAACCTTTGACGTAGATTTTCGTGGTCCACGCATCAAAAGTGGGAGCAGATTCGGTGGCATAGCAATAGAGCCGATAAGATAGCCCAACTTTCCACGGGTAGCAATTCAATTTCCATGAGTTGAGACCAAAGAGCATAATTCGTCTCATTGAGAATAACTCCTGTAGGCAACGCAGAATTATCATTCTGGATGGTGACAATCTGTGGAACCGACGGAGTTGGAGGTTGTGCAGCGGAGGTCGAAGAACTATGCGGGAGAACAAGGGAAGCCTCGGGTGTTGTCATCGCAGCGGAAATTGATGGTGTGGACGTATGAACTCAATATATGTGGGGATGGATGAAAAACGTATGAACTCAATATAGGTTTGAATTCAATTAGAGGGTTTGGGATAAACAAGAGACCACCAGATCGGTGGCTCTGATACCAAGTAGAAATATATGTTTAGGTAAAACTGATTCAATTCTATTCATCTCCATACGTAGCTATTTATATGTTTACATAGGGTTTTACAGGTTTAACAAGGAAACAAAATAAACTAGGAAACAAAGTCCTAATTGTACAAGAATTAGTCAACTACACTAATTAGGAAATCACTTTCCTGAACTCACGCACACGCCAACACATACATGATTGACAAATAAATACCCTGTCCCAGCGTTGATGGTGAGACTAATTTACTGTCACTAGGATTTGCACCCTTATTCTTTGATGGTGACAGTGAATCGATGTCAGAGAGAAGCTGCTACTAAAACGAATGATTTACTAGAGCAGGAGAGGATCCTTTCTTCAGTAGCACAATGGTTCTTTCTAACTTCAACTTTTGATACAAGTTTCGTCAAATTCTTTTTCACAAAGTAATTGTCTGAGAAAAGGTGGTTCATAGATGTTCAACAGATGCATATTGCCATGAACTACTGTGTACTCCCTTAGAATAGTCATTATAAAAAATTATGTGTTCTGTTCATCTTGATTCTTGTTCTCCATATTATCATGCATAGATAAACATACATATCGTACATGACTTTCAAATCCGCACCAAAGAGAGAAATTTAGAGTTTATACATTAAGATATCCTCATTGTTTTTTATACATAATCTGTACATTTACAGAAAAAGAAAATGAAGCTAAAGTAAACTAGGCAGGTGAACATGGAGAAACAGAACATATATAGAGTAGTCCCCAATCCTTACCATGTTCTTTTCAAAAAAATTCAGCTTCATAAGACATACTTTACAGACTTGAATTACGTGAGAATGAGGGGCGTGTAGTACATAAACCGGGGGATTTGCATATAGGACATACATTTTTATATCCCAACCATTGTTTAATGCAAGCAATGTGGAAGCCATGCCCACAATCCAATGTTCCTAGCTCATCCTCATCTACAAAATCCTCCTGTCATGAAGACCAACATTGTAATGCCATTCACTTTGATAGGCATTTATCGCTTAGTCATAGAAACTTGATAGAAAATCAAATGAATATAAAGCATAAGCAAAATACCTGGCAGATGCTGCAAAAGTCTTTCTGAGCATTTTCTTCTGCAAACAAAAAGTGATTGCTGCGCTTGAGAGATGCACTAGCTGCTTCCTCAGATAATCCTGTGCTGACATTCCCTATATGATCTTCTAAGGCCAACAACTCCTGTAGAATGCCAGGAGTAAGTAAGACAAAAGAGATACTAAAGTATTATTGATAAAAAATTATGTGACAAATGAAAGTTTTGATGTGAGAATACCTCATATGACATGCTATCCACATCAAGCCACATAGCTCCAGAACGATTGCGCATTTCAATTGAAACGTGCAGAGGCCGTTGGTAAATAACTCCAGCATTCTGCTCGTGTAGAATTAAAGAGGAAAGCAATGCAATCAAATGATTATACAAGCTATGCTATAATGCTACAACATATTGATCTAATGATTATACAATCATTTAGTTCTTGGTTCAATACAGTTATACATATATGTCTATAGTTAGGCTGAGAATCAGCAATTGGACACTATACAGGAAGCAGGGCTTACCATGCTGCACCTTCACATTTGTAGTCATTGAAAAGAGATTTCCTAAGATAGAATGAAATAATAGACAAACCTCTGTGACAAGCCTGAAGTTCACTCCACGGTTAGCTGTTACAACAAAAAATGAAGTCGAACCTTCTAACAAGCTATCAGCCGGCGTGTGCATATATAGAGTCGATTCCATGAGTAGTTGCCTCCATAGATCAATTTGGGTAACATTTTGGACCCCATTATCATCATAAGAAAAAGCAGAAGCTTGACCGAATCGAAATGTAGAATCTGCACTTATGTGCGAAGGCCAAATGGAAAGCCACAAAGACCGCAAAAGATTGTTAGGCAGCCCAAAAAGACTTTGGAAAAAAGAAATATGGCGAAGAGGAGTAGATCCAAGAATTAATGTGGTGCAAGTTCCAGAATTAAGCTCATCATTCTGTGAACCTGGAAAATTAGCTCTTCCAATTTGGCTTATGGTATGAGGTAAGTTGAGGTTTGAAGTGTTAGCAATGCAACTTGTTATGCTCCTTATAGTGGCTCCTGAAAGCGGATCATGCAAACTCCTTCGAACAATTAGCCCTGGCGATGATGAGTGGTCCGACTGATAAAGCAAATTAGAGTGTTCCTTGTTTTGAACATGGCTCGTGGGTTTTGAAGCTTCAAGTGGTTGTCGGAATGAGGATGAAGAAGACTGGAGAAGATGCAACCGTACATGTATGAATTTTGGAACAAGAAAACATGTCAATGCAAAGGAAATATTATGAAGTTTTACTTACAAGAAGAGAGAGAAAATGTCCATTCTCCCTCTCGGATTCAAAATTGGCAAGTAACCCAACATCTGGCTTCAGCTGAGAGCCTTGATTTAATTCACCTGAAAGCTGATTGATCCTTTCACTGCAGCCACATTTTTGTCCATGGGAACACTGACATCTTCTTCTGCGTACAGAACAAGAAATTACATGTTGATTTCACATATATACATACAAGTTTTGAACTAGTTGGCCTGGAAAAGCGGATGCAAAATTGTTAAAACTTATTTTTCTTCTCCTCAATGACTTACGTTGTTGGGATTTGTTTAGGAGGAGGATTATTGGAACAAGTTGCACGCATCATTACAATGAAGATGAGCTACCGTAACTAAAAAGAAAAGAAGAAGAAAAATCAAAGCTACAGAATACCTAATATATATATTATTATTAAAGACTAAAGATTAGTGTTGAAAACGAGAGGCAGAGTGCAGAGACGTTAATCTGTGAATCAAGATTAGAGAGGAGGGAAATAGGTTTTGCTCTTTGCATTGGGAATTTTGAGGGGGGTGGCTTAGCGGTTAAGGTGGGCGGGATTTGTAACGGTAAAATAGCCAACCACCAACTGTAAGGTCGTTGACACATAAATTTGAGTGGAAACGCACGCACGCTTTTCCTTGGAGCAGAAAAGGTGAAGGCCCAATAAAAGAGGTCGTCGACAGGATTAGGAAAAAAATGAAGGCCCAATAAAAATAGGCTTGGACATGATTAGGAGCCTTGAAAGCAAGCCCAAAAATTCAGCTTTTGTGTGTGTTATGTGTTATATTGATATAATTTACGGAGAGCGATATTCGAATTTGGGCCCAAAAGGCAAACTCATTGTCCTAATCAATTGGTCTAATTCACATCTACGTTTTTGTGTTTTTTATGATTGTATATATCATGTTGTACATACAAAATTACATAGTCTCCGACTTCCCTTTCATTATCCTTTCAAAATAAACTCTTATACTATACCTGTAACTTTCTTAAACCCAAAACAGTGTAATTTTAGATGTGAATATAGCACAACTACGCAAAATCTAAGTGGACAATCCTCCAATCTCTACTTAACGATGGTAAACCCAAAATAAAAAAGTTTATCATATATTATGTGGTAAGTAGGGGTTTCATTACTTTTCTTGGCATGTCAAGGAGTACACATGTTCTCTCTCTAGAGAGTACTCTCTCATCTCTTGACAAGACAAGGAGTATTGTTGTCGATGAATTAATTAAGGTTTACTGTTACTCCGTTGAATGGCAATTCGTGTGTGAAAAATGTTTTAAATTTGAATTTCTCATGTCTTGGTAATTAGAAAAAACCAAAAAGAAAAGTATATGTGGTTTGTTTGCTCGTAAGAAGTCTCTCTCCACGATGGCCCAGATGTCCCTCAAAAGTTTGACCATGCTCCTTGTCACGAGTGATGAGTGGTGACTCTAACGCCCGCCTAAACCCTAAACCAATATGTTGAGCTCCATGGCTTTCATGCATGGTTGAGGAAATATGGGTGCACTGAACATTTTCTTGTACCTATTAAACTATCTTCTCTCCTTAATTAATAATTTTGTTTATATTTAGAATATATAATTGAGGCGGAGGATGGCTGCCTGATAATTAGGGAGAGGGGAGGGGGCGGGGGAGGGTCACAGCCCATGTGCCAATGTAGCAGAAAACACATGTTAATTACTAGTACACACCACTAGCCACGAGGTATGGAAAAAGGAAAGGGCATAATGTGTATATATATATATAGAGAGAGAGGGACCACACCACACAAAGACCACCAACATATATATTTTCTGTGTCGATAATACAAAGACTTAGATATTAGATAGATACTGATATTGATATATATATATGCTGTTTCGCTATTGGGAGGACAAAGTTTACAAAAATTTCAAACCCGGCCCTCCGGCTGACTATAATTTTGTTTCTTTCTATTCTCTTTCTCTGTGTTGTGTGTAAAGGAAGGGTTTCCCAACTTCCCATTTCCCACTGTACGTACGTAAGTTGACAAGATTAAATGTTCACGCAGCCAGATGTTCAGATTCAGATCCAGACTAATTATATATCTACGGGACATATACATACATATATACATCTGTGGATTTGAAGTGAACATTCACCAGTACGGGGAATGTGATATACAACTGAAGATGTCCACTTCATCTGTTATTAGGAATGTGATATACAAATGTAGTAAGAGTAGCATTACTCGGAACATGATATATTGCCTGGCCATATACATTATTCTTTCTTGTCTTCATTTAATTACTACTCTAGCTAGAGGAAGAATGACTAGAAATTAATATGATGAAATGGATAGCATTATTATCATTAATATTGAATGGAATTGTATACAAAAACTGACTGGTTTAGCATATGGCATTTATTATGCATGCATGCGATGTTTATGTTCCTTTTGCCACTGCATTGACATCCCAATCCAACCAATTAATTTTCATGTCATGATCATGAACCTGTGACCTGTCTATTGGGTCCAATACTTATTATATCACCCAACCAATTACTTATCTCATCTCGCAGATTTCTGGTGGATTGGTGATGAGATAAACTACCACATTTTTATCTAGCCCGCTTCAGGAAATAGCTTATATGATCTATGTGCAAATATATTCCAACATAATATATAATTAGCAGTTTGGCACCGTACGTAATAAGTTAATTGTTTGTCGAAGACAGTATAAAGTAGTGTAGTTAGTAAGAAATTTAAAGGGGAAGGGAAAGCTCCCATTGGAATTGGATTTATCTTGAATAAAACATTGCAGACATGCAAGCACAAAACATGTCTCTCTAGATCAACCAAATGCTAGCGTTGAAACCAGTGGACAGTGGTCCAATTTCAAACATGATTAACTGAATCCCAAAAACATGTGATGTCCCTCTGTCGGCTCAATATATACATATTTGTCAATCTTCCACACTTTTCGAGTAACTTGGATTTGTCCAGACTCCAAATATACATTACTATTTGTATGTTTATGTTAATTAATTATCCCATAATTGATTTAAATATATCTTAATTATATACGTTTTACGTCTTCAATGGTTGAACAAATTTATATATACTTGATCACTTACTGGTTAAGTGCTCATGCAACTATTAATTTATATATACTTGAGATCACTTCAATTAACAATCATTTTATGTACAAGATACGTACTTTTCGTCAGCTGTATATATCTTTATTTTTAGTAAGACTGCGTTTGCGTTCATTAATTTAAATCAATTCTCCAAACACCAAGAATTCATTCATTCATTCTTCGTTACGAGGATTATTGAATAATAATAATAATAGCACGTACCTGGTCCCCTTAATTGAAATTCTCAACGCCTCTGCAAAACAATTAAATAATAAATGACAACAGAGGTTGCACTTTAGAGGAAGCTAATACTTAATTAATGTTTTAATAATTCTAGCTGACTGATTTAGGTCATTTCATCTGACAGCAACCCACAATTCAAGCATTTTTCTACGATCGACAAACAATGCCCGCTGTCACTCAAGTGACACCAGAATTAGTGTGATCCAGATTGGCTAATCCTTTTTTTTTCATGAATTATTAAATGCTCTGAGTCTGAGTAATATTTGTTTTTCTTCCTCTTCGATAAATCGCTTCAAAATCTGAAATTCTATGTCATTAAAAAAAACGTAATAAGCAAGCAACAACCACAACACTATCAACAACCGCTCTGAAAAAAAGGAAACAAGAGAAGAAGAGACCATTACGAAAAGTCATGGCATGGCAGTGTCTCGACAAACGTCGTCCCGGGATGTTTGTTTTTTATGGTCAAAGCACAAACATGCCGCGTGATACGGCGGTGCCCATGTGGCCTACATCATATTCAGGTGGACGTGGACCCCGCTAGATGTGGACGTCCGCGTGGAGTGGTCATCCCTTGAGCCGGCAGCCAGTAGCTAGAGACATACACTGCCACGTCTGGACTGGAGGAGGCGGTGTGAAATGGGTGACTTTCAACTTTGCCTGTCGCCGTCACATTTACTCCGATTGCTTCCTGTGACACGTGGGCTGCTGCCCACTGCGTTTTGGGAGCTCAAGTCGTGGCACTGTCTGATTCATTTCTGTTCTTTGAATGTAAAGATGATTTAATAATGACTCATGATTAACATATAACTCTACGTGAACGCATTAGCTGAACGGCAGCAAGTAATTTGCATTTTGATAAAAAAGCATGCCTTGCAAGCATCTTTGGTAAATAAAAGTGAAAGGAAAGGCCTTGAGTTGTCATGAGTGACTATGCAATGCAGTATGCACGTCCCGTCCCTCACTCCAATCAGGGATACCATATAAACGCAAAAGTTGTAAAGTGCATGCGTCATATCTGATCTGATCAATCACCCAAAACGGAATACCTATGCTCTTATAGCCATATGATTCTATGCCTTGACCAACCAAATTACATGCTTGGTTGGGTTCGTACCACTTGGCAAATCAGCTTGTCTAATCCCACCAAAGGGTTTGTTTTTTGTTGCGTGGAAAAATGAGGTACAACACGGAAAGCAAATTATATGGAGCTGTGCAAGTTTGATTGATACATCATGCTTCTAAGAAGATAGGGCATAAAAAAGAAAAGGCATGGTAAATTAAGGGTTTTTAAGTCTAATGTTCTTTGAACTTCGATCCAATTCGTATTTTGGTCTTTTAATTTTCAAAATCGTTCATGTGGTCATTCAACTTCAGTTTCGTTAAGACAAATGGTCATGTCGTTAATTTTGTTATCTTTTTCCGTTGAATGCATGGGCAAAATGGTTTTTTGTATTGTTTTTAATTTCCACCATCTGAATATTCCTTTCATCCAAAAAATTAAAATTAAAACTAAAAAATCTTCTTAATCTTCCTTTCACAGTATGAATATTTTTAATTTACCCCAAAAGTGAAGCAATTTTCAATTTTGACCATCAACAATACACCATGTGCCTTGCACATGCTCAAATTTAACAGACAAAGTTAACAAAATTGACAGCATGACTATTTGTCCTAACAAAATTGAAGTTGAAGGACCATGGGAACGATTTTGGAAATTGAATGACAAAAATGTTAATCGGGTCAAAATTCAGGGACCATTAAACCTAAAAACCTGGTAAATTAATTAACAGATTAAACAATATTTGATAGAGGAATCAGAAAATCCTCATTTTACCCCAAAAAGTTGGGACATTTTGCAGAGAGGGCAGAGAGTGAGTAAGAATGTAGCAAAGCAACTGTGCCTTTTCATAAAAGACAAATCTGGTCCCCATAATGAATTGCCTTTTGAACTGGAATTTGATTAACACAAACAAACCACAATCCAATGGATTATAAAACATGTCTTTTATTTCCTTGGACAAGGACTTGCACTTTAAACGAAATGAAATTTTAAAAGATAATTGAAAGCAAAATCATCCATCTCATTTAAAGTTTACATGTTGGAGAAATTAGTGTGGGTGGGCCCAACCCAAAGATTATATATGTATTTAAGCAGGGATCTCCCAAACCATCTACCATTCAGATTTTGCTCTGCAAGTTCAAGCTTTTAAACACAGAGAAAGAAAAAGAGAAACCTGCAGTGCAGCAAACAGAACACAACACTTTGTTGTTACTGACATTTAATCTTCTTTCCCATCTCTCACTCAGTATTTCTTCTGCCATATCTCTGTTTCATAAGATTTACTCCAAATGACAACTCCATCTCTAGCAGTCTGTCTTCTTCTTTTGTCTCTCCTCCTTTCTGGGGCTCAAGGTATATATATTTTTTTGAAAAACCTAGTTATAAAGCATTAGAAAACTATTTATGTCTATGAAATATTGGTTTCAAATTAGCTAATTTTGGTTTTCTTTTGAAGGGATTCGATTGGAGAAAGGATTCATCTCTGTTACACAACAGAATAATGATAACAATTTACAAGTGAGCTCTTCTTTCATGTTCTTTGTAAAATTTTCGTACCATTCAAGATAATTAAAATTTCAGACGTGGAAGAACAATATATGTATACATGTTTCTCATTATTTTTCTCTGTGCAAAATATTTTTCTTACATTACATTCCATAATTTGATTGTTAAATGCAGGTGCAGGAAACTGCTTCAATGAAAAGAAGTGCTGGTCCAGGAGAGTCCAGCAGTCTCTGCGAAGATGGTGGAGAGTGTTCATCATCAGGTACCTTGAAGAAAACAGTTTCTAGAGAATCCAAGAAGTCATCACACCACTGGTTACCAAGTATTCATGAAGATTATTATGGACCTAGGACCCACAAACCCAAGCACCATTAGTTTAGTTAATTACCTTCCTAGCTACATTTTATTATATCATTCCATCCTTCTTAATTTTATCCATGTTTTGGCTACTAGAAGAGCTTAGTTAGAGATAGCTAGAAGAATAGGATCAATGTTCTTCAAACTCTTGGGTTTCCAGAAGATTGTGTAGAATAGGATCTACACAACAATTTTTGTCCCTTCCCGAAACTAATCTGATTAACTTAAGTTCATGCAGTAAATCAAAGACTCATACATATTACATTACCTTAATTAATTCAGTGGTTTTGAATTGTATTGTTGCAGGAAAGACTAGAGAACTAATCTCTAAGACAGCCTCTAGTGCTGCTACCACTACCACCACTTCAAAGGTTGGTTTAATTAGTCAAAACAACAATATACTAATCTCGTATTTAAGTTTAAGTAACAATTGATAGGGGTTAGGTTCGGTGTCTCTGATTCTGTGTGATCCATGTACAGAATGACAAGGACGATGGAGGGAACAGAGGTGACCTGGACCCAAAAGGTGAAAAGGTTAATAATAATACACAGCCTGGTGGGGAATATGGTGATGTGAAAGCTAAGTCATCATCGGTTATTTCAAAGCACCAGGAGCAGGCGGCTGCAGCAGCCCACCAAGTCCAACACTATCCTGACCTCACAGACATGACTGAAATGGACTATTCTCCAGCAAGGAGAAAACCTCCAATACACAACTGAGTCTGAGTGTAGGGAAAACCCAAAAAGACAAAAATAAAGAAAACACACACAGAAAGTGATCCAAGTCAGTCAGTGTTAGACAAATAAAAGAGGAATATTATATTGGCTAGAGAAGTTGGACAGCATTACAGAAATGCTGCAGAGTTTTAGGGCTAGGAATGAATGATTTTGTGTACATAGTAGTATATTCTATTGGGATTTTGTTATAACTTGCTTTTAAACTATGGTTTGGATGATGGAGTGATGATGACCACTTTTATAAGGAATAATATTTTTTGTTATAATATAAAGATAAATAGATGGTTTGAAGTCTTAAACCAAATTTCAGTGAGTGTTTCTTATCTACACTTTTAATAGATCATGAAATAAATTGGTTAGAAATTGAAGTGCAGTGTTGAGTTCACAGAGTAGGTAGGTGTGTTGTTGATGATCTGCTGCAGTATGTGTATGTATGTGAGGAGGAGGAGGAGGAGGAGGAGCCTTCCCTTCCCTTTGTGTTCTTTGTTGAGTGAGGGATTGGGCCCACCAGGGATTCTGGGGTGAGCCCACCATGTTTCTCATATAACATTGATTGGATGGACGGTGATGGTGTGAGGGGTCAGTGAGTGGCACTGTGTTTTTAACATGTGGGCTCTCACATGTTCCTTGTTGGTTCAAATCTGCTGTGGCCCGGACAGCCGAGAGTAACGGTACATCATCATCACCACCAACCCTAGTAGTGGGGGCTCATTTGGTTTGGATTATTTGATAATAATAAATAAAATAAAACCCATGAAGCAGTCATCATGAAATGCATAAATGCTTGAATGCTTGAATGCTTGTAAGGAGGGATTGTTGTTTTCTGACAATATGAATAATATTGAGTTTGGTTCACTGCACTGCACATTAATGAATAAAATTGGCAAAGAGAAGAGACATACCATTACCACCAGTCAGTTGCAGACTGGCAGTGGTCCTCCATTTCCAACGGTTTCCGTTAATAGGTTTTGTTGATGAAGCCTGAAGCCAGAAGAAATGCTGATGATGAAGATGGACGGTCTGAGTAAGACACAAAATGGTGAAGCCTGAAAGGAAGGGTTGCTGTTGTTGCTGCTGGCTGGCTGCCCATTTTCCAAGTTCGTGTTGTATGCTATGGATAATGGATCAGTTGAGTTCCACTGACGGGCTTCCCACTACTATACACTAGATGGGCCTCTCATCACACAATTCTCTCTTTATTTCTTCAAGCCCATCCAAGAGGGACCAAAACATACTACACAAATTATATGTCAATAAAAACACAACTTCAATAATACGTTTCCATCCTGTTATCTTTTTTTATTGGCAAATTGTGTAAACCAAATGATAATCTTGGTAGAACCACACAAACTATAGAATATTGTACATATAATTAAGTTTGAGATTGATAAAGAAATGCTAAATTCAGATATTCAATGGGTTTGTAACAAAAATATAAGCTAAAAATAGAAGACAAAAGAAGGAAGATACACCCGGAAGATAGTATCCCTCTGTTTGTGGGGTACATAAAAGATAATTGAATAACCCAATGAGATTGATATATATTTGTGATTCGAGATTTAGTTGTGGTGTAGCTTTGTTGTGGCCGTATAACTATATTTTAATTTGTGGATCAGATAAAAAATAAAAAATAAAAAATCGTCATCTAGTTGGATTTGAATTACATCCTAACTAACTAAGGTTACTTGAATGAAATGGATACTTGATTATTCCAATTCATGACCTTCATTTTGCCCACGTTTAGTTCGCATAAAGGATTTGATGAGAAATCATTTCTCATGTATTTTCCTAAGTGATGGAAAGTGAAATATTCTTTTCCAATGTTTGGTTTGTGTATGAATAGTGAGTTCCGTTATCAAAACCTTTTTTTCTTCTTGAAAATATCATAAATTATATTGATTAAGGAGAATAATTAATCTCATAACCATTGATCATTTCTCCAATTGACGACTTCTTATGTTCCAAGTAAGTAAACATATTATATAACATCTACAAAACAAATAAAGAAAAAAATCTTTGAATATATAATACATTTTGCATATTCCTTATACGTGATTCCTTTATTGGCAATTAAAATCAACAAGTATGAAATATATCCCATGTATTTAATATTCTATTTGATGAAATCGTTTGGGAAATGCGAGAGGTTCAAATCTCCTCATGGATTAATGTGGTGCTCAATTAAATAGATACCATATTTGACCAGAAAAAAGAAAGAAAAATATACCATACGATAAAATAATTTAAATAGATACCAAACGAATTATAACTATTTGATTGGAATAAGGTTTTTTCATTGCTTGGGAAGAAAAAAAAGGTATACAAAAATGAACCGAGTTGTTGATGGGCAAAAACATCCTCAAACAATTTGACATTTCACTCCTGTCGTCATCAAACCACCTCAGCTTTCAAGTTTTGACCCAAAAAAAAAACCACGACAACATCTTTAAAAAAAAATAAAAAAAGGATCAATGTTCATCAACTGCTCAGAGTCAGAGTCAGACTATAAAAAAGCACACGTGCTCTAATTTTTATTTTCCCCTTCACTATTCACTGCGAAGAAGCAAGCAGTAAAAAAACCCGAATCCCAACGGTGAAAATCCAGAGGTAAGAGTAATATTTACAGGTCGATTGCCACCTGACCTGACCACCACCACTCTCCCAATTTAGGCATTATACTTCCCTCCTGCCCCTCCGAGGTGCACATCCATCGTTTGCCACACAGTGACAGAGCGGACGACCCAGCCAATTTCAGTGGCGGAGGGCATTTTCATATAAACCCCCTCTCTCTCTCCGAGGGCTTTTGTGTCCGGCTCTTGGGCTATTATTAAGCTTCTCTATCTTCTGGAAGCTTCCTCTAGTTTATCTATTGGCTTAGGTAAGTATGATCATGTCGTGTGTATTGGGGTTTTTCGTTTTTATTTTGATGGGTCAATCGACTTTTTCGTGCGTCTGAGTTTGGTGATTATTGGGTTGGTTTGTCCGTGTATGAATTTTGCCCTTTTGGAGTTTTTAGATATTGAAAGTATGCGGATTTTTTCATTCTATTCATTCTTGATTCGGAAAACCCTAAGATTGTTGGTATATAGGCTGTTATTTTCTTACAAAATGCTTTTCCATTCATATCATTGAGCGCATGAATAAAGGTGTTCACTTTACTGAGGTTTTGAGAGATTGCATGCGATGAAAGAAAATTCCAAACGAAAAAAATAATGTTGTGAATTGAGTTGTTTACATCAAGACCAAATCTCATTGTGGCTGAAAAAGAACATAGTTTGATATGTGTGCTGACTAGTGTGGTAATGGATCAAAGTCCAAACGGGGTCATAGATGCTGATGCTGTCAATGAAAAAGTAGAGGAGGAAACTGTGATATAAGTGCTATTGCTTTCCTTATAGTTCGGATATGGTGTTTGTTTGTGCATCAGATGAGTAGGTTTTGTGCTCAAGATCTCTTTGTGCGTATGGTTTATTGCATTTGAGCCATTTTAACTGCAATGAATGTCATAACAGTTAGTTTTATGTTTTGCCTTGCACGCGTCAGACTTCATATTGAGCTTAATGCTGTTAACTCAGAATAGAGAGCAAGGGTTAATTGACTTGGGTTTTGGAAAATCAAACACATTTCAAACATGTTAGACTGGATGTGCCAATTCTTCGTTGGACATTCTTGTTTTTATGGTTTGGGAATTAACTAAGAATTTATTCTCGTGTGTGTACCACAATTGTGAGCAAGTTGTTGAGTAAAGCTGGGTATGGCTTATAAAATTAATTGTTTTCTTTTTTCTTTTTTCTTTCTCATTTTGTTTTTCGTATTTGTCTATTATTGCTTCCAATGAATTAAATTAGCTGATTGAATGCTCAAGGAAAATAAGACAATATTTTTTATTTATACTATCGCTCCTTCGTAGGTTCAGTGTGGTCTGAGAAGAATGAGAAGTAATAGTGCTGAACACATTCCCATGGGCGAGCAAATTGAAGGGTCTGAAACTACTGTTGAGATAAAAATAAAAACATTGGATTCACAAACCTATACTCTCAGGGTGGATAAACAGGTTGTTACTCTTGTGGCTTTTTTATTATAGCTCCCACTAAGATCTGGCTTTCAGTTATTTGGTTGGCCATTTATATAAAGTTATTTAGTAAGTTTATCGCTTAATAATTCTGTTGGCTTGCTTTTGCTCAGGTGAACAACAGTTATATTCCTCCTGTACAATCTTCACTGTAATGCATGTGCATTTCTGGTGCATCCGTATAATGTGTGCCCAGCAACTTGAGATTGCTTCCTTAAGTTAAAACTGTTAATATGTGCAATAATTTGAAATGACTTGTGTATATGCTAGTTTTAAAGATAATTATTGAAACTTATTTGTGAAGCAATATTGCCAGTGAGAACATGCTGGTAGAAAGTTTTTTTTGGAAGTTTTGCATACAGGTTTTAAAATGAACCAAATTCTCTTCTCTCAACTGCAGATGCCAGTTCCTGCCTTGAAAGAGCAGATTGCCTCTGTCACTGGTGTACTATCCGAGCAACAACGACTAATATGCCGAGGAAAAGTTCTAAAGGATGATCAGCTTCTCTCTGCCTATCGTATCCTATTTGGTCTTTTGACTTGTGAAAGAATTTTTGAGTTTTGAAAATCTTGTGGCACTCTCTAGGTTAATTAGGATTTTCTGTTCTTCTGCATTCTAAACTGGAACTTGCAATAGTGGTAATAGTAGTCATGTTTGTATGTGTACAATTTTCAATCATAATCAGATTTGCCTCTGCAGCAAGATATGCAACAGAAGATAATTCAATTAGAAGAGAACATAGATAAAGTGACTCAAAATCTCGTATGAAAAATATGAAATAATAATAATGTCAACCATTATTGTGAAAGATAGATTAAGACAACTTTAATATGCTAACTAAAGATTTAATACTAGCTATGTTTCGGGTAATGTTGTGAAAAATCCATTGAACAAATGTGTGGGGGCTTATGACTCCAGTGGTAATGACCTTACCCTCATGCCCAGAGCCAAAGTTCTAACCTCCCTCTCCTCCTTTGGTCTCCTTTTTACGAAAAGTAAAAAAGAAAGCTCTTTTTCTAGATTAAGTTAAAAAAAAATTAGGCATTATATGAACAAATGCAGCTATGAATATTGTGTGAGATGGGTTTATTATTGGTTCCTCTAGTCAACATCATGTTCCCTTTTTCTTTTAAATGAATTTTCACTCACCAACTTTTCATGTTAAGCATTTGAAAGTATTTTCTTAACACAGTTTAGATGTTGAAGATGGTCACACCTTACATTTGGTTGTCAGGCAACCTGTCCCACCATCATCTGAGGGATTACCAAATCATCCAGGTTGATTTGAAATTAATAAATGTAGAGTACTCTTCAATTTTACATTTTGCGTGTTGTTAACATGTTTTAAGCTTTGGACCCAGTAGTCTGGGTTGTTTGGAAAAATTGGTTATCCAACATGGTAGCAGAGCTTGTTTCTCTTGTAGGTCTTTGGTTCAACTATTAAATCTCATGTGCATTATTTGCATGCTTTCAACTGCGTATAGGAACTGATCCGGCTTCAAGTACAAGCCGTGGTCAGCATCAAGTTGCCCCTGGTGTGGTTATTGAAACCTTCAGCATGCCTGTTCAAGGGGATGGTTTTCCACCAGAAATCAGTCGGGTGAGTACTGAATAATTTGTATTTCTACTGGTGTAATTATGTCCGATGGTAATGATTTCCTCCCTTATCTCTGCTTCTGAACAGATCATCTCTGCCATTCTCGGCTCTATAGGATTACCAAATATTTCAGGTGGCAGTGAAGGGATTGAAGTCAGGGTAAATTAAAATTTTAAAATTTCAGAAGCTAATCACTTGTATGACTGGAAGTATGGGTTTATATAACTTTCCTAGGCAATGCTCTCTCTCTCTCTCTCTCTCTCTCTCTCTCTCTGCAAAAGCACATACACATGCACACTTCCAAATTAGTACAAAGTATTCACAGTAATGAAAATACTTGACCATGGCTTTGCTTGAGGAAAAGAAAAGGGTAGTTTCTTGGAGGCTGCCAAGAAAAAAAAGATCATAATGATGTTCTGACAAAATTGATAGATACTGTGTTTGTGTGTACCTGCATATGTATATCATTTGTTGTTTAAAATTCATGTGCACTTTTATGCTTACATCATTAATCTGGTATTTGGTTGGTTGATATGCTGAAGGAACATGGGCCACAGAGGCCAGAAAGGACACCAGGTTTGAGTGGCATGTTTGATTTTTCCCAATTTCAATCTGAACAAGCTGGCCCAAGGGGTCCCTCTGATAGATCAAATGGGACTTTTGGTCATCCAACAGAATTTTCTTTGGGGACTCTACCACCCCTGGCAAGTTTAAAGTTTCCAATTTGTTTCATTCATTTTATTCTGATTGCCTATTTTGATCTTTAACTTAATGACAAAACAATAATGAAACTATTCTGCTATGTCGGTGGTCTTTGTAGGTAATTCCTGATTCATTGACTACTTTATCCCAATATCTCAGTCATCTGAGGCGTGAATTTGAGGCCATTGGTGATTTTCTACGTACAAGATTTTATATTGATATGTCATATATGTTTGTTACACACCAATGTTGATGGTTTGCTGAGATAATTTCAACTCATTTACCAACAGCCAGAGATGGGGGAAGGGGTCAAACAGCTGCTACTCTTAGGACTGAAGAAAGTTCCAATGCCTCATCACATACAGGGGCAAGGCAAGAGGGGCTCCCCTCACCTGCATCGCTGGCAGAAGTCATGCGTTCTACTCGACTACTACTCCTTGAACAAGTTGGAGAATCCCTACTTGTGCGTTCTTAAGTGTTATTGTAATTTTTTGCTATATTATTTAAAGTATATAATTTGGTGTTCCAATTTTGACAACTTGTGCTATTAGTTTGATTTTTCTTTAGTTCTCATAAGTGACTAATTTTATTGTTTGAAAGCAGAAGAGTGTAGTTACTGTGATCCTATAATAGCTAAAAGCTTTCAGCTGTTTGATTTACCATGTTAAACAAAAGACATTGCGATTTTTCATGTTACATCTTGGCAGCAATTTGCAAGCCAACTGGAGAATCAAGTGAATGTGACTGATCCATCAGCAAGGTTCAGTGCCCAATCTAGTGCGTCAAGAACTGGAGCTTTGTTTCACAACCTTGGCGCCTTTTTACTTGAACTTGGTCGTACAACCATGACATTGCAACTGGGTCAAACACCGGTAGTGTTCTGGAATTCTAATTTCCTTGTTTTGTCATCTTGTCCATTTAGATGTTGCTGACCTATAAAATTTGCTCAGACTCTGACTCATCTCTCATGCAGTCTGATGCGGTGGTTAATGCTGGACCTGCAGTTTTCATATCTCCGACTGGCCCTAATCCGATAATGGTTCAGGCAATTTTCTAAACACTTAATTCATACCTCTCTTTTGAAAATAGTTCTATTTGTACTGATTGAAGCTGAATCATTCTTGGCCAGCCGCTTCCTTTTCAATCAGGAATGAGCTTTGGTGCCATCCCCATGGGAGCTGTGCAGCCTGGTTCTGGTCTTGTTAATGGACTTGGTACTGGTTTTGTTCCAAGGCGTATTGATATACAAATACGAAGAGGTACCTTTTATAATTTATTCCCTGGCTATTTCCATTCATGTTCGGTTTAATTTTGTTTGATGTAAAATATATGTTGATTTTAAGCACTATTCATTTTACCCATAAGGTTCATCAGCAACAACGCCCAATGTCACTCGGGAGGAACATGGGGATACTCAGCAGCCTTCAGCGCAAAGAAACCCAGCAAGCTCTGGTGGTGAAAATCCTACTAATCAAGCTACTTCAAGGGTCTCAGATGGTCCAGCTTTTGCTGGAGATTCAACTGTACGGATAGTGCCAATTAGGACCATGGTTGCAGCAGTACCTGCGCCTCTCAGTCGCCTACCATCTGATTCTTCTGGTAATTCGATAGGGTTATACTATCCATTACTTGGAAGGCTTCAACATGTAGCTTCTGGAGATGTGAGTGGTGAACGAGGAACTATGGCTTCTGGAGATCGTCCTCCTGCCGGTCTCCATGCTGATCAGCAATCTTTGGAATCTGCAGTAGAACAGCAAAACGTTGGAGGTCCTGCAAGAGAGGGTAATATTACCTTCTGGCGGTTCCAGTGGAAGAGAATTTGTTTTCTGGCTCCGCCAGTGAATATACCATGCAACATAGTAGTTGAATCATACTTTTAGTACGTAAAATTCACAAGTATGGAAGGCTGAATTGTTTTAAGCCATTGGAGTGAAGAGGGTGAATAGTGGGCCCTGCTCCTTGGTTTGGGTGGCATTGGGGTTGGGTGGATGATGGGAAGATCCTAGTTTATAATCTTCTTGTAAGAAGAGAAGGAAGGAAAGGGAGATCAAAAGAGAGAGAGAAAAAAATTATAATAAGAATAGTTGATATTGATATGCTAAACTAGTTTATCAAGTAGAGCTAAGGTAAGTTGCCAGAGAGACCATACAATCATATTTGCAGGGTTTATTCTTTCACATGTTACGTCTAAAAGTAAGATTACATTTTATTGTTTGTCCAACCAAAAGTCATGATGTGCATTGAGTTATTGATTTAATCTTTATTCATTTGCTTTACTAATATTTGCTGAAAGAAGAAACAAAAGTTCCTTAGATATTTTCTTCTTTTTTTGTTTTAGAAACTGCACGTGTCTTAATTTGTTATCATATGTGATTTGTGAAGTAGCTATAGAAAAGGTTGCTTTTAACAAATAATAATGTGTAGCTCATCTGAGGTCTTACTCACAAGAGTTGAATTAGGCGGTAGCTCATCCAAGCACTGGATTTGAGTTTGTTCATCTCTTCTAATGTAGTTAACCAGGGTGGTCAAGTTGCTATCATAAGTTGAATAATTCATTAGTGCCCGTTTCCTGCAGGATCAACTCCCCATTTAAGTCAGGAGCCATCTGTTGCACGGAGTGTCAGTATCAACATTTTATCAGGTGGAGGAACCCAAAACAACCAAGAATCTGAGAGACAGATCCCAAGCGGCATTTTACAGTTTATAAGGAACCTCTTTCCTGGTGGTGAAATTCACGTAGAAGATGGCAGTGCAGAGGGATTGACTACAGGT
Source organism: Prunus padus (assembly GCA_024362665.1). Classification (NCBI taxonomy): domain Eukaryota; kingdom Viridiplantae; phylum Streptophyta; class Magnoliopsida; order Rosales; family Rosaceae; genus Prunus; species Prunus padus. The sequence continues at coordinate 21,781,109 of JANFAM010000007.1, read as the reverse complement.
TCTGTATCAGATCAGGCAAGGACATCATCGAGTGGTGTTGTGGGTGCACAAGAAGCCGAACCGGGGGTTACCGATGAAGGACTATTTTTGTCTAATTTGCTTCATCAAATCATGCCATTCATATCTCAAGCACCAGGGGGAGAGCCAGGTCTTGTACCAACAGCAGTGGCAAATTCTTCTGAGCACAGAATGGCCCAAGATTCTTCCACCAGGGTATGCATGCTACACCAGTTATCATTGTCATGGCATTTCATGCCTCATGTTTTAACAGGTTTTGGATTTCTAGTTTTATTAAGTCAGTGCTCTCTTTCTTCTCTTTTTTTTTTTTTTTTGGGGTCAAAGCTTTCTTTCTTCTTAACGGCCAAACAAAGCATGGGCTGCTACGCCTAAAGTTGTAAATCTTGATGTTACGCTGAAATGAAAGTTAATTAATTGATAAAGAACATGAAGAGAAGTATGTGTTTTTTGCAGGCTGAGAACTCCAATGTTGGGACATCCCGTCGGCGGAGTGATTGCGAACCAAATCCTCCTAATTCAAAACGTCAAAAGGTGGTGATGATGAAAGTCTTAATCCATTTTCTTTTCTTTCTTGTACCCTTTATCTTTGTTTGTTTTTACTGATGTTTATAATTTGTATGGCATTTTTCAATGCAGATGGAGTGAGTTATGATTAGAGGGTTTAAGCACTGGCATTGGTATCCATGGTCGGGAAAAAGTGAAGAGTTTTCTTGAGTACAGTCGTTGTTGAAGTATCAATCTTTGTTTTTCACCTCAAAGGGAGAGACTCTGTAAAATTTATCTTGAGTTCCTGTTGAGACATAGTTTTGATGATCCCTATAATGTTAGTGTTGTTTACATTCCTTGAATTACATAAAGCCTGAATTTCACATGGAACACGTGATCGATCTTATCGGATAATTGGTAGAGGAGCAGGGTGAAGTTTGGAGACATACCTTTGGTGTGACGGAAAATGGGAGCCCTTGCTGTTGTCAGAATTTGTTTAGCAGCATTGAAATGTACTTTATAATTGTTTTGCTTCACTGGATATTTTCCATATATGTACAGAAGAGAAGCTTTAAACAATATTTCATGAAATAAAAAGGTTAAAGGTCTATCAAAGCTGAGGAGAGAGTTCTCCACGAAAGGCAGATGCCTTCTTATTTCTACCAAGTGTTTGGATTTTCCAATTTAACTCATTGACACATGAAAATATGATAAAGTGGTAATGAATAAACTTCGTTTAGATGAGTGTAAAGAAAGCTTTAAACACATTAACTTTTACAAATGTTAATCATAGTACAATAAGTGAGGACGCATTGTGTGGATCATATCAATGTGATTAATAAAAAAAAAGTACACCAAAAAGCGTGTGGATTAGGTCTAGTTGTCGAGCTAGCCTTCTGCACCCAACCCCTGTAGATTAGTTTAATTTAGAGTAGTTTAGACTATTGTTCGTTTATAAAAATAAAAAAAATTATTACACCAAAAATTGAAAGAAAAACAATAAAAAGCATTTTGGGAATTATTGAGGAAGAAAACAGAAAAACCATGGCCCCGTGGAGTTGGAGGCGCATATAAAATCCGGCCCAACTTGGCCCAAATAAAGGGCCAAACTCTCCCGAATGGCGCCCTTTATAAGTTATGGAGGTTATAGAAAGAAGACGCATGTGGCGCAAACTAGGGTTAGCGTTTGTTTTGTTGCACAGAACGTTAATTCGCCTCCTCTGAAAGACCACCCCTCAACTCCTTGAGAGCTATCAATCAATCATGGCTGAACAGGTCGGTTCTCTATCTCTATCTCTATCTTGCTGCTTTTTATTCTATCCTAGAACTTTGGTTTTTGGTTCATTTTAACAATGCTTTCATTTTTTTATATTTATAATACATTTGGTTTCAGACTGAGAAGGCGTTTCTGAAGCAGCCCAAAGTGTTCATCAGGTAGCTAGTCGAAGAAACTTCATTTTAAAATAAAATATTTATCTTCCATGAAGTTATGATTGTGTTTAATTTTTCTGCACTATTATTCTTTTACTTTTGGGTTTATGTTATTCATTTTTCTATTTGTGATGTAATTAATTAGCTCGAAGAAATCTGGGAAGGGGAAGAGACCTGGAAAGGGTGGAAACCGTTTCTGGAAGAGTGTTGGGCTTGGTTTCAAGACCCCCAGGGATGCCATTGAAGGTTTCTCTCTCTCTCTCTCTCTCTCTACTTATTCATCTTATATTTGTTTATATATGGGTTGGAGACCGTTCAAGCCATGCAATGTGATGAAAATGAACTAGGGTTTTAGTTTGACTGATTGATTTGTAATTATGTATATGCATGCGGATAGTGATAGGCGTTCAATTTGTGGGTTAATTGGGAAGTGGCCTTTGAGTATTGCTGCATTGCCGTCTTTAAGTTTGATTTGCATTCTTTAAGATATGTACTTTCATGAGCGTATATAACTACCTTTTGATTAGAAAAATTATGTAAACTTAGAGACAGTTGTGTGTGGATGACTTCTATTAGAGAAATTCATTGCTTATTTTTTCTGATCTCTGAAGTTTGGATTATATTTCTTACTTCAAATTGAGCCTACTCCGATTGTCTCTTTTTGGCAGTAATATTTTACATGTTATGGTATTTGCTAATACGCATGCTCTACATTTTATTTTTGTTTCTTACAGGGACTTATATTGATAAGAAATGCCCATTCACTGGAAATGTTTCTATCAGGGGCCGTATCTTGGCTGGCACTTGCCACAGTGCTAAGATGAACAAAACAATCATCGTTCGACGGAATTATCTACATTACATCAAGAAATACCAAAGGCATGATTCTTGTATTCATGTGTTGTCTGTCTATATAATTTCTGCTGTCATTTTGGGGAAAAAAAGTGCATCATGTTTTTTGTTGTTCTGAAATCTTTTTCTTTTTGGTTGCTTGCATAAGGTATGAGAAGAGACACTCGAACATACCTGCGCATGTGTCTCCGTGCTTCCGTGTGAAAGAAGGGGATCATGTTACCATCGGACAGTGCAGGTCATATACCTTACAAGCCCATCTTCTCTTCACTGCCTCTTTATGAATATACTTTGGCCTGTGGGCAACATTCACATTTCTGTTTGTTTGTTGATTTTGTTTTCCGAATGTTCAGGCCATTGTCCAAGACTAAGAGGTTCAATGTACTGAAGGTGACCCCTGCTGGATCTTCTGGTGCTGGCAAGAAGGCTTTCACTGGAATTTGATTTGGTATCTGATTTTTGTGGTAGGCTGGTGCTGAAGGCATTTTTGTTTTTGGCAACCTGATTATGTTATAGACTAGAGGAGATATAGTAGCTTCCCCCTGTTCCCACCCACCTCCCCTTCGATTTTTGATGTAGTGGTTAAATTTTGTGGTTTTGAAGATCCTTATTGTATCAAAATAGGCATATTTCAATTGTCTGTTTCCCAATGTAGGATACTAATAATTTGCATCATCTATAGTGTCCTTTGAGTTAAAATGACTACTGCACCTTGCTAGAAAATGCCTAATGTTATGAGTTATTTTTTGGATAGTCACGAGTTCTTATTGCATATGTTACGTCATGGAATCCGAAGAACATTGCAATTATGTCATTGTAGTTGCAGCCGTTACCACAACCACCGGCGGTTGTATTGCACCATCCCGACCACCGAAACAATGACTAATTTTGTTTTGTCTAATGGTGCGAGTTGAGTACATACCAGGTTGTCTTTGTGGAAGCCCAAAATTAAAATGGTATGGGCAGCATGAAATTCTTGTGTACGATAAAACCAACCCAGCTACCACGCTAATCCAACCCCAGAAATAATAAGGCCCATATCTCTCGACCCAACTTAATGGCTTTGCAGGATGGACAACACCGCAAGCTGCACTAATAAAATCCGGCGGACAAGGTTATGCGACGTCAGGGTCCACCCACCGGTGAGCACCAGGCCACGTATTGGTCTCACTTGGTGTTGAGTAAGCAAGCAGCCTACTAGGAAGATTCCTTTATTAAAGTATAAAAGAAGTTTCCGAAGAAGAAGACCTCCTCCTTTCTTTAGCTTGCTTGATTGACTTTGTCATGGAAAAAGTGCTTGAGTATGACACCAATAATAAAAGCTTTTTTAGGCAAACTGAAAATAATTAATTGACGGTGAAATTACAACTCTAGTGCAGTGAGTTGTGAAAATAATTTAGTTTAAAATGTAAAAAAGATGGTGTTAGTGGGCAAGTTGCAGAGAAGTGGATGGTATTGTAGACCTCCATTGAAAGAGGTAAAGGGCAAGCAAAACATAATATCAGCTGCCTTGGAGACACAGAACAAGAAGAAGAAGAAGAAGAAGAAGAAGATATTGTCACAGTGAAAACATAATTCACCTTCAAACTTTTTGGAGCAATTATTTGCCCCATTTAAACAAAAACAAACTTCCTAATATAACTTGTCTTTTAACTTATTAATTAGGCTTAAGACAAATTATGGTTTTGCAGATATGTGTTAACTTAATCAAACCCACTCCTACTCGTTTGTCTTGTGCTTTATTTATGGAGGTCATGCAATGAATATATGAAACAAAACCTAGCATATATCTTGGAAAACTATCCAAACCCCATCTTCGGCTTCTTTTTTTTCTTTTTTTTTAAAAAATTATTAATTCTGGCAAAACCTTTGTTGAATTTGTTTACTTGTTAAATAAGCATGCCTATATAATAATATTAGTGCACACCTCAGTCGTTGCTGTTTGGTCTTTTTTTGCACTTAAAAAATAAATTCCACTGTTGTGATTGTGAATGAATGTGAAACGAAAGGCAGATGTGTCCATCAAAAAAAAGAAAAGAAAAAGAAAGGCATATGATATCTTGTCAAAAAGGGTTTATGAAGCCTCGGATTTTACTGGTGGTTAAGACTTAAACATCACATGAATTAATTATTAGTGTTATAAAATGGGACGCCTTTTTGTTTCTTTCAGATGCGATATTCATTAATCATTAATTCCTGTTATTTTAGTCAAATTAAATTTAAATATTCGTTAATTTAATACATATTGAAAATGAGGAAAAGATAGAATAATATCAAAGAACCCAACAAACAAACTGATTTTCGGCCACGCTTTCACAGAAAAATCTGGAATTCTCATTCTCATTCTCTCGCCGTCTCTCTCTCTCGCTCTCTCTCAGAATACTACTACAATAAACAGAGGCCCTCATTCCACTCAAATATTTTCAGAATCTTCTCACCACAAATTTATATTTCTTTTTCTCTGCATCTTCTACTACTTTCCGATTCCCTCAGCAACTCGCTAAGAAACTGAGCACTAAAAAGAGCACAGCCATTATCATTTTCATCATAAGCATGTGCTTGATAGACGCAGAACAGCTTGGTCAAGAAATGGGGAATCTGGAGGATAATAACATCAATACCAACAACAATAACAAGCAGTGGCCTTTGCAATGTGAAATCTTGCACAACCAGACGGAGAATTTGGACAAGGAAACTCCTTTGATGAGCTCCAGTCTTCAGAAAACCATGTTAAACTCATTTCAAGTAAAATTTTTCTTCTTTGACTGCTTAGCTTTATTGGGGTTGTCTCAATTTTTTAACTTTTTAGGATCATTCGGTTGAAATCGAGTTCTGGGTCTTTGTTTTCTTATGTGATTGATGATTGACAAAACTTTCTTTTGCCGGTCTTTCTTTGCCATTTTTTTTCTTTTATGATTTTTCTGTAATTGGATTTTGTGTGTAGTTGGTCGTGGTCCGGTTGTTGCTCTTTATGTTTTTCTCAATCATTTGGCCTGTCGTGATTACAAATTCATTTTTGTATCTCTGCACTATTCAATAATTTTACTTAGACTACAAAATTTTACTGTTGTCATTAGTTTATACTGCATCATGCACGAAAGTTTTCTGCTTGAATTCCTATTTTCTTAATCATGCTCTGCTAATTTTCAGCTCATTTTGGGAAACAGTTGTTTTGGAAATTGTTTTTCCTATTTAGTAAGCTAAGCTGCAATTCTTTGTTTTGCTTTCACTTGTTGGAAGGTGATTCATTTACAAAAAACCATGTACTTCCTTATCGTGCTCTGTACAGCCGGATGGTGATGACTAACGTTCTTGCTTTTCAAGGGTTTGTTTTGATTGGATTGTGTTGTAGTGGATCTCTTCTTTTATTATCTGCTCCTTCAGTTCCTTGTCTTGAATTGCATTTTCTGTTACTCTTTATGTGTTGACTGATTTTGATATTTCACAGCCTTATACAGTTTTTCATATCCCACAATTTTGTGGGAAACCCAATGATGTTGATGTTTCGATGCAATGTAAACTTTTGTGATTGATTTGAGTTTCATTTTCTGGTTGGAGAACCTTTTTCCAAGGAGAGTGTTGATATTATACTTGGAAAAAAATTTCCTAATTTACTTTCTTGAGTTTCCGAAATCTGTTTCCTTGACCTGTTTACTTGCAATCCGTCACATTCTGATTCAAGTTCCATCATGTTGTTGGTCTTTTAGCTCGAAAGCATATGTGAGGATACAGTGGTTGTAGACAGAAAACAGAGCCTGCTGAACTTTTTCCCTTCCCTTCGGTCAGGAGAGTGGTCTGATATTGGGGGTCGAACCCATATGGAGGATACTCATATATGCATTGGTGACTTAGCTAAAAAGTTTGATTATAATGTACTCAGTGAGGGAGCTATCTCCTTCTATGGTGTAAGTTTTCTCACCTTCTTCCGTTGTATAACAGTTAAAACCATCCCCAATACTTCTCAAGGTTTTCATTGTAAACCATGGTTACAATGAGAACGATAATATGAAGAAAGGCTTTTTGGACAATTTCTAAATTGTTAAATCAAAATTTTGGAACTTTAAGGGTACTTGCAACAGTTTAATGAATGCTCATGCATTCAGACTCTTTTTATTTTATCAGATTTTGATGATGTAAATGACAATTTTTTTTTTATAAAAAAAAAACAGGTATTTGATGGCCATGGAGGAAAGGATGCAGCACAATTTGTTCGTGACAATTTGCCAAGAGTAGTTGTTGAGGATGCTGACTTTCCATTAGAACTTGAAAAGGTGATAACAAGGTCATTTATGGAGACGGATGCTGCATTTGCAAAAACGTGCTCTCTTGAGTCTTCCCATGCTTCTGGAACAACTGCACTCACTGCAATGATATTTGGGAGGTAAGGGGACTATTTCTTCCTGTGTAGGTTGACTTTCATCTGTAATAAGCGTGTTGACTTACAACAGTAATGTCTTAAATAATCATTACTGCGAGTCTTGGCCATCAGATTAAAGAATAAGAGAAAATCTAATCAGCCAATTCATGCGGGTGTCATGCTGAAGAATGAATTGTGTCTGTTGCATGAGCAAAACAAGAAATAAAAGTAGTAAAGAAAACTGATGTTGTGTGACCAAATCTTGGTCGCAACTTGGGATTAGTGAGATTGAAGACTGAATTGATCATAATGGCTCAGAATGACCACACCCTATATCTCCCCATTTGATTTAATTATCTTACATCTATGCACTTTTGGCTATTCTCATGCCCCGTTCTTGAGGCTGCTTAGTTTGTTTTTGTCAGACCTTTTGTGTGACAACTAGTTTGCTTCAGCTTATAATTATCCTTTTGGACAGGTCTTTGCTTGTGGCAAATGCCGGAGATTGCCGGGCTGTATTGTCACGATGTGGAGTGGCTGTAGAAATGTCAAAAGATCATAGGCCCTGCTGCACAAAAGAAAGAATGCGGATTGAATCCTTGGGTGGATATATTGATGATGGTTATCTAAATGGTCAGTTAGGTGTCACCCGTGCATTAGGTGATTGGCATCTTGAAGGAATGAAGGATGGGGGTGAAAGGGGAGGACCCTTAAGTGCTGAACCAGAACTTAAATTAATGACTCTGACCAAGGATGATGAGTTTTTGATCATTGGTAGTGATGGAATATGGGATGTGTTCACCAGCCAAAATGCTGTTGATTTTGCTCGAAGGAGACTCCAAGAGCACAATGATGTGAAGTTGTGCTGCAAGGAAATAGTAGAGGAGGCAATAAAGCGTGGAGCAAGCGATAATTTGACACTAGTTATGGTGAGTTTCCACTTGGAGCCTCCTCCACATGTGGTGGTAGAGAGGTCTAGAGTCAGACGAAGCATTTCTGCTGAAGGACTTCAGAATATCAAATTCTTCTTAGAAGGATAGAATTACTTGTTTATTAGTTGATGTTCCCTTGGTGGGCAAAGGCACGAACCGGTAGCAATAATACTTAGAAAATGGACGGGAGTTTGGCTTGTGTATATATATTCATCCTGAAAGGGACTGCCACTTTGCTTCCTTCTATATCCGGTGCTCCAATCTGTTCCAGAGAAGATGGAAGGATAAAGAAGACATTCGTATCATCAGGCTTTGGAATAACCACTTGTACCCTATTGGCAGAGAATTGGTGTTAAAATCTTATTCGAGGAAAGGAATGTGTTGTATAACTGAGGTAGCCAGGCAGGTCTGATTTCGTGGAGAGGCTGTTCTGTTATTGTACCTTTGTTTTTCAAGGTATATGCAGATGTGGTGTACATTTATTTGTCAGAACTCCATTCATGTCTTGTAATACATATAATTGTTATACAAAGTCCAAGGTTTAAGCTTCACTTCGCTATAAAACTGAGCATGCGTTCCTTTGCCCTTGATGATCGGAATTGTTGACCTTTGTGGAGTTTTCTGATCATCCTACTGGTTTTTGAATGTATTATGTAACCAGAAAAGCCAGCGACGCATAAAATGCTTTTTATTTGACTGCCCAAAACATCATACATTTATTTCTTCATGGGCTGCGTCTGCTGCGTGCAACTTGAATTTCACATACTGGAACAGCTAATTACACGCTTCTTGATTAATTGTCGCTAATATGAGACCAATTTGATTCAATACAATGAGCAAAACGAATTTGGGACTCGAGATGGAAGAAGGCCAGAGACAAGAAACATAGAACCAAACCGTCGAAGAATTTTTATTATTAATTAGCTGTATCAGTACGTAGGTAAGAAACCCAACAAACTGGGAACAATGAATGAGCTACAAAACAATGAGATACAAACATACGCAAATGACCCCACCAATAGCCCCTCTCTCCGAATGAAATCTACTTTTCTGGTATGACAAGAAAGACAAAAGAAAAAAAAAAGATATGCCTTGAGAAAATCTAAATCATTGTGTGCCTATGCTATACAAAGACCATTTTCCCTCGTTCAAATTTCCTTTGATCTCCGTTCTCGCAATGCGAATCAAAAACAAAGTTGCACAGAAAATAGCAAAAATTAGCATAAGAAATACATTGTTCCACCCTGTGGTGGAAATATACCCAGCTAAAAGTGGGCCAAGGGCCGCCCCAACAGAACCTGTACCATCTATAATTGCAGTTACAGTAGCTAATGCACGGGAATTTCCTCTGATCACTGTCTGGGTACCAAGATCAGCAGCAACGGCTGTAGTAATTAGTGAATATGGGCCATTCACCAGCAATCCAGAAAGAAACATCAAAAGAATGTTGGCAACCATAGATAGGCTTCCATAAACCCGGTAGAAAACAAGGGCTGGAACCGAAAGCAACAAAAATGCAATTGACGTTAAAGCTCGAGCTTCAATCATATCAGATATCAATCCTGCTAAAATTCCACCAAAGACTCCTCCAATATCAAATATGGCTGAAAGATTCCCAGCAGTTTTGTGTGACAAATGCACACCAGCAACAGCTGCAAGGCGAAACAAAATTTATGCTGAATACGAGAAGATAATCCTCCTAGGGTAATTTTGGATTTTAAAGACATACGCATACAAACATAGGCGCTGTTACAGTTAAGAGTGTAGAACTGCAATATGTGTCCAATTTTAAATGCTCTGGATTGTTTGTGAATTGTGACGAGGACGGCCATTTTCATGAAAATCCATGATGGTGTATTTGAACAAAAAAAACTCAAACATGAAATCCCAAGAAGCAGTTGAACCATAATGGGATATCATAAGATGATCCCAACAATTCAATTTCAAAGTCATACATAAAAATCTAACTGCAGGAAGTACCTGTGTGCCTTATGTAAAAGGGCAACCAGTACAAGAAAGTGTAAGACACCAGCTTTGAAAAGAACAGGCAGAAAGCAAATGGTGCCACGCCCGGTAACCTCCATGCCTCCAAAAAGCCAATTGCAGCCAAAGAATCTGCACCTTTATCGACATCTGCATTCTCTGTTCCAAGAAGACCTGCTTCCTCTGATTCCACTTTTCCCTCCATATTCTCTATGCCATTAACTTCCACATTCATCTGAATCTCCTTTACCAAAGACTCAAATCCCAAGTCTTCTGGACTCACGGGAAGAAACAAAAACACTAAAATGCCGACCAAAATGACCAAAACCCCAGGCACCACAAAGGACCAACCCCATCCAAATTCCAAAACCCCAGACCCCACAACTGAACCAATAATGTTTCCAACTGAGGTATGTGAACTCCAGACCCCCATGATCAACCCCCTCTTTTCTTTCTCAAACCAGTTTCCCACTACTGCTACCACACAAGGCCAGCCAATTGACTGAACTAACCCACAAAGAACTTGAACAGCCATAAAGTACCCCAACAAATGAACATCAAACCAATATCCTAACCCAAAGAATATTGTTAAAATGCCACTACACATCATCCCAAACACGAGAAACAACCTCAAATCAATCCGATCACCGACATGCCCTGCAAAGTACATTCCAATCGAATATGCAGAAAGAAATGCAAGATCAAGCTCTCCTAGCCTGTGGGCACCATGGGGACCATTAAAGGGATCCCACCCTGTATCAGCTGAGCTGGAATTGGACTGAATTGTGGGTCCAAGCACGCTCTTGACAATGCTTGGGGGCTTTCTAGAGGCATGAAACGAAGCATAGGCAAGGAAGGTGATTATGAGGACTGAAAATTGGTGGAAAGCTAGAGTTCTGTGTGGGGGTTTGAGAGTTGGGAAATAGTTGAGAGCTGGAGCTAGGCTTGAGGTTTTGGATTGCATTGTGTATTGAGCTCAATATTTTGCAATTAGTACTACACACAAAAAGCTACACAGAATGCTCAGATATACAGTAACTATAATTACAGAGAAAGATGGTGGATCCAAAATGTTGGAGTTTTTAGTTGCACAGAGAATTCACCGACTGCAAAAAACAGAAGGAAAAATGTATAAAACCCTAATGTTTTACCTGATCTTTTCCTATCAATCTCTGATTGAGGCGGAGGGTCGTAAGAAGAGGGGAAAAGGTGGCGACGAAGCTACAGTATTGGCTTCGTGTGATCCAATATCTAAGTCTTCCACCAGAGCTCTGATAAGCTCTTTCATTTTCTCGTCTTCACCATCGCTGTTGAGAGACTGGGGAGTTTCACAGAGGGAGGGAGAGAGAAGTTTGGAGAGACGGAAAGAGAGGGGAAGAGAAGAGAGGTTGTGCTTTGACTTTCAAACACGGGTGAATTCTAGCGGGGCAGAAACGACATTATGTATTTTGGAATATTTGCGAATTGGCCATAGGGTCGTTTGTCGTATCTGAAAATAATTGCCCATTGAGGACAATATTTCGTTCAATTATACTTTTAGAAGGTGCCGCGTAACGCAGAAATAGATCTCACTGGCATTGAAGAATTTCCACTAGTGTAGTGGTTTGGAGTAATTCTCCTCGCGAAGTCGCGGGTTAGTCTAACATCAGTGTAGTGTGTGTGAGTTTAGTATGCTTATCACCCAAAGATCCTAATAAATAAATAAATAAATAAGATCTCACTGGCATTTATAGCAGCAAGAGCATCCATCTGTGTGTGACGTCAACGTGGCAGTGGCACATTGAAATTGAAATTAACCAAAACATTCTCAGTTGAATTCTGAAGTGAAAAAATAATTAGCAGGCAGCAGCAGCAGTAGCAGAAGCATGATCCACCTTTGGATTACAGAGAAGAACAATCTCAATGTTACACTGGTTTTTAATTTTTGTTTGGAATTAGGAGGATACCAGAGTCCAAGTCGGCGGGTCCTTTTACCGGGCACTGGGCTCTTTCTAGAAGTGATGTGATTGGGTTTGGGCCTCTGGTTTTTGGAGACTCTTCATCCTTTATGGGCTTCTTCAGGTTCAGTCAAGAGACCCAGAGTCCAAGTCAAACCCTAGAATATATATAATATAACACCTTTTTTCTTTTTCTTTTTTTAAATAAAAATACATAAAATTAGGGCACAAATGGCATATTCTGGTTTCATATATATTTATTAAAAAAATATGGAATGAAAGAGACAATAGCATTCTCAAACTGTTGCAAACTCCTCTTAACATCATCAATGAGATACCCTTCCGGTGCAAAAGACTCCTCTTCATCAGTACTGAAAATATTAACCACTGCTTATGAATCCGACAGTCCGACTTGACCAGGATAGAAGAGAAACGCCATCATCCCTTTTCCCTTTGTCATTTGTAATGACAACACCAATTCCACCCACACATGTATACAAGCGACATCAACATTGAGTTTAAACTTGCCAACAGAAGAGGGATACCACTTGGAAGCCTTTTCAAAAACTACATTGGAATCTATTCTCAATAAATTTCCATATTCCTCGGCCAAATGAACTGTTCTATTAAAAATCATCTACTCTGTTTGAGGGCAAGCTTCAAAAACCACCTTGTTTCTATTTTGCCATAAGCTCCATGAGATATACACAAATAGACGCAATTCAAATGCTGAAAGATAATTTATGGCTGCTTCAAATAAATCACCCTAATAAGGAGAAATTTTTAAATGTTAAAGACACCACGCGCGTGGTGTCTTCATCCAATGAGACCTAGAACATGTGGAATTACTATCTAATTTAATGCATTATTTTTATGACGTATAGGGCGTTGGAAATATTCCATATGTCTTCGTCTCCAGTGGATGAGACACCACCACATGATGTCTAACACCCAAAAATTACTCCTAATAAGTGGATTGCATCCTTCTTTGAAAACCTCCATGAATCTCACTTTCTTCCAAATCCTTCGTGCCCCAGGACAACTCCAAACTCTAGGGACAAGTCCAAATATACTATTGATTTTTTTTTTTTCTTGTTTGTATAAATGAGACTGATGTCAACTATTTGAATCTTGATTGACAACAAACTGGTTCTTCATGCCACTCTTCATCTTCACCTCAAATATGTTTCTTCTTTGCCATATCATTTTACCTTGATTTCCCCCAAATTTGTAATCTAAACAAGCCAATAAATTAAGAATGCTGTTAAACGAAACCTAAAATTAATTGAGTATATTCCACTACCAAACTATTTATTGAATTACTAATTTACTCTAATATAAAATGATCAAAAAATATATATTAATTATGAAACAATTAAATAATTTTAATAAATACACCCTACCATTACCATTGTGTTAGAAAGATCTCCAACAAATTCTCTTCAACACTTTGGAATTCTAAAATAGATGAGCCACATCAAAAACTCTCTCCAACAGCCTCTTCAACTACCATCAAAGTTCGCAACCTCTTTCTCTCTCTTGGATTGGTAAGTTGACTTTGGCTCTTCAAATATTTAATTTTACATTGGAAAAACAAAACCTACCTTGAAAATGTTAAAAACATGCATTTTTTCTTTTCATATAATAAATACATGTACATTTTTTACGTGTTTTCGTATTTTTCATTCTTTTCCACGATATTGCATTAATTGAATTGAAGAGTCTGTTGGAGCAAAATTATTCAAGTAGAAATAAAGCTTTTCAAATCGCCACATGCGCCAACAAACTTCATTTGAAGAGTTTTATTTCTTACTTTGGAGATGCTCTTAGTCTCCAAACCATTCATTGCTTTTTGGCTAATAGAAGAAGCTTTGGTAACAATTTGCTTCATCTGAAAATTTGATCGAATGATGAATCAAAGAACCATCGGCAAATCACCTAATACCAGTATCAACTTCAAAGCCTCCTGACCAGAAAAGCCAGACTCAAAATAGAAAACAATATAATTTGGCTTCACTAAGACTCATTCAAATATACCCTGCTTCTCTCTAACGAATTTAACAACCTTAAAAGAGTAACATAAAAATTTGTCTATCACGATCACAGGATATCCCCCATTGATATCTTTATATCACCAAGTCTATGTGATAGAGAAATGTGTCAACCAGCTCTCATCGAATGAGTTTGGTGTTGTGTGATAGGATATATAGTTAGTTAACTTTACATTTTAATTTAAATATTAGATATATATATGTATATATATGTATGTATAACTATGAAGAATAAAGATAAACACATGAATCTGTAGCATAGATATAAAAGAGAAATCTCACTCTCACTGTTTCACTCTCTCACACACACAAATATAAAGAATAGAAAGGCAAACATAATCATATCATAATAAAGTGGTGCTCTTCATTTTATTGTTATATATTACATGCATCATACAGTACTACGAGTATGACATGAACAGCCCTTATCTTCTCCAGCTAGCTGAACTGTGCTACTGGTGGAGATGGCCGGGGAAGGGAATTGGATCTCACCCAACATGATTACCAAAACAAACTAGAAATTAATAACAAGTACAACATCATCATTATTAGCTAATTACGCTCATCATCATATATAGACTACACCACAAGTCTTGTTGCCCATCATCAGCGACCATGTCCCCCTCGACCGCCGCCGCCTGGTCCTCCTGGGCCACCGCCTCCTGGTCCTCCTGGGCCACCGCCGCCTGGGCCTCCGGGGCCACCGCCGCCCGGTCCTCCTGGGCCGCCGCCGCCTGGCCCTCCACAACCTCCGCCCGGTCCTCCTGGACCACCACCGCCGCCTGGTCCTCCTAGACCGCCGCCTGGAGGTCCATGGGAACCTGGTCCACCTGGTCCTCCCGGACCGCCGCCTGGTCCTCCAGGACCGCCGCCTGGTCCTCCAGGACCGCCGCCTGGTCCTCCAGGACCGCCGCCTGGTCCTCCAGGACCGCCACCTGGTCCTCCCGGACCACCGCCTGGGCCATCTGGACCGCCGCCAGGTCCATGGCCATGATCATGATGGCCGGGGCGGTGCATCTTCAATTGGTTGTTGCAGTTGCGGAGAGACTACCTTGGTGTTGATTCTCACTTGTTGAGTTGTGGAATGTTGAAGTGGCGAATTATTGGAGAAAGCAGTGGGATTTTATAATGCAATATTATTGTCCGTACAAAGCAATGTCCACTGGTAGCTATCTAGATGCTTTTCATAATCGTAAATAGGTGCCACATATAAAAGATATTTCCTAGTCTATTAATTATATATAATTCTATCCTATCCATCTAGCTACTATAAAGTGACTAAAGAGGACAAAATAAATTTAATTTACTGTCCATCTGAAACATGTTACAGAAATTATTACAAGAACATTTACTGTCCATCTGAAACATGTTACATGTGTATCACGCGAAGATTTTTGTTTGTTTTTATCAAATTTCATTTTGTGTGGTCATGCTTCTGAATTAGGATACAACAACACCACCACCACCCAACCACAACCAGTGGCGGATCCAGAAAATTTCCTTCCGCGGCCAACGTCTAAAGGGTTTAAAATTTTTATACAAAATATACCCATAAAAATGAAACGATAATATTATAATTCATTATTAATAGAAAAATCACATTACAATTGTCCATGAGAAGTTTTCATATTCTGAAAACGTAGATCTAGTTGAGAGCTCCTTTTCATAAATTTAAGAACAGGTATCTTATTCCTCATAGGCAAACCTCACTAACCTCACTTAAAATGTGTCGCTTCGAGCTTCTGAGATTCTCTCTCTATCACAATACCAAACTCATTATCATTTCCTTGGTAAATATTTTAAGCATATTTGAACCAAAATAATTTCCAACTATATCCAGAAATCAATAAAATCAGTTTTCTTCACACAGACAAATATAAAAGAGATCAAGCTTGGTACCTTATCTTGCCCTCCAACATCCCAAACAGTAAAGGTAATATTTTTGTACTCTATTGTCTCCACATTGAAGCCTGCCCCATGAAAGTGAAGGCAATATCATATAACCAATGTAAATTGATCGATTGGACTAGTTCGAAACAAATGTTGATGAAAATGACAGAAAGAATGAGATATGTGGTGTGAGTATGTATTCAGAACCAATGTTTTCAAAGGCGAGGTGTAGAAATAAGGCGTTTTTAGTTGCGCTATGCGAGGCGTAAGTCTTCAAGATCGTTGCAGTTCTTTCGAACATTAGTTTATTTTAATAAAAAATTTTTAAATAATACAATACAATTAAATTGTACTACTAATTCCTATTGAACCATAGTAATCTATCCAATATAATCAAATATAAGTACTAATTCTCATTCAAACATATAATAATCAATCCCAAAACATAAAACATATGTTTAATTGCAGCTTATGGATAGAGAGAAATCTCAAACTGGATGGAGATTATCGGGTAAGGGAAATATTAGGTTCTACTATATATAAGTCCATGTTAATACATTTATTTAGAAAAAAAAAAACAAAAACAAAACAAAAGGGTAAGCAGCATTGGGCGTTGAAATTTGTTCAGTGGGGGTTGTCAAACCAAAAAAGGCATTTAAAGCTACAGCTTGCGTTTTATTACATTAAAGGCTTGTGTTTTATTACAATAGATATTATTAATAATTTTATATTGAAATTGAAAGCTACATCGCAAAACAGCTTGCGCTTGCGTTTTATATTTTTCTAAACACTCTAAATGAAACGATGCGTTTCATTTAACTCTAAAAAAAAAACACGAGTCTTCTTCCTCGCAGAATCATCTTCCTCGCAGCCAATTTGCAGACTCATCTTCCTCGCAGCCAATTTGCGGACTCATCGTGCTCAATCTCTTCAGGTTCGGATGTGTCCAGATCTGGCGCCGCAGAGCGAAATAAAAAAGAAGACGTGCGTTGCGCAGTGCGCGCAGCAAGTCCGGGTTGTTTGCACATTTTGCCCCTTTGGGGCATTTCGAACACCTTGCGAGGGTCAACTTTGGTGCTCTAATGGAGGATTTCAGAGGTTTGCAGGGGTCAATTGACCACCCTTGCTCCTCTGTGGATCCGCCCCTGACCACAACATCATATGTGTATACCTACAACATCTTTAACTTTTATATATAGGTCACGCAAATTAGGACGATATATATCTTTCATTTTCTTGGCAATATATATATAGAAATTCTGATATCTGCAGATATTCATATGTTATTATCGTGTAGCATTTATATATTTTTAATATCCTTCCTTGTTCTTCTCTATGTTTATAATAATGTCTGCACAATAAAAACGTGCATACATTTAGATGAGATAATAATTATATATATATATAACACTTTAAATGCAAGTGAACAAATAATGTTGTGCAGGGTAAAGTGCTGCAGTAGTTAATTAAGACATTCATTTATGAAGTAATTAAAAGATCAAATTATACAATAAGAATAATTATCATGATGTCCTCTGTGGATTGCCTTTTCAAGTTGTTTCTTGTTCTTAACTTAATCAAAAACAGAAAACAAAAACACAGGGGAAAAGAAGAGATTCATGAACCCATGAAGTAAAATTCTTGAATCCGCCACTGATCGGTAGTATATAATTAAAGAGAAATCACATTCTCACACACAAATGTAAAGCACTAAAACGAATAGAAGGGCAACATTACATATCATATTAAAGTGGTGCTCTTCATTTTATTGTTACATGCATGCATCATACAGTAGTATTACATAAACCGCCCTCCTCTTCTCCAGCTAGCTGAAACTGAGCTACTGGAGATGGCCGGGGAAGGGAAGGATCTCAACCAACATGATTAGCAAAACTAACTAGAAAAACATTACTAATTAATAACAAACAAAACATTATCATTATCAGCTAATTACGCTCATCATCAACTTAATTATGTCATCATATATAGACTACGTACTACTAGCTAGTAGTACACCACAAGTCTTGTTGCCCATCATCATTAACTTATCAGCGGCCACCGTGTCCACCTGGACCGCCACCCTGGCCTCCTGGACCGCCTCCGCCCTTGCCTCCTGGACCTCCTCCGCCATGTCCTCCTGGACCGCCTCCGCCTTGGCCTCCTGGACCTCCTCCGCCATGTCCTCCTGGACCTCCTCCGCCATGTCCTCCTGGACCACCACCTCCTTGTCCTCCTGGACCACCTCCGCCTTGGCCTCCTGGACCTCCGCCGCCTTGGCCTCCTGGACCCCCACCTTGGCCTCCTGGACCTCCGCCGCCTTGGCCTCCTGGACCGCCTCCTGGAGGTCCATGGCCATGATCATGAGGGTCGGCTCCTGGACGGTGCATCTTCTTGAATTGGTTGTTGCAGTTGCAGAGAGACTCCTACTCTTGGTGTTGATTCTTACTTGAGTCGTTGAATGTTGATGTGGCGAATTGTTGAAGAAAGCAGTAGCTTTTATAATGCAATATTTATTGTCGGTAGTAAATAGGTGCCACATAAAAATAAAAATAAAGATATTTCTTGTTGATTATATATAATTCTATCCTATCCATCTAGCTACTTAAAAGAGGACAAAATAAGTTTAGTTTTTTTCCTCCGTAAGGAAAAGAAAGGGCCATGCTGTGTTATGATTAATTACATCTTTTTTCAAGATAAAACAAAGAAATTGTTTGGTAATGATGGCTTTGACTCTTGTTAAAGAGAAAAGTACAAGTCTAAGGAAATTGGAAACGGCGTCGGCAAAACCCACTTGAAGTGGAAAACGACCTCCAGCGGCCCCACTTTTATTTTAGAAAGAAAAGCTTCTGAATTAGGATAGGACAACACCACCAACCACAACATCATATGCGTATACCAACAACCCCATCTTAGATTTATTAGGTTTTAGTCAAAGAAAGTAAAATTATTTAGGAAACAGGCCAAAAGAGAATTTTTTTCTAAAGAAAAGGCCAATGAATTCAGTTGTTTTGAATTGAAACAAAACAATTACATTGGCCTTTTTCAAATTATGAAAGTTTGGGTTGACTAAAAACAAAATCTCCCCAACATCTTCAACTTTTCTATATAAGTCACAAAAATTAGGTCGAGATATACATACTGTGTGGTCCACCACAAACATACCTAATTACTAGGTAATAGGTTAAGTTAGGACGATATATAAAATAACATACCTAATTACTAGGTAAATATAAGATAATATACCTAAATACTAAGTAAATAAAGACAATCACAAACAACCAACATACATAATGGGAATAGATGCATAGGAAAACTTACTTTCACTGAGTATCCAATATGGTTATGTATGTAATTCATAAAACAACAACGGATTCTCAAAATCAAAGCAACAAAGCAAATAAACAAATCAAATAAACAACAATGGCATTGAGAACCAGGACACTAAAACAATACTTCATTGGATTATCTGGTGGTTTTGGTGTTTTCTTCTTTAGGATCTAGAGTTGCTCCGGTGGTGAAGGAAACAATCAGAAAAACAAAGAGAACCCACCACAGTAGTATCACAATCAGAAAAACAAAGAGAAACAGAAATTAGTGGAGCACATACAAAAGATCTATCTACAAACAAAGTGAATCCAGCGAAGGCAATAAATTAGATCTATGGAAAGCAGTAAACTAGTTTATTGTAGAGAAAAGAAGGAGAAAACCACAAAAAGATAATAAAATCGTAAAGAGAAGAAGAAAACCCAGAAAAATACAAACAAAAATCACAGAGAAAAGAAGGAGAAAAACCAGAAAAAGAAAATTATATTGCAGATAATCCGATCTAGAAAAAATTCAAACAGAAATGAAAGAAAATGGATCCATCGGAGATTTACTACCATTGAGTGACCACCGAACCGTGCCATCGGCTTCGTCAAAGACCAAATAGCATGAGAAGACAGAGAACAAGAGGAAAATCAGAGAGAAAATTGGCATAAGATTTCACTTTTTTTTTTGGGTCGACAGTCATGGTTGTGGGTATTGAGAGAGAGCCATTTTGACAATATCATCATTATTATGATCAAAATTAATTTCTTACCTTATTTAATTTTTAGGGGCATGATGGGAATAACAAAGTAATTTTAAAATGAAACAAATAATATGTAAATATCAAAAAATAAAAAAAAGAATGTAATCCTATGTAGCACAAAAGTCAAAGGACTTGTATCAACAACAACAAATACGAGGATTGCATTCAATTTCTGTTTTCAATTTTGGACTTATACCGAATTAATTATTTAATTTATTGGCAATATATATGTGTATACACAAACCTTCAGTTATTAAGAGATTTCTCGAATAGGTTTATTTGAGGGACACTTCGTAGGGCATACTTTGCATTGTATTTCAATTATCCTAACGAGTCTAACCGTTTATTTTTTAGATATTCATTCAAAAATCATTTATGCATAACATCACTTGAATCTGAATTTCATTTGACCATGCAATTAAACAATAATGTTGTTTTAGTAAATTCTTGAAGCATTGTGTTCGTTGATTTTGTTGGACATAATTAGATGTCTTAACCGTTCCTGCCTATTTACAATAGTATTCGTGCAGTAATAACATCCGAACGTCCGCACAAAAGGAGAAATATATATATATATATATTCAAAAACTCAATGAACCTGGGGTGAGCACTTAGCACCACCATGTTATGCACTTCTTTTGTTCACTTGTAGCAGTAGTTAATTAAGACATATATTCATTTATGAAGTCAAATATCAAATTAGATTATCAAGCTGTCCTCTGTGAATTGCCTTGTTAGTTTCGTCCTGGGTTGGCTTTGCTAAGCATTTTTGTTCTGCTCTGCTTTGCAAGTTCTTTCTTGGGAAAAGAATTTTGGTGTAAAAACAGTCAGTTATTAGCAAACAAAAGTGAAAGGAAAACCCACAAGATCAGTCATCTCATTATTATTTTAGATGAATAGTCAGCATTCTTTTTTTGGTACATAAACACACAGTGATAGTGATATCTTAGCTAGCTAGAGCCAATAATTTAATTACAATGCATGATCATGAGATGAGATGAGAGCAAGCTAGTTAAATTTTAAAATTACATATATAATTAATATTCTTACAAAACCTAATTAGCAAGCTATATATATAGCTAGCATGCCTGCATATTAGATGAAGATTCATGGGTGGTGGTGGTGGCCATGATCATGTTGGGGATCATGTGGATGTGGCTTGTGTGGTTCAGGAGGGCCGGGGGGAGGTGGAGGGGGTCCTGGCTGAGGAGGAGGAGGGCCATGGCCGCCTTGCGCCGGAGGAGGAGGTTGACCAGGAGGACCTGGATGACCATGCCCGTGCCCCTGCGGTGGTGGTGGATGGTCTGGCATATTTCTCGATCTCTGTTGATTATAATTAATGCTGGATTAAGATTAAGATTAGGATTAGGATTTGGATTTGGATTTTATAGCAGTGAATAAAGTGCTTTTGCTCTTTCTTTATGCGCACACAAGTAGAAGTAGGTACGTGGATTAAAGGATATAAAAAGCTAAAGCTGAGCTAGGGCAGCATGGTGCTTCTTCTGTAGAGGGCAAACGTGTCCTTCATCTTCATCAGCTACTAGTCTCATGCATTGTCCTTTTCCTACCTACAATTCAATTCCAATTAACTCTGCCGACAACTTCAGATCGGTCAGTCATAACCCAAACTACTTTTCTACTTTAGTTCTTCCACCCAATTCTTGATTTACAAATTACATGGCCATAATCGATCATGCCATATATCCACAGACTCCCCTGTCAGACTCAGACGTGTATATATATATAAATTCTTTTATGCAGATATCTGGACGTTATTATCGTGCGGACGTCATGTATTTTATATTATCCCTCCCTACTTTCCTGCCTGTTTATAATGACATTCACACGTTTCGCACATTAATACATCCGAATAAGAGAATAAATATAAATAAAAATAAAAATAAATAAATAAATATATATATATATATATATATTGAAATTCTCTTATGCGGATATTCTGACGTTATTATCGTGCGGACGCTATATATTTCAGACTACTCCTCCTCGATTTCCTTTGTTTCTGATAACATCCGCACATTCTGCACGTTAATACATATGAATAAGAGAATATATATATATATATATTCCAAGTTCCAACCGACCACGTAACCCTCCCTTCGACCAAAAACAAACCACGTACCCCCATCTCTCACAATCTGTACTATGTTTCAATTATTATTGTGCACATGGCATGCCATGACTCGGCTTTAAAAATTCTTTTTTTTTTAATCTTTTTTTTTTCATTTTAAATGTCTTGGGGCCAAAACTCGAGGAGTAAGGCCCAACAACTTGATGGATCAAGCTTGGCCCAGTATACAATTCCAACGAGCTCGGGAGCCCAATAATACTAAGAAGTTGACTTCAGCCCAAAAACTCATGACTGGCCCGTTCGGTAATGTTTTGAAATTTTTTATGAGAATATTTTTTGAGAATGAAAACAAGAAAACGAATTTGTATTTTCAAGATTCGAAAATGCGTCTAGTAGATTAATTGGAAAACATTTTCATAAAATAAAAACAGTGAAAACGAGTTTGACAAGACAATTTGAGAATAACAAAAACAAATAATGTGTAACTTTATTTAAAATGCAATATATTTTTTTAATACAACATTATGTAATCAATATGTGAGTTTCAAAAAAATTAGTATGTATATTATTTTTCAAAAGTACTTTTTTAATCATCTAAAAGAATATCATTTTAAAAATAGAATAAAAATCAAAATAGAAAAAATTTAGTCAAAGATAGAGTATCATCTATATTAAGCCAACCTTCTCTTTAGATAGAATAAAAAAAATAGAATATCATCTATATTATTTTTCAACCCAACCTTCTCTTTCACGCTCTGCAAACCCACCCCAATTATATCCTCTTTCTCTCTCTCTCTCTCCAAAATTGAAGAATCAGACCAACCCCTCTCTTCATGCCGCCGCACACTCTCTCTGTCTTTCTCTCACTCCCTCACCTTCCTGTAGCTTCCCAGCTCATTTTCCTTTTGTTGGGCTGAAAATTGATTTGGCAATTAGTTGTTCAACGATGGTAGTTCAATTCAATTGCGTAGAGATTCCGTTGGGTTCGATTAAGTGGCGATGATGTCAATCGGGTTTGATGGGGCGATGGTGATTTTGATTGGGTGATGGTGGTGGTTCAAGCTCTGCAGAGCGGTGATGTCAATTTGGTTCGATGAGGCAATGGTGATTTTGATTGGGAAATGGTAGTGGTTCAAGCTCTGCAGAGCCTCGGTGATGGTTGTGGTTTAGAGCGATCGTGTTCGATGGTCTGTGCTGGCAGCGTTTGACGGTGGTGGTTGTGGTTTGAGTGGGTTTGATTGTCTGTGTTGGTGGTGATGAGTTTGAATCTGTATTTTCTAAAAGGAAGAGACAAATGGGTGTTCGATTTTGGGTATGGGATTGGAGAAAGGTGAGAACGGAAATGATGAAAACATTTAAAAGTTGTTTTCTCGTTTTATGAAGAAAGTTGAAATCGTTTTCAATTTTTTGTTTTTTGTGTTTTCAAACTTAGCAGCACCGAACGCATTTTTGGTTGTTTTCATTCTCGGAAAACAGAAAACGCTAGTTGAAAACAATACCGAACGACACCTTAATATTTTCAGACTCAAATATTTCAGGTTGGGTTTTCAGCCAATTTTTCCACATTTACTTGTACTAAAAAACAAGTAAGCGTAATTCCTCCTAGACAATAAAATATGTTGATGTGAGGAGGAGCATATTTACTAGTTATATCATCTGCAATTGCCTGTAATCGTCCTAAAGTGTTAAAAGAGTGTTTTCTGACCACACTAGACTAAGTTTAGTTTGTTTTACAACATTTTTCAGTTTAGTTATATTTTTGGTTTTTCCGTTACTTGTTCCAAATTTTGGAATTAATGCAAAATATTTTTTAAAAAGACCAGTAAAATGAACTGTTTAAAACCCTTATATTTGTTCATTTATTTATTTTCTTCATAAAATACAACTTTTCCTGGGTTTAAGAAGAAAAAAAAATCTTACAAATTTCTATGCATTTGTTCAATTTATTTTCATATCTGAAAGTAAAATTGTATTTTTGGTCGTGAAATAAGACACAAAAATGTTGTCTTTGATATTACAGTCGTTTCAAGATTAAAAGTCTTTTTTCCAGCAAAAGAAATATTAAAAAAGTCTTTAGCGCAATGATACGGAAGTCCACAAAATAATTGAATTTGAAAGAAAGAAAGAAAGCTTTCTCTGACTCTCTCTCTCTCTCTCAGCTGGTGTGCTTCAATTATCATCAACAACATCCTCCTCCTCCACTTCTTAACTCTCAAGCGTTCTCTCTCTAATCTCTAAAATGGGTTCGAGCAGTAGTCGACTGGGGTCCCGCCCATCACGGGCCCGAGTCAATCGCACCACCAATCGTTCCATACTCTCCTCTTTCGTTTGTGGTGGCTCCTCCTCACGTTCTACTTACGAGGTACCTTCTTCTTATTCTTCTTCATCGTCGTCCACTAAATTTGATGTCTTTAATTCAATTTCCAATACCCATTTTTGGATTTCTCATCATTTTGACCTTTTTGATGCAAAATTCGATTTTTATTGGTTTTTTTATGATTTGGGATTTCATCATCTGGTGCAAAATATAGATACCTATATCATAATCATGAAACAAACCAGTGAAAGTTTAAAAGCCTTTTAAGCATTTTTCTATAAAATAATTTGTTTTGGGGTTTTATTTTCCTCAAATTCAATTTGCAATCGAAGAAAAATGATATGGAATTTGGCCAGCTGATGCAGAAGATTGGCCCCGTGCTCGGTAATATCGTAGTTATTCTTTGACTTATCATTTACCTGTAAACGCGAATATTGTCCCCATTATCGTTGTGATGCTCTTGTTGAAAAAAGTTGGGGATTTAGTTCATCGGGTCATTTAATTGAGGGTTCGAGTTTAAATATGGCCTTTTCTACCTGAATCCTTAAACATTTCATGATTCAGTTAGTAGATATAAGCTATATTTCTAATTATTTTGTGGCATTAGTTTTGTACTTGGTAGTTATAGTTATAGATTATGTAAAGAGACTGATTTGTTTAGGTGTTTTTCCAGCAGATGGAAGATCATCCAGCTGAGTGTCTTGTGAAATATGCAGAGCAACGTAATCTGGATATTAATCAAGTTCGGAACTCCACCGAGGGAACTTCGTTGGTCTCCAGTACAGGGGCACGGTTCACCTGCCCTATGATTGAAATTGGATCATCATCTGAGAGCACTGTTGCAGCCAGTCAGAATACTTATTTTGAAGATGGTTTAAGCAGTGTTCATACAAGTAACCAGGGGAAGCGCTTGTCCAAAAGCAAAGAACTAATATCTCCTCATCAGGTAAGTGCCGATTATTGTCATGATGAATCTTGTAGGGATAATAGTACTACAGCTAGTACTTCGTTTAAAGAACAACAATCTTCAGACCCAGTCTCTGTGAATTGTTCCGCTAATATGGATGCAGTAAATGGCATTGGTAATTCAGCAGACAAGAATGTATCTCAGACCTGTCCTGAGGTTATGCGTCCAACTAGTTCCTCTCCACAGGGGATTCGGAATTCCCGCTCTACTGAAGTGTCTGTTGAGAATCATGTGGCTGAAGTAATGGCTGCCCATAGTTCTAATGCTGATACGGAATCTGCTCGTGTTTCTGAAACACCATCGTCTTTTCACTCACTTGGAAATGATTCCCTTCGAGAGGCAATACCTTCTGGTTTAGGATTCCTTGTGTCCAATAGGGAACAAGGCGAGGAGGATGGAAGTATACTTCATGTTGATGTCATGAGTATTTCTTCCAACCTTTTGTCTAGAAGCAATGCTGATGCAAGTAATCGTGAGGCCAGAAGGAATGGCAGACGACTGTTCTGGGATGCATTTTCAAGACGCAGTTCCAGAAGGTTTATTGATTCTCCGACAATTCTTTTATCTACTGATGATACTGAGGATCTAGGATTTCATGACAGATGGCTACTTGGTCTGAGTGGTGATTTTTTTGATGATGGGATTGGAGCTGATTCTGGTTACCAGGGCAATAGAATTCCCAACTTGAGTGAACGACGACGGCATTCTAGATCTGAGGTGATCTTTTAGACATTAAAAGTTTATTATGATGATGTTTTAATTATGTGGCTTAACTTGGATCTGAAATTAGGGCTTTTTGGACTCTTTGGTTCCATTCATTCGGGAGATTTTTGGCTCCTATGGGTATCAACAGTATATGCATGTTCATTTATTTGTTTACTCACATGTCGTTCATCAACGGTACTTTAATATTTCCTTCATTAAATGTTATATCCAAATGTTTTTATGGGGCAGAAGAATCTATGAATTGTAACAGCTCTTATTTTTTCTGGGTTCTCTCAATGACTTTTATTGATTTGCATCGGCATGACTCTTCTTTGTAGGTCTGGGAAAGACTTCGTGTTGGCCTTGATGACAATGGTCAGCGTAATACCTCTTGTCCTACAGGAATCCACCCTCGTGGCATGTGCTCATGTGGCTCATTCTTGACCGAAGAGTCTAGTACTCGGGCAAGTATATCAAGAATTGTCATGCTTGCTGAAGCTCTATTTGAGGTAATTTTCTCTGTTTTAGTTTTCTTTCCTTGTCACGATTATGTCTTCTCATATTGTCCTAAAATTACTTGGGTCTTGACCTATACTAATTCAAACAGTTTAAGATCTATGAGTTCCATGTTATGGTATTCTTGTCTTGATTGTGCTTTTGTTTTTAGAGCTAAAATCCTCTAGTGGCCCCCGGAATCTTGTTTGGTAGATAGGTTTTGTAAAAAGAACCATTGGTGGTTATAATGTGAGTGAGGAGGGTATTTATGAAATAAGTTCTTGCCTTTTGTTTTGTTCACTTTTTACTTTGGGCGGCTGTTAATTATCCCGGCATCACCTAGTTATGTAATTTTCTCCTGTTTTGGGGCGAAAACTTAATTAAATTAGGTCTGAGTTTGGTATATTATTCATTTTGAGGCCTCTTTGATGGCCTTTAGCTGCATGCAGTCATTCACTATCACTATCTAAACATAGTTTTGTTGTAATGTATGACGTGCAGGTTTTGGATGAAATTCATCGCCAACCTGTGTCACTTTCACTATCTATGGTCTCAGTCCCTGCCCCAGCATCTGTTGTCGACTCTTTTCCTCTTAAGAGTCACACTAAGGTTGACACATTAAAGTCTGGGGATGATGTTGCACAGTAAGTTTTATTTAATTTATGCCTATTTTTCTCTTGGTTGGGGGGTTTGGTGTTGCTGAGTGTTTTCTGATTTGTGGGATTCAGTTTTTCACAGCCTTTGTTGATTTCATCAACAGTGAGTATAATGCATTAGTTTGATCATGGTGAGTTAATAATTGATAGGTGTTACATATGCCTCGCTGAGTATGAGGAAGGGGACAAAATTCGAGTTCTTCCTTGCCATCATGAGTATCACATGTCATGTGTTGATAAGTGGCTCAAAGAGATACACGGGTATTGTCATTGCCCCCCACCACTTTCTAATGATTGTCCTTCATTTCCCTTGTTTCATACTGAAAGTCTTTCTGTTCTCTCCCTACTGCCTCTTTCTTCCCGCATACAGCATTTGTCCACTTTGCCGAGGAGATGTTCGTGAGGGCGTCGTCACTGACTGTTCCGTCTCTAACTTGGAGATATCTTCTGTTTGATATAATTGTACATAGTGATGTAAATAGTTATGATGGTTCTTCGCTTTTACAATGACATGTTATCTGTCCTCCAACACTAACTTGTATCTGAATTTTCCACGATCCACAATATCGTAGCATCTTTTTCTCATGAAGCGGCTTTGTAGTACTTGTATAGAGATTCAGAAAATGATATAATTGTATGAATGTGCATCTATCAAACACATCTTTGATATTTGTATCAAGGCCCTTTAGCATGCAGCAAAGAGTTAAATTAGTAGATAAAATAGAGTTGGATTGCTGATATATATCTAATTTAGAAAAAGGTAAACCCCAGGAGCAAATCAAATTCCGAACAACAGGTTACATTCCCTACATTTACA
Organism: Prunus padus; assembly: GCA_024362665.1. Lineage (NCBI taxonomy): Eukaryota > Viridiplantae > Streptophyta > Magnoliopsida > Rosales > Rosaceae > Prunus > Prunus padus. The sequence goes on along the minus strand of JANFAM010000007.1, from coordinate 21,753,054 downwards.
AGTCAAACATAGAGTTTGAATTACTTGGAGAACAGAGATCTTCTCTCGAAGTTCATACACATTCAGCAATTTGACAATCAAAATAGAATACACCAATAAACTGATAACACCAATACTCTTAGAAAAGGGATTAAACCCACGTCTGTCCTCATCAATAGCCATGCCCTGGGATCCAAAAGGGATTCTGGTGGTCTTGGGTAAAAGCTGGTTTAGATCTCAGCTTCCTTCCATCACTAGGGGTGTGATCATCACAGAAAGGATTGGTTTCATGGAACTTTGAAGTATGGTGTGAATGATCTCCGGGAGCAAAGAGATTCGGGTGACAATTCTCCTCGTCGTCTTGGAATGTCGTCCATCGAGCTGAGTTCATGCCATGTTTCTCTCTGGCAGCATTTCTCAAGCTCTCCATCTCCCCAACATGGTCCTTGAATTCTTTTTTCACCACATCCAAAACAACATCTCCATACCGATCACACCATGACCTTAAACATCGAAAATAAAAGAGTAAATAAATAAATAAGAAGTTTAAGTGTGATGGTTTTAGCTGATTATATGCTCAAACACTGAAGGATGAAACAGCACAAAAAGAGAGAGGGTTTGCTCACTTGGGAAAGAACTTCTTCAGGTCTGCCTTGTCTACGGGAAGCTTGGTGGAAATCGCTTCAATTTGGTCATTCCTGATTATATTTGTGAAGGAAAGATTGCTTTTCAATACAATGCACATACTAAATAGTCACCAAATGTCAGATAATAGAAGAGGCTTACGAAAATTTAAGATTTGGATTTGAAGTGCAAAGCTCTGTCTGAATTCTTGACAGCTCCTTTTTTATCTTCTCCCCTAAAACCTTCATATTAAGAACAAATTGACCAAGATTCAGTTTCAGCTCAAGCTTCAAATATTATCCCAAAGAATAAGAAATAGAAATAACGATTTGTTACCTTATCAATGAAGAAATCAGAAGGAGAACCATCTGAAAGCAGCTTCCTTTTTATAAGCTTAGTGTCCGGCCCTTCACCCATGGGGCTTGAGACAAGCTTCAAGTGAACCTCACTATCCGATCTTTCATTAAGAGGCAAAGGAGTTGTCTCATCTTCCGAGTCACTTCTCTTCCATTTCTTGAATCCATCAAAACCCCATTGCTTTTTGGCTGATTTGGAAGGTGTTTGTTCATTTTCATGACCATGATCACCACCTTCACCTCCAACACCATGTCCCTCTCTCTGCTCTCTCTGAAACAGATTCTTAAAGGGTTTCCTCCTTGTTCTATCTGAGCTGCCACTTTCTTTCACCGGCTCCTGTGGTAAGCTTTCTGGCATGAGAATCGACCTTGCCTCATTTTCTTTGTAATGATATCCTAATTCATGCTTCGAAGAGCTAGAGGAAGAGACTTTCGACGACTCGGGCAAATCGAATATGCTCCTTTCTTCTCTGCTTTTCCCCTGTTTGTAAGGTGATACAAAGCCCAAAACTGAAGCTGCTCCTTTAATTTGCTTCATTGCAGAGCCATGCTTCGATTTGTTCTTCGAATTCGACTTATCTTTGTCTTTGTTTAGCAAGCATTTCTCATCCTTTAAGTCAATGACAGACCACTGCTCTTGATCTGTATTCTCCTTTGGGTCCTTAGGTGGTAGCCCTGCAACAATTACATCTCTGGCCTCAATCTCAGCTCCCTGTACTGCTAATCGTTGCAGCAATGGCCTCTTCGAAGAATGGTACTCATCTTCAGATATGCATTTTGCATACAAAAGTTCCTAAAGATTTAAAGCTCCATTAATTAATTATTCCCGTTTGGTTACTTAGAAAACACAATGAAAGAAAGGAAAATGAAGAAGAAAAAAAGAAGGGAAGACTGGTTTACCTGCAAGAATAGCAACTTATCTCTCAATATAGCCTGTTGTTCACGCTCAGTGGGAGAGGCGATTAGGGTGTCAAGCAAATGCGAGCGGAAAGCTGAGACCTCAGTCTCAGCCAAAATGCCTTCTTTATGAAGACCCATCAAATTTAACATCTGGTGGAAAGAGTCTTGCTGCCATTTGAGATTGTCTGATTGCAGCTTTGAAAGCTTGTGCTCTGCAGCCGGCAACCTCCGTTTCTTGAAGCTGAAAGGAAGAATAGTCTTGCATAAGTTGGTCACCGAGTCATGGAGAGTAGAGTAGTATGTGGGTGCGTATGAATACACCATTCTTGAAATTCTGGGATCTTGATTTGAATTGCTAAATGGGTTTAAGCGAGATCGAATGTTTCTGCAAATTGCCAGAGCTGTGATTTTGATTTTGGCTTGTGGGTGTTGTTGTTTGTATGGTGAAACACACTGTGAAGCTGATGGTGGGTTAGAGGTCGATTTCAGATTTTGAATTTGGGGAGACGGGAAACGGTCACTAGGAACTAGCCGTTGCGGAGAGCCTAAAAAGGTAAAATCACATGGTGGCAAAATAATGAAATATGCGGTTGATGAAACGTCGTCGGTTTTGAACATTTCCTTGGCAATAAATTTTAAATTTTTATGTATCTCTTTGAACATTGTGTAAATAATAGACTGTTTTCTTCCCCTACAAAAGGTGCCTTGACATTCTTAGTCTTAGCCTTTGGTAGGGGAGATAAGTGCAAACTCACCATTTTAATTCCTACAAATTTGTAAAACAGACATTTTAATTCTTAAAGTTCAGAAACTAGTTTAGAACTTGACATGATCAGGATTAGGTCGAAGTGTTATTTGAGATTTCGAAATTTTATATCATCATCTAAACCTCCATATTAAGTCACATATCGACTCAATTTCGATTATGGCATTATCTTGAGATAATCTAAAATATGTTAGTTTTCTAAACTTTTTAAGTTTGGCTGTGTAAAATGAGTTAATTTTGAAACAAAACTTGTATTCTATGGCCTTTAAAAACCAGACAGGTAAACTAGGTATCCTTTTTTCGTGGTACCAAAGGCTATGTCTGAGTCACATCACATGTGAAAACTTTCAAACGTTTTGGACTCTTGTATCACTCACACTCCACTCCAATCAAAAGAAAAAAAGAAAGAACAAATAATCAAAGCTTATCTTAAAAATCAACTAATCATCTCTCCATTAATAATCAAGACAAAAAGATTAGGATCTAATCTAATCTGTAGTGAACTCCAGCTAGCCAGTGAAAGGAACAAAAAAAGGAAGGGTGGGTTTGGGAAGAAAAGAAGAAAAGTTTAGCCAAATTAGGATGGAATCCTAGTTAGCAATGCCAGTTTCTTTACTATCCCAATCTTGAAAATGACATTCCATCTTCAAAGTATCATATAATGTTGCAATTGTTATAACAATCTCATCTACCACTTAGCCGAATGCTCACTTTGGTTCCCATAATTTAGAGCCAAGATATATCATTTGATTAGTACGACCACAAATAATTTCCACTAAAACAAAAAAAAAGTAAACCAAGACAAGACAGCAAAGATTGTCCCATAAAATAATGAACCTGTTCTTGGCCCACTGCCCACATGATGAGTGAGTGCTGCATCTTCTCATCTGGTATTCAATTTTGGGGTAGGGGAGACAGTGATCTCTTGTGCAATTAGATTCATCCACTTGCATGTTTCACAAATTAAAGCCTTGTCAAACAAAATAACTTTTGTCTATTTTCCATCCTTGAAGGATGGAAGATGACAAGAAGCTCTCTACCCCCCTCTCTCATGCAAGTGGAGGAATTATTCAATTATATGGGCCTAACAACATGTTGCAGCTTCTAATTAACTTTAAGTTTTTACCATGACTGGGGAATCAAAGACTTCTTGGCAACTTTTTCACTTCAACCAAAGAAAAACAAAGATATGGTAGATTAGATACAAGCTCATTGTTCAGACCAACTCTATAACTGCAACTGGAAAAGCTTTGTCTAGATTACAATTTCCATTTTTACCAATAGTACAGAAGAGATTTTTACTGGGAGACAATTCCCCATTCTGCAACAGGGGCAATGGGCATTGTTCTGTAGCCATGGAACCATACAGCCAGAATGGAACCTATGTGCACAGGGCAGGTGCACCAGGGTCTCACCAGGCCTGAATCTTTCCAGGCAGACAGCGCAATCATCTTGGTCTGAGGCCTTCCAGCTCAGCTTGGCCCAGCTGAACCTCTTTGACCCACTCTTCTTGGTTCCTAACACTTCTTTCTGCAATTCTCCTAGAATAACCATAGATCTTCCACCATCCACACATCTCTCTTCTTCTCTGTGAACACTAGGCCTGAATTCATCATACAACAAAACATGTAAAACACATGGATAAGATAGTCAACAACAAATGTTAAATATTGGCAATTTGTTGTTAATTACCTTTTGGGTTCTGATTTTCTTTGTGTTCTGAGTCTTTCATCTAATCTCCTTTTGGCTTCTCAGGCTTCCACTCCCAGTTTCTCATCCATGTATGATTGGTTCAATATGCTTCTTTGCTTTAAAACAATCAAGAAAAGTTAAGAATATATATATATATATATATATATATATATATATATATATATATATAGAGTTGGTTTGTAACATAATTTGTTATATTGTGTGGCAGAAGGCAGAAGGCAGATTACCAGGGAAGAGGTGGAGGTGTGGTGAGTTCCATGGTTGCTAGCATACAAACAAAAAGAGGAGCGCCTGGTCCAGCCATGGGTGCCCACGCTTGGTGACTCGCCGCTTTGATGGACTCGTCTCCTACGAGCGCATTCCACACCAGGAAGCATCCCAGCCATTGCAGCTAGCTAGCTAGCTACCTAGGCAGCTCAAAATTAAAACAAAAGAAAGCAAGTGCTTATATTTGTCTTAGAAATGATCCATGTCTATGTCTTCCAATATGATCCTGTAATATTGATTTAAGGAAGAGGAGATTATAAGACAGAAGAGCAATAATACAAGCAAAGCTTTAAGAAGAAGAAGAAGAGAGTAGTGAATGAGAATAATCAGAGTGAAATGAAGATTGTGGTGGCAGACAAGACAAGAGAGGGTCCATACCATTGACGGTTGCATAAACAATCTGCATCAATCCTCGTCTGCTCTCTCTTGCTCTCTCTCTTCTCAATTATATATGTGAGTCAGATCTTAAAAAAGGAAGTAAAAAGATTATGACAAAAACAGGACCAAAATAAAAAAAGGTCAGAGAGAGAGGGTGTGAGAATTGAGAAAGGGAATGGAGCTGCAGTGCAACTTAATTGCAAAGCATACAAACTGTTTTTTTAATTTTTTTGGTCGAAAAGCATACGAAGTGTCCAAGACTCCAAGCCAAGCGGTCAAATGAGGTTCTGCTGCTGACTCAGAGGGTGAGCCACCACTTGACCAACCAAACCAAACCACCCTCCTCTCCTTTCCTCTTCTGGAGAAAGACTTCCATGAAATGGGGATAACATATTTTATTATTCCTGGCCAATAATGCTATGACATGAGTGATAACACTTCCACATGACATAGCATGAAATGGGGATAACACTATTTTGTTATTCCTGGCCAATAATGCTATGACACGAGTGATAACACTTCCACATGACATAGCATTATTAGTGAAAATAACAAAATAATGTTATCCCGTTGCAACTAAGTTTCTCTCCTCAATTAGGCTTGGCCACTTGGGCCTTCAATAAACATCATCATCAAGTGAATGGTTTGGTTTGGCCACCTTCACTGCTTCTGCTTTTGTATTTGTATTTGGATCAAAATTCAAAAGGGGGTTGAAGGGAGTTGGGTACATTGTAGTTGAGCCATGTTACATTACAAAGATTCCTATATCATGTGAGCTACCAAGTGGGAGCATCATTAACAGGATTTTAAGGATCCCACCGACTCATATTAAATTGGATTTGGACCCTTTATATTATTCTTCCCTAATAATTTATCAGAAAGACTGTAATGAATGAGGGGTTTCATATTAGGTTTCAGATCAATTGAAGAGCTATTATTGGACTGTCAGATTGAACCCCACAACTATGGGGATGCTATAATGAGGAGTTTAAAGTAAGGAGGCTATTTGAAGATGTCAATCTCACCATCAACAAATGTAAAGAAATCATGGGACTTAAACATTTTAAATGTTTTGATGGTGGGATTGGCCTTCTCATTTTAAACTCCTTATTGTAGCCTTCCTGATATGAGAAATTTTTAAATGTTCTGGATACACCACGTGACTGGTGTACCATCCAATAGACTTAGAACAATGGAATTACTCTTCAACTTAGTGCATTATTGTGGATAGTCTCTCATCATAAAAGATTTATTGTGGATAGTCTCTGAGCGCACATTTCAATTTTAAGCCCATCACACCCCAATTACACTAGGGACTTTGAACATGTCACTAGGAGATATTGGGCCCATCCTCATCTTCTCCAAAATCTAAGGAGAACCCAAAAGGAAATAAAAAAATAAATAAAGCACCTGAAAAAGCGACAACCTCTGAATATTGAATTGAATTCCGATTCTGAGGTCTAATCGGATTAAAAGACCAAAAACCCCAAGAGCATCCCAAGAAATCCGGGGCCTCAACAAGTTGGTTCCCTCTCACGTTCCCACGATTCCCTGAAAACCCCGAAACCCACGTGTCCTCATCCGTCATTTCAACCACAAGAGGCTCCGCTCCCAAACCCTACACAAGATCTCTCTCCCTCCCTCTCAACAAGTTTCATGCAAAAGCAGCCTCAAACTCAAACTGAGAAAAATGATGGAGCCCCTGAACGAGCACGAGCCCTTCTCCCCATCCTCCCTCAAGCAAAAACTCCGCTCCTCCCTCTGCATCATCCCGTGCTTCCCCAAAACGACGCCGCACCACCACTCAATCACCGCCCCTACGACCCCCCACGCCCACTCCGCCAACGTCAGCCTCGTCCGCAACTCCTCCTTCTCCTCCTCCAGCAAGTCCCGCTCTAGCCATCACCACCACCACCACAATCACCACCGTCACCATCACGGCCACCACAATAGCCATTACGAGTTTGCCGAATTGAAGGACAAGTGCAAGAGCTTGATCGGGCGTATGGGACGGAGCCACACGGCGCGGAGGCACTCGGCCTCTGCCGACTTCAAATACGACGCCCTCAGCTACGCCCTCAATTTTGATCACGATGAGGCGAACATCGAGGACTATCCCTTCAGGAGCTTCTCCGCCCGGTTGCCGCCCTCGCCGCCGCGAACCTCGCAGGACTCCGCGGCTTCTCCGTCTGCCTCTAAGGAAATAACTGCTTTGTAGTAGATCATCATATCTCGCGAGGGCCTCAGGTTCATTAATTCATTTTATTCATCAATTGTTTCTCAATAATTAATTAGGTTCAGTAAATGTAATTATTTCATGTATATATATTTACATGAACAGACACAAAATTTGGTCTGTTCATTAAATGTAATTATTGCTACGGTTACGGTAATTTTGCATGGTTTTAGTTTTTCTTTCTGATTAAACTCAACGGTTGCTTTGCATTTGCATCGCTTTAATTTCTTTGGATTTTTTAAAATGTATTATCTGCAGTGCAGAGTACTCAAATTCTATTGAGAAGGACAAAGTTATAATTTGATCATCTTGAGATTAATTTCAAATCATAATTAAATTAGTAGAATCTTGTTTAGTCATCAATTAGGTCGATTTACAAAAGTTCCCAGGTAGACAATTGCATGCATGCATAGCAAGAGTATGAGCCACCCCCACCAGAGCAAGATCATCATATATTTATTGTACGCCCTGGGCCTTGAAATTTAATGAGCATGGCCAGAACTGGTCCAAAATGGCTACTGCCCATACTCTAATTATTAAGATGATGGCCTGCTTGGTTGCGCAAAACCAGACTCTCCCTGATTGGTATACATATCAATCATACATTAATTATTGTCTATTCCCAACTGCAACCAGCTTTTATAATGAGAGGGTATAATAACTCTACAATCGATCGGATGAATATTTTTTGATAGGAAGGCGATAGTATTTATTGAAATAGGAGTAACAAGTACAAAAACCGGGTAATGTCATCGGGGATTAGGCGAGTAGCTCTATTCCATGGGCTTGGTCGTCGGGCTAAACAAGTAGCCGTACCCGCTCAACCGCAAGCGGGAGCGGGATCCTCACCTCCGATAGAGAACCCCCCCGTCCCCCTCCGTACATACCCGAAAAAATTACAAGTTACATTCCTCAAATAAAAGGTCAACAATAAAATCAGGCGGTTCCTCAAACCAATTGATAGAGGCTCCAATGTGGAGAGCAAAACGAGCAATCCGATGAGCAACTCCGTTAGGCTGCCGGCGGACATGGGTAATAGAACCTCCAGTGACCTGAGACAGAAGCATTTTAGAGTCCTCTGAAATAGGGCCAACAAACGACCTATCCAAAGAAGAACTCCGCACTGCTGTCACGGTCTGAAGGGAATCGCTCTCAAAAATAATATGTGAAAAACCCCTTTCCACCGCCAACAACAAACCTTCACGAAGCGCCAAAGCCTCGCAATGCGAGGGAGAGAAGACATCATCATAGCGAACAGCACGACCAGCCACAAAATCACCCTGGCAATTACGGATCAGCACACCTGCAGCACCACTCTTAGACCGAGGATCCCAGGCTCCATCAACATTGCATTTTAGGACCCCAGCCCCCGGCTTGCACCACTGCACAGCCACTTGCCCAGTACGGGGATTAGATTGAGTGCTGGAATTAGCATGTAAGAACTCATGTAGCCGGCGGACAGCAGCACAATTGATAGAGGCCGGGTCGTCAATCCGGTTGTGCCATAGGAGGGTGTTACGGCTCTCCCAAATGAAGCAGCCCATTAGTAAAAACAAAGCAAAATCAGACTTAGGGAGAGTAGAAGCACAAGTGCCCACCCATTCCCACGGAGAAACAGTGGATTGCAAGTTCAAAACACCACCCAGAGGAGAGCCAAACCAAACACAACGTGCAAAAGGGCAGTCACGCAAAACATGCATAGTAGATTTAGGTGTACCACCACAACGGATACAATTAGCCTCCACATCCACCTTCCGCCTCAAAAGATTAACCTGTGTGGGCAAGATATTCGTGCAAACACGCCACCAAAAAATCTTGACTCGAGGAGGAATGCGAGCTTTCCAGATGGAACTCCATACCCCTGAAGATTCCGACGAAACCGACGAAGGACCAGCAGCTTGCATAGAAACTTCCAACAACTCCCTTGCCACCCGATAAGCACTTCTAACAGAGAACTGACCCTTAGGATCATAGTGCCAAATGAGTTGATCGTCAAGGCGGCGAATGCTAAGGGGAAGGGCTGCGGATCAGCTCAACTTCTTCTTGGAAGAACAAGGTTTGTAACAGAGGAATATTCCAGCGTGGAGGATCAGGGAGAATAAGCTCCTTCACGCTCTGCCCAAGCCAGCCAGCAGGAGGCGGAGAATAAATTCGAAAATGAGTAGGTTGGGGGAGCCATCGATCCCTCCAAATATCAATAGACACACCATTCCCCACTTGCCACCTAGAGCCGCGTTCAAGAACTAGCTTAGCTGCACACAAACTCTTCCCAGGACATACCGTAGAGGAATAAGAATTATCAGTAGAATCAAAAAAAGAAGAGTGTGGGAAATACTTAGCTTTCAAGAGTTGGGAGGCTAAGGTCTCAGGATGGGTAAGGAGCCTCCAACCCTGTCTTGCAAGGAGGGCAAGGTTAAAGGCATAGAGATGCCGAAACCCCAGTCCTCCATCCTCCTTCGGCTTACATAATTTTTCCCATGAAAGCCAGTGAATTTTCCGCTCACCATGAGAATTATTCCACCAAAAGTCAGCCATAATTTTATGCAGATCATCACAAAAACCCTTTGGCAATAAGAAACAGCTCATAGCATATAGAGGGGACAGCTTGCACTACTGACTTCAAAAGGATCTCTTTTCCGGCTCCACTTAAGAACTTGCCCTTCCACCCCTGGATACGTTTCCAGATTCGTTCTTTTAAGTAGCTAAAGCTTGATGTCTTTCCCTTCCCTAAATACATAGGTAACCCCAGATACCTGTCATGAACCTCAACCCGCTGGACACCCAACACCAGGGCAATGTTGTCCTGAGCCGGGCGCTTGACATTGGTGCTAAAACACACAGAACTCTTCCCGAGATTTACCTTCTGACCGGAAGCCCTTTCATAGCAAGTTAGGATCTCACTAATGACGGCTCCATCTTCCACAGTGGCTTTTGTGAAAAGTAAACTATCATCAGCAAATAATAAGTGGCTCACTGATGGGGCATCCTTACAAATACGAAGGCCCGAAAATGCGCCTTCCCGCTCTTTTTTAGCTATTAAAGCGGACAAACCTTCAGCACATAAGAGAAACAAATACGGGGATAGGGAGTCACCTTGGCGCAAGCCCCGGGTAGGGTGGAGATATCCTTTCGGTTGCCCATTAACAAGGAAGGAGTAAGTCACAGAAGAAACGCACGTCATAATCAAATCAGTCCAGCGGGGGGAGAATCCGAGCTTCAATAAGACTGCGTTAAGAAAGCCCCATTCGATGCGATCGTATGCTTTACTCATATCGAGTTTAAGAGCCATATAGCCTTTTTTACCCCTATGGCGTCGCTTAAGAAAGTGAGCAATTTCCGCCGCAACAATAGTATTATCTGAAATCATGCGTCCAGAGAGGAAAGCGCTTTGAGCAGGAGAGATAATCTGGGGCAGAATAACCTTCAGACGATTAGCAATCATTTTGGAAGCAATTTTAAAGAGCACATTGCATAAGCTTATTGGCCGAAGCTGAGCCATCTCTTCAGGTGATTTCACTTTGGGGATGAGTACTACATGCGTAAAATTAACTTTTTTGAGAACCTGACCAGAATGAAGAAAATCCAGAACGGCGCGGGTGACATCATTGCCGACAATGTGCCAGTACTTCTGGAAAAATAAAGGGGGCATACCATCAGGGCCAAGGGCCTTAGATGGGTGCATCTGAAATAAAGCATCATGGACCTCAGAAGCAGAGTATGCTGCGTCAAGCCTAGAGGTCATATGGGGCGTCAAGCAATGCAAAAGAAAGTTGAGATATATAGAAGAAACATCCCAGTTATTTCGCATCTCACACGTACACAATTAGTTATTTTGACCAATGACCAGCAAGCATGCAGATGCATATGTGTGTGTATGTACAGGCAAGGAATAAAATATCGATGATATCGGAAATATCGGTAGTCCAAAAATACGGAAATTTCGATGGAAATATCGGGATATTATCGATATTTCAGTCCATGTCGTCAATATTATCGATATTTTGGTTCATGGATATCTAAAATATCGATGGTATTGGAAATATCGGTAGTCCAAAAATACGGAAATTTCGTGAAAATATCGAGGATATTATGGATATTTTATTCCTTGTGTACAGGTACAGCATGATTCAGCATGTACACTTGATATCACATCATTTCTTAATGCAGGATGGACACTTAACCCCACCACCACACCAGCAAGCAACACATAATATTAGTTGTAACTGGTGTAGGCTTATCTACTAGCAGCATCCATCAATCAATGGCGATAGTCCAGTCAACCTGAACTTCCTAGTACTTTCCTTTCACTTGACTTTCAATACCAGAGAGATATAGCGCATGATGCGGACGTACGTACGTACTGTGTTTAAAAAACAATAACCGACCTTAATTATTTTGACTAGGTGATTCTTTCAGTGTGAATATTATTATATTTAATCATGCTTTAAGTTTGTTTAAGAAAAAAATAGTATCGCTCGTTTGTTTATCAACAAGGTGGCGACTGTTATAGTAAACAATAAAAGAGAGTCATGAATCATATGGTAATGATGATGTTATGCACACAACACGAATGATGTCTGTAAGTTATGAAACACAAAGTAGTAGCTCAAAACGGTTAACTTACTAAAACCTTTGCCCAACAATAAGATAAGAAAAAGTAAACGTTGGACGTTTTATTTTGTTATCACCTTTCTTGACTTTGAGTCAATCAATCAAACACCCTTTCTTCCAAAAGAAAAATGAAACCGCGTACGTATTGACGTTTTGGTTTACCTTTTTATGCTTTGGTTTTTCTTTGAAAATGTCATGCAAAGTATTGGACCGACCTCACCAGTCACCCAAGAAAGTAAAAAGAGCAGCTCATGGTATAAATTTATCAAACTTTTTGCCTCATTCCCCCTCTCCATGAACTGTGGGGCCCGTAAGAACACGTCCCAATTGAAGAAGTAATCGAATTATCCTATTGGGATTTAGAAATTAGACTGGAACAGAAAGATGAAGCCAAAACGATAACGGATATAATAATCCAAGAAAGAAAACAGAGAAGTGTCGGCTCATTATACTTCATAGCGAAGTTTCCCTATTCCAACTTTTTTTTTTGATCGAGACCTATTCCAACTAGACCCAACTTATTTCATACAATAAGTTACTCCAAGAACATGGAGAGGGTACCCACCACAACTTGGTTCCCTTCCTCTAAGGATTCATGCCAACAACTACTTACAATTGCTCGTCAAGAAGAATTCTCTATGAAGAATATAAGTAAAATTTACTCAAGAAAATAATGGAAATTTGGCAGAGTTGGAGATGTTATGCTTCAGCATAGACTCGTAAGCAATTGTATTTTACCTTTTCCAATTGCAAACGGCACTCCTTCCTTGTTTACAATTTATATTATTATTATTATTTCATACAAGGTAATACATGAAAGGGAAAATCGAACCTATAACCTCAAGGGAATAGGTAAAGGTACATATATATACAGTGGCGGATCAGGATTCTCGTGTCATAGGGTCATAGTGTAAAAGTGTCGAATTTTTTTGGGCTAAAATGTTGACGCAATTTTTACGACAAATGAGTAATTTCCTATCCAATTATTTAAATAATAATAAAAATTTAAAAAAATAGATACACACACACACTAACACTCTACCATCAACCCCAACCTACCTTAGAAACCCTCTGTCTAATACCCCAAAAGAAGAAGAGTTTATAGACACTTTTTCGAAGAAATTATTTTTAGCGAACCCCTTATAAATAAATTCATCACTAAAATTATAAGTTTTGTTAATGTTCACTACCTAGGACATGTTCAATTTTTTGGATTTTCGCTTTCATCCGATTTTTTTAGTTGGACTTTAATAAAATTCAAGGCAAATACAACATATAAATAATAAAACCCAACAACAAATACATAATTTAAACCAAATTAATGAAAGAGAAGCATTGTTTGTTTTAAGAAAATATTTATTCAAAGATCCTCTTATACTTTGAGTAATCCCTTCTTCCTTTTCTTTATGTCTTTTAAGATTTCAGGATACTTGTTTCCTAGGAAACATTTTTAATTTCCAGATGAAACTCTCAACAATCACATCAACACATAATAAGGCTAGAAACAATAATAATAAATTAACTAAAAATTAGAGCAATAATTTAACTAATAAACAAGGATCAAGGAACAATAAAACCTGGATTTTGAGCAATTTTTTCTTCAATTGAAGCAAATAACAACTTGTTTGTGTGCTTGCGAATCTGCAATGGGTAAACCTCTGTTGTTTGTGTGCTTGCTTGCGTACTTAAATCCAAATAACAATCAATCAATATTGTGACACCCTGAATCAATCAATATTTTTTTATATCCAAATTATATATCATATGAATACGAAAAAAATCTACATCATAGATTCATAGATCAGTAAATAATTTCCAATATCATAAATTCATAGATTCATAATCACTAAATAATTTCCAATATCAATTTCAATTTATCTAAAACTAGTAAATAATTTCCAATTTCAATATCAAAATCATATATTCATAATTAGTTCCAATATTAATATCAATTAAAAAATATAACAATATCAATCAATTCTAATTTCTAATCCATCAAAAACATTACATATATCAATTTTATTAAAAATAAAAATTTTACTTACTTGAATTGAAACTTGAAATAATAGGATGAGATGAGAGTGGGAGAGATGGAGACCACGCAAAGACGGCGGCACAGAGGGCAGCGGACGGCGCTCGGACCTCAGAGTGGTGGTGATGGCTGTGAGGATGAGAGGGATTTGGGGGTTAGGTTTTAATTGGGAGAGATTTTGAGAATAAGGGTTTGAGGGGAGGGTTTTCTCATATCGGGTAGAGAAGGGTACAGGGGATGGGGGGTTTCTAAAAAAATAAAATCCTGGCTCAAACGGCGCCGTTTTGATGCCAGGTCATTAAAAATTTGAAACTGCGGACCAAAACGACGTCGTTTTGGTCCGTCGATTTAAAAAAATTGTGCAATGCCAAGACTCCCCTTCCCTTCCTCCCTCGTGGCCTTTCGTCGAGCACCTTGCGTGCACCTCTTGGGGTCGTCTTCCTGCAAGTCATGGGGTCTGCTCAGGACCTCCACAGGCTATCCATAGCCATTTTTCCGGCCAGCTCATGGGGTCAAGCGACCCTCTTGTCCCCATATCCATCCGCCACTGTATATATATATGCATAAAATTACTAATTCCTTATTAACAAAAGTAAGCTTTTTCTATATAAAAAGTATATCTCTAAAAAAAACCGATGGATATATTAGTAAGACAATAATGCCATAAATATAATTAACTCTTCACTTCAGATTGATGACGATCGTGCCATCAAAAATAAAGATCAACCATCTGTAAAAAAATAAAAAAATAAACAAAGATCGACCATGATCATCATAATAATGGTTGGGAGATTTTAAGGCTAAAGTTATGATCTGATATCATGCCATGATTGCAGTAAAAGAAAATTAAACCACAATTGGATTTCGGTTTATAAATAATTTGATTTTAAAAAATGGCATTAAATAATAGGTGTCGTGTGGTGCAGTATAATTTAATGTGGATTTGAAGAAAGTTTCTACTTTTGTTTTTGTCTTCTCTCACTTGCGCTTTAGCTGGATATTGATATGATCTTCGCCTTTAGGAAATATATATCACCAACAACACTACCTTAGAAAAGTCCCATTCTCTGCAAACTTGTCACCATCTCACAGAATCAAATCCTCCTAAGTTTCCAACAAACATAATAGTGTACTTTTTTTGACTCATGATATTGCATGAAGGCATCCACGTGCCTTCCCCCCACCCCCACCCAATCACCTCCTCTCTTCTCCAAGACTCCAACCCAAAACAATAAACTTTTCTTGCGCCCACTGCCATTCTCTACACAAAACACACTTTCTGTTTCATTCATTTTTCCCGAGAAAAATAATATCCATCATTCAAAGATGAACAAAAACAATAAAAGACCAGATTTTTAGAGAAAGAAAGTGACGAGGAAGAAGATTCAACAAAACCCTGAATCGAGGTGCTGTTTGAGACGTTTGTCACTGAGCTTTGATTTCCTTGGAGTTTGGAACTGCACTCCACCGACTCAGGCTTTCTCTGTCTCTTTCCTCTTCTGCATCTTATCTCTTCCACTCTCTCTCAAACGCCGTTCCAATCTGGTACTTATCTCTCTGTTTCTGTCTCTGTCTTTTCTCAATTTTTTTTCATTGTTTTGCCCTGTTTTCGTTAGAAAGCTGTGAAATGTTATTCTAGTTTGGTGCAATCTGGCTGGGGTTTATACCAGATTATTAAACAAATTCAATACTTGAATTAGAAAATCCTGGAGAAAAGACCGCAGCTTTATTGTAATCCAGAAGAAAAGGCCTTAGCTTTATCGTATTTGATTCTACGTTCTCTTATTTACGATTGATTTGCAGATCCTTAATTGAAATCTTTATTGTTGTAGATATGGCGTTTGATCAAAATTCGTTTCCCAAAGAGTTAAGACCGTTAAACGTAGCTCGAACTGTGGCTGATGAGCCCCGCACTGCGCTCGCAACTACAACTGGACGAAACCTTGATGGACTTTTCCCCAACCTGGCTCTTGAAGTTAATAGCCCTAATTCGATACCTGTCTTTTACCCATCAACGGTCGCGGAGGCTGGGCTTGTTGGCGTAGGGTATGGAAATGCCATGTCTGGGGTGCCCACATGGCGCCCTCGCATCCCTGTGCCGGTGGGGCATCCAGGGATGAACCCTGCCGTTGCTGTTGGAATTGGTTACAGTCCTAATTTGGGCGGTCGGCTTGGCGGCAATGCTGTTGATCTTGTAAGCTCTTCTACTACAACAACTGCTTCTGGGCCTTCTGTCTGTAATTTTAATATGTCTAATAGGGTTGTGGGCAATGGTTTGGATCATGGTGTTAATGATATGGCAGTTAGATTTGGTTATAATCCCAATTTTGGAAATAAGGTAAGTGGTAATGTTGCTAATCAAACTGGGAATGATTTGACATCTGGGTATGGTAATAATGCCAATTTGGGCAATCGGGTTGGTGGCAATGGAACTGATCAAGCAAGCGACGATGGTGGAGATGATTCTGTGTCAGGGAAGAAAGTAAAGCTTCTGTGCAGCTTTGGGGGAAAGATTTTGCCCAGACCAAGTGATGGAATGTTGAGATACGTTGGAGGGCAGACAAGGATTATTAGTGTTCGGAGAGATGTGAGCTTCAGTGAGCTAGTGCAGAAGATGTTGGATACATATGGGCAACCTGTGGTTATTAAATATCAGCTCCCTGATGAGGATCTCGATGCACTGGTGTCAGTTTCATGTGCTGATGATCTTGACAATATGAAGGACGAGTATGGGAAGTTGGTTGAGCGATCTCCAGATGGGTCAGCAAAACTGAGGGTGTTTTTGTTTTCTGCTTCCGAAGTTGATCCATCTGGTGTTGTACAATTCGGGGATTCACATAATAGTGAGCAAAGATATGTTGATGCTGTCAATGGGATTATGGATGGGCTCGGTGGTGGTATCATGAGGAAGGAGAGTATAACAAGTGCTACTTCAACACAGAATTCTGATTTTAGTGGAACTGATATTGTTGATAGCTCAATTCCTGGTCAGGGTGACACTACTGGACTTCCATCAGCAGGCAAATTATCGCCTAAAGGGGATTCAGCTACTTCTCATGATACTAGTACAAGATTGGTAATTGTAGATCCTAACCCTGCAGTTTATTCTGAAGTTTCTACAGTTCCATTGGGCATTCCTGTGGTTAAGTCTGCGCCTCCCCAAACATCACCTTCTCAGCCTGAGTGTGAGTTAGAAAGGTCTGTTCCTGTTACAGTATCGCAGCAGCAAGTGGGGTTGCAGCAAGTGGGGTTACAGCAACCTGGAATTGGCATTCCATCCACCGCTCCTTATTTGCAAACTTATGTTGGTCCTCGCCAAGAAGTTATGAACCGAGCAGATCGGCTCCAGCTTCCTCCTCAAATGGGCTTCCCAAATGCTCACCTATTGGGGACTGCTAGTCCTGTATATACCCAACAGCAATTCTGTGGTAGTGTTGCTGGCATCACCCAACATCACTTCATTCCTGCAGTGCACGTGACAATGACTCCCCCATCTTCTCATGTTAATATAAGACCAAATGTGCTTCAGCCATTGATGCAACCCCAGCAGACTCGGTTAGATCATTATGTAGATGAGAGCACCTTTGTTCCCAGGGTAGTCCAGTTTCCTACCGAGCAAAGCTATAATTCCTATCAGGTTCAGGTCCCATCACCAGTGGTAGGAGGTGCTTATGGCTGGCATCAGGTTCCACCACCAGAGCATGTGATTTTTCATGATGGTTTGGTATCCCACCAACAGGTAATGTATCCTGAGAAATCCCAAAGGTTGGAGGACTGTTATATGTGTCAGAGAGCATTGCCTCATGCACATTCTGATACTTTGGTACAGGTTCATAGAGACAGTGGTGGAAGCCCAGTATCTGATTCAAATTCAACTTATCATAGTCCCCGCCTGGAGGACAATTTGCGAGCTCAACCAATGAACATGGTTATGGTAAGTGGAGCATTAGCAGAAGGTAATTTTGGGCAAGGAGTTGAGGCTCGACTCAGGGTCCAAGGTCAAGTAGATCCTCTTGTTGGAACATCTCATTCAGAGGTGACTGGGATCTCGCAGATTTCTGAGGGAACTTATGAAAATGAGAGAATGAATCTTCAACAAGTTGATCTTCCAATGATTTCAGCTCCCCATGGTGTTATCAGGAGAGGAGGTGACATACAGTCACCAAATAGTGCATTCATGGTCGCTATTCCTCAGCGTTGTCAAGATGATGCTGTTCAACAACATTCTGTGCCATTCCAGTACCAGGTTAAACAAGAAAAATTAGTTAATGATCCTTTTAATCAAGATGTACCTCTTGTTGGAGGCACACCTGTTCAAACTTCAGAATGCCTGGTTCATGAATCTCCAACTGCATACCCCAACAAATTTGCTGGAGTTATTCCAAAAGAAGACAATGTAGAAACTTGCATTGCATATGATCATCTGAGACAAATCGACGGGAGAATGGAGACCCTCAGGATAAGCCCCACTGAGGTTTATGTTAATAATGAGCATGGGAAGTCACCCATTGATACGCCTAGAGTGGAAGACAGCTTTGACCATAAAGCACCACAAGTTGGGGGTAGGGAGGTGACTCTAGATAACACTGTTGGCAGGAGTCACTTTAAACCAGCCGAAGTTGTGGCTTCTTCCCCTGCCGAAGTTGTGGCTTCTTCCCCTGCCGAAGTAGTGGCTTCTTCCCCTGCCGAAGTCTCACATGGGTATAATTCGCAGCCTGTAGAATTCTTTGAGGCGGCACAGCCATCTATGTGGGGAAATCCTGAATCTTACCCACAATCAAGAGTTGGATTCCATCCTCAGGATGCTTATGAATTTAACTATGGCAACCCTGCTGTTTCTACCCATATAACTAATGGAATTCAACCTCCTGCTGAATGGAAGGATGAGAACTTAAGATTGCAGTCCAAGATGGTACCTAATGATGTGGACGGTGTTACCTCAAACGATGCTGTTCCCCAGGACTCCTCAAACTCACTGTTCAGCAATCAGGATCCTTGGAGTTTGCGCCACGATACTCATTTGCCTCCTGAACCAACCAAAATACAATTGAGAAAAGAACCATTTACAGAAATGCGAATGGATGATGGGGGTCAGCAGTCAATGGGCAATTTGAACAGGGATCTTAGTTCAGAGCCTGCCCAGTCTTCCAAAGGTTAGTTAAATGTTGATTTATTTTTACTTTAGTATTAAGTTAATTACTTAATTAGAATGTTGTTTTGTTTCTTTGTCATAGGTTCAGCCGAGGAACAAATAAAGCAAGAACTTCAAGCTGTTGCTGAGGGAGTAGCTGCCTGTGTTTTTCAGTCATCTTCACCGTCAAATCCTGACTTACATGGTATAGATGAGTATGCTTATCAATCCAATCAAGATGAAGATGTTCAAAACAATACTGCAGGTGTGCAAAACAGAGCGAAAGTTGAGGTATTTAAGAAGCCATCTATGTGCATGTTTGAGCATTTTCATTGGTTGTGTGTGTACTAGTATCTATCTCTCTCTCTCTCTCTCTCTCTCTCTCACACACACACACGGGCACACACTTTCAAAACATTTGTTGGACTTTCCTAATTTCCATTTTCTATTTCAGGATGTCAAGACCAAATTCGGAGATAAGGCAAATCTTGGTTTTCCAGTATCAGATAGCCGAGGCCGATTGCAGGTGAAAAATTTGGTTTTCTATTTTTCCTTATTCTGATATTGTGATGTTAACTTGTACCATTGACCGGTTTCTACTCATTTTGGTAGATTATAAAGAACAGTGACCTTGAAGAGCTGAGAGAATTGGGTTCTGGAACTTTTGGTACTGTTTATCATGGGAAATGGAGGGGCACTGATGTTGCAATTAAAAGAATAAATGATAGGTGTTTTGCTGGGAAGCCTTCAGAACAAGAGCGCATGGTTTGTCTTTCGCACTAGATTCCAAAAGCTATTAATATTTGTTTATTCACTTACATAATCAGAGAGATTTTGTATTCAATCAGATAGAAGATTTCTGGAATGAGGCCATCAAACTTGCTGACTTGCACCACCCCAATGTGGTAGCTTTCTATGGCGTTGTGCTTGATGGGCCGGGAGGTTCTGTGGCAACAGTGACAGAGTATATGGTTAATGGCTCTCTCAGAAATGCCTTGCAGAAGAATGAGAAGTAATGTGTTTGTTTGGCTTTTTATTTCCGTGCATTAATTTGATAAAATGAGAATGAATGCAGTAGTTGACTAGTTGGTATGTAATTTCCAATTGGATAAAAGGTGACGCAGAATTCATTTTAGCAGGAGTCTGGACAAGCGCAAGCGTCTCTTGATTGCAATGGATGTAGCATTTGGGATGGAGTACCTGCATGAAAAGAATATAGTACACTTTGATTTGAAAAGTGACAACTTACTTGTCAATCTTCGAGATCCACACCGCCCAATATGCAAGGTAAGTGATTGGAATGTTAGTCATTCTCATTCTGGTCCGTTCTGTGGTTGATGTGATCTTTCTTTTCGTATAATAAGCCACAATCTTTTTAAAATGCAGTATCATTTTCGAGAGCATGCATTTTTTGTTGAAAACTTAAAGGAAAATTGATGCTTCTTGTGAGCTGAACAAGAGCAAAAATAGAGCACTTTTCCACCTTTAAACTTCAAACAGAATTACTCTTTGAATTACCGTACCTAGTTTCGGCTATGGTTTTTTTCTTTCTCTTTTTGTTGTAGAACTTAATTAGATGATAAAGCTTTGTCTGGATGGGAATGAGTCGAGCTTGGCCTACTTCACTTGATTTCTCATATGTTATAATGTGCCTCATTTTGTTGATATGCTTTTATTTTCAGCAGTATCACTGTATTGGCAATATGCAGTTCAAAACATTGATCCAGTGTGACATGCTCTGTATTTGGTTGAACTGTTTATAAGATTGAGTTTACCGTCTGCTTCTGATGCCAGGTTGGTGACTTGGGCCTATCTAAAGTGAAATGTCATACACTGATCTCCGGTGGTGTGCGGGGAACACTTCCATGGATGGCACCAGAACTGTTGAATGGTGGCAGCAGCCTTGTTTCTGAGAAGGTTTGTATTTTCTTTTTTAATTTCTTCTAGATCATCTCAAATGATTGTGACTCTCTTAAATTCGTTTTTATTGTTTAGTTATTTACCCGTGGTTTTTTTGGGTACACTAGGTAGACGTGTTTTCTTTTGGTATTGTGTTGTGGGAGCTCCTCACCGGAGATGAACCATATGCAGATTTGCACTACGGTGCTATCATAGGTGATCTTCTAGTGCTTAATAACTTGTCACTTGTAAAACTTGCTCAGTCCTTTTAAGATTTCACTCGGATGCAGAGATGCTGATAGCCAGTTCTTCATAATACAATGCAGGAGGTATTGTGAGCAATACATTGCGGCCACCAGTCCCGGACTCTTGTGATCCAGAATGGAAATCACTGATGGAGAGATGCTGGTCTTCGGAGCCATCTGAGAGGCTGAACTTCACTGAAATTGCAAACGAATTACGTGCTATGACCGCAAAGATTCCTCCTAAAGGACAAAGCCAACCGCAGCAACCCCCTTCTACACAGCCTCAGATTCAAAAATGATATATCAGTCAAGTTGCATCATCATAGATGTCTCTCCCATCATCCCATGGGCCTTTATTTGGGTGTGTGTTTGAGGCTGTTGGAAGATAACTAATGTGTCTTGTTTTAATGTGATAGGGGAAGAAGCCGTTTCATTGTTCTACAGAAATATTTACATCTTATAGAAGTGTCAACTCAGTTAGGTTTGCCTTTGAATCAAGTGTTTTCTATAACGTTTTGACACGTCAATACAAGCACGAGGATTGGATTGGTTTGTATGCTTTTTTTGCGTTGGCTTCGTCACTTTGGATTGGATTGGATTGGATTGGATGCAACATTCAACATTTCCCATAGTCTGCTGTTGCGTACCAGAACACAAGGAGCGAACTTGGTTGGTTTCATGGC
The DNA here is from genome assembly GCA_024362665.1 of Prunus padus. Lineage (NCBI taxonomy): Eukaryota > Viridiplantae > Streptophyta > Magnoliopsida > Rosales > Rosaceae > Prunus > Prunus padus. Next base: position 21,731,234 of record JANFAM010000007.1, on the reverse strand, counting down.
TTATGCTTAACAAGGTACATGAAGATTTTAAGTCACGAACGTTTGGACATGATCGTTTCGTTCCTTAAGATAAGAACCAGAACCAGAACCAGAACCAGGACCAGGAAATAAATTTCTTATGGAATCAATTAATCAATTGTTCAAATAAGAACCAGGTCGTCCTACAGTAAGACGTGTGCGTATGTTGTGTTTTTATTTATTTTTTGTGGGTATTAATTAAGGAAAGCCGAAGCCCAACAATCCCGGACGCGTTTCGATCGCTATGTTTGGGCTTTTGTTGTCAAATATTGTTTCCCATTACGACACCGCGTAGCAACTGAGCCGCCCACACCACTAGTCAAACCTTATTGCATACGATGATCCTATCCCACAACAATTCCTTGTTTAGTTTTATTTCGGAATTCTATTTCTTCACTAGCAAGGTTTAAGCGCGATGAACAACAGTAGTTTTAGCACCAAGCGACAACCAACCACCCTTCTTTTCTTTCTTTGATATTTCCTAATTTTTGTTTCCCTTTTTGAACTCTCCTCTATCGCTTCCCCTATTATTTAAGACCTTTCCTTTCCGAGTCCTTCACCCTAGATTACATTCTCTCTCTCTCTCTCTCTCTCTCTCTCTCTCTGTGCTTAATGATTATGGCGATGGCTAGTGACAATGAACACAAACCAACCTTGATCATGAACCACACTTCGCCCATCTACGAGTATGAAGGAGAAGACTTGGATGACTATCATCAAGACCAGGATGCTTCTTCTTCTTCTTCTCCTCCTTGCGGTGTTGGTGATTGTTTTGGCCTCTTTGGGTTCACATCATGTACATGGCGGCAAAACCACGACAGAGATTATGAACGTAAATACTTGCTACAGCAAGAAGGTGGATGGCACAAGGACACGACATGGTGGTGGAGGAAGAAATTGAACAAGGCTAAGGAGTCTACTCAAGTATTGGACGGCTCCAAGTGGAAGACCTTCATCAGAAAGATTGCTGGGTATTGCAAGACTATGAAGCAAAAACAAAACAACAGGTTGTCCAAGAAACAAAAGCAAAAGAATACTAGGTTTCAGTATGATCTTCATAGTTATGCTCTCAATTTTGATGGGGGTGTTGCTAGAGAAGGAAATGATGCTGCTCTTGTTTTCGCAGCAAGGTTTGCCGCTCCTTTGTCCAATGAGCATGGTTCCATAGGCAGGCCGGTTCATGAAACCACCCTTGAATCAGCTTCTATAGAATCCAAACGTTAGATTGGGCGTCGTTTGTGTTCTCTTGTTTCCTTCTTTGATAAGTTAATTGTGCGCTGTTATGAAACGGACCAAAATCAAGTCTTTTTTGTTTTGTACTTTTGCTTTAAAAGTTCAATTTCACATTAAGGTTTTTGGAAAACTACACTGCAAATTTCAAGAACTCACAAGGAAGCAAGGCGCTTGTGATAAACAAACCTCACCACCCAGAATGCGTAATGGAAAGCGGCACACAACTAGTGTTGTTTGCCGAGATTCACTCAAAACTACTGATACCAAATTTCTACAGGATGTAACACATCAAAACATCCATAAACTGCTATAGACAACTGTCTTTGTAGCCATTCTCATCCATAGAAATTATAAATTATATAGAAAGCAAACGTTTAATTTAGAGACACTTAGTATACAAAAATTCTATATCTAGCTAGATCCACATAAACGTGGTACAAAAAGGCTACCTGGTTCGAGTTTACATATCCGTAAAGTTTTATGGGATGGTACATCAGACAACAGGATGCCCTTCATTTGCTGGTCTAACCATTTACTGTATCAGAAATAAGAAGTTCCTTGCGGCCTGTTTCTGTATGGCCAAATATTGATCTCTCACTGATGCTAGACTTTCTTTTTTCTTTTTTCCATAAGTTGAGGGACTTGGTAAGTGTCACACACATTTACTTCAATCGTTGGCTGCTGATGTCACCTGCATTACTTTTTTTTCCAAATTACAAATGAAAAAAAAAATTTATATAAAGTTCATGAAAGCAAACTTACGTGAACAAAACGACCATATATGTTAAATACAATCCTACCTCTTGCGTTTGCTCTTCAAAACAGAAGTTGAGGAAAGGTTACTGTGCCAATTCCTTTTTCTTTGATTTATGAACCAGTTATTGATCTGTTTCAATTGCAAGCCTGTTTCCTGCACCAACCTGGCTTTGTCTTCCTCCTATTCCAAGCGAAAGACGGTTTTAATAGCCATTTTTAAAAGAATTAATTTGCTAAACAGAAAGCTACAAGGAGATTGTATCAAAGTTGAGCCTCACCGTAGGGTAGGGCCATTTGGAATGTGATTGCCACCAAGATTTTAGGACAGAAGTGGTGTCACCTGGCAGTTTACCTGCTCTTCTCTTGCGTAGAATTTCCTCCCTAATGTCTACTATCTTTTCCTTGTAACCCTGAGAAGCAGATGTTATCAGCTACATTTCTATATCACATCTGGCAAATATATTATACATGCTTTGCAAGTCTTACAGTTCATATACCTGTTTCAGTTCATGCTTCAATTCTTGCCTTACACGCTCCATTAAGGACCTCTCACTCTCAGTCGGAACGAGAGGACCGAATCCCATGGTGTCTGGCCCGTCCAGGCTTCCATCATACGAGTTGATGTCACTGTAGACCTGGTCATCGTCGTCGGACATTGTAGCACCGGTGCCTTCACCCGTGGACACACCTGTCAATGCATCTCAAGCTGTTCAGTTATAAACCATTCGTAAACTTGCCACTCATCTGCTGTACATGTAGAAATATAAAAAGAAATAGAAATGACCTGTTAAGCTTTGTAGAGATTGATCGAGCTCCCAACAAGCCATCACTGCTTCCATGGCATGAACTCGGACATGTTGCTGCAATTGTTCTTTGAAGGAGCATAGCAGTAGAACATAGTTTGTCTACAGTACCAGAATGAACAAAGACAACAAGGGAAGGTGAGAAAGAGGAAAAGATGAGAAAAATATCAGAAACCATTTAATCTTAGCAGACTAGACCATTTACATCAACAAGACTCGATACTTATTTGCAGAACAGATTCTAATTCCATGGCATGCCACTAATCAAAACTAGTAAGTGGGGGAAATATTACACAAATTAATTAAAGAGTAAAAGATTCTCCAAAGCACTTGTAAAGTTGAATAATTGGAGAATTGAACAACAGGATTCTTCGTTGCCACTGAAACTAATTACATGACACTCTGATTATTATTTTGATCAACCAAATTTGCACTTTCCCACTAAAATATTCAGACCCGAAATAAATAAAGTTATAGACTTTCAACTACAACACAAGAAAAAAAGAATTAAGTGTTCAAAGAGAGAAAAAAAAAAGGAAAGAGATTTAATTTAAACAAACTGACCATGAATAAATCAAGTTCTTTCTCATCCATGACTTGGACATCCCCATTGGCTCGAAGCGCAGAGTACTTATCCACCACGCGCTGCGACTGCACGAGCTGCTCGTCGATCCTCGGCAGCTGATCGACGGGGGTGGCGATCCTCAAGCACGAGACGTGAGCCGATACAAGCTGCTCGTACAGAGGGTGGCCCACTAAGTCCGCTTTGAACCTCGCGCTCTCGCACTCCAGTTCGTCTTCTTCCTCCTCTTCGCCGTCGTAGCCGCTTATCTCTCTCCTGTTCCGGCCGCTGCAGTTGCTGCTCTTCCCCGACGGTGATATGACGACGTCGTCGTTTCGCGCGTCGTGGAGGAAGCTGTTCTGTTGTCGAAACGCGGCGTTGTTGAGCCACGTCGGAGCTCCGGAGAGCGGCGGCTGGTCCAAGGCGAAGGAGTGGAACGCCATTTCTGGAGGGGTTTGCTGCTGCTGGTGATGATGATGATGATGATGATGATGAAACGCCATTACTTTGGTGTTTGCAATTAAATTGTAAAAAAAAGCAGAGAGAGCTTTTAGTTTCAGTACATACAAGAAAGCATGGCTTGGAAAAAAGCAGTTTTTGGAGCTGAAAGAGAGAGAGAGAGAGAGGTAGGAAAAAAAAAATTTGTGTTGTTTTGAGTTTAGAGAGAAAGTGGTGGTGTTAAAAGTTTGAAACTTGAATGCTTGATTAAGCAATTAAAGGAGTGCAGAAGCTCTTTTTTGGGGAGACGACGACTTTGTTGAGTGATGGATGGGTGACGCAAGGACCGAGGAGGATGTTTTGACGGTGAGATAGAGCACCACGTGGCGATGTAATTCCCAGTGAATAAGACAAATATTGATGATTGTAAATTGTAATGTGTTGTAGAGTTGTAGTAGTAAGTAGCTAGGCATTGATGTATAGGGAGCATGCTCATAATGCATCCAACGGTGAGATTTGATGGGAAAAATGAATGAAATGTTTTGGACCGTTTGGTGGCGTGATTGTCATTTGTGATTGTTAATTGCTCCATACTTGAGCCCTTGGGATATCTGACGTACCAATATTTTGGAGGCATATAATATATATAACATAGATTTTGTAGTGTTGCAAGAAGTTTCTTATATGATTGTGAGACAAGTTTCCACCCCCTCCCCTTGATATGCAGGAAGGACTTAGGACAGCACAGCAGTCGACATTGAAATCGTTCATATAAAATAAAATATATATTATTTTATAATGGTTGCGACTCGCGAGAGAGGAAGGAAAAGTAGAAGGAAAGTAGGGAAGAGGCAGGCAGCAACTTTTCTCCTTTTTTTATTATTATATAATTTTGTCAGAAGCTACTTTTCTGCTTTAGCCCTTGGGTTACGCTCTCAAACAACATAGCTTTACAGGACAAAGACAAAATAGCAAGACACCGCTCAATAAAATATTCATTCATAACAAATCTATGTAGACATTCACATGCAGCAGCATCATCTCTCCATATATGATTTCATTAAGTTTTTATTAAGCGTGACATGACTTCAATAAATGTGAAATTGTGAACTATACCTTGTAATTTATGCGGACTTGTAAGAAATCATCGTGATTAGTACATAATTATCAATGCTCTTTCATTATGTTATAAATATTTAAGGCATAAGCTAAAGCAAGGAGAGGGAACGTTACATAGGTTGCACTGGTTGACAGATGTCGCAGAAGTCGTTAGATTTTCTTTCTTCTTTCTTTCTTATATGGGCACTGGTGATTACAGCGGAGACAGTTTACCAAACTCGAAATGACGTTTCCTTTTGTGTTCCTCGTCAGACAGTCGTCAGTTGTCCCTACCCAAGCACAGCGACCACAGACCCGTACAGCCACACGTGTCCGCGGTAGGTTTCATGGACCACTTGGGAATACACGCCAGTGTCAGAGAATCCTGTTCGTACAGCTGTAAAAAAAGCAGCGGGAAGATGGGGACCACCTGCCCATTGCAAATGCGAATAGAGTCAGTCACTCATCAGAGACTCCACGGTCGTAGATTGGAGAGGAGAGAGAGGCGCTGGCGGCTGAAGTCATGAGCAGAAGCAGGCCCTTCACGCTCGCGCCTGTTCGTGGTCCCCACCCTATACCTATATAGTCGCTACTATTATCTATGACATGTTCTACTACGTAAATGCCCCGAAGAAAAGAAAAGAAAAGAAAAGGGGTTCCTCTTCGTCGTTTTGTGCTTTGGGGTCTGTAACTGTGGGGCCCAAGGTGGTGCTGATCCAAGTTCTCTGTGTAATGGTAATAGATCCTGTAGTTGGTTTCCTGAAATTGACTCGTGCTAGTTTCAAACTATTATTTATTAATGATCATTAATGATCTCTGAGGATTAAAATTCGGTTAAAGATGAGAAATCACCTACAATTTAATGAAACTGGTGGAAAGAGGCATAATGAAATAAATTTGTGGAAATGTTAACAGTGTAATGAGAAGTTGGTTTGATTTTGATTCTTTCGGCAATGACCCGATGAAGAGGGAGCAAAGGTCACATCTCCTGGCTGCATATTTTGTTTTGCAACTTTTCTTTTGGGGAAGAAAAGAAAGAATCCGCCCATGCCCATATGCATGCACAAGTCAGCAGTAGTACTACAGTCTACAGACTTAGAGATGGATGGGATGCATCCAATGGTTAAATGAATCAGTGGCCGCACCACCCCCACACCCCAAATGGTTATCTTGGATCTTATCCCTGCACTGCACTGCACTGCATCATCAACTACACTGCATACATAGCACAACATAACACTCTTTTCTTTTTTACTTTTTCTAAATTCTTTGCCAGCCAAGTATCAAAACAAAAACCCATCTATCTCTCAACAGGAACAGAACAGAGCTAGGCCCAGACAAAGTTCAAGGCAAAGCCCAACTTACATGTCATTGTTCCTCTATCACTCACTCTGCTGCAACTGAGCAAAGTTAGCTCCATAAAAACTGAAACATATCAAATTCTGAGTCCTAATCTTATTCTGGTGGGTGGACAAATATTCACTGCTACTGTTGAATATGAAATGAGGCAGCATAGAAAAAAGGAGTTCATTGTCCCACTCCGAGGTTTTTCTAAGACCTATCATTTTAATTGCACCTATCTTCTTCTTAAACAAACCAACACCTTAACACCTTCACATAACTGGTAATATCGAATCAATTGAGCTCAGCCACCAAGCATCACAACCTATGTTCTCGCTTATCCTCTCACCAAGAATTCTATAGTGAGGGCTTTATATATGGCCCTTAGGTGATGACCTATCTCTTAGCCGTTGAATCAAATTGGTTAGCCGTTGAATCAAATTGATTAGCCTAATTCAACGGTTAAGAGATAAGACCTCACCTAAGGGCCCGTTGAATCAAATTGATTAGCCTTATTCAACAATTAAGAGATAAGACCTCACCTACGGGCCATATATAAGTCACTCACTATAGAATGACTATCCTCCACATGATTTGTGAGTTTTCCCTTGAGTTGATCTATCATCTAACCCTGAGATTGTGCCACAAAATGTAAATATAGATTAGAGTATCACACACTCATGCTGTGTGTAAGCAGTACAGCTTGCATTATATGCATCAAAAGAGGTCTGTAAATCCTTAAATTGGTTTCACTGGGATCAGATTGAACATCATTTTCTGCCACTAAAAGATGCAAGTCCTGTAATATAACATTTTCATGCATCAAATGCATGAAGCATGTAATGTGCTCATTCCAAAATCTTTGCAGAAGAAGATTTACATACAATTACAAGGCTCTCAACAAAATCATTGAATCAGCATACAATAATAACAGATATATATATATATATATGTGATGCAATTTAAGGAAGACTAGGAGGAGAAAGGGAAGGCTTTGCCACATTAAGCTCACCACAGTCACTGATATACACTGTTTTCAGAGGCTTGTTCCACAAAGCCCGAGCATTCATCGCTCTTTCATCCCCAAGAAATTCTGCAAAATCGTTGAATTGCTGTATTTTCTCAGATGGTCTGTATGTAGGTATAGCAGCAATGGCCGTCACAACATCCAAACCTTCATAACCAAAACCAAAACACAAATTAAACTAACCAAGCTCAAATTTTGAAAATAATAAAAATCAAATCTTGCAGAAAGAGTAAACCTTCGAGCACTGAGCCAAAGACGATGTTCTTGTAATCGAGGTCGGGGCATGGGCCGGGACCAGAGGTGATCAAGAATTCGACGTTTCGGTAATCCGGGTCAAGCTTGATGTCGTCTTCGTCGTCGTTCTCGGAGAGGTTGAGGGAGAGGAGGCCGGAGCGGGAATGTGTCAGAGAAAAGGCCTTGGAATCGACGGTCTCGGTGTTTCGGGCCAGACCCGTGGGGCGGCGGACGTCGCCGGGCTTGTCGCCTTGGTGGCCGGCGAGGAAGAATTGGCCGGGGAAAAGCTTGTGGACGAGAGTGCCTTTGTAGGCGGAGGAGGTGCACATGGACTTGAAGTTGGAGACGGTGAGGGGGACGTGGTGGCCGTACAGGCCGAGGACGAGCCGGCCCAGCGGGACCGAGTCGGGGCAGAGGGCGGGTTTTGAGTCGGGTGAGGATAAGGGGCGGAAGTAGGTGGGGCAGAGGCTGAAGTCCATGAAGACGCGGTCGGTAATGGTGGTGTCGGGTGGCGGAGGAGATGCTGCAGCGGACGATGGTGGTGGCTGGAGGGTGAGGGAGAGTGGGGCGGAGAGGAGGAGGGAGCGTCGGGTCAAGTGTGTAATGGACTTCGGGTTCGGGTTCGGGTTCGGGTGGTGGTGGTTGGAGAGAATGGGTGGCGTACCGGGTGGTGTAGTCACAGAGTAGCCCATTAGGCTCCGGTTGGTTGTGTTGGATTGGGCATGCTTTTGGTTTGGGGCTTTGGAGGAGACAGCGAGGTAGATAGCCAGCCACGGAGAGGGATGGTGGGGCCTACTTTTGGATAATTAATTAGGGTCGTAAAATTATGGTTTTTTATTTTTTATTTTTTATTTTGAAGTACTTTGTAAATTTTCTTTTCGCAAGTAGGAAGCTTTGGTCAGTTAAAAAAAAAAGTAGGAAGCTTTGGCTGGCATGGAGTCTTTGAGTTCAATAAAAAGGTACAACTCTGAATCTCTCCCCTAATTTTGGCAGTTGAATCAATCTGCATGTTGTTTTGAAATGATAGAATTTTTTGTTTGATCATCTGTGAAGATAATTTGCCTGTTAGTCACTGTTTATGTAATCTGTGTGTGTGAAGATAGGGCAGTTGTGTTTTCTTTTCTGCTATTGGATGGGATGCTGTAAATTGAATCCACTGCCTGATTAAATTTGGGGTAACTGTTCTGTTTTGGCTCTGCAAGGAAATTTGAGAAGTAAACGTGGTTTCGTAATCTTCATATTTACCATTTGGTTAATTTTGAGTAATCTTAGTAGCAACCTGGTCCAGAGCATTGCTCTAGACTTGCTGAAATATAGTGAATGATGCAGAATTCTAGCCTTTTAGGTCACCTTTTCTTATTTTCGCCCACAAACTCAAAAACAGGAGAAAAAAAGAAAGAGAAAAAGTTGCTGGGCTTCCTGCTCCCTCCAAGTATTCTGCTGTCTGGGTATATCACAAAGTAGGAGTTGCTCTGCTTCCTTACCAAATTGAAAAGAAAGAGATCCTTCTTCCAATGCCCAAACTTGAAGGTGTTTTGATGTTCTAGTACATATGTCAGAGTGGGCAGTGCGGGCTATATCACCATATAATCTGTATGTACGAAATGACGCTGCTAGAGGATTTCCTACCATTTGTGCCATTTATGAAGAAGAGAAGTCAATCTGGATGGGATGGCATGGCTGTGTCTCTGTCAAAAACTTGAGGTAAATAGAAAAGGTGTATACCAAAGAGGAATCATATCCTATAAAAAAGAGAAAAAAGAGGAAGCATATCAGTCTTTCCATCATGAGGGACATATTAATAGAGGAAGAAAAGTTTGTTGAGATGTGTGTGTGTGTGTGTGTGTGTGTGCAGATATACATAGAGAGAGACAGACAGAGAGAGGTGCATGTTTCCTTGATCCCCTATACAAATCTGTCATTGTTCTTTGTTTTCAAGTTTGTGCTAATGTGTGTGCTTAAATGATCTATTCCTTCAAATTTTCCTTTGCCCAATAGTATTGCATTGGATATGATGAATACAAACTAAAGTATCTTGTACATGATTAGGCAGTGCAGAGATAGAGATGAACAATGCAAAGAATTAAAAATAAGCACTCACCAACTAATACCTAAAGGTTGCCCTGTGTCAAGCCAGCCTTTCGCCGGCAGACTACCCCCGTTGGTTGCTTAACTGTCAAAGCTTACTTAGTGCTAGATTCCCTTTGTACTGAAACAGGGAGCTAAATGTATGGTTCTTTCTCAAGCCTATGTATGTATTCATATGATGAAGCTTATATTGAGTGTTGAACTAATGATTTATTCATAGGAGAATCAAGACTGAGTTTAGTTCATTTGAATAGGATTCCCGTGAAACATGTGCAGAGGCCTGGGATATTTATTTTGGCTTTCTTGTTTCTCCTTTTATCTTGTGTAGAAGATAATTAAAATGGGTACAATAACATTCATCTTGCTCCTACTTTCTGGCAGGTAGAAATGAGAAAGAATGACATGCTTTGCTGCCAACCATTGCATTAGTGGCCAACTCATCCATACCTTGCATATTAGCATATAAACAGTGGCAATTTTGTCAGTTCCTGTGGCTGCTGCTTTTGCTAATATAACTATCAACAGATTAATACAGATATCTAATGATCAAAAACACTTAACGTGAAAGCTGCAAAGATAGTCAGCAGCAGCAGCAACAGAGGCAGACATAAAAAGCTTGCTAGCTGCATCCGTGGATTCAATTCAACTTAAAAGCTCCAAAGTTTGAGCTAGCTTTTGGAGTTTGGATCAAAACAAAGTTCCTTCGTGCGCCTCAGAATCCACTATCTGGAGATTAATGGTAACAGAAGCTGAAATTCCCGAAGCTATATATGTCACGGTAGGGTATTCTAGAATCTTGATCGCTCTAACTCAAATAGCTTACTCTGTTTTTCTGTAATCTCATGATCTTTGTATGATAGAATTATATCTTATAATTATGCGTTATAGTATAATTGTTCTCGTTGATGAAAAATCAATCACAATCATATGTAGGCAAGGATCATGTATTGCTAGTTACTAAAAAAGGAGTATCTTAACTTCAACACTTTTTTTTAGCCAGAAACCAAGCGGGTAACTATTGTTCAACACTTTTTTGCAATCCATAAGCAGTATTAGATGAACGAAGAGGATCATCTCCTTTGTTTTATCTCACTCTTTTCTATCCTTCCTCAAAATTGAAATCTTAAGAGCTTAATAAACACAACCCAATTGTTCATTTTTTTATTAAGTATTCTTAAAGGGAGAAGTTCAAGAAAATCTCTTGATTTTGAAAACAAATAAATCCAATTCAAGAGATCCACCACACAGTCAAGAACAATAAAAAAAAATCAACCATTAAATTCTGCTTAAATGAAATAAAATAAATCCGCTTCAAGAGAATCCTTACCGGACTTGCATTGTGACATGGAATCTGGGATGGCAGGACCAAGCGGCAGCTTTAGACTGGGAGATGACTGAGATTGCACAACTGGAGAGAAACAAGTGCTCATCATGTCAAAGGAACCCCTATTTGTTGCACTGGGAGATGACTGAGGAGTTGGACAAGTTACACTGTTCCCGTACAAGAGCTGTTGCTCCTCGCGAATTGTCAAAACTTCATTATCATTCTTTGCAACGTGTTCTACTGCCAATTCTGCTTCCAAAAAACCTTTGCTTTTATCTTCAGAGTCCATAAGCATAAGTATCATCGAACTCCAACACAATCCTATTCAAATCAAACAAGTAGTCAACAGAACCCAAATTTGTGTCTCTAATTCCACTGCAATAATGTACTTCTTCCTTTATGGGCAACTGTTGCAGTGGAATTAGAGACACAAATTTGGGTTCTGTTGACTTGTTTGATTTGAATAGGATTGTGTTGGAGTTTGATGATAATTATGCTTATGGATACAAGCAAAGGTTTTTTGGAAGAAGCTGCGCTGCTGGGCGAGGAAGAAGAGAAGATCGAACGCATGTTTAGAGGAATAAACCTTTTTTCTTTTTTCTTTTTTCTTTTTTGAGAGAGCAAATCCATTTAAGGAGCAAACTGTGCTGTGCGTTTTTAATTGTTATAAAAATGCATTTAATTTGGTTATACGTATTAATTGGTTTTTAGTTTTATGTTTTGAACTTAATGGATAATAAAACCATGATGGATGCAATATCAGTTTTTGTTATTTATATTATTTTAATCGCCGTATTTAACTAAATTCTAGTTAAGATAGGAAAACAATTAACTTAATAATTTAATATAGTTAAAACTTAGCCCTTTGTGGTGGTTAGGATGGACGCTCATGCATCAGGAGGTACGCATCGGAAAGAAGAGGTGGGGGAGATCGAGGTGGTGAGTTTTGGCATATAGACGAATCGTATCGTATTGTATTGACATACCCATATCCGTATTGGTGCAACATAGGCTGCCATGGCCCCTCAAGAGAAGAGCTTTCAATATCAAGATGGATGAGTGATATTCTTTCCTGTTCTTAAATTATAATCTGTTTGGTTCATATTATGGCTTACCAACTTGGTGTAGTCTGTTGACTGTAGCTAGTAATATCAGCTAGGATCTATGAACCCTGCATCATCTATGTGTCTATTTGTGTGTGTAGAGTACGTGCTTTGTGAAACATATACCTCCCCACCATCCCCCAAATCCTCCTTTGTCTTTGTCTGTGTAGGAGTTGAACCTCTAACCCCATGCCTAGCCTGTCTACATTTTAAAGAGAGATTGTAATAGGTGAAACAGAGGAGACTGAGTTCCTTGTTCCGTTTGATGAATGGTTCTTAAAGGAGGATGAGGAAGATAAAGGCGGGAGCTTGTGGGGATATAACAGATATTCAGAAGTACGTCTGAGATGAGAGACTTTCTACGCAACAAAAGGGCATTTGAGCCCAACATATATTGGTGTCTTTTGTGTGCAATTTGTGTCATAAAGAGTAAATGAAAGTGGGACATGATGTTTACAAGAAGAAAGAGAAGGGGTGGGGAGAGGAGGAGAGAGAGAAACAGCTAAATCGCAGTTTCCTGACCTTTTTATTTTTGCTCTGCTGTTTCAAGCTCTCTAAACTTTGTCCTCTACATGACATGGCGCATTCGGGTCTTCTTTTTCCACATAGTGATGAGCCACTTAGAAGACGGAGGCTTTTTCTTGGGGAATGAAATATAACTTTGTTGAGGAGGGCAAGCATTGGAGCAACCCTTCAACTTGTGCAGTGCACAACTGCAATTGCGATGGTATGGCCTATGCTCAATCTCCATATCATGCATTGATATACTTACTTCAATGACACTTTGAAGCATCATGGCAGCTATTCCAGTGGCCATTTCTCCTACCTCTCTTTTTCTCCTAAGCTTTCTTTGTAAAAGTTTGAGTGCGGGGTATGTATGTGTGAATTAAATTTCTTAAATTTTTTGCTTGCTTTCTGCTACATATTTTTTTTTTAAAGTGCTTTCTGTTACATATTTATATAGAGCAAGGATGGTATTTCTTCACGGAAGTGTTGGAGTAACCAAGAGTAGAATTTTTGTTAGTTTCGTTACTTCATTGAGCTCAGGAGAAGTTTGCTATGGTGGTTCTTGCAAAAGCATTATTCTTTTTAGCTTTTGTTTTCATGTGGCCTTGTCAAAGTAGTTATGCAACAAGGTAATTGTTTTTTCTTGAGAAAATCAGCTTCTCAATGTGGGGCCTTAAGTTTTGCCCATACACACACATGGGAATGGGAGAGAGAAGGCCATGACAAATAAATTATCTTGCTTTAGCGATCGTTGGAACTGTGGGATTTTAACATAGTTTTCTCCATAATAACGTCTTCTAACTAATCTCGTTACCAATTCTGTTGTTTGCTATGCATCACCATCTCGGTTTCTAACAAGATGTCACTGTCCTCTCTCTCTCTCTCTCTCTCTCTCTCTCATTCTGTTACCTAATACAATAAGTAGAATAATAGTCATCTTAGGACATAAAATATATAGTGTTGAACTTTGGCTTTTTGACAACAAGAATCATGGCGTTGCTTGATACGAGTATAATTAAGGGCCCACTTTCTAATGGCCTTTAACTTGGACCCTTTTCATCAGATGTTAACAATGATGGGTGTCAATGGCTTTCTTACATATTCCTTTGTTTCATGCTTTGTTAGTACCAAGGCCATACCAGAAAACTCATTGGTAATAACTAATAACCACTTCACTACCATAAAGATGGTAAACACTATCAAAATAGATGCAGGGCGTTTCTATTTGTTGGTAAAAGAAATCTAATACCAGTGTGAATACTTGTTTTACTGCTTTCATCAGTTTCATGGTCATTTCTATATTTAGGCTTTGTTATCTTGATGACCTTGTACATAAAGTTGCTTCCGTTTATTTTGAGAAACAATGCATTCTGTGCATCAAGACTCCATGTGTCGTGTTGGTTTGTACGATGAATTTTAAAATGGTTGGCTTTATTTTTTGTGATAAGTTGGTAACACAACGCAAGTTCAACTGTCTTGTTTTGTATGTAATTAGAACTGTAAGTGAACTTCTCCCAAGCTCCAATTATAGTTCTCATGTACGACGTATCTGAAGTAATGTAAGTAGTTAGAACCTAGTTTAAAATTGAACCAAAAGTTGGAATTTTATACTTTAAAATTATACATTTAGTTCGCATATAAAGCAGGACTGTCATGTATATGTATCTTGTATTTTCCACAGACTTAGGTTGGTGATATTGTCAGTTGCTTTAGGGTTCAAAACTCTCAATCTCCATTTTCACTTCATTATTGATTTGCAAGGTGCATGGTGTGGCTGCATTGCATCAATGTGCATGGTGTGGCTGCATTGCATCAATGTGCTCTCTGTCTGTATTTTTCTCTCTCATGCAATGCAAGATGAGAGACTCCATGTCAAGAAGGGAGTTGTTAGCTTGATGCCCCATTCTCTTTCACTTGTCTTCACTTCACTCCCTTTTTACTGTAAGTCTGGCCAACTGATGTGTTTTTCCTTTGAAACCATTCTTTCTAGATTCAATATAACACACTCTTGGTATGATTAGGGCTCATACATAGTACATCATATGTATATGTTGAGGAAAAATGTGAACCTCCCAACATAATTTCACCACCCTTTGTTTTTAAATAATGGGGTTTTATTATTTTAGGTTCGACCCATTGAGACGGTGTCTCTTAATTACAATCCCTTGCTTCTAGGGAATACCCTTTGATTCCATCATAAAGCGAACGTGTGTTTGAGTTTGCGTTGCTCCCAGTCGAACCTCGGGATGCCTACGTATCCTCGCGGAATCAAGCCACTCGTAGTTCAAGAATCGCAATGAATGAATGACTCATTGCAAGGGAATTTCAATGAATTTGATTGAAAAGTGTTTAGGTGAATTTAGTTGAATAAACCGGGGATTCGATATGGAATTGTGTTTGAGGGCGAATTTGGTTAAGAACAAACCGGAGATTCTTTGAATTTGAGATTTGGGTGGTTGCATCTAGATTGAATCTCAGATTGCCTACGTCACTTTTGAAGGGATCAGCGTAGTTAGAAATTTGAAAATTAATGGGTAAGTGTGGCCCACTAATTAAGAATTTGTGTTTTTGAGATTGAATTTGGGAAGCGGTTGCGTCTATTGGTATGTTAGGCTACACGTCTTCTGAAGGGATCAACCAGCGTGGTTAAAATTTGGAATTAATGGGTAAGTGTGTGCATTAATTTGTATTTGAGAGATTTGGAAATTAATGGGTAAGTGTGGCCCACTAATTAAGAATTTGTGTCTTTGTGACAATTTGGAGATTTTCATAGGTAGATGACCTATGAGAAAATTTGGAATAGGTTTTGTACCATATTTTCATTGTCAATGTCAAAGAAAACTAATGGGCAATTTTCGATGAACCCACTAATGTAATTTGATCATTAACTCGCATTTTGTATCCAAGCATGATTTGGATTATTTGGGATCAATGGGCTCTTGTGATTGACAAAACCCACTAATCCATATTGATGCTCCTTTGGTATCTTTTGAGAATGAGCTTGATGCTTTCGGAGCATGAAACTCATTTTACGAATTGAGTCACGAATCCGCAAAGGTTGAGTCACGACACTCTTTTATTGAATAGGCTTAACTTTATGGCATTGATTGACTCCGGCATTTTTAGTGGGGCTTTTGAAGTAGTTTTGTACCCACTTGGGCGTTGGCGTGGTTTTGTACCTGCCAGGCTTCAATTTAATGATTTGTGAATTAATGGGCATTTTGGAATTTAAGCCAATTAATCCATAATGAATTGAAGAACTCGGACCAAGCGTTTTTGCCAATCGGATTTTTAATGGACAACTCCATTGAGCTTGAGGCTTGATACCATCAAATCTTGAGATGTGAGATTGGAGACGTCGGGTCTTGAGATATCTGCCTGAGGCCAATATTTTAATGGGCATAACTTGGACTTTGTGTTTTGAGCCGGACTTGTTGCGTAGTGCTTTGTGACTTTGTACAATGAACATGAAGCACTAATTTTACGCAGTTGACATTTGCGTTTGGGCTGAAATATGGTTGTGAGGATTTATAATTGATCGTACATTAACCATGAAATAGGCGCTTGGGCTTTTGAGAATTAATGAGTTATTTTGGATAGCGATAATTTGTTTCGGCCTCCGGCGTGGTTTTTATACCAGCTCGAGATTTGGTGTGGTTTTGTACCAACCGACAATTTGAGTCTTCACTTGAGTTCCATTGGACTTGAGTCTTGCAATGAACCCGTTGTATTTGAGGCCACAGTCTTGAGAAATGAGACGAGTCCATTGTGTCTTGATATCTATTTTGACATGAGACCCTTGGATTTCAAACTTGCACTTGATAGCCCAATATTTAATGGGCATATCATGAAAATTTTATTTCCGGCCCGAGTTCCCTTTTTGTAAGGCTGAACCGTGGCCTTGACCAGACAACAGAATTCACGCATAGGTTTCTGACGCAAGCAAAAACTGAAGAGGTGCCCATTATTTTTTTATGTCTCCTCCAGCTCTTTAGTAGCCTTTTAGTAGTCTTCATTGAACAAAGGCTTCACAATAAAGGGCAAGCCAACCACTTTGTCGTCAACTACAGAGAGGTCAAATCCTCTTTTTCCCTTTCTTTTAGCTGGCGTCTGCTGTTTGACTGTTTGCATTTAAACATAGCAAAAAGGAGTACATGGTCTTTGACTTCTGCTGTGGTTTGTTTGCAAACAATAAAGCAAGCTTGTTTTGTTCTGTCAGTTTGCAAACTTGTTTTGTTTTATCATTTTGCAAACAATAAAGCACACCTCCATCATCTTTGTGTGTTGCTAAGTCATAGCATATGAGGAAACATATTTCTGGCGCATCAAGCAGAAATTGGCCTCGATTGATTCTTCCACAGATGGAACACTATTAGCATCAGCTTTGATGGGCTCTGAAGCGCTTTTTGACAGAAGCATAAGAAGAATTCGCAGCACCTTATGGAATTTTTAGCAAGGGCTTTCTCCTTTTTTATTTGGCTGCCCATATATTGCACGGCAATCATATTGTGCAATCAAGGCAAATTGCAGTTTAAATTTCCTCACATGCATATGCGGGTGTGTGAAGGCTTATTGTCTTTCCCGTTTGCATTTCTTACTGCATGTTGCAAATTTGTCCATGAGCAGTTTTTCTGCAGCTTGGGTGTGGAAAGTACATGGCCTCAAATTTATTTAAGGCACCCCAAACTGTAAATCCATCTCCCAGTGGGTTTTGAATAGGCCATGTTGTTCCTTGTTGAATTTGAAGACACGAAGAACAGGCGACCCCTTTCCCAGGATTAGACCACACGAATTTCTTTTAAGAGGGGTAGTGTGATTACCCCTTGAGACCACGAGAGCATTTGGTATTTATTTGTTGTTCCAGACCGGTCCATAGACCTCCTCAAGCCGTCTGCTGCATGCTGCATTAACCAAGGTGGAAAGCAATTGCTTTTCCTTCATTGGAATTCACCCAGGCCGTGAGCTCCAAGGAAAAGGCAATTGCCTTTGGAACTTCCCCAAGCCTTTTTCCACGTGCTCATGCCTTTTTCCTTGCTTTGACCAAGTCAATTGCCGTCTACTGCAACATCAAAAGAAGCAAATTGTTTCTTTCACATGGTAAACCCACAGCTTTGATATTTTCTTCAAACCCAAAACGACAGCTTTGATTCCTTTGATATTTTCATCCCTTTAGACCAAAGAGATATGTTTGGTGTAACTTCCCAAGGTCAATAACCAAAAGACTTTCAATTGGCAGGACTCTTCTTCAGAGAATCTTGAGACTTTCAATTTGGCAGGGGACAAGCTTCGCACAAAGGGTCTTGCTTTACGTGGTGAGTTAACAACCATGACCAATTTGGCTACTGTGGCGCGACGACAAGAGGAGCCCAGAGAACTCTTGGATTTCCTCTACGTCTTTTCAAAAACGCTGTGCACCAGTTTTGGTTTGTGGGCTCTGTGAATTGGAGGTTGAACACATCTTGGAGGCCCTTGATCGGAGTTGCCTGTCGGAATAGACCATGCCTTGATATATGATGATTTCAATCATCATGGAAGGCAATCTTCCCCATTGATTGTGGACCGGATGTTGGGCATATGCTGGAAATATTCGAGAGAAGGCATGCCTGAGAGAAGAGAGATTCCTAACTTACTTTCATGATGATTTCAATCATCAAAAATCAGGAATCCTCATGATTGAATATTTGAGCGGAGCCGTGCTTGAGAGAAGAGAGATTCCTGACTTGTTTTTATGATGATTTCTATAATCAACAAAAACAAATCAGGCATCCTCATGGATTGAATATTTGAGCGGAGCAGTGCTTGAGATGAGAGATTCCTGACTTGTTTTCATGATGATTTCTATCATCAACAAAAAAAAATCAGGAATCCTCACGGATTGATCGGGAACTGCATGTTGCGTATTTGAGAAGAGCGTTGCTTTAGAGAGATTCCTGACTTTGTTTTTGATGATTTCTATCATCATAGCCAGGAATTCTCATGGAGATGGCTCTTGCTTTCTCTGACTTGTGTGCTTTTTTCCCTCTTCCTGCGGCTCTCGCCAGCAGCCTCACGGCTGCAGTTTTTCAGAAGCCTCCACGGCTCCCCCCCTTCTTTCAGCCATCTAGCCCTTTTTATAGGCTACGATGTGAGGAATTTGAGTTGAAGTGAATAGCCACTTCTTAGCTGGAATGCTTATCTTTCAGTGTTTGATGCTTGACAAACACTTTATTTTGGATAAACTTGCAGGGAGGAACATTTCAATACCATTCAAATACAAATTTATGGCTGGCATTTCATTTTATTTTATTTCAAACGACTAGCCACCTTCTTTTTTTCTTTTTTTTTTTTTTGGTGTGAAAATTTCACGTTCAACAGTATATAAAGAGTGTTACCTCTCTCTCTCTCTCTCTCTCCCTCTGTGGACAGTGGATGCTATGATAATTGTTGACTTGTTGAGAGTGATCTAATTTATTGTTCTGATTTACTCTTGCAATTGTTAGTTGTTGTGAGTTGGCTTTATGTTAGAAATATGCAGAAAACTCAACACCCACCAGCTTAGTTCTGCCTTGGCTTCATGTCTCCTCCATTTTAAGAACAGAAACAATTCCGTTCTACTCTTATTATCACAAGTGCTTTCATGCATTAGGCCAATGCCAGTCAAAAATCCGATGATTCATATGACATTTAAGGGTTGGTAAGGACAAATTAATATCAAATGATTGTTGAGTAAAATTAAAAATAATTTTTTGTTTTCATTTTATTAATTTTTCTTCATCTTTCATGCCGCTTTTACATGTTTTCTTATCTCTTCATCCCCCACCACAAAAAAAGAAGAAGAAAAATGAGAAACTCTGAAAAATCGACCTAGGCGGCTACTAGGCGCTAGGCGGGAGAACACCGCTGCGAGTTCACCCTAAACGTTAGGGGTAGGCGCCAGGGAGTTAGGCGGAGCTTGGGCGCCCCCCTAGGCGGCCTGGGCGGGTCGGGTGGCTACTTCTCTACTCTTCTCGACCCAACCAGTGGCGGCGACGGCTTCTTCTCTACTCGTCAGAGGTATCTTTGATTTTTTCTTCTTTTCTTTGTAGCAGCTGCTGGGCTCACCTTATTTCAAGGGCGCGCAAGAGGAGATGATGGAGGCAGAGAAAGATGGGAGACGATGGAGGTAGAGAGAGATGGGAGGTGATGGAGGCGGAGAGATGAGAGATGAGTGAGGATAGGGTTCGTCCAAAAAAAGGTGAAGATAGGGTTAGTGAAACGTTGTGTTTCACTTATGGGCTGCTATTTTAACGGGTATTTTCAGTTGTATTGAAGAAAGGTGACAATAATGTTTAATTACAGGAGGAATATAATTTACACTTGGATGAAGGTAGAAGAAATCATGAAACTAACCCCACAAAGCACCAATATTTCCTCAAAATCAATTTGATGTTTGAGTACTAGTGCTGGAGCAAGAATAAGATCATGAGAAACTTCACAATTAAAATTGCTTCTCACTTCCTAACTAACCTCTCAATTTCTTCTAACTCACCGGTAATCACCATATAATCGAGCTAGCCTCTGAAAACCTCTGTCTCTTGTCTATGTGACAAGGCAGAATTATGAACCCCATTCACACTTCCTCTGTTTCCTGTGGACGTGGACATGTCGTCTACGAGAGGAGAAGAGAATTTGGAAGAAGCTGCTGCCTGCATGCACAAGGAACCGTCACTCCATGACTGTTTCTTGGGAAAGGAAATGTTCCTTTGACAAGCATTGGAGGAAACGCCCCCCTCGGACCTGTGCAGAGCGCAACCGCAGTTCTTATGGTAAGGCCTTCGCTCAATTTCGGAGTCCCACATTGACAGGCTTCCTTCAAACACACACTGAAACATCATCCCAGCAACTCCTGCGCTTGTCATTCTATTCTTCTCTCTTCTCTGAGTCTCTTACGTATTTATGTTAAGGCTGGCTGTGTGCAAAGAGTAGCCAAGTGTTTGTGTATGGCTGTATGTTGTGTTTGAGTGTGTTGAAACTTTTGCATGCTTTCTAAAACATTTATATACAAGTTATGATAAATAGGGTGTGGGGGAAATCAAGAAAAATGTTTGTGCTATTATTGTTCCCACGTAGTTTAGTATGGTATTCTTGCCAAAAAGGAAAAAGAGCAAGACGAGTTTTTTTCTAGGGCAGTTCAGCTTTGAACTCGACTTGGCTTTATCTTTTGCGGCTCGGCTTTGGTATCTAATAGGTATTGGTGGGGTTTATTGTTGGCTTGGCTTAGCAGAGATTGATACACAGAGGCGTTATTTACCTAACAAGTCAGAAAGGCTGCTCATTTTATTATATTATTGTACAGGGTTGGTGGCTAAATCTATGCAACAAACTAACTAACAAAGGTCTGAGTCAAGCATCACTTTTCGTTATACAAGTAAACGACCCACTAATCACTCACGGGGAATTCTAATATGGTTGTGTGCTTTCATTATTATATTAAATTGCACCATTTAGTGTTGAGATGGTGGATCTCTTGTTTGTCAAGTTTCCATCGATAGTCCTTGAACTGCATATTTGACATCAAGTTCTAGGAACCACAGCAACTGGCGCGTAAGGGTTCCTTGACTTGGATTTTGTCTGTTTGGCATGGTATTGAAGCTACTGTTGGATTTTGGAGACTGTTAACGTTTTTAACTTGTTTGATAGGGTTTTTATAGTTATGTTGTTAGTCTCGACAAAAACTCTGTTTTGAAGTGTTGTTAGTTTTATTTATATTTTTCTCTTCTGAAACCTTCTATGTGATTCAGTCCTTTGAGGAAAGAGACAGATTGCATTCAACTTAGAAATCAAAGTAGAACGTTGCTTGCTCTTGTTTGGCTTTGAAACTCATTCTACGTACAAAGTTGTGAATTAAGTTATCTAACTTTGTTTGCTTCACCAGAAACAAATCTTTGTAACTTATTTGATTGGAACCATGCCTTTGTTTAAACTGAAACTCCTTGTGCCAGTAGGATGACCTGGATTTATCTTTGTATGGCAGAGGGGTGTCGTCATGCAGAAAAAGAAAATGAAGGTGAATTTTGCCCGGTTCCATTCTCAAAAGAAGAAATTATGATGAGATGCTTTTTTTTCACTGAGACTTTATGTATCATCAGGTATTGGGATTATAATTTTTCATCGCAGCTATTCTGGTGGCCATTCCTCCCTCCTACTTCTCTTATTTCCTAAGCTTTATGTGCAAGTGCAAACGAGCCTATGTGTGATTTACTTTTCTTAAAAATCTTGCTTGCTGTTTTTACTTTTACTTTTTTTGGAAATGCTTTTGTTACATATTTGTATAGAACAAGGATGGTCCTGTTGAACTCAAGAGAGGTTTACTGTAGGCACGTTGAACTCGAGAGAAGTTTGGTATGGTGGTGGTTCTTGCAAACAAAACATAGTTCTTTTTGGCTTTGTCTTCATGTGGTCTTGTCAAGGTAGTTAGGCAAGAAGCCAATTGTGTTTGAGAAATTCAGCTTCTCAATGTAGGGACTTAAGTTAAGAGAGTCAAGACAAATAGATTGGCTGTAGCAGTCGTAATTGTTGTTGTGGCGACAACCAATCCAGTGAAAATCTAAACAACAACTTAAGAGATAAAAAATAATAAAAACAACACCAACAAAGGACACCAAGATTTATCTTGGTTCGGCAATGCCTACATCCAGTTTGGAGACGATGAGTAATCCACTATAATCAAATGAGAGAATACAATAGTGTTTAACACTCAGAAACCCAAGCCCCAAATATACCCAAGCTCACACACTCAAGAATATAAAGGGAATACAAATTGAGTACAATTTAGAGAAAGAGAAAAATAACAAACGACAGCCACAAATTGTTTTGCTGCCCAACTCTTATTTTTCCTCTCTCTCGCCAACTTCTCTCTGCTTTCTCTCTTGTGCCACACCTCCCTCTGCTAGGCTGCTTCCATTTTATAGCCAAAGGGTGAGTGGCTTTCCAAAGAAGCCAACGGCTAATGGCCTCCCATTAAGTCAAAACAGCCATTATAGCCATTATTTTGTCTCCCACATGCAACTAACAATAATGAGGTCTACGGCTCAAGCTATAGGCAAAGCCTAAAGTTGCTCATAATTAAAGCATTCCCATTTGCAAAAGCACCGAAAGGTATTTCCACTTTTGACTATTATTGTTTGAGCCAATAATCAACAATCTCCACCTTGGCTCAAACCCTCGAAGTAGAACTCCCAATAGTCGTCTCCCAATCCCTCATGGGGCAATCAACAAATTTTACAAATGCCAATCAAGTCTAAGCGATTGCTTAAACTTGAGCAACGAAACTGGCTTTGTCAACATATCTGCAGGGATTGTCGGTCCCCAATCTTACGAAGAAGAATATCTCCTCGTCAATAATCTCACGAACAAAATGGAACCTCACGTCAATGTGTTTCGTGCGTGCATGATGAACTTGATTCTTTGCTAAATAAATAGCACTGTTGTCGCAATGAACATCCACATGGTCCTGTTGAACCCCTAAGTCATCAAGCAACCCTTGAAGCCGGATAGCTTCCTTAATAGCTTACATTACCGCCATGTATTCCGCCTCGGTAGTCGACAAGGCAATCGTAGATTGCAAAGTCGATCTCCAACTCACTGGACCTCCGGCAGAGTGAATACAAAACCTGTAGTGGACCTACGCTTGTCCAAATCACTGCGTAATCAGAATCCACATATCCAACAACACATTGACCAATAATTTTATCCTGTTGAAACAATAAACCAACATCCACGGTACCAGAATATACCGTAGAATCCATTTCTGACTTGCCAATGCCGTTTTCTGGATTATGCATATATCTACTAACAATACTAACGACTTGTGAAATGTCAGGCCTAGTACACACCATAGCATACATCAAACTACCAACAGCACTTGCATATGGAATTTGAGCCATGTAATGACTCTCTTCCCAGCTTTAGGAGACATAGAAGCACTAAGTTTGAAATGAGGGCAAGAGGTGTACTAACCGGCTTTGAATTTTCATTCATCCCAAAACGCTGTAGTACCTTCTTCAAATCTGCTTCGACCTGAGACTAATCTTGCCCTTCGCTCTATCTCTTTCAATTTCCATACCTAGTATCTTCCGAGCTTCTCCCAAGTCCTTCATCTCAAATTCATTACTCAGTTGAGTCTTCAACCTTTCAATCTCCACTTTGCTCTTACATGCTATAAGCATATCATCAACATATAAAAGCAGATAAATGAAGGTTCCATCTTGTAGCTTGCGAAAGTATACACAATGGTCATAGTGACTTCTTGTGTACTTTTGCCCGATCATAAACCTATCAAATCGCTTGTACCATTGTCTTGGAGACTGCTTCAAGCCATACAATGATTTCTCGCAATTTGCAAACCCAATTTTCCTTGCCACAACCTTAAAACCTTAAATTTGAGACATATAGATCTCTTCCTCCAAATCACCATGTAAGAATGCCGTCTTGACATCAAGTTGAGCCAACTCAAGGTCAAACTGCGCAACCAAAGCCAACAAAATACGAATAGAAGAATGTTTTACTACGGGAGAGAATACCTCGTTGTAGTCAATGCCTTCCTTCGAGCATAGCCTTTAGCTACCAATCGGCTTTGAATCTTACATTGTCTTTTCCCAAAGATTCCATCTTCTTGGCATAAACCCATTTGCAACCAATTGCTTTCTTCCCCTTTGGTAATCGAACCAGACTTCCAAGTCTCATTTTTATGAAGAGATTTCATCTCCTCATCCATAGATTCCTTCCACTCCACGCTCTACGAACTTGACGGCTTCTTTGTAGGCGGATGGAATATCATCTTCAATAACGGGAAGTGCATATGCCACAATATCGAGAAACCGAGCAGGCTTTCGAATTTCCCTTCTTGATCTTCTGGTTGCAATAGAATCTTGTTCTTTGTGGAGGCTCTTGGGTAGGTGCCTCCTCTTCATCATCATCGTCCTCATCATCGAGAATCAACTGTAGGACTAGTGTACGTAACATCGAGACCTCGCTGGAACTTGGAGTCTTGATAACTCCACTGCTTTGAACTACTTATGGTCTTGGTCGCTTTAGTTTTACCTTCATGCTTGTTACGATTAACCATAGCAGCCTCATCAAAAGTCACATCTCTCGCTTACAACAAATTTCTTCTCATCTGGACACCAAAGTCGGTATCCCTTCACGCCCGATTACTAAAGCCCATAAATAGAGCTTTCTTTGCTCTTGGATCCAACTTGCTTTCCACGACATGGTAGTAAGCGGGACAACCAAATATGTGTAAATACTTGTAATCGATTACAAGGTTTACCAGACCATACCTCCATGGGCGTTTTGCCCTCGTTCGCGACGGCGAGGCAGCGGAATTAATAAGATGGCTTGCATAAGTAATCGCCTCAGCCCAAAACGCCTTGCCTAAACCAGCATTAGACAACAAACACCGAACTTTCTCAAGCAAAGTACGGTTCATGCGCTCTGCCACCCCATTACATTGCGGTGTCTCCCTAACCGTGAAGTGCCTCACAATACCCTCATCTTGACACACTTTCAAGAAAGGATCAGACTTGTATTCTCCACCATTGTCCGACACGAGAGTCTTGATCTTTCGACCGCTTTGCGTTTCAATCATCTTTTTCCACTTCAGGAATATCTTCAAGACTTCATCTTTACGCTTCATGGTGTACACCCATACTCTTCTAGAGAAGTCATCAACAAAGGAGACAAAATAATGGCTACCTCCCCAAGATGCATTCTTGGAAGGTCCCCAAACATCGGTGTGAACATAATCTAGAGTGCCTTTAGTGTGATGAATTGCGGTGCCAAATTTCACTCTAGTTTGCTTACCCAACACACAGTGTTCACAGAATTCCAATTTGCATGCTTTCGCACCTTTCAATAAGCCTTGCTTCACCAATCCTTGCAACGCTTTTTCACCACATGCCCAAGACGCATATGCCATAACCTCGAAGTGTCCGAGCTATCTGCGTCAAACCTTGATGACCGCTCCACCAATAATCGTACTCCGCAAGAAATACAAATTATTTCGTCTTGTACCTTTCATCACCACCAATGCCCCGTACACGACTTTAAGAACTCCACCCTCCATGGTGATCTTGAGACCCTTGGATTCCAAAGCCCCCAATGAGATAAGATTCTTCTTCATATCCGGTACATACCGAACATCACTCAATTCTCATTGTTCCATCATGCATCTTCAAACAGATTTTGCCTATCCCTTGTGTTTTGCAAGCATTATTATTGCCCATCAAAACAACTCCACCATCCAGCTCACGGAAGCTAGAAAACCATTCCCGAATGGGACACATATGATAGGTGCAACCTGAATCCAAAATCCACTCCTTGGAGTGACCATCGCAGATGAACTAGCCAAAGCAAACTCGAAATCATCATCTCCAGATTTTGCAACATTTGCTTGAACCCGCTTTCTCCTTCTCTTTGTTCTTCAATTTGGGGCAGTCTTTCTTCCAATGACCCTTTTGGCGACAAAAGGCACATTCATCTTTAGCAGGAAATTTCCCCGCGACTTTGAACGAGATTTTCCCGCTTCCCAGATTTTCTTTCCTCTGTTCGACCCCTTGCAACGAGTGCCTCGGTTTGTGAATTGTGAGTCTTCGATCCTTCTTACGACACTCATGGTTCACCAATGCATGAACACCTCCTCAAGTTTCACCTCGGATTTTCCATACAACAAAGTAGTTGTCAAATGATCATAATCATCGAGGCAATGAATTTAACAAACATAGTGCTTTATCCTCGTCAGGAATTTCCACGTCAAGGTTTGTTAAATCAGCAAGTATTTTATTATAATCATTGAGGTGTTCGTGCATAGAAATACGAGCGATATTGAAATCGGAAAAGTCGCTTCTTCGGGAAGAGCCGATTTTCTGCACTCTTGGTCATATACTTTTCCTCCAATTTCTTCCATAACTCCTTTGCAGAAGTTTCCTTCATATACGGGTATTTCAACTCCTTATCAAGGAACGATCGAATAGAGCCACAAGCATGAAGATTAAGTCTCTTCCATCGCTTATCATCAATTTCTTCTGGTTTATCCTCCAGAACAATATCCAACTCTTGTTGATATAACACATCCATAACTTCACATTGCCACATGCCAAAATTATTAGAGCCATTGAATTTATCAACCTCTAACCTTGTAGTAGCAATTGGATGTCTATTGGATGTAGGTGCCGACGAAGACGATGCCGACTCCTTCTCCGTGTCTTTATCTCCAGCCATCTACTCGGTACTGTAGCAGTACTATTCACTGCACAGTAGCAGTTCACTGTAGCACTGTAGCACCGACACTATTCACAGCACTGTAGCACGGTGCTGTAGCTCCGACAGATTTTCACTCCCCAAAAAAATCCCAGTCGAAAACTGGAGCTCTGATACCACTTGTTGTGCGGAAGCGACAACCAACTGCGAGTGAAAATCTAAACAACAACTGGCAAGAGATAAAAAATAATAAAAACAACACCAACAAAGGACACCAAGATTTATACTGGTTCGGCAATGCCTACATCCAGTTTGGAGACGACGGAGTAATCCACTATAATCAAATGAGAGAATACAATAGTGTTTAACACTCAGAAACCCAAGCCCCAAATATACCCAAGCTCACACACTCAAGAATATAAAGGGAATACAAATTGAGTACAATTTAGAGAAAGAGAAAAATAACAAACGACAGCCACAAATTGTTTTGCTGCCCAACTCTTATTTTTCCTCTCTCTCTGCCAACTTCTCTCTGCTTTCTCTCTTGTGCCACACCTCCCTCTGCTAGGCTGCTTCCATTTTATAGCCAAAGGGTGAGTGGCTTTCCAAAGAAGCCAACGGCTAATGGCCTCCCATTAAGTCAAAAAACAGCCATTATAGCCATTATTTTGTCTCCCACATGCAACTAACAATAATGAGGTCTACGGCTCAAGCTATAGGCAAAGCCTAAAGTTGCTCATAATTAAAGCATTCCCATTTGCAAAAGCACCGAAAGGTATTTCCACTTTTGACTATTATTGTTTGAGCCAATAATCAACAATTGTGGGGTTTTAGCATAGTATTCTCCGTAATAACGTTTTTTAACTAATCTTGTTACCAATTATATTGTGACTGTTTCTATGCAACATCATTTTGGTTTTAGTAGTGTCCTCTCTCTCTCTCTCTCACTCACTCTCTCTTGTTTTTGGTGAAGATCATTCTGTTACTTAATTCAAGTGGAAGACCCCATTGGCGATTTTAGGAGAACATAGAAAATGTTGTATAACTTCGACTTTTTCACAAGAAGAATCATGCTGTTGAGTAGAAGGCCCCTCTTGTCTCTTTTGGGACATTTCTAATTGTTTTTCTTAAATAACTTTGACTGTTTTGTTTTGGGCTTAAAAATGAGAAAAGAAATTACACAGAGAAATACAGGGTCATGCTTTGGTAGCAGCAAGGCCGTACCAGAATTCTGATTAGTAGTAATAACCTTGTAGTTTTATGACCTCGTGAGCAAGCATTCTGTTTATTCTGAGAATCAATGTTATGATATGATATTTGTTTTCGAGACGCCAAATGTTATGTTGCTTTGTACAATGAAATTGAATATTTTTGTGCCTCTGTACTTTGAGATCAGTAAGTGCGCCTCTCACAAATTTCAGTTATAATTCTCACTTATCTGAATTAAGGTAAATACTTTGAACCTATTTAAAAATTCAACTCAAGGTTGGAATATTCTAAATTATGCATTTAGTTGGCATATGAAGCAAGCAGGGCTGTCATGTATCTTGTATTTTGCACAGATTTAGGTTGTCCTCTCAACTTAAGGCTTTCACTTATCTTCACTCTCTTTTGAGTAAGCAGTAATTAAGTTGTCATAATACTGGTTTGTAAAAATCCATGGCCTGCTCTGCTTTTGGTATTGGCCAAAAATCAAAGATCTATTGACCTAACGAGACAGGCAACCGAGATGATGGCATGCCATTTGCATTTGTGAAAGAATTTTTAACATTGCATTATGTGATATGAGTCTGGATGTCAATGGTAACAATGAGTCTGGATTACTGAGTGTTTCATGCAGGTAAATCCGAAATGTTAAAAATCTGCAGAAAGCTCAAACCCACCTACTTAGTGATGCTATCCAGTAGTAGATCCTTGTACGATTTCATTCGTGATTCACTGGCTTATTTACTTTTCACTCTCTGTGCATTCTGGTTTATCAATCTGCCTTGCTATATAGTTAACTGGTTTGGTGAGAGATGGCCACAGTAGAACTGCATTGGAAGAACTTCTAGAGAGGAATAGGAGTAGCCCACCACTTACAGATACAATGTA
This sequence comes from Prunus padus, assembly GCA_024362665.1. Lineage (NCBI taxonomy): Eukaryota > Viridiplantae > Streptophyta > Magnoliopsida > Rosales > Rosaceae > Prunus > Prunus padus. The sequence continues at coordinate 21,702,391 of JANFAM010000007.1, read as the reverse complement.
TAACAATTACTTGTAGGTCCTACACTCACAAATTTTCTTTTAAATAATTTTTTGTCTTGTTTTGTTTAAGTTATATTTCATAGTCTCTCTCCCCTGTTTTATTTTTTATTTTTTATTTTTATAAACATTGTTTTTACCTCTGTCTCTGTCTCTCCTTTTAATTAGAAAACATAAAACAAAGATAAAAACTTCATCGAACACTCTCCAGTTGATTGTATCTATGCATGAGAGAGAGAGAGAGAGAGAGAGAGAGAGAGGTACCTTGTATCAGAATGCTACAACATCAATTGCCACCATCGACCTTCTTTGTATCGTAGTTAGAAATTCTTGTCCATTAAACTAAAAATATTTGAAAGAAAGAAAAGGAAAGGAAACTCCTTTCTTCTCCTTGTTTTGACTATATTTGATATAGAATTATAAATCGCCTAAAAAATTTAAATAACTCATGCCTGCATTTTGTCCATACATGATACATGCGTGTAGTTGAATTGCCTAAGCAATGCCATGCTTTATTTGTTGTTGCCCTATGTAAATCTAATTAACAATGATCTTCATCTTGAAAACTGTGTGAAATACAATGAAAGCAAGAATATTTAAAAAGAACAAAACAAAACAAAATTTGCTTGGTTCAAATGCTAATGTTGTAGTAGAGGCATATACTGTGCCAGTGCAAAAGAATGTTAACAGAGTAGAGTGTAGAATCAGGAATAGAAGAACATGTGAACTTCGACAGTCTGTTGTATGTATGCAGTTTGAGTTGCATTGTAGTAAAGAGAGAAATGTGACAATGTTTAATTACAGGAGGAATATAAACTCTTTACATTTGGATGAAGGGAGAAGAAGAAACTAACCCACAACCACCAATCTTTCCTCAACATCAAATTTGATGCTGAGTACTAGTGCTGGAGTAGTACTAATTATGGACAAGAATAAGATCATGAGAAACTTTAACAATTAAAATTGCTTCTCACTTCCTAATTAATTTCTTCCAACTCACCCGTAATCATCGAATGAAGCTAGCCTCTGAAAGGTGTCTATCTATCGTCTATGTGACAAGGCCGAACTATGAAACCCCAGCCACACTTCCTCTATTTCCAGTGCATGTGGAAGTAAATGCTGCCTGCATGCACAGAGAACCGTCGGTCCATGACAGTTTCTTTGGAAAGGAAATGTTCCTTTTTTGAGGACAAGCATTGGAGCAAACACCCCCCTTGGATTTGTGAAGCGCACAAGTGCAGTTTTTATGGTATGGCCTTCGCTCAACTTCCATGTCCTGCATTGATAGGCTTCCTTCAAACACACTCTGAAACATCATCCCAGAAACTCCTGCTGTAGTCATTCTCTTTTCTTCTCTGTTCTCTTGAATCTCTTGTATTAATTTGCGTAGAAGGCTGCGAGCAGCAGTGTGGGATGTGTAGCTAAGTGTGTTGAAACTTGTGCATGCTTTCTAAAGCATTTATATAGAAGAGCGGATTAATGTATGATAAATTAGGTGTGGGGGAAATCAAGAAAGTATCGTTGTGCTATTGCTCCCACGTACCCTTGTTGAACTCGAACAAGTTTAGCATGGGATTCTTGCCAAAGTAGGGAGGAGACTAAAACAAGGTAGAAAGAGAGACAAAAAGGAGAAGTGGTCGACGTGGCCATTTCTTTTGTGGCTTGGCTTTGGTATCCAAGTATTACTTTGGTGGGGTTTCAGGTTGTTAGCATAGATTGATCCGCAAGACGTTACTTACCTAACTAGTTATTAGAAGCCCTGTTTATTTTATTGTTAAGCATGATTGGCGGTTAATTCTATGCCACTAAGTAACATAGGTCTGTGTCAAGCATCACTTTTCCGTTATTCAACCACTCAGAGTTGAGATGATGGATCTTTAGTTTTTGCTCCAATTTTGCTTGTGAAGTTTCCATCAATTGTTCTTGCATTGCATATCTGCTTACCTTTTTCATTATTATTTAGCATCAACTTTTCCGTTGCAAGTTTGACATACAGTATTGATCTATTACATAACACATTAAGCTTATGGGATCATTGATTGTCTAATATGGTATCAGACGATTCTTTGCAGGTGATTCTACCCATGTTCTCCACTTCTTTGTTGGTTTGCAAGTGACGTATGGGGCTGCACTTATATGTTTGTCTCTTTCCAGCCATACACTATTTGGAGCCTCTGCTTGTTTAATAGTAGGAACTTTGAATTAGTTAGAGAATTTAGATTAAACTTTTGCATTTTGTACTACTAGCACATATAACTATACATGAAGCAACAGATTGCATCTATATTTGCCATTAAGGTTGACTTTTGAATTTGATATCTTTGTGTAGTAGCTATAACTTCATTGGAGATACAACTGAGTTTTTTAAACCAAACAGCTTTGAATTGAAACCTGCTCTGGCTAGATTATTTTATAGCGTCCGATTTGTAAATGCAGAGTAATGGCACTTTGCACGGATTTCAGTCGTCCTCTGATCAATCAGTTCCTTTATGGTTGGCTATGAGAGTTCAGATACATACTCCTGGTATGACTCTGGTTCATATTATCTCTCCCTCTCTCCCTTTAATCATGCAAATTTTTTGTTTTTGTTTTTATTGTTGTGAGCTGCTTTGTAGCAGAAGAAAGTGATATAATCTGAAACATAATAAGATTCTTTCTGGTAACCTAGAAGAAAAGCAGAGCATATGACACTTCGCAGGAGTGCCATGGTGTTTGTGGATTTCACGTTTCACTCAACTTGTGCGAGAGTTGGCAGCCTTGTAATGAGTCTCACACTTACAAAAACAATGCAAGAGGTGGTCGCATTGTGCCCGCCTCCATTGAAGACCTTTTTCGGGGGAAATGATTTTTTAAATAAAAAAATATTTCGTTTTGGTTCTATTTTACTTTTTCATCTTCTCTTACCTCTGTTTCTAAAAAAATATATAATTGACATCTTCTCAAAACTCTCGTTTCTATCTCTCTTCCTCTCTCTCGTTTAGTTAGGAAACATAAAACAAAAATAAAAACTTCATCGAAGTGATCAAGAGAAACTACCTTCTTCTCCTCTTGATGGTATCTAAGAGAGAGAGAGAGAGAGAGAGAGAGAGGGAGGTACCTTTCATCAGAATGCTAGAGCATCAATTGCCACCATCGATCATCTTTGTAGAGTAGTTAGCAATTCTTGTGCATTAAACTAAAAATATATGGGAAAAGAAAAGAAAAGAAAGGAGACTCTTTTTCTTCTCCTTGTTTTGCCTCTATTCTTTATATAGAATCTGGAAAGTTCAAATGACTAATGCCTGCATTTTGTCCATACATGCATGCAGTTGATCATTGCCTAGGAAATGGTATGCTCTTTTTGTTGTTGCCCAATGTAAGACTAATTACCGATGGTCTTCATCTTAAAAATTGTGAGCAATTAAATTAATATACTTGAATAAGTCTGGTGTATGTAATGTAACATATGCAGTTTCAGTTGTATTGAAGAAAGGTGACAATGTTTAATTACAGGAGGAATATGTACCCTGTAGAATTTACATGGAGGAAGAAGGAAGAGGAAATTAATAAACTGACCCACAAGCACCAATATTTCTTCAAAATCAATTTGATCTTGAGTACTAATGCTGGAGTAGTAGTACTAATTAAAGGACAAGAATAAAATCGTGAGAAACTTAACAATTAAAATTGCTTCTCATTTCCTAATTAGTTTCTTCTAACTCACCCGTAATCATCGTATAATCATAGCTAGCCTTTGAAAGGTGTCTTTCTATTGTCCATGTGACAAGGCCGGATTTTGAACACCATTGACACTTCCTCTGTTTCCTGTGGATGTGGAACTGGACGTGGACATGTCGCTGACTAGAGGAGAAGAGAATTTGGAAGAAGCTGCTGCCTGCATGCACAAGGAACCATCACTCCATGACTGTTTCTTGGGAAAGGAAATGTTCCTTTGACAAGCATTCGAGCAAGCACCCCCTTTGGATTTGTGCAGAGCACAACTACAGTTCTTATGGTAAGGCCTTCGCTCAATTTCGGTGTCTCTCATTGACAGGCTTCCTTCAAACACACACTGAAACATCATCCCAGCAACTCCTGCGCTAGTCATTCTATTCTTTTCTCTTCTCTGAATCTCTTAACTATTTTATGTTAGGCTGGCTGTGAGCAAGTGTAGCTAAGTGTGCTGTGTATGGCAATTGTGTGTTGTGTTTGAGTGTATTGAAACTTTTACAGGCTTTCTAAAGCATTTATATAGAAAAGGGGATTAATGTATGATAAATTAGGTGGGGGGAAATCAAGAAAGTATCTTTGTGCTATTGCCTTGACGTACCCTTGTTGAACTCGAGAGACAAGTTTAATTAGTAATGGGATTCTTGCCAAAGTGGAAAGAAGAGCAAGACAAGCGTTTTCTCCTAGGGAAAGTTCATCTTTGTGAACAGGGCTCTAATTTTCCCACAGAATGAGACAGACAGAGAAATATGAAATGCTCGACTTGGCTTTTTGTTTTGCGGCTCGGCTTTGGTATCTATAATAAGTATACTATTGGTGCGGTTTATTGTTAGCTTAGATTGATCCGCAGAGGCGTTATTTACCTAACTAGTTAGAAAGGCTGCTCCTTTTATTATTATGAAAGCTTGGCGGTTAACACTACGCAACTAACATATGCATGTCTGGGTCAAGCATCACTTTTCGTTATACAAGTTGTTGTCTTACCAATCACTGACTTGCAAACTTAATATGATTTTGTGCTTTCATTATCATATTAGCTTTCTTCACTTAGAGAGGTGAGATGATGAATCTTTACTTTTTACTGTAAGTTGGTTTGTCAAGTTTTCATCCAATGTTCTCCTCTCTCTCTCTCTGTGTGGATACAGTGGATGATGCTACGATAATTGTTGACGTGTTGAGAGTGATCTAATTGTACTGTTCTGATTTACTCTTGCAATTGTTAGTTGTTGTGAGTTGGCTTTATGTTAGAAATATGCAGAAAACTCAACACCCACCAGCTTAGTTCTGCCTTGGCTTTATGTCTCCTCCATATTAAGAACAGAAACAATTCCGTTCTACTCTTATTATCACAAGTGCTTTCATGCATTAGGCCAATGCCAGTCAAAAATCCGATGATTCATATGACATTTAAGGGCTGGTAAGGACAAATTAATATCAAATGATTGTTGAGTAAAATTAAAATTTTATTAAAAAAATTTTATTAATTTTTCTTCATCTTTCATGCCCTTTTTACGTGTTTTCTTATCTCTTCACCCCCACCACAAAAAAAGAAGAAAAATAAGAAACTCTGAAAAATCGACCTAGGCGGTGCCTAGGCGGCTCCTAGGCTCTAGGCGGGAGAACACCGCTGCGAGTTCACCCTAAACGTTAGGGGTAGGCGCCAGGGAGTTAGGCGGCGCTTGGGCTCGGCCCTAGGCGGCCTGGGATGGTCGGGTGGCTGCTTCTCTTCTCTTCTCGACCCAACCAGTGGCGGCGACGGCTTCTTCTCTACTCGTCAGAGGTATCTTTGAATTTTCTTCTTTTCTTTGTTGCTGCTGCTGGGCTCACCTTATTTCAAGGGCGCGCAAGAGGAGATGATGGAGGCAGAGAAAGATGAGAGACGATGGAGGTAGAGAGAGATGGAAGGTGATGGAGGTGGAGAGATGAGAGATAAGTGAGGATAGGGTTCGTCCAAAAAAGGGTGAAGATAGAGTTAGTGAAACACAGCGTTTCACTTATGGGCTGGTGTTTTAACTGGTATTTTCAGTTGTATTGAAGAAAGGTGACAATAATGTTTAATTACTGGAGGAATATGTGCAGAGCGCAACTGCATGGTAAGGCCTTTGCTCAATTTCGGTGTTTCTCATTGACACGCTTCCTTCAAAAACACACTGAAACATCATCCCAGCAACTCCTGCGCTAGTCATTCTATTCTTCTCTCTTCTCTGAGTCTCTTACGTATTTATGTTAATGCTGGCTGTGAGCAAAGAGGAGCCAAGTGTTTGTGTATGGCTGTATGTTGTGTTTGAGTGTGTTGAAACTTGTGCATGCTTTCTAAAGCTTCTACATAGAAGAGGGGATTAATGTATGATAAATTAAGTGTGGGGGAAATCGAGAAAGTATCTTTGTGCTATTGCTCCCGCGTACCCTTGTTGAACTCGAACAAGTTTAGCATGGGATTCTTGCCAAAGTAGGGGAGGAGACTAAAACAAGGTAGAATGAGAGACAAAAAGGAGAAGTGGTCGACTTGGCCTTTTCTTTTGTGGCTTGGCTTTGGTATCCAAAGTATTAATTTGGTGGGGTTTCGGGTTGTTAGCATAGATTGATCCGCAAGACGTTACTTACCTAACTAGTTATTAGAAGCTCTATTTATTTTATTGTTAAGCCTGATTGGCGGTTAATTCTATGCCACTAACATAGGTCTCTGTCAAGCATCACGTTTCCGTTATTCAACCACTCAGAGTTGAGATGATGGATCTTTAGTTTTTATTCCAATTTTGCTTGTGAAGTTTCCATCAATTGTTCTTGCATTGCATATCTGCTTACCCTTTTCATCAATTTAGCATAAACTTTTATGTTGCAAGTTTGACATACAGTGTTGATCTATTACACAACACATTAAACTTATGGGATCACTGATTGTCTAACATGGTATCAGACGATTCTTTTGCAAGTGATCCTAAGTTCTACCCGTGTTCTCCACTTCTTTGTTGAGGCTGCACTTATATGTTTGTCTCTTTCTGGCCATACACTATTCGGAGCCAGTGCTTGTCTAATAGTAGGAACTTTGAATTAGTTAGAGAATGTAGCTTAAACTATTGCATTTTGTACAACTAGCACATATAACCATACATGAAGCAACAGATTGCACCTATATTTGCCATTAAGGTTGACTTTTGAATTTGATATCTTTGTGTAGTAGCTATAACCTCATTGGAGATACAACTGAGGCAAATGTTAATCTGTTTCTGCACAGACACAAATGAGAAGTGACATAATCTGAAACATAATAAGATTCTTTCTGGTTTCCTAGAAGAAAAAGCATGGCATATGACATTTTGCAGGAGTGCCATGGTGTTTGTGGGTTTCACGTTCACCCAACTTGTGCGAGAGGTGTCAGCCTTGTAATGAGTCTCACACTTACAAAAACAATGCAAGAGGTGGTCGCATTGTGCCCGCCTCCATTGAAGACTTTTTCGAGGGAAATTATTTTTAAAATAAAAAATATTTCGTTTTGGTTCTATTTACTTTTCATCTTCTCTTACATCTGTTTTTTTAAATATAATTGAAATCTTCTTAAAACTCTCGTTTCTATCTCTCTTCTCCCTCTCTCCTTTAGTTAGGAAACATAAAACAAAAATAAAAACTTCATTGAAGTGATCAAGAGAAACTACTTCTCCTCTTGATGGTATCTAAGAGAGAGAGAGAGGGAGGGAGGTACCTTTCATCAGAATGCTAGAGGATCAGTTGCCACCATCGATCATCTTTGTAGAGTAGTTAGCAATTCTTGTGCATTAAACTAAAAATATATGGGAAAATAAAATAAAAGAAAGGAGACTCTTTTTCTTCTCCTTGTTTTGCCTCTATTCTTTAAATAGAATCTAGAAAGTTCAAATGACTAATGCCTGCATTTTGTCCATACATACATGCAGTTGATCATTGCCTAGGAAATGGTATGCTCTTTTTGTTGTTGCCCAATGTAAGACTAATTACCGATGGTCTTCATCTTAAAAATTGTGAGCAATTAAATTAATATACTTGAATAAGTCTGGTGTATGTAATGTAACATATGCAGTTTCAGTTGTATTGAAGAAAGGTGACAATGTTTAATTACAGGAGGAATATGTACCCTGTAGAATTTACATGGAGGAAGAAGGAAGAGGAAATTAATAAACTGACCCACAAGCACCAATATTTCTTCAAAATCAATTTGATCTTGAGTACTAATGCTGGAGTAGTAGCACTAATTAAAGGACAAGAATAAAATCATGAGAAACTTAACAATTAAAATTGCTTCTCATTTCCTAATTAGTTTCTTCTAACTCACCCGTAATCATCGTATAATCATAGCTAGCCTTTGAAAGGTGTCTTTCTATTGTCCATGTGACAAGGCCGGATTTTGAACACCATTCACACTTCCTCTGTTTCCTGTGGATGTGAAACTGGACGTGGACATGTCGCCGACTAGAGGAGAAGAGAATTTGGAAGAAGCTGCTGCCTGCATGCACAAGGAACCATCACTCCATGACTGTTTCTTGGGAAAGGAAATGTTCCTTTGACAAGCATTCGAGCAAGCACCCCCTTTGGATTTGTGCAGAGCACAACTACAGTTCTTATGGTAAGGCCTTCGCTCAATCTCGGTGTCTCTCATTGACAGGCTTCCTTCAAACACACACTGAAACATCACCCCAGCAACTCCTGCGCTAGTCATTCTATTCTTTTCTCTTCTCTGAATCTCTTAACTATTTTATGTTAAGGCTGGCTGTGAGCAAGTGTAGCTAAGTGTGCTGTGTATGGCAATTGTGTGTTGTGTTTGAGTGTATTGCAACTTTTGCATGCTTTGTAAAGCATTTATATAGAAAAGGGGATTAATGTATGATAAATCAGGTGTGGGGGAAATCAAGAAAGTATCTTTGTGCTATTGCCTTGACGTACCCTTGTTGAACTCGAGAGACAAGTTTAATTAGTAATGAGATTCTTGCCAAAGTGGAAAGAAGAGCAAGACAAGCGTTTTCTTCTAGGGAAAGTTCATCTTTGTGAACAGGGCTCTAATTTTCCCACAGAATGAGACAGACAGAGAAATATGAAATGCTCGACTTGGCTTTTTGTTTTGCGGCTCGGCTTTGGTATCTATAATAAGTATACTATTGGTGCGGTTTATTGTTAGCTTAGATTGATCCGCAGAGGCGTTATTTACCTAACTAGTTAGAAAGGCTGCTCCTTTTATTATTAGGAATGCTTGGCGGTTAACACTATGCAACTAACATACATATGTCTTGGGTCAAGCATCACTTTTCGTTATACAAGTTATTGTCCTACCAATCACTTATTTGCAAACTTAACATGATTTTGTGCTTTCATTATTATATTAGTTTTCTCCACTTAGAGGGGAGATGATGAATCTTTACTTTTTACTGTAAGTTGGTTTGTCAAGTTTTCATCCAATGTTCTTGCTTTGCATATTTGCTTTCCAAGTTTCTCACCTCTTTGTTGGTTTCTAAGGTGCACGGTGGAGCTGCACCTATATCTTTGTCTCTCTCTTCGCATGTGTCTCTCCGCATGAATGACGGATTTGCACGTCTTGGGATTTTAAGTTATCGGGGCAAGTGGTTGTCTAATAGTTGAAGCAGTGAATTAGTTAGAGAATTAAATCAGGCTTTGGCATTTGGAGTACTCCAAGCTAGTTTCGTACAACTGAGATTTCCCCAGTTTCCACTAAGGCTGACTTTTGAATTGATATATTTGTCTAGCTAGAAGTTCTAGTTTGATACAATATACAACTGAGTAGCCACATATTCCGATATGATCTTGCAATTTCATCGTTTATTGTTGCAGAAGAAAACTTAAATTGGGAGGAAGGAAGTGCTGTTGGGAATGCATATTATAAAAGTCAGCATCATTTTCTCATTTTCCCACATTGCCTTTCTGTGCGTTTAAGCAACATTCTGCACATCGAGAGCACAAATTGAATTGCATTTGGTGTGTCCAAGGATACTTGTCCTGTTTGACTGATCAATTTCATTCTTTTTAAGAGGTAATATGCCTTGGCCTTTTGTCTCATTTCCATATTAAGAGCAGATAGAATTTCATTCTACTGTCTTTTTTTTGGTAATCAGAAAATGTCTTCTTTTATAGAGACATTGTCCTTGCCAACGGTATACAGACACAAATGACATAATCTGAAACGAGATTTTTTTTTCTGGTATCCTAGAAGAAGAAAAATAGAGCATATGACATTTTAATTTTAATTATTTTGATCGAAAAAAAAAGTGAGAAAGGAAAGGGGATCGATCAAAGATGTAAAAACACTGCGAAAACAATGTGAATTCACAATGTAAGAGGTGGTTGCATTGTCTCCGCCTGCATTGAAGACTTTTTCGAGGGAAAGATGTGAAAGAATGTACAAAATATTTTTTAAATGAAAATGAAAATATTTTAATATTTCTTCTCTTACCTCTGTTTTTTTTTAATTTTTTATTGACATCTTCTCTTACGTCTGTTTTAGTTAGAAAACATGAAACAACAAGAAAAACTTTATCGAAGTGATTAGGAGATTCCATCTTCTTCGTTTGATGGTATCTATGCACGCTAACTAATGATGAATTTGATCTTGGCAACTTTGTTGCAACACAAGAGACACTAGAAAAGAAAAGTTAAAATGGAAACCAAAACAAAACAATTTTGCTTGGCTAAAAAATGCTATTGACTTGTACTGTTCTAGAGCTGAAGCGATGTTCACAACATACATTAATGGTATATTTGAAGATTGTATAGAATCTAGAATGTTATGTAAAGAAATAGTAGAGTGTAGAATGGGGAAGAGAAGGGCATGTTGCAGTTTCAGACAATTGTATTCAAATCTGAGAGAAATGTGACAATGTTTAATTACGGGAGGAATATGTACTCAGTAGAATTTACATGGACTGGTGGAAGAAATAATTTCTCAAAATCAATTTGATCTTGAGTAACTAGTGCATGAGAGACTAACAATTAAAATTGCTTCTCACTTCCTAATTAATCTTTTTAATTTCTTCTAACTCACCCGTAATCGTGGTATCGAGCTAGACTCTGAAAGGTGTCTGTCTATTGTCTATGTGATGAGGCCGGATTTTGAACACCATTGACACTTCTTCTGTTTCCTGTGGATGTGGAAGTGGACGGGGACATGTCATCTACGAGAGGAGAAGAGAATTTGGAAGAAGCTGTTGCCTGCATGCACAAGGAACCATCACTCCATGAATGTTTCTTGGGAAAGGAAATGTTCCTTTGACAAGCATTGGAGCAAGCACCCCCTTGGACTTGTGCAGAGCACAACTGCAGTTCTTATGGTAAGGCCTTCGCTCAATTTCAGTGTCCCGCATTGACAGGCTTCCTTCAAAGACACACTGAAACATCATCCCAGCAACTCCTGCGCTAGTCATGCTCTTTTCTTTTCTCTTCTATGAGGCTCTCAAGTATTTTATGTTAAGGCTGGCTGTGAGCAAGTGTAGCTAAGCGTGTTTGTGTATGGAAATGTGTGTTTGAGTGTGTTGAAACTTTTGCATGCTTTCTAAAGCATTTATATACAAGTTATGAAAAATGGTGTGGGGGAAATCAAGAAAAATATTTGTGCTATTATTGTTCCCACGTACTCTTGGTGAACTCGAGACAAAGTAAGGACACTAAGACAAACGTTTCTTTCTAGGGTAGTTAAATTTTGTGAACAGAACCTTAGTTTTTGCACACACATATGTCATAGACTTGGCTTTTTGTTTCATGGCTTGGCCTTGGTATCTAAGTATTAGTGGGGATTCAGGCTTTTAAGCATAGATTGATCCGCAAGACGTTATTTACCTAATTAGTTATAAAAAGGCTGCTCAGAGTCATTTGATTATTAATTATGCTTGCTTGACGACGGCTAAATCTATGCAGCTAATTAATTAACAAATGTATGAGTCAAGCATCATTTTTTCGTTATGCAAGTAAACGACGCCCCCACTAATCTAATGCAACTCACGTGGAAACGTAATATGATTTTGTGATTTCATTATTATATTGGTTTCCTCCACTTAGAGTCGAGATGTTGGATCTTTAGTTTTTACTCTAATTCTGTTTGTCAAGTTTTCATCAATTCAATTGCATTGCATATTTGCTGCAAGTTTGATATACATACATATAATAGTTCCGAATAGAATCTCTTTAGAAAGAAGATCTTTTGTCCCATGGTAGCCTGCTCCGGTTCCCTTAAGAACGTGAAATTCTTTTTTCTTTCCGCAAGGACCAGGAGATTGGATGACTTGTCCATACTAACACCTTAAGCTTTTGAAATGGTATCATATACTTTGCAAGTGGTCCTAAGTTCAATCGCTATTCCCCATTTCCTTATTAGATTGAATGGTGCATGTGAATTTGCACATCCTAACTTTTGAGACTGATGATTGTCTAACAGTTTAGGAACTTTGAATTTGTTAGATAATTTTATTATTTTCTACCCCTAACGCATATAACTTGCAGACAAGACAACTTATATTTCTAAACGCAGGAGAGCTGTCGTGTATCTTGTATTTTGCACAGTTTTTAGCTGTTCACTGATCAGTTGCTTTATGGTTGACCATGAGAATTTTTTATTTTTCAATTTACATCCCACCCAGATATGGCTTTTCACTTGTCTTGATCACTCTCTTTTTGGCTAACCGATCAAGGAGTTTATCCATGGCATGATATCTTTGTTTAGACCATTTGGTATTGCCCAAAAAGCTCTGCTAATCTGTTTCCGCACAGACACCAGTGATATACCCTTCAAGGTTTTTTTTGGGGCATCCTAGAAGAAAAACACAGCATATGACTTCTTTTTTTCTGTCGAAACTCACAATGGTTGAGGGTCCGTTGAAGACTTTTCCGAGAGAAAGATGTGAAATAGTACACAAAATGAGAATTAAAAATAAAAATAAAAGAAATCTTTTGTTTTTATTCTATTTACTTTTCATCTTCTCTTACCTCTGTTTTATTCATTGACATCTTCTCTCTAACTCTCGTTTCTCTCTCTCTCTCTCTCTCTCTCTCTCTCTCTCTCTCTCTCTCTCTCTCTCTCTCTCTCTCTCTCCTTTAGTTAGAGTTAGAAAACATAAGACTAAAATAAAAACTTTGTCGAAGTGATCAGAAGAATCTACCTTCTCCATTTGATGGTATCTATGCCTCTGAGCATGAATAAAATATCCATAATATCCGATATTTCCACGAAATTTCCGTATTTTTGGACTACCGATATTTCCGATACCATCGATATTTTAGATATCCATTAACCAAAATATCGATAATATCGACGTTGACCAAATATCGATAATATCCCGATATTTCCATCGAAATTTCCGTATTTTGACTACCGATGTTTCCGATATCATCGATATTTTATTCCTTGCCTCTAAGAGAAAGAGAAAGAGGTATCCTTCGTCAGTACCACCATTGATCTTCTTTGTAGCATAGCCTAGGTAGCAATTCTTGCAGAAAAGAAAAGGAAACTCTTTTTCTTCTTCTAGTTTTGCCTCTATTTGCATATAGCATTATCAATGGCCTAGAGAATTTAAATAGCTCATGCCTGCATTTGGTCCATTCACATATGTAGTTGAACTGCCTAAGAAATTCTATGCCTTTTCTGTTGCTTTCCTATGGAAAACTAATAAACGATAATCGTCACATAAATTTTTCGGAACAATAGGAAAGCTAGATTGTTTTTAAGAAGGAACAACAAAACAAAGTTTCCTTGGCTGAAAATACTAATGACTTCTAAGCTATCTACCAAAGGGGAAGAAAATAAATGACTTCTAGAGCCAGGTATAAATTGTGGAATGTAGACTGTCACCAATACATAAAAGTAGACTGTCAGACTCTTTGGTACTTGAATAAGTCTGTTTGCATGTATGCAGTTTCAGTGGTATTAAAGAGAGAAATGGGACAAAGTTTAATTACAGTATAATTTACATGGATGATGAAGGTAGAAGAAATAATAAACTAACCCACAAGCACCAATTTCTTCAAAACCAATTTAGTCTTTGAGTATTAGTGCTGGAGTACTAATTAAGGACAATAATAAGATCATGAGAAGCTATTCACAATTAAAATTGCTTCTCACTTCCTAATTAACCTTTTAATCTCTTCTAACTCACCCATAATCATAGTCGTGTGATTAAGATATCATCTGAAAACCTCTGTCTATTGTCTGTGTGACAAGGCAGACTTATGAACCTCATTCACACTTCTTCTCTTTCCTGTGGATGTAGAAGTGGACATGGACATGTCGTCTACGAGAGGAGAAGAGAATTTGGAAGAAGCTGCTGCCTGCATGCACAAGGAACCATCACTCCATGGCTGTTTCTTGGGAAAGGAAATGTTCCTTTGACAAGCATTGGAGCAAGCACCCCCCTTGGACTTGTGCAGAGCACAACTGCAGTTCTTATGGTAAGGCCTTCGCTCAATTTCAGTGTCCCGCATTGACAGGCTTCCTTCAAAGACACACTGAAACATCATCCCAGCAACTCCTGCGCTAGTCATTCTCTTTTCTTTTCTCTTCTCTGAGTCTCTAAAGTATTTTATGTTAAGGCTGCAAGTGAGCAAGTGTAGCTAAGTGTGTTTTGTATGGCAATTGTGTGTTGTGTTTGAGTGTGTTGAAACTTTTGCATGCTTTCTAAATCATTTATATAGAAGAGGGGATTAATGTATGATAAATTATGTGTGGGAGAAATCAAGAAAGTATCTTTGTGCTATTGCTCCCACTGGAGACAAGCTTAATTAGTAATGGGATTCTTGCCAAAGTGGAAAGCAGAGCAAGGCAAGCGTTTTCTTCTAGGGCAGTTCAGCTTTGTGAACAGGACAGGACCCTAGTGTTTTCCACATAGAGAGAGAGAGAGAGAAGAGAAGTGCTCGACTTGGCTTTTTGGTTATCGGCTTGGCTTCGGTATCTAATTAAGTATTAGTTAGTTGAGTTTCAGGCTGTTAGCATAGACTGATCCGCAGAAGAAGTTATTTAGCTAACTAGTTACAAAGGCTGCTCATTTTATTATTAGGCATGCTTGGCGGTTAACACCATGCAAATAACTAACTAACATAGGTCTGAGTCAAGCATCATTTTTCGTTATGCAAAACAAGGGACCTACAAATCACTCGTGTGGAAACCTAACAAACATAGTTTTGTGCTCTTTCAATATTATTATATTAGATTCAACCACTTAGAGTTGAGACGATGAATCTTTGGTTTTTACCACAGTTTAGTTCTTTGCATTGCATATTTGCATACCTTTAATTTCATTATTTAGCATCAAGTCCTAGAGGAGCTTTGCATTGGTTATAGCTTCATACAAGATCCAACTGCAGCAGATGTTAAAAAGAAATTGCAAAGGAGTATTGTCATGTACTTAGTATTTTGCACAGATTTCTGCTGTCCTTTGAGTATATGCTTTATTGACTATGAGAGTTTATATTTTATACTTTTATCAAACCCAAATAAGAATCTCACTTCTCTGCACTCATTTTTGGTAAATAATTGAGGGTTTTTTAAATAGGATGATTAGCCAAAGTTAGATGCTATAGATGATCAATCAAACTACTTCACCAATATCCATGGCATGATGTGCCTTTGGTTTGTAGCCATTCCTTCTAGATTGTGTTATTCTGACATGCATAATCTTGCTATTTCATCTTTTATTGCTGTGAGCTGCTTTGTAGCAGAAGAATTACTGAAATTGGAAAATGCAGATTATAGAAGTGAGCATCATTTTCTCACTAGTTTTGTGACAGAGACAAATGGGATTTCATTTCCACATTGTCTTTCTGTCCGTTTTAGCAAGCACATTTACACTCCAGAGAGAGTACTAATTAAAATGCATTTGGTGCGTCCGAGGATACTTGCCCATTTTACCTGTTTGACTGCCTCATTCTTGGCTTTATGTCTCCCATAGATATTAAGAACGGACAGAATTTCATTCTACTCTGAATTCTTTTTTGATTTTTGCTTTTTTAGTCGGTAATCAGAAGATGCAAGTAAAATGTTACGAATGAGACGTGAAGACTTTTCCGAGGGAAAGCTGTGAAAGAAAATGAAAAATTATTTGAAAAGTTGTATGAATTTTATTTACTTTTCACCTTCACTTACCTCTATTTCTTCATTGACATCTTCTCATGTTTCTATCTCTTCTTGTTTTTGAAGGAAAGAAAATAAAGGGGAACTAGTTTTCCTCTTCTTGTTTTTTACTACATTTGTGTAGAGAACTCTAGAGACTTCAAATAACTCCTGCCAGCATTTTGTCCAATACATACATGTATTTCAATTGGCTAAGAACTTTCTTTGCTTTTTTGCTGTTGCCCTATCTAAGACTATTTAGAGATTTGATCTTTGCAACTTTCAAATGAAAAAAAAAAAAAAAAAACAGGACAGAACAGAACCATTTTGCTTGGCTCAAATACTAATGACTTGTAGCTCTGCGATGCAAGTATGAAGTCAAACAGTCAGACTCTGAGGTACTTGAATAAGTCTGTTGTATGCAGTTTCAGTTGTATTGAAGAAAGATGACAATAACGTTTAATTACAGCAAGATTATGTACTCTAAAGAATTTACATTGAAGAAGAAGGAAGAAGAAAATAACAAACTAACCCACAATATTTTTCTCAAAATCAAAATCAAAGTACTAATTAAGGACAAGAATAAGATCATGAGAAACTATTCACAATTAAAATTGCTTCTCACTTCCTAATTAACCATTTAATCTCTTTTAACTCACCCGTAATCATCATTGTATAATCAAATCTAGCCTCTGAAAGGTGTCTCCATATCTACCGTCCATGTGACAAGGCCGAATTATGAATTCCCCATTCACACTTTCTGTTTCCTGTACATGTGGAAGTGGACATGGACATGTTGCCGACGAGAGGAGAGGAGAATTTGGAAGTTGATGATGCCTGCATGCACAAGGAACCATCACTCCATGAATGTTTCTTTGGGAAGGAAATGTTCCTTTGACAAGAGTTGGAGCAAGCATCCCCCTTGAACTTGTGCAGAGCACAAGTGCAGTTCTTATGGTATGGCCTTCGCTCAATTTCGGTGTCCTGCATTGACAGGCTTCCTTCAAATGCACACTGAAACATCATCCCAGCAACTCCTGCGCTAGTCATTCTCTTATCTTTCAATCTCTTGTATTAATTTGTGTGTAAGGTAAGCTGTGTAGCTAAGTGTATTTGTTGTGTTTGACTGCTTTGGAACTTTTGCATGCTTTTCAAAAACATTTATATTTATAGAAGAGGGGGATCCATCATCAATGTATGATAAATGGGGGTGGGAGAAATCAAGAAAAATCTTTGTGCTATTGCTCCCAGGTACGTACTCTTGTTCAGCTCGAGACAAGTTTATTGAGTAAAAGGGGTTCCTGCCAAAGTGGGAAGGAGACTAAGAAAGACAACGTTTCTTTCTAGGACGACTGTTCAGCTTTGTAACCAGGGCCCTAGTTTTTCAACACAGAGAGAGAGAGAGAGAGAGAGAGAGAGAGAAGGGCTTTTTAGCATAGATTGATCCGGAAGACGCTATTTCCCTAACTAGTTATTAGAAGTATGTGCTGCTCTTTCTTATTTATTTATTATTAATTATGCAGGGGGTTGGTGGCTTAATCTATGCAACAAACTAACTAACAACGGTCTGAGTCAAGCATCACTTTTTTGTTAGTTATACAAGTAAGGCAAGTAAACGACCCACTAATCAGTCATGTGGAAACATAATATGGTTTTGTGCTTAATTAATTATTATATTAGTTTGCACCACTTAGAGTTGAGATGGTGGATCTTTAGTTTTTACTTCAATTTTGTTTTGTCTGTCAAGTTTTCATAGATGTATGGTTCTTTATTGCATTAAAATTTGCACATTTGCTTACCCTTTTCATTACTGTTTAGCATCAAGTCGTAGAGGAACTTTGAATTGAGAATACATATGACTGCATCTGCATGCAAAGTGTTTGATATTTCCCCCTTTTTCATCAAGGTTGAGTTTCAAATGTGATATCTTTGTCAGTGAAGTTATAGCTTCATACATTTAAATACAAGATCTCACACAACAACTGAGTTTCTTATATAAAAAAACAAACAAACAGCAGATACTCAAAAGAAAGTACTGCAATTCAAGCCCTACAGAACTAGAACTAGATATACATTCAGTCTTCAGATTTTTATTAATGGTGCTGCTTTCACTGATCAGACTTAACTGGAATTCTTGTTTTTGTTTTGCAAATCTAGAAATATTATAAGTTGCCCACCAGACCGGGGTTCAAAACATGCCCAGCAACCATCAGAAGAAGAAGAACCAAGGAAGTGGGAGAGAGAGATGATAATCAGGAGGAAAGGAACAAGCGTCTGTTACTGTTAGTAGAGCACGTGAGACACCTTCTAAAACTTCAATTTAAATCAAATATTGTCCTCAATAGGCAATTATTTTTAGATACGACAAACGACCCTGGGGCCAATTCGCAAATATTGACAAGAAAAAAGAAACAAGGGTACTTTTGTCTATCCATGCTTATTTCTTTACGTTTGCACGCGTGAACCCACGCGTGTTTGAGAATCACAACATTGCCCTCTCTCTCTCCTCTCCTCTCCTCTCAGTCTCAGCATCTCATCTCAACAGCCATTTTCTCGTCTTAGCAACTATTGTGTTGAGGTAAATAGCCATGCCGAATACGAGAAGATGTTATTCGTCAATTGGAAGTTTATGGTCTTCTAATATTAGGATATTCAGTATTAATGTTATGTTTATCAACTTATCACATATTGTTTGTTTGTTTGTTTCTAATATCATCTTATAATATTAGAAACAAAGTCTACAATATATTGTATTGGTATTTGAATAGGAATAAATTGTCCAGTGAGAATGGCGACAAAGTCTACAATACAATAAAAGGCTGATAAACATAGAAATACAGAAAGAAGAAAAAGGCCATTTGGCCCGACTCGACCCGACGGATGGGGCGGGCTTGGGCTTTGAATTATCTGAAAAATTCCAACCCGACTTGATTCATTATTTTCTCTCCTCTTCAAAGCTCAGCTTGGCCTAGTCCAAGTCCATAAAATTTGAGTCGGGTTAGCGCGGCCTAGCCCAATGACAACCTCTTTCACCCATCTCCTGACAAAATGGGGCTTAGACTCCAAAAACAACACCCACCAAAGAAAAATTGTTATGGCAATAAGTGAGTCCCATAAAATTGGGCAAGCCCAAACCAAATCCCATTCACTTTCAGTTGCAGATTCATCCCATACCAAGTTTTCCATTGATTTATAGCAAGTCTACATCTTTCTATTATTTGATGGTTTATAGTTTTTCTGTATGTCATATTATGTTACATTATATTTAGATTTTTTTTAATTGGGGTTTTCAAATTGGTTAAATTAGGGTTAATCATTTTTAAACAATTTAATAAAGTTACAGTGAGTCTTCGTGGTTGGAGGAAAAACAGTTTGAGTCGGGTAATACATGAATAATTGTATTTTGTAGGGTGAAAATTTGAGTTTAGTCCCAACATGGCTAGAGATGGTCTTAGAGATATCATCTAGTTATAGAAATTGGCCCACGTTGTGGTTTCTGTGTTGCGTAAGTTCACTCTTCATTCATATCACTTCAGGATAAACATGTGGGAAATAATTTGTAATGTTTTTCTATGTCACTGAGATGAAGTGTTCCAGGGGCTTCAATAGTTAGAATCTGTTGTTTTTTTTTTTTACAAGTTCTTGTATTAGTTTTTTTTTACAAGTTGTTGGATTGTCCCTACATTTTCCCTCTAGTTTCTGTTCTGTTGTCATCTGAGGCTGTGAATAGCATGCTGTTTATATTGAATTTGATGCAGAAACCAATGGCATTGGCATGGCTATTTGGTACTTCCCATGAGCACCTTTTGGCTTTACTTAAAAGGACTTAGATTGGATCCTCTCCTATGTTAACATTCGCATTCCAAACATTGCAGTCAACAAAATGATATAGTCCTCCCCTCTCCTTTGTCTTTGTGTTCTCCACCTTTCTTGGTCTTTGTGTTTCCTTTGCTCACTACTTGTTTCAGTTTTGTTTTGGCAGCACCTGTGACTCTGAGCTTTGGAACCAAGAACTATATTTGGCACCACCTGAATTCTAGTTTTGTATCTTCAATGTACCCTTTTCTTGGTACACACAGACAGTTTATTACAAAGACCCCTGCAATTGGAGAAGCTGTGTATATTATTATTATTCATTCTTTTTTTCATTGTTTTTATGTCATGTGACATTTTGTCCTCTCTCTCTCTCTCTTCAATGTGGTACCACCACCACCAACCAAGCCAGCTTCAATGAAGACTTTGAAAACGATTGTTTTTATGTCATGTGACATTCTGAAACGAGAGGGTGATTGAGACCACAAATGGACATCAGAACAGAACACGGATGCCATTGTCATTTCTTCTGTTTGCTTTTGTTTCTGTTTTTACTTTTTATTTTCCTCTGTTTCTGTTTGGTAAAAGTCGTTATGGATGGAACGCGTTGATTGAGCATGGTAGTAGTAGCCGACAGCCGACCAAATGAGCCATCCAGCCAAGAATACGTGTGTGGCTGTTGCTGCACCATTTGTATTCTATAATTTTATTCGCATTTGATTTGATTATTTGCTAAACACACACACTCAAAGGCTGATTATTACAATTTACAACCTGGACCGGACTGGACTGGACCACTACTCTAGGCTTTCTTTTCTTTCTGCTACCTAACGTATCTCCAATTCCACTGCAATTTAATCTTGGATCCAGGAAACTCCAGGAAAACCTGATCAAAGATCCCATCTGATCTGAGGCATATGTATGTTTACAATTTTATATGTTTATGGCACTGGTTCCAATGGAATATCAGCACCCAGATCCCCAATTTTGGTTTTTAATCATGGAGATCGAGGAACAAGAGGAGGATCCACCAAAAATCTAGAAACTACTCAAAAATTAGATTCATAATTACAAAACTTGATTGTGAAATCTGTCAACTGGGCTCCAATAGTTATTAGAACAGAGTATATGTACTTATTTGTAATGAGGATCAAAAGAGTAGTAGTATTTAGTACTCATCATCATATATAGACTAGTACATATCAAACCTTGAAGAAACCAATATTCGCATCTTCTTCCTCCTCCTGATCATCATCACACAAAGTACCCAATTGAGGATTCTGCTGCTGCTGCCTCCCCACCGCCACCACATGATGATGCTGAGCAGGTGAAGAAGAGGGTGAGGAGTGAGCAGAAGAAGCAGCCACCAATGCCAAAGAGCCCTCGCTCCAAGCCCGCCTCATTGGATATGACACCTTCTTGCACCTAGGCCCTCCGTGCGTACATTGTTTGTTACGTGACTTGTTATGTAGCGCGCACCCGCAGTTGCGGTGGTAAGGCCTCCGCTCCACCCCTACATCAGACCCTGCGATGCACCCCTCGTAAACACACCAGAATAGCCCGTCCGCGGCGGCTCCCGTGGCGGCCATGCGGTGGTCTTGATTTTTGTTTTCTGTTTTGGAACAGGTCACAATGACAAAACAATAATGTTGTGCACCACCACCACCACCCTCTAAAAAAAAGAAGTTTTTAGGGGTTATTAGGAAGAGAGGTGGGCATTTATCGAATATGGTTGTCGGGTAGTTATATAGTGAAAAACTACAAGGTTTCGGTGCCAAGACAAAAGTTGGTTGTCGGCTTTTGGGTTTGCTGTCTATGTATGTATGTACTATGTACAACGTATCGGCATATGTGGAGTTCAGATCCTCTGTCCTTGTTTTTGTGCCCCTCTCTGCCTACGCATTTTTTTGATACGTTAATTCCACTTAATAATACTTTAACAAATTAACGCTTTTATCTTTTAATACAAATAAAATAATAAAATAACGCCACGTGTCATAAAATTAACCCATGTACGCAGGCGACACACAAAAACAATGACAGAAGATCTGAACCCGCATATGCGGCAGTAAATTAAGCGTTGAAGCCGTGTGTTTTGGTCGGTTAATAGACTGAGTACATGTCCACGAGGCTTGGCATGCACTTGTCCATGTGTCTACCAAGAGTTAGGAGAGAAATTAGGGTCTCAAGTTACCAACAAATACAAAACTCATAATATTAATTCAGGATATATTAATGTAGCTTGAAAATGAAGAAATGAAATGGTGCCTTGTGCAGAATTAAGGCAGATATATCCATGCATTTAAACATTTTGGTGCCTGCTTTCTTTCCAGATTCTCAACCAACAACACCTAACAAGTGTCGTAGCATGTAAAACTGTGAAATGGGTTTTGGTTTGCTTGTTGGGATTAGGAGCCAGCCAACTTTCATTACTTAATTTAATTATAGACAATAATGTATTCATCTGATCGTATGGACGAATTGTTTGTGTCATATCACGTGAGATTGGAAGCAACCCATGTGAGAGAGCCATGGGAGATGTGAGGTGAGGCCAAGCCAAACCCTCCTTAGGAGAAACACTTATATGAAATTGGGATATTATTATTTTGTTATATTCAGTCAATTACAGTGCGTAATAATTTTTTCACGTAATAAAATATAATTAGTTGAAAATAGTAAAACATTACTATCCCGAACCCCCGTTTTTCTGGCTTCTGTGGAGAAGGGGCTCCAATGAGTCAATGCAATTTACATTTACTGCAGGAAAAAAAACAAAAACAAAAGTTAGATAGAGTAATTGGGCCCTGTCGTACCTACAAATTAGATGCGTCATAATAAACACCCGAGTCAACATTGAACAATGATATTGTAGATTGAAGTTGCCACCTGTCAGTCAGTCACGCCTAGTGAAAAAACTTTGGAGTTAATAAAGTCGGCAAACATTGTATTTGTATAGGGGAAGGTTTTTGGACCGTCTATCATGTAATAATAAATTTATAAAAATATCTAGTACCAATATCAATATCTGCTGCACTGTCATGCCAATATGAATCTGGTAATGCCCCACTTGAGTTGACGTCTATTTAATTCATCGGTTTTCTTATTCCCACTGCCTCTGCTCATCATTAGCCTTTACATCCATTAATTGCCAACCACAACCACAACTAGCAAATAAAACATACATACAATATTAACAAACTAATAACCAACTAATCATCAAATCTAAGGGAGGAGAAGACCCCATTCTTCTTTTACACCTCATCATCAATCAACTACCAACTTTGTGTTACGTATATATGCCTTTGCATTTATCCAGCTGGGCTATGGTCCACTGCACATTATGGCAGCATGATCGGATGAGATACATGCCTAATAACAATATAGTTATAGTTGGTCAGGATAATGTGCTCGTCTCTATTTTTTTGTAAATTTAATTAAGTTAGAGTTATTTAGATTATCGGTGAGAAAAAAAACAATAATAATATACTTCAATTTTAGTTGTGTGTGTTTAAAAAAAAAAAAATTTAAGGGCAAAGAAAAAGCCGAGTACTGCTTCGGGCCAACCCGTACAGGAGAAGATTGCAGCCATCAAGTCCAAGAACAGTTCTCAAACTGAATTAGTCAGTAAAGGCCCACTTGAATTTGGGCTCGAACCTTTCGCCTTGCTGGTCAGATTGGACCATTTTTTCGGGCAGGCCTCATGGTTTCTGCTTAAGCATATTATACAAGTCATCGACTGGTTTGATCTCCTCAACGGTCCAGCTAGAACCGTACGCATGGGCTTTCACTGCGACCATCGAGATCCAGAAGACCCTTCTCTGTGTATCCATAGCTCCAACTGATCATATATCATCTGAGTTTCCGTTTCTCTGGGGAGGCAAAACGCGAAGCTATGGCGGGAGGAAGAGGAAGAAGAAGACCCAACACCAATGATAACAACAAAGTAAATTGGAGCAGCAGAAGAACATCGTCGTCATCTTCATCAAAATCCAATGCTCGAGGAGCTCTGTTTGTGGAGGGTGGTGTTTTATCTGATTGGTCATCCCCTCAAACCTCTCTTCGAGGTCCTTCCTTTATCTCTATCAATGATCATACTTTGCTAATTGATTCCCGGGAAAAACAGAGGAAAGTGAGATGGAAAATGAAAGTTTGATTCATTTTTAACCTATGTTGAACTGAAGATTCTTACATCAGATAGCCAAAATTTGTTTGTTTTGATGAACTGGGTAAGAATTGATTTCATTTTACCGTCCCAGAATGGAAAAATTTATGAGTTTTTTTAATTCGTTTTTGTTGTTTCCTAAATTTTTCTGAGCGACCAAACAGGGATTTAAGAGATTGGACTTGTAATCGCTTCTATTTTTCCATTTGTTCCTGATTCGATTTCCTCTGTGCTTCTGTTTTGGATTTCGTTTTGGTTTTGAATTTCAGGGAAAAATCCGAGTTCGAATAACAAATCTGCCTCAACATCGGGAGCAAAAGTGGCTTCTGGTTCTAAAAGTGAGTCTCGGAAATCTAATGTTAATGCAATAGGATATCAGTACCCTTCCGTTGAACGTCAGGTGTGTCCTATTTCTTCTTCTTTTAAACGTTTCATTTACAGTTTATGTTGTTAAATACACTTTTAGCTGTCAGGATGCAACCTCAGCAATGTCAGATTGCAAACGAGCTAAATTTGTGTTTAGAGGGAGACTAATATGAGATTGAAACTGATTTTCCTGTATTTCATTTTTTTTAATGGACTTGGTTTCGATATGCTTTGATGGTGAACAGGAGGGTTTGCATCCAGGACTACACGAGGGCAATGATGTAGGTAAAAGTATGGACGAGTCCTGTCCTTTGGTTTTAGTTGATTTCAAGAATACCCAAATTTTAGCTCATGTGGACCAGACAGTAGCTTCAAGTCCCCACGAAGTGGAATTTACATATCAATACGGTTCAAGTTTTGTGTTAGGTGAAAGCTCTCATAGAGGGTTGGGGTTCTATGATGAACTTGAGGGAACTGCAAGTGGTATTGAAGCTTCGTCAAAGCAAATGGAAGAGCCGGAAGATTCATGTTTTGATTCATTGTCTTCTGAGAAAGGTACGGATGTCAATGAAGGGATGGATTGTGAAGTTGGCGATGAGATGGCTGAAGAGCTGCCAACATACATGTCTCCTATGAAAAACTCAGGATTTTTGTCAATTGGAGGCATGAAATTATACACCCAAGATATTTCTGATGAAGAAAGTGAAGAAGATGAAAATGGAGACTCACCGTATGAAGGAAGCTCAGGCTCTTCTGAGCCAGGAGGAATACTTGGATCCTCTGAAAGTGAAGATTCTGAAGACACGTCTGATAGTGATTCAGATATAGATGACGAGGTTGCAGAAGATTATTTAGAGGGAATTGGTGGGAGTGACAGCATTTTAAGTTCCAAATGGTTAGTAGGACAGGAATTGGATGATCCAGAGAAGAATAGCTCTTTGACGAGTGGCTTTGATGAGACTTTACAGAAGTTGGGCGGAATTGCTCTTCGGGATGCATCTAGAGAATATGGTAGGAGGAAGGTCCATTCACTGAAGAAATATAATGTGACGGAAAGACATGCTAAGTCTTTGGCTATAGATGACCTAATGCTTGTAAAGGATCCGAGAACTGTTTTTGCAAAAAAGAAGCCTGTTGCTAGGTTTCCTCAATCTTGGCCTTCAGAAGCTCAAAGGAGTAAATTCTCAAGACATTTTCCTGGTATAAGATTGCTAAGATATGCTTATCTCTATAAGTTTTGCTTTCATATATTTAACTTGGTTATCATGCGTCTTTTCTATGAAGGGTATGTGATATGGCTCTCTTTGAGCGCCAAGTTAATATGTCTCTGACATTTGCTCTTATATTCCATAATTTCTAGCAGTCCTAGTATCCTTTTTAAGATGGAATTTGATAAAAAGTAGATAGGTAGGATCTTCATTGAATGACTGTGTGGGAAAATTTGCTCACCTACCTTGGGGTAATAAATGTCTGAGGACCTTTTGTGCATCAGAGACAGGATTCCTCTATGATATTGTAAATTTTTTGGTGGATTGTCCTTCATGCTTTCGCCTCATACTATTTATTGTTCTAACTTTGCATTCAGGTACGAAAAAGAAACATCGTAAAGAAAAAAAAAAACATCGTAATTTTTTTGGTGGATTGTCCTTCATGCTTTCCCCTCATACTATTTATTGTTCTAACTTTGCGTTCAGGTACGAAAAAGAAACATCGTAAAGAAATGATTGCTGTGAAGCGTAGGGAGAGAATGCTACGGCGAGGTCTTGATCTTGAGCAAATCAATTTGGTAAATTTTTTATTTTTTTTCAGTGAAGTTGTGTACCGATCAGTATACTCATGTAGGACATATGATGTAATGCGTTTTAGTTAGATTGTGAATATAAATAGAGCTGTCCACGCTGGTTCTAAACATTTGGCTCTCTGAAAGAACTTAGGTAGTGTGTGGTTAATGGGAATGAACCTTGGATAGTACATTCCTTGGTGATCTTTTAACTCTCTATGTTCCTTTCTTATTTTGATTCTATTTCATTCCTCTCAAAATTTTATTTTTGTTATTCATTCTAGCAACCACACACTATCTTACAGCTTTGTTCTTTTCTATTGTAGAAAATTGAGCAGATTGTTTTGGATGGAGTGGATATGTTTTCTTTTCAACCTATGCATTCCCGGGATTGTGCCCAGGTACATAATTTTAATTTGTCTTTTAAGTTGCAATTTGTAAATCCTTGCAGTTTCAATTTTTGCACTTTTGCTCGCATGGATCATCTAGGAATTTTATTTAGTGGAATATTGTTAGAGGTGCTTAATTTTGTAACTTTTGTTGAAATTGAAATTGGTTTAACTCTCTCTCTCTCTCTCTCTCTCTCTCTCTCTATGTTTTCTTTTCAACCTATGCATTCCCGGGATTGTGCCCAGGTACATAATTTTAATTTGTCTTTTAAGTTGCAATTTGTAAATCCTTGCAGTTTCAATTTTTGCACTTTTGCTCGCATGGATCATCTAGGAATTTTATTTAGTGGAATATTGTTTGAGGTGCTTAATTTTGTAACTTTTGTTGAAATTGAAATTGGTTTAACTCTCTCTCTCTCTCTCTCTCTCTCACACACACACACACACACACACACACTCAAAACTCATACCAAAGCATTGAAATTTAGAGATTTCTTGTTAGCTTGAAGCCTAAATTTTTGTTACCATGTCTCAGATTCTTGACCGCAATATAACAAATGAAAGTTAGGGTTTAACCTAAGTTCTGTAGCCATTTTTTAGTGTGCTTAAAAATCCCTTGAAGGAGTGTCCATCAAAGTCTTTCTTTGATAGATAGTGCTTTTGTTATTTAGGTGCAACGGTTAGCAGCAATTTATCGCCTGAGGAGTTCCTGCCAAGGATCTGGCAAGAAGAGGTACATAATTTCCTTTTGTTTTCTACAAAAGGAAAACATGGTATTGATGTTTTTTCTTTTCCCAGATTTGTAACAGTGATGCGGACACAACACACAGGCATGCCATCAGCAAGTGATAGACTTCGTCTTGAAAAGGTTCATTAGATTTCATAGTTATAATTACGTGTTGCGTGCTCTGGCTCTTTTTTATTCATATTTTATTTGTTTCTCATTGCCTTTCTGATTCTGCTCTGAATTGTCACTATATGCTTGGAACCTATATATATATATATATATCTCTCTCTCTCTCTGTGCAGCAAAATTGAGTGATTATTTTCTGTATTTCAGCTGATTGGAGCTGACATGGAGGATGCTGATTTTTCTGTTGTTGAGCCCCGTGGAGACAAAAGCAGGTCAAAGAAAATTGGAAAAGGAATTGATTTAAAGCCACCAGAATCTAAACATTACACTCAAAGAAAGACACCGAAGATCGCAGCCAAGCGTGGCAGTGGCAGAGCTTATGAACAGAAACTTGGTGGAAAAATGGATTCATATGCCAATCAACCGGTATCATTTGTGTCAAGTGGCGTGATGCAATCAGCAACTGAGAGCACAACTGTTGATTCAATAGACCCAAGTTCTAAAAATAAGGGTGTTGTTGAAGCAGCTGAGTTTCATTCGTTTGAGGTACACACTAAGGGTTTTGGATCAAAAATGTTGGCTAAAATGGGATTTATTGAAGGTGGTGGATTAGGAAAAGATGGACAAGGTATGGCAGAGCCCATCGAAGTGATCCAACGGCCTAAATCACTTGGGTTGGGTGTGGAATTTTCCAACACCATTGACCTTCCAGTAAATAATACCCCAGTAAAGAGTAATCCAGTGAAAAACAAAGCTCAATCTCAAAGAGTTTCTCAACCTCAGAGAGCTGGATCTTTTGAAAAACATACCAAAGGATTTGGATCAAAGATTATGGCAAAGATGGGTTTTGTTGAAGGCATGGGTTTGGGGAAAGATTCACAAGGCATCGTCAACCCTCTGGCTGCAGTCAGGCTACCAAAATCGAGGGGATTAGGTGCCTCAGGTTAAGTTATTATGTGTTGCTGAAATTGCTAAGCTAATTTTAATTTCAATTTCAATTTCGTTTCCTTGTAGTTCTGCTAATTCTGCACATACATGTGTTACCATTATGTTAACTTATTAGTTGTCTTTTACTCACACCATAGATCTGTCTGTACGTTCTACTTTTATCATCCAAAAGAAAAAGTGTGCTCGGTTTCTTTCTGTCTTTATTTGTGATTTTGAAGCCTTGTTGCAATTTGCAGCAAAGTTAATAAAGGTCTTTTTAAGGCTGGTTTTCTCACATGGGCTTGTCTTGTGAGATATAAACATGGTCATGGAAGAACATCCGCTTTCTAATTTGACATTGTGTTAAACACTGGAAGGTGATTCAATCACAAATATAACATGAGTCTTCTTTTAAAGAGAAACTTAGTTGCAATGGAGATATCATTGTTTTGTTATCCCCAACCAACGGGAAAGTCTTTTTTCGTTTTAAGGCAGTTCAAAGAAAGAAACATTCAAAGAAAGAAACTTTTAAGATTTTTCTGCCAAACGTTATAGAAAGCTGTTTTTAGCTCTTTCAGACCGCTTTTTCTCATAAGCTGTCTTAAATAGAATTTGAACTTTTATGTGTCGTGTCTTACTTTCAAATTCAATTAAAAAGAAGAAAAATTATTAAACGAGCGAGCTCAAATCCTTGGGGGGTTTATCATAGTCCTGAATCGTGGTAGGAACTTGCGACTAGTGAGTAGTGAGTAGCACGTATGTTAATGTGTGATTACTGGAATCATATAAGATATACTTACTATATTGTTCGATCTTGAGCCTTATTTGTCGGGAGCATTTTTGCTTACCACTTTAACCATAGGTGTATCCTCACCATCACCTTCAATGCTTGACATATGTCCATAGACATAATCATCGTTAACTTTTGCTTTGTATTTATGGAACCATGGTTATACCTATGGACACGTGTCAAGCATTGAAGATGGTGGTGAGGGTACACCTATGATTAAAGTGGTGAGCAAAAATGCATCCTTATTTGTCTCTACTTCCCATCTTACCAGATTAAAAATAATTTGATCCACTGTCTCAAAAAATAAAAAATAAAAAATGGATCCACGGCAGAGATGACGCATTTTATATCGTGTAAAAGTAGTGATTGAAGAAGTCAATATGAAGCAACTTATAGAAAAAAAGAAAAGAAAAGAAAAATAGATTAAATAAGATCTTCCGCCGTGACTTCCTGACAGATAGTAATACTAATACACGTCATTGTTTTAGAATTTTTCCCCCTAAGCTTCTAATTAAAATCAAAGTTTGGCATCTTGCTTTTTTTTTTCAAATTGATTCCAAAGCACTAAAAGTTAGTCAAAAAGCATGCTTGATTAAGGAGTAAAAAGGGGATGTTATAGCATATTATGATGATAATAGGGAAATAGATACTTACGTACAATGAGTGTTATGAAAAGAAAGAAATTGTGCAATTCCAAATATACTATTGATATTATGCTTAATTCCAAAAGCTTATTAAATTTTATTAATATTTATGGGTAGACGACTTACTGTAGCATATTTCAAGATGATTTGATTGTATATGTTGTAGTGCTAATATTAAGCTTATGAATATTTTCACTAAATTTTTATGATACGAAAAGAAAAAAGAAAAACCACAATTTATATCACACACACATTGATGTGTTTCATCCCAAAATTTATGAAAATGGCTTTTTTCTTTTCTTTTATTCATGTACTCTTTAACCGCCGTGTTAATGACTTAATAACAACGTTCTTAAATAATAAATAAATAAATAAAAGTCTGATCCAGCCTCCAGGCAGGCAATTAGGCAAAATAGCAATTCTCGGAAAAGGACACGAATTAATGAAAATGGTAAATCAAGCAAATGCGACTTGAGGCGAGATCAGATCTGGCATTTCAGACATTGTGTAGGGGCATTTAGGATTCATCCAGAAAAAGGCCAAAACGGTGGCGGTCTCTCGAAGAAAGACCTGAGTGTCCATATATTGATTGTCTATTTGCATTGCGCCCCAATCCTCACTCCTATTTGGCCTTTTCCTTCCTAAAATCCCAAACCCATTAGATTTCCGGAGCTCGAAGATCTCTGCTGCTTCACTCAGAGACGTCTTCTCTGGGTTGTACATGTCTGACACTCTGCTAAAGGTCAGTTAGATCCTCACTTCATTTGAAAGAAAAAGAAAAAGAAACAAAACAAGTTATTTTGCTATTTGTATGGTTATTGCTGGATCTTTAATGCTGTGGCTGTTATAGTCTGATTAGATTTTGTAACCGAATCTTCCTTGAATTTGAAAACCCATATAGAGACTGCTAAATTTTGGTTTAATTTTGCTAATTTTCTCTTCTGGGTCTCCCAGATCTGACACAAACCTTGAAGAATGGAATTTTCTCATCGACTTAGGACCTGGTTTCTGACCATTTTCTTGATATTTCAATCGGGATATGGGTGGTACCTTCCAGGTAGTTACCCTCACAAGTACGTTGTCGGTGACACCTTAGGGGTGAAAGTGAACTCTCTGACCTCCATTGATACAGAAATACCCTTTAGCTATTACAGTTTGCCCTTTTGTCAGCCCCAAGATGGGGTTAAGGACAGTGCTGAGAATCTCGGTGAGCTCCTCATGGGAGACCGCATTGAGAACTCTCCATATCGGTTTAAGATGTACACCAATGAGTCTGAGATCTTCTTGTGTCACACGGGTCCATTGTCGGGAGATCAGTTTAATCTCTTGAAGAAGAGGATTGATGAGATGTATCAGGTCAATTTGATTCTCGATAATTTGCCTGCGATCCGGTATACCAAGAAGGAGGGCTTTGTGTTGCGGTGGACTGGGTATCCAGTAGGAATTAAGGTTAAGGATGTGTACTATGTGTTTAATCATTTGAAGTTCAAGGTACTTGTTCATAAGTACGAGGAACCCAATGTAGCACGTGTGATGGGTACTGGTGAAGGGGCGGAGGTCATCCCAACAGTTGCCAAATCAGATTCAGATGTGCCTGGGTATATTATTGTAGGATTTGAGGTGATACCATGCAGTTTCATGCATAATGCAGACTCTGTGAAGAAGTCGAAAATGTATGAAAAGTACCCTGCTCCTATTAAATGTGATCCCACCACTGTGGCAATGCCCGTTAATGAAAAGCAGCCAATTGTCTTCACATATGAGGTTGAATTTGAGGAGAGTGACATCAAGTGGCCCTCGCGGTGGGATGCTTATTTGAAGATGGAGGGATCCAAAGTCCATTGGTTCTCTATTCTCAATTCTCTGATGGTGATCACTTTCCTTGCTGGTATTGTCCTTGTGATCTTCTTGAGGACTGTTCGGAGGGATCTTACTCGTTATGAAGAGCTTGACAAAGAGGCTCAAGCACAGATGAATGAGGAGTTGTCTGGCTGGAAGCTTGTTGTTGGAGATGTTTTCCGTGCTCCAAGCAATGCTTCCCTGTTGTGTATAATGGTTGGTGATGGGGTTCAGATCCTCGGGATGGCAGTGGTGACCATATTGTTTGCTGCTCTTGGGTTCATGTCACCAGCTTCTCGAGGGACACTTATTACAGGTATGCTATTTTTCTATATGATCCTTGGTATTGCAGCTGGTTATGTTGCTGTTCGTCTCTGGAGGACAATTGGTTGTGGAGATCACAAGGGATGGGTTTCAGTCTCATGGAAGGTTGCTTGTTTCTTCCCTGGAATTGCCTTTTTGATTCTAACCACTCTGAATTTCCTATTGTGGGGTAGTCACAGCACAGGAGCCATTCCATTTTCTCTATTTGTTATTCTCCTTTTGCTCTGGTTCTGCATCTCTGTTCCCCTTACCCTCATTGGTGGATACCTTGGGGCCAAGGCACCTCACATTGAGTACCCAGTACGAACCAATCAGATTCCTAGAGAAATCCCGGCACAGAAATACCCATCCTGGCTGTTGGTTCTTGGGGCTGGCACTCTTCCGTTTGGCACCCTATTCATTGAGCTGTTCTTTATCATGTCTAGCATTTGGATGGGCCGTGTTTATTATGTGTTTGGGTTTCTCTTCATTGTATTGATCCTTCTCGTTGTGGTTTGTGCTGAGGTTTCTCTAGTTCTAACCTACATGCATCTTTGTGTGGAGGACTGGAAATGGTGGTGGAAGTCCTTCTTTGCTTCTGGTTCGGTTGCCATATACATTTTCTTGTACTCCATAAACTACCTTGTATTTGATCTTAAGAGCCTTAGTGGACCTGTCTCAGCCACGCTTTACTTGGGGTACTCGCTCTTCATGGTGGTGGCCATCATGCTTGCGACAGGCACAGTTGGATTCCTTTCATCATTCTGGTTTGTGCACTACCTGTTCTCTTCGGTGAAGCTGGACTGAAGAACT
This sequence comes from Prunus padus, assembly GCA_024362665.1. Lineage (NCBI taxonomy): Eukaryota > Viridiplantae > Streptophyta > Magnoliopsida > Rosales > Rosaceae > Prunus > Prunus padus. Next base: position 21,669,937 of record JANFAM010000007.1, on the reverse strand, counting down.
TTAGCGATTCAAAGATTGGCACTTTAAAGAGTAGCAGTGAATGATATCGTTAAGGGAAGAAAGAATGCAAACTCATACTTTTTCATTTTGTTGTGTTAGGGAACTTAGTTCATTGTAATAACAATAATTCGCCCAGTTTTGCTAAATTCTTTAATAGATGGACATCATGGGACAGCTTTGATACCGAAGTTTATTTGCATTCTGGCGGATAGGAGAGTCGTATCGTTCTGTACTCGATTGGTTTATATGGTTTTTAGAATGCAAAAGCTGTTTATTATTATTTCTATATTTTGTGGCATTCTAGTGGTTTTGTTCATGTCATGCGTCTTTTATCTGATTTTTCTTCCCTGGGCGCATATCTGCCAGGCTATTTGTATGAATTAGAGCACCAATGTCTCGGTACTGGTAGACCCTTCATGGCCAAGTTGCTGCACCATAGTGCAATTTCTATTTTTCCATGAAACATGTTCAACTATGGAGGACACAGATACAACGATAAACCAACTGAAGTTCTAACCAGTTATAGCCAATGCATGAGTAGGAAGAATAAATCGACATGAGGAAGTGTAATTTTTATAAAAAAAATTAGTAGCTTAATGATTTGATAATAACCGATTAAACAAAATTGAAATAGAAGAAAATGAAGTGATGACCCCAAAATTCAGACTTTGTAGAGATACCAACAACAGCTAGCTGTTCTTTCTAATTGAAGAGAGGGCTTCCCTCGGTTACAAAGCCTCGATCTTCAACAAAAACGCAAGGCAAATAGCACAGGCCTTGCCTTGCCTCCCAAAAGAGAGAAAGGTCCCTATCATATATATGGCCGGCAGGACAAAACTGTCAAAAGTCACCAAAAAGACAGCCTTTCCAATAGTGTCCGTTTTTCCGTTAGCATCAGCCGCTTAAACTTGTTGGCCTACCTTTACCGCATTGCTTAAACTTCTACCCAAAACTCTCTCTCCTCTCTCTCTCTGTCTTTCATACACAGTGAGAGCAGAAGAATGTTGCCCACCTCACTCTCTCCAGTTCACTCCTCCGTTTTATATTCTCCCTCTCTGTTTCCTTTTTCTCCTTTTGCCTCTTCTTCTTCTTCTTCTTCTTCTTTTTCTTCTTCCTCTGTATCACTTGAACCATCTTCTCATCATCTCTGCTCTCTGCGACTCTACAGCAATGCTCATTTGAGGATTACCTACAAATCCAATGTATAAGGAAAAAAAAAACAGATATGAACATTGTGCTTGATGTCAATTTCTTTTTCTTTTTTTAATTAAACAAGAATATTAATTGTACACTTTCTGTTTTGACAGGGACTGAAACTCAACTGTTCTTTAAAAGAGCCTCTGAAGGTGATGATATCTGGTGCACCGGCATCAGGCAAAGGAACTCAGTGTGAATTGATTGTCCGCAAGGTAACCATTTTAATAGATATAAGTTACTTGTTCATTGTTTATGAGTTAAGTTTATATATAGAAGGGCCTGCTGTGTGTGTTTGGAATGGATAGCCCGTTTTCTATGACTGATGAGTTCTTTCTTTTTCTTGGTTCTTCAGTTTGGATTGGTACACATATCAACGGGGGACCTTCTAAGACCTGAACTGTCATCTGGGACAGAAATTGGAAACAAAGCCAAAGAGTTCATGAATGTTGGCCGTCTGGTCCCTGATGAAGTCGTGACTGCGGTATTCTATCAACTCATGACTCAAAATCTTACATGGTGTAAGTTTCCCTTATCAAATAGTTGGGAATCGTATCGAAAACACTTGCTTTGTAGATGGTCACAGCACGATTATCACGGGAAGACGCAAAAGAAAACGGGTGGCTTCTAGATGGCTACCCCCGAAGTTTTAACCAAGCACAAAGCCTGCAAAGTTTGAAGATAATACCAGATGTTTACATTGTATTAGATGTATGTGAGTCTTGTATATAATGGAAGCCTTCTACTTCTACTGAATTCCTTATGAATTATGATGTATGTTAGCTGTTTCATTTAATTCCAACTCATAATATCTTAGTTTTGACAAATACGGTTGGGTGTCTTTTGGTGAGTGACATTTGGGAAGGAAATTATAACTTTGCTGAAAAGAAGTAGTTTCATGCATGTGTATTTTTAAGAAGTTTTTCCCCTTAGTCATCTCAATTGCATCCATACAAGCTTTGTACAAACAGAATTGATCTTTACATAGTCGTTATTTCTTAATACTCAGGTTCCTGATGAAATTCTAATCGACAGATGTAATGGAAGAAGGCTAGACCCAGTTACAGGGAAGATTTACCATCTCAAAAGTTTCCCTCCAGAGACTGAGGAAATTAAAGCAAGACCTATTACCCATCCTGATGACACCGAGGCAAAGGTATGGTTTGACATCATGAATTTCTGTCCTACATTGTTATTCCAAGTGATTTCTCATAAACATATGTAACTTGTAAGTGATTTTCTAATATGCACATGTAACCTGATATTTTGTCCATTCTTCCTTTATATGTGATGTGGCAATACTTTGGAGCAGATAAAATCCGTTAGGATGTGTATAGTATTAGTATGAAAGGATATGGGATATACTAAGTTCAGATTAGGAATTCCATCAAATAGGGCCTCAGAAGCTTTTGACTTCATTCCGTTTTCCATTTAGGTGAAGTCACGCCTTGAAATATACAAGCAAAATGCAGATGCAATCTCAACCACGTACTCCCACATAATGAAAAGGTGAGTGTTTAGTGATATAGTGTTATCATTTTTCCTTTTCCGATTTCTTTATATGAATCTGTGTAGAGGACTTCATGTTTTACACTAAAGCTCTTGAAACCACAGATCGATGGGAACCATCCTAAGGAAGTAGTTTTTGAAGTAATAGACTCTATACTGTCACAAGTGCAGAAAGATAAAGAAACGAAGATGAAATTAGGTAAGTCTGTTCAGGATCTGAAGCTCATTATATGAGTTTGTCCTAACTTAAGTGATTAATACTTATATGGAGCTGAGTTTCTCTCAGAATGTGTGCAACTTTTTTCTCTATTGATTTTGTAAGAGAGTCTTAATCTATTTTTGGTGACGTTACTTGTTCATAAATGAGTTTTCTAAATTACTGTGCATGATGATTTTAACAATTTTCCATTTTCCAGGGAAATCAAATCAGTCAACTTCAGTCCAGGTATATGTTTAGTTATAGAATCAGTCATCTTGAATCCAGATAAAATTTTTTTATAGTTCCTTTCTAATTTTTCTTTTGCAATTTTATAGGATAACTGGAGGGGAATTCCTACTAAATTGAATAACATTCCACATTCTAGAGACTTCAGGAAATATTTCTATGAGGATGTGCTACAGGCCACCCAAAGAGCAATAAACGATGGAAGAACTCGACTAAAGGTTTCTTATTGGTCATTTCTACTTATAAATTATAATGCATAGGTGATCATGGATATTAACCATTGGGCCTGGTAAGGCATGTTAAGTCAACTTCAAGTACCAAGGTGAACTGTGCTTGTTACATATACAAATCTCTGTTGATTTTGTAACCTATTTTCAAGCTGGGTTGTGAGAAGCTCCTGTACATTCTCAACCATTTATCATAGGGAATTATTCTTACTTTAGAAAGACGAAATTTGTCTTCCTACTTAGAACTTAGAACTTATCATCTAATATAGTTTCGGAGCAGTGGACAAACTCGTAGCCTTACCATATAGTCTCTTTCTTGGGCATTTTATTTCTTTTTGGCTACTGCACTGTCAGGCGAGATGCTGTAGTTCTTGGGACCCCTTGACTGACATCAAATAACCTTGGTAAACAGGGGATTACAGTTATGTCAGTTAGGACTTAGGGGTCCGGTTAATCCGGAGACATCATCCACTATGTTACACAAAATCATTTTCAGTCTTATTTTACTATCATCTTCCGTTTCGATAACTCTATTATTTATCTTAATCAGTCTTTGAAAATTGGCAGGTGGAGATTAATATTCCAGAGCTGAACCCAGAAATGGTAAGGGACATTTACCTTAGTATTCCTAAATCTGTTTGGAGTTAACCATATCTTATGATACACAGGATGTTTATTGAATAGGTACCTTAATGGAACTTGTTCGATCTCTTGCTCTTTCATTTGCCGTTGATGGGAAACATGTCAAGGTAATTTAGGCCTTGTTGCTACTGATTTAGATTAGTGGCCAATGATAATGTAAGCTCTTCCAGGAGTCATCCAAAATTTTGCTTGTCAGGTTTGTGTTCAAGGCTCTATGGGGGAAGGGGCTCTTGCTGGAATGCCATTACAGCTTGCTGGTACTCAAAAAATCTTGGAGTTCATGGACTGGGGTGAATATGAGGCTATGGGGACGTTTATCAATATTGGTTCTATAGGTACAGAAATGTCATGCATTTGTCAGCTCGACAGTAGATGTTCATTTTACTGCATCTCTAGATATTGGTCCTCCAAATGCCTTGAGACATTTGGAATAATGCTCCTTCCATTATGAATTCGTGATGATGTGTATAACTCATTAACACAACTCTTCTCCACATCAATGATTGGTGCATTGGAGATTCAGTCCTTGTCTTCTAGTTGCTCCACTTAACATGAAAATTATCCTCCTTTTTTTTTCACATATGTTCTATAGAATTTCCTTCCAAAAAAAGAAAAAAAGAAAAGAAAGAAATAAAAGTTCTACAGAACATAATTATGATATCCATACCCTTAGTCTCTCTTTTGGCAAGTGCAGGTGGCAAAGAGGTAGATGAGCAAGATGACTTGTTTATCTTAGTAGCTCCTCAAAATGCTGTTGGGAATTGTATTATCGATGTAAGCATCTTGATGATTGAATGTTCCACTATTATAGTTGGAGAGAGCAATTGTACTTGACAAGCTTTATTTCTACCTTTCTGTTGTTATTAAGAGCCCTTTTATTACATTTACAGGATCTAAGAGCTATGACCGATGCTGCTGGGTACCGACCAGTAATTCTTATCAATCCCAGGCTCAAAGTTTAGTTTCTATGCTACATCTTGATGAAATGATTTGCAGTTATAGTTATGTGATATCCACATGTCCAAGTAATTCTTATCCACATTTATTCCCTTTCCTCATTACTTAAAACTTTGTAAAGGAAATCTAATTTAAAATCATGAAATTGTTTCACTTCGAAGTTATGGCTTATGAGTAGTGCACTGACCGATCTAGGGTCTTTTCTGGTATCATATTATGCATTTGCAGAAAACCTTAAGCAACACTATGCAATTTCTTGTTTTTAAGTGGATATATTGATAGAGTTTTTTAAATTTCAGGATTTGCCTGCTTCAAGTGGAATCATGCAAGTAAGTCAAGAACTAGTGACTTCAATTAACTTGATAGAAACCAATCAATTTCTTGACTGTGTTTCCTTTTAAAGACCATGGGGCGCGACCAGAGATTGGAGTATGCTTCATCATTCGAAAATTACTATTTCTTTCGGCTTCTCTATTATGCAGGAACCCAATATCCAATAATGGGTTCTCTCAAGTAAGCTTAGTGTGACTTGCTACTCCACTATGCCACGCCTGAAATGTTATGAACATTGACATTTCAAAGTGTACTCAACACTTTTCACCTCATGTCTTAGGATGTCTTATCCATATCGTTACGAACTGTACAAGAGGGTGGATGACCCTTCTGGGAAAGAGAAGTATGTTATCTTGTCTACATTTCCTGCAAAGCCAAGTACCGATGAAGTGAATGATGCTTTTGAAGGAAAGCCTAGGTAAACTCTCACTAAGGATCATTTGTTTTCATAAAAACACTTGCCCTTATCTTTGTTTCATTCCATAAAATTGATAGACCAGCACTTCCCTGACTGAATGATTCCATCTCAATCAACTTTTGCAGAAATGAGAGTAAGAAAGCCTTGGGATTCTGGTAAGAAACCTTCAACTTACAGAAGTGTTTGGAGCCACAACGCTCTGGTATGCTATTTTAACTATTTCTTTCCTTTTCAAATTGCAGGGGATTCTTAAGTGGTATATTTTGAGTGGAAACTAAAAGAAGGTAGTAGATATATATAGTCTGCATCACATGTGAGTATATTAGCCAACAAGGATGAATCCTACACCTTTTAAAATGCTTTCTGTCAGTAAATTGGGGAGTTTGCTTCTTGGCATCATGGAAGCTTAAAGCAGGGGTATATAGAGAAGAGAAAAAAAAAATGTAATCAAACCTTTCCAATGAAATTATCTGGTTGAAATTACCAAAAAAAATAAATTATCAGGTTGAGAAATTTCTGTTTATTGTTATTAATGCATTTGAGGATAAGAGAGAACCGCAGAAAAATCACACACAATTCAACCTTTGTAATTATTAATATCTAATGAATTTAATATTAAATAAATTAGTGTGACTTTGTTGTGGAATTAGTAGTTGATCCACGAAAAGACACCACCTAGGTTAGTTGGACCACAAGATAGGAGCACCGCAGCACGCAACCTCATATGCCTAACCTCTCTCTTATTTCTTTTCGATTCATAATCAAAATGGTAAACGTAATCAATAAACAAAATAAAATGAGATGGTAAAATGCCTTTTTCTTTTCTTGATATTTGTTGATAAGACTGAGATGACAAATTGTACAATCATCTTGTTGTTTATAGAATCCACTCAGCCTTGAATGAGTTGCTGTGACTTGTCTTTTTAAACCCTTGTTTTATTTACTTGTTCATATTGAGAAAGGATACCCTCCACTTTGGGAAGTTCATCTATCCTAAGCCTAACTTTGATGCTATTGAATATGAGGAGGAAAACCTCTGCAGTTTCTTTCATAAAAATAGACCTTTTTGCTTTTTCTGGGACACCTCATGTGTCAGATTTGCCTGCAATACAAGAAAGAAAGAAATATTGATTGGGATATTCCCCATTCAAGAGGCAAACAAACCAACAATCATTCAAGGGGTTCAACAGCCAGCTGCTCATCTTAAATTACAAGAATCACTAAAATCCAGAATATTAATAAAATAAAAAAGAAGAAGATTATCTTACTAAAATCCAGCACCTTTTCTTTGCCCCTTTTGTGTGTGATCCAAAGCATCAAACTTTAGTGCTAATATAATTGCGGAGTGGCTAAAGGCTTGCAAAAGTAAGACTAAGACTATACCATACATATTGTCTCTCACTCACCCAACTCCAAACAGAGCAGACAACATCTGAGATTCTGCATCAAATATGAAACCAAAAGCATGCAACAATCTGCCCAGCCCACCAAAGTGGACAGTGGAGGCTACAACTCAGCAAAAAAGACCATCCACATTTTGACTCATCATCATCATAAAAGTGAATTGAGACCTCTCTCTTCCAGGTTAAAGGTAAGAATTAGATATGTCGACCATTATAATAAGTTATAACATTGCAATAAGATATGTTGACTCATTCCTCTTTCTTAGCTCACTGATGGTCCCTACAAGGGACTAACTTGGGCTATAACCTAGGTATGTTATTATTTTATCAACTTAACATTTAATTTGGCCCACCCATGTCTACTAATGTCAATTATGCCATGTTAATTTCCAAAGACTCACAGGCTCATCGCTCATTCAACAATACACTCAAGAAAAAGAAAATGAGACAAACTAATGAATTGAATTCTTTGACTATTCTAGGACATTCTTGTGTATGACATATTTGTGAAGTTCTTTCTAAAATTAAAAGTATTTGTCTTATTCTTACTTTTTTAGCTTACAACCAACTTCATTTTATTTATATTTATATTTGTTTGAAAACAGTCTATTGCTAATTTTTCTTTCACTGATAACCCTCTTCACACATAATCCCTTTAAGTGACAAAAAGTTAAATAAATAAAAGAACGAATTGGTACGCTGGAGTAACTGCACCTTTATGTTCAACACTCCGGTGTATAAGGTAAATTTAACCCACCCCATTTTAAAATCATGGTCCGACATAAACAAAGTTTCTTTTCTTCGTTTTCTAAGCTCAACACTACGGGATATTACTTCTGTCCTATTCAGAGTGCCAAGTGGGGATTTCACTTTCACTTCAGTCAACTGGGATTTTGATATAAAAACCAGAACCAATCCCAAGCGAGGCAGGCTCATCAAATTCATTCATTTCATTTCACAAGGTTGAAAACGTTGTTTCTGTGTGTTGTACCATCAGAATCTCAGAGAAATTGGTGAAGTTTCTGAAGCAGCTCCTCTCTGTTTGGAAATGGCAGGTGGGTCTTTTGCTCCAGCCGGCGTGGCCAAGGAGAGAGCAGAGCAGTACCAAGGCAAGCTCACCGTTTATGTTATCGTTGCCTGCATTGTTGCTGCCGTTGGCGGCTCACTTTTCGGTTATGATATCGGAATTTCAGGTAACCTTTTCATTTCCTCACCGCACCCACCCACCTGCTTTTTTGGCGAGTTCTTTTCTTCAGATTCTTGGCTTTTTTTGGGTTTGATGAGGTAATCTACCAAGACGTACAGGTATAGAATGATGACACGAAAGCAAAGTTAATGTTGAAAAGTTCTGCTTTTTACCTGGTATTATAAATTCTGCATATCTGGCCGGCTAAAAAAGAGAAGGGAGAAAAATATGCATCATTTTCCCTGGTTAAGAAATCTGGTTGAGAAACAGAGAAATACAAGTTTAACATGCAACAAATGGTGATGAGATTAATTATCATTGAAACCAGTAACAACAGAATAGAAACTGAATTATATATGTAGAACATGCAGTGTTTCCAGAGGCTGCTCTACCGAGATCTAGATTGCAATTCCCGATTTCTGCTACTTTTTGCTCTAATACAATATAAGAATTTAGAAAGTGTGAAAAATGTCATGGTTAGTCTATCAGCAGATTGATTCATGTGGATTTTACTCTACTTTTTGATGGTCATGAATGAATCAATCAGCAGAAAATGAAGCTATCACAAAGTATTGGAACTTTAGCATTAATTTGTAAATGAATGCGTGTGAAATATTGAGGGGATAGTCTTATTGAAGATTTCATTTAAAATGTTGGTTTACAATCAATAGGTGGGGTTACCTCAATGGATGGATTTCTTCATAAATTCTTCAAAAAGGTGTACAAACAAAAAATGCTTGCACATGAAAACAACTACTGCAAGTACGACAACCAAGGTCTTGCAGCATTCACCTCTTCTCTGTACCTCGCTGGTTTAGTTGCATCTTTGGTGGCTTCTCCAGTTACAAGAAACTATGGACGGCGCGGAAGTATAATCTGTGGTGGAATCAGTTTCCTTGTTGGAGCAACTCTAAATGCTGCAGCTGCCAATTTGGCCATGCTTCTCCTGGGTCGGATCATGCTTGGTGTTGGTATCGGATTTGGAAATCAGGTATCACACTTTGCTTACCCTTAATCACTACCGAATGTAAATGTGTTTTCCTTTAAGGCCTACCACATGAGCCAAATGACAGGGTGAGAAGCACGAATGTGAGAATATTAATTAAGGACTCAAATGTATCTAATTACAGAAGAGACAATGACTTCTTTCTGGCAACAATTTATTGACCATAGACTGTAGATGAATCAGAATATAACCAACTGTATGGTTAAGCACCCTCAATGTTCAAATAAAACTGATTTTTTCTGCCTTCTTCTTGTGTCTTAAAAGGCTATTCCACTATATCTATCAGAGATGGCGCCGACTCATCTTCGAGGAGGCTTAAACATGATGTTTCAGTTGGCAACTACGCTAGGAATCTTCACAGCAAACATGATAAACTACGGAACACAAAAGCTCGAGCCATGGGGTTGGAGGCTCTCTCTAGGCCTGGCTATAGTACCTGCTACAGTAATGACAGTGGGAGGAATATTTCTTCCTGAGACACCAAATAGCTTAATTGAACGAGGAAGTAAAGAAAAAGGACGAAAACTTCTGGAGAGAATCAGAGGAACTGAAAATGTCAGTGCAGAGTTTCAGGACATGTTAGATGCAAGTGAGTTTGCTAGTGCAATAAAGCACCCTTTCAGAAACATCCTGGAGAGAAGGAACAGGCCTCAACTGGTTATGGCAATCTTCATGCCAACATTCCAGATCCTCACGGGCATAAATTCAATTCTCTTCTATGCTCCAGTGTTGTTTCAAAGTATGGGGTTTGGGGGAAATGCTGCTCTCTACTCCTCTGCTTTAACTGGAGCAGTTCTTGTTTCATCTACACTGATATCTATTGCAATAGTTGACAAGCTCGGTCGAAGAGTTTTGCTCATTAGTGGTGGAATAATAATGATTATATGCCAGGTAAAATTGATCTCTCTTCATAAACACTAACAACTGATTAAAATTCCTTCTTTCCTTTGGATTTCTAGAAGGCCTTCTAAACACTTACCCGTTCGGTAACGTTTTTGGAGAATGTTTTCTGAGAAAACGTTTTCCACAAGAATGAAAACAACTTTTTTCTGTTCTCTACAAGTATACATGAACTTGTTTTCATTTTATGAAAACGTTTTCCACGAGAATAAAAACATGCTACCGAACGTGTTTTTGACTCATTTTTGTAATGTTTTCTGAAAAAACGTTTTCCACGAGAATGAAAACAACTTTTTTTCTATTTTCTACAAGTATACATGAACTTGTTTTCATTTTATGAAAACGTTTTCCACGAGAATGAAAACATGCTACCGAATGTATTTTTAACTCATTTTTGTTTTCTGAATATGAAACCAACCTCCGAAAACGTTAATATTCTCTCCTCTTGAATGTGAAACAGGTCATAGTCGCCATAATCTTGGGGGTCAAGTTAGGTGAGAATCAAGAGCTATCAAAAGGATTCTCAGTATTGGTGGTGGCAGTGATCTGCCTCTTCGTGATAGCTTTCGGATGGTCATGGGGTCCGCTCGGCTGGACAGTGCCAAGCGAGATATTCCCACTGGAAACCCGATCAGCCGGACAAAGCATTACAGTGGCTGTGAACCTTCTGTTCACCTTCATCATAGCACAGTCTTTTCTTGCCCTCCTATGTGCGTTGAAATTCGGGATCTTTCTCTTCTTTGCTGGGTGGATTACTGTGATGACGGTGTTCGTTTACGTGTTCCTGCCTGAAACCAAGGGAATTCCCATTGAAGAGATGATACTGATGTGGAGGAAGCACTGGTTCTGGAAGAGGATAGTGCCTCAATATCCTGAAGTTGATAGCTCTATTGGTCGTAGGCCAAACAACTCAACAGTGTGACATGTTTTAGAGTGTAATGGATGTAAACGAAGCACATGACCACCCTTACAATTAAGTCAGCAGTAGTATCAAATCAATATCTATGCCCTTATTTATATGATCTCAGGATTCTCTATGAGCCCCAGAGCAATCTCTTGTGTTGACTGCAGCATGCAAGCAAGAAAGCAACCCTTCAAAAGTAATAATGTCCATTTCTGATTTGATCACTGCATTGAGCCTTGTGCCTTGCAGTACTGCTGCTTCTTGTGTGCGCCTGAGTTTTTGGTTTTAACAGATTCTTTTATTTACCAACCAGAACTGAAATTGCAGCAGCCTTGTTGTAGGGGCAGGGCACCCAAAACCATTTCTAACAAGAAAAACTTCGAATCCCATTTTCCACCATCAGCACCAGAGGCTTGGCATCAACAACAACAAAGATAAGCATCCAAGAAACATTCAAACCAACGGCGGGGGAGAGAACTTGCCAAACATGACAAAATGATTGCCAGCAACATTAAAAAGTACAAATCTAAGATTTTATTCCAACATATGTAAAACTAACACATTATTTTGTTCTTGATGAGTTATGAGTACATACTACTAACATTATAGTTAGAATAGAAGACGAAACAGACGCAGACTCCAATTACATAATTTGAACTTCTACGAGCCCATAAACTCACACACATTTACTCCTACTTGAGGATATACAAAGCAAGACCCAAACTTCCTACTACTTACTCCTTTTCTTCTTCTTTCATATTAAGAAACTTAGCAACACGCTATCATTTGCTAGCACTCAATATAACTCTCCTCTTGAAAAAATAAAGGAAGCAATTGAGACAAACCGAACAATTTTCAACTATCTCTCGTATTCATCATCTATCAACCGATTCAAGCACTCCTACTGCCAGATTGCCAATCCAGACCCTTTCCCCTGCTTTCCAGCCATCGAATGCCGCGGGGTGTGGTCACACCGAATCGAGTCGCAGCAACCGACGCAGATCGCTCGTCGCCGTGCCGTTCCTTCCTAAAAAAGCAGGCAAAGGCACTGAGCTCGGGGGTGGAGACGCGTAGAAGGCGCTCGATCCAGCGTAAATCGCATCCATGACCTTGAATTCTGCAACCTTAATCTGCTTCTGCACGGTCTCCGGGTCGGGGCCCAAACGGTCCGTCGATCCCAGTACCAAATCTGGAACATCTTCACTCTTTGCCCTAGGCTTGCCAGCATCGCCGGAAACAACTCCGAGTCCTCGGTTGTTCTTCTCCGGGCTCAAGGCCTCCCCGCGCCTCAGGATCTTGACCTGGCCCATCACCAGGTTTTTGGCCGGAACCTTCGCAACCGTGGCGCGATCAGAGTACCGATCTCGAGCGCGATCATGTTGATTAGATTGGAATCCCATCGGACTTCTCTTCCGGCGGCGAGATTTATGAAGATTAGCGTTAGAGCCATAGTTGGGGCTGGGATTAGGGTTCGGGTTAGAAAAATTAGGGCTTCGGCGTGATCCGGAGCGAGGGGTTAGGGTTAGGGCTTCATGGCGAAACCGCCCTCGAAGGCAATCCTGGGAGCGAAGAATCGCCGTCCCCATTTTCCCTGAGAGGAGAGATCAGAGAGAATGAAAATGAAAATAAAAAATAAAAAATAAAATGATATACTTCTGACGCTGCTGTTCTGCTTTCCGGAAATTTGTTTTAGTAGAAGGAATGCCTATATTTTGCATAGCATGTGTGAGTGTGTATTTATAGAGAGGTTTCGATAATTCACGGACGTGGCGTGAGGTTTGGAACCGTCTAAGGCGCGTGAGTAGGCTAGGCTTTACCCGCTTTTGTGAAATTTGACCAACTTGGTTTTGCAGTTTTACCAATATTCAATTTACCATGTTGCACTTTCTCTTTTCAAAATTACGAAGGTAACCTTTCGATTGGCTGTGTGTTGGTGCGTTTGTAAATTTGGTACGATAGATGGGCTAATGATATGTATGGTAAGGACCTTAGTTGCCGAGAAAGGGACCGATAAACCACGTGTCTTCAAGCGAATGGCGGTATCGGTTGTTCTTATCAAATCGTGTTGCCTTTGTCAACAGACTTTCGTTGGGCGGTTTGGGCCTTCTCATTTTTTTATTGTTTTGCCGGTTTGAGTCTGAAACGAGTCCAGATCCTTTGTCCCTGTTTTTGTGTGTCCTCTGCCTACATGCATTACTTTTTAACATGTAATTCCACTTAATAATACTTTAATAAATTAACGCTTTTATCTTTTAATACAAATAAAATAGTAAAATAACGCGTCATAAAATTAACCCATGTAGGCAGAGAGAATACACAACATGGACAGAAGATCTGAATCCGTCTGAAACCGCCTCGTTTGTGGTCCGGCCTACGAACGGATCGATTTGAACCCCGAACGACACTGAGGCAGGCCTTTGGGTCTGCACGTGCCAACCACGTGCTCTACTGCTATTATACATAAACCTCTTCAACGGGTCAGGTTAGGCCTAGTGAGATCGTTGATCCATCAATAAATTGGATTGGGCTGGCCTCAGGTGAAAATGTTTGGGGAACGTGGCCCATTTTCATCCGTTTGTTCATAATTAACGGCCCAGATTTGGAGATCACAGAGAATGATATTAACTCCATTTTTATCGGCCTGCACCTTCTCCTTCTCCTTCTCCTCCGTCTGTGCGGGCGCTCTTTGAAGGTGTCTCAGTCCCCTAAGAAAGACTACGAGGTACTGAGCTCCTTCCCCGCCCCTTTCCCCTTGGATTTTAACTTTTGGACGCAATTGTCTCATTCTTGGATTTTAATTTTCCAATTCTTGGTTCATTTTCTGTTTGCTTTATCAGCCATTAAATGGATTTCATAGACAATAAATTAGTTTTATTTTCCCTGTAACTTCGTCTGAGTCTAATTAGGGCTGTTATTTTGGGGATTTAGGGTTGTCATGTTTTGGGATTCGTTGACGTTGGGTATGGGTTGTGGTGGTTGTGATTATGTATATGCTAATTTGTTTACATTAGTCCCTTTTATTTTTATTTTCAAGGGGCTGCTGAAAATGTTCTACTTTCATCTTTATTTGGTGCCTAATGGACCTGCGAGTGTTCGAAAAGGCGGCGCCTAGGCGGGCTCTAGGCGGGAGTACACCGCCTAGACGGGCGCTAGGCGGGTCTGGGCGGGTCAGGTCCTTTTAAATTTTTTTTTTCCTGACTTTAAAGAAAACCCTCACGCTGCCTCTCTCTCCTCTGAGCCGTCGACTCCTTCTCTCTCTCTCTCACGACAGACCACCACCACCAGGCCGCGACCCGCTCGGAGGGATATGGAGAGGAGGAAGAGTTAGACTTAGAGGCCTAGCCTTTCATTTCAAGTATTTTTCTTTGTAGTTATGCTTAACTTTTTCGTTTTTCCCCATGATGAGCGGCTTCTCTTTTTTATTTCTTATAATTGATTCATGGATATTATTATGTGTGAAGCTTTGTGTTGCTGACAAATTAAATTTTTTATGGAGTTAATAAACTTCAATTTTAACTGTGAATATAATTTATAAATTATACAACATTGTTGGAAGTTCATTTTTTCATTGATTTAGGGTTTATAATTTGTTGGCCTTGGATTTCTGTTAATGATATTTGTGTATTTGCGTACAGTTTTTAAAAGCCAGTTGAGCTGCACAAAAGGAAAAGAGAAAGAAATGCCTCTGTATGATTGTATGCTTCTGGTGAAACCCCATGTAAGGAAGGAGGCTCTGATGGACTTGGTTGCAAGAGTAAGCAAACATGTTTACAGAAGAAATGGAGTTCTTACTGACATGAAGTCATTTGGCACTGTTCAGTTGGGCTATGGTATTAAGAAGCTTGATGGCAGATATTATCAGGTGGGTTTGTTTTTTCTGCAACCTAGTAAGTTTTATTGAAATAGTTGTTAGTGTAACGTAGATTCGGGCCTCTTTTAGTTGTTTTGAATTGTTTCATTTTGCAATGTGAGAGCAAGCCAATTGTTTATTGCATTGCATTTGCGGTCGTTTTCAAAGTGAACTTGTATGCTATTTTGCTCTAACTTTAGGGTCACGATGATGCCACTGAAGCTTCCTGCTGATATACATAATTAATTTGTATTTCATACCTAGAAATTAGAAGGGACAATGTATGGAAAAATCATGGATGATACTTTCATAGGATTCTGTCCTTTTTCTATCTCTGTATGTTGTCTAGTTGGTATTTCTTTCTGAATACAAACAAATTCTTATCTCATTTTGACCAGATAAAATTTTATTATAAATCAATTTGGTATATGGTATAGGGTCAACTAATGCAAATGACGATGATGGCTACACCTAACATCAACAAAGAGCTGCATTACTTGAACAAGGAAGATAGATTGCTGCGCTGGCTTTTGGTTAAACACCGAGACACGAAGTATGGACTGGAACTTCTTAGTGAAGAGGATGCAAATAGTGAAGTCAGTAGGCTTCATCGGAGCAGCATATATGATGATGATGAGGATGAGGACGAGGACGAGGACGAGGATGATGACGATGATGAATATGATGTGGACCAAGGAGGAAATCCAACTGAAGGGTAATGTAATTCTGTCAGGGATGGTTCGTTGGCATTTTGTTGAAATTCCGGATTTATGTTTGTCATCAGGTTTGGTAGTAGTAAGTTCTATGAACTATGTTGGGTGAGAATTGGCTTATCAATGTATTAAATGTTGTGAGCTTTTAGTTTTGATCTGGGTGGTGCACCTAAATTTCTTTTTTCTTAATTGGCTAGTGTACAGAACCCCTTGAAGATGAACTTAATCATCTGATGTTAGAGAATCTGTCGTTGGAATTAGAAGGATCCATGTTTGAAACTTCCTTGTATCTAAACTTTGCTGGATGAGGATGGATGAGCGCCTACAAGGTCATGGAAAAATTATTAATTTCAAGAATCTCACACCGGGCCGAGAGGGATGGGGCAAAGCTATATTTCACATGACATGCTGTGCATTAACCAAAAGGGAAAACATGCCATGCATTATTAACCAATAGAGAAAAAACGTGTCATGCATTAAAGCGATATGAGTTATTTTTTCCGTGCAGAAGCAGTAATGCCAAATTGCTACATGAAAAAACCATCTAAAAGGAAACAAGTTAGCAACAAAATATATAATTTGTCCCTATCGTCCTTCCAAAAGAAATAGTTACTCATCATCATCCATCATTAGATTTAGAGGCTAGGGAAGTTCCAAATCAAAGCTGGTTGTACTTGTTTTAGAAGGTTGGTTATTAATCCACTTTTTTATTTGGAAGATTAGCTTATTTAAATTAGTTCATAATGTAATTTAATTCCGTTTTTTATTAATTACGAGGGGATACAAATATAAATACGACGCGTTTCGTTTATTAATTTACGTAGCAAGTCCCTGTACTGCCAAATTCTGCATGTTGACCCACCCCCCTCCATCAATCTGAAGTGGAGCCCACAACACCAACAACGTAAACGTACGGTCCCCCCCACACCACACCTACTAGAAGAAACAAATTACATATAAGAAGGAGAAGGATGGCCACACCGATTTTTCCGCTGGTTAATTATAATAAGTTGGAAAATATAGAAAGTAGAAATTCAAAGATAGCAAATACAGAATCGCAAGAAAGCAGTGGGAGAGTGATCATCATCTTCCTCCCTCCCCCTCCCTCCATGATCTCTCTCTCGCTCCTCTCGGACCTCCCCCGATCGTTTCCGAGAGAGAAGGATCGATCGCACAAAGCTAAGCAGCTGCTCCCAATTAATTAATAGGATATAGCTTAGCTTAGCCATATAGCTTCCCCTGCCTCTGCCTCCTAGTAGGCTAGGCTAGCTTTTGAGCACGATGGATGCGTTACCGTCTCCGTCGTCGTCGTCGTCGTCGCCGTCGACGTTGAAGAAGGTGGGGAGCGAACGGTCCGAGGTGAGCACGATGAGCGGATTACTGGGACTCGGCGGCGGAGGAGGAGAAGATCAGAGAGGGTCCTCCACATTTGAATATTTTGGTTGGGTTTATCATTTGGGCGTCAACTCCATCGGCCACGAGTATTGTCACCTCCGCTTCCTCTTCATCCGCGGCAAGTATGTCGAGATGTACAAGCGTGACCCTCACGAGAACCCCGGCATTGTAAGCCTAATTCAATTCCTTTCTTACTTAATTAATTACCAATTCCATTTTCTTTTTCAATATCCTTCTTTGTAAATATATGCTCTGTGTCGGCCAGAAACCCATTCGGAGGGGCGTTGTTGGGCCTACACTTATGCTGGAGGAGGTTGGGCGTCGAAAGGTCTACTACGGGGTAAGGCCATATACCAAATGTATTTACATCTACTTTTAACTTTTAAGTGATTCTATACAGTGCCATTGAATTTATTAATTAATTTTGAGCATTTTCAAGTTTAAGCGATATTTATTGTTGCTGTGGATGCTTGTTTCTCTCTTTTACAGGATGTTTATGTTCTACGGTTTTTCAATCGATTGGATGAATCAAAGAAGGGAGAAGTAAGTTTTGCCGCCATATTAACTATTCATTTTTGCAGCTACAGCTAGAATGTGAAGATCATTGTTTCCAGTTTACAAGAAATGATCTTGTATAGACTTATGGTGTGTTTTGTTCCAGATTCAGTCATATATCTTCATTTGTGATGATGTATGGCACACCACACACATGTGCCTGCTTTTTATGCAATTCTCCTACCCATTGATCCCTAATTCATCTGATTTTGAACTTTAATTAAGTGATCTTTGCTGCCCCATCCCCAACCCCTACATTTAGAAGTTTTATATTTTTCCCTTACTTTCATTAATTTTCATATACTAAATTGGTGATCTTGGCAAGTGTTTGTTAGTTTTGAGCCATTTCTCATACCGTGTGATATTTCTAGGCTTGTTGAAATGATTCTTTTTACATATCACATTTGGGTTTCCTTTCTCTTATTTGATGAGATGGTTGACAATTAATTGGTTTCTGAAGATTGCTTGTGCTACGGCTGGAGAAGCCCAAAAATGGCTGGAGGCCTTTGATCAAGCCAAGCAACAAGTACGTTAAGTTTCCTACCAAAATTCCATGGCTAACATAGAAGAAAAAAGAGTATAAAATCTAGGTGGCACTTATCCTTGTAGAGGGTGTTCTTACCTTGCGAATTGAACATTTACCGTCGTCCTTGTGACAAAGCCAGTACTTTATTTTCCAAATGTTGAAACTGTAGTTCCAAATGCGATTGAGAATTGCATGTTTCCAGTTCATTGTTGTGTTTAATACACTGGAACTCTGCTTCTGATTACAGGCTGAGTTCGAGCTGACAAGAGGAGGTAGTGCCAGAAACAAACTGAACATGGAGACCGAGTACGCTTATAATTCCTGGATTGGTGATACATGTGCATAGTAATTCATATTAGCCATGTTGATTAGGACCCACGTTTTTATTGTTGGATTCCATATGATGATGGAATCTGTATGCTTGCATTCCACATTTATACCTATAAGTTATAACTTGTTATATTCTATTAGCATGTTCTTTTTTTAATCTCTTTTGAATGGCCCTACCATACAGGCGTATCATTAAGTCAATTAATTTGATTCTCTTCAATGTGCATATCATATTCTTTTTAAATGACCTTTTTTCTTGCTCTGTTAATATTGAAGGCTCAATCTTGATGTCCATCGACCTAGAGTAAGGCGCTATGCAAGTGGATTGAAAAAGCTTATAAGAATTGGGCAAGGTAAGGTGGTATGCAAATGGCTTATTTTTAATGTTTACATTAGGACTGAGTTGGTTCAGGGTCCCAAAGTTCATTGGTCATTGGTCATTGAATTGACATATTTATTGAAATTTATGTTAGAGAACTAAATTTTTTGTTAAACTGACGAAGTTAGCATATTTGCGACACTTACCACTGTACAATCTCGTTTACAAAATAGTCTTTTTGGGTGCTTGGTTATATCGGTTGCTTATGTTCTTACATAAGTTCTTTTACATGTTTATTAAACACATAATCATAAGCATCCATTTTTGCTTCAAATTTGAGAGTTGAGACATATAATACTAGTTCTATTTTTTATTTTTTTAAAACTTTGTATTACAGGACCAGAGACGCTTTTGTGCCAGTCCTCAAGCTTGGGTGCAAATGGTAGTACAGATGGATACTTCGAAAGAGATATTAATGATGCAATTGAAGCATATGAGTGGAAATGTGTGCGAACAATTAATGGTATTCTTCTCTTACTATTCACTTGATAGACATCAGCAGGCAAAGAATAGTTATCTCTTTCTCTTACTGAATTTTTAGGACTGCAGTTTGGTGATTTCAGTGAACCATGCAATCTTCTGATTTATTTTCTTCATGCGTGTGTTGTCTTGGTTGCAGGTGTTAGAATATTTGAAGATGTTGCTAACTCTGAGGTATCTCGTTGTAGATAGATACATGCATTTATCTGTATGTGTGTGTGAGCATCTGTGTGTTTGTTTGTGCGCGCATGTAAGAGAATGCATCACATCCTCAGCATCATCTCATGCTTTATTAATTCCGCTGTTGGTAGAGTGGTAAAGGTGTTATTGTCAAGGCTGTTGCTGTCATTGATGCAAGTGCAGATACTGCTTTCGAAGTGCTTTTAAACCTTGAGCGACATCAGAGATATGAGTAAGTTGTCTTACATAATAAATATATCACTATACAAATTTTCTCTGTCTAATAATTTTCTTTTCAGGTGGGATATGCTGACAGGTGACTTGGAGCTGTTAGATTCTTATGATGGGCACCTGGATGTTGTCTATGGGACATTTGATCCTAGGTATCTTACTCGGTAATGATGTTAGATGTGACTACCTCTCTTTAATCTTTGAGAAAATACCTTCGTCTTAATTTTACTGATCAAGTCCTTATTTAATGTTTTATATATAGTGGAAATTTTGCAATGCATTAGTTAATAGAACATGGCTTCTTAACATAATAAAGTCAGTCTGCATTCTGTTTATTGTTTCATCATCGTGAGGTATTCATTTGTTACTTAACATGTTATACAGGTGGCATTCGAAAAGAGATTTTATCTTTTCTAGGCAATGGTTTTGCGGACAAGACGGAACATATAGTAAGACGATATAAATTTCAGCATTATCAATCTGTGTATAATTTCACTTTGTAAAGTAGGGAGTAGAGCTTAACTATCGATTGCTTCATTTTTGTCCTCAAGAAAACATGGCTTTTGCCTTCCTATTTTGCTGATATGTTTTGTTAATCTTAATGCAGCAATCTTGCATTTCCCAGCTGTTCATAAGAAGAAGCCTCCAAGATCTGGATATCGTCGTACGAAAATAAATCGTAAGAGATTTTATCTGCTTTACGGAAGAAATTGATAATTAGTGAAGCTTGCTATCACAGATTTGTACCACTTGCTGTGGTTTTATAAAACCCTTGCAAATTTTAGGATGAATTGACTGGCTTGCTAGCACAGATTTGTAGCACTTGATAACATTTTTTTTCCAAATATGATGCTTGTTTTTTTTGTTCTCATCAATGAAGCTCAATTTCTGCTATCAGAAAGTCTCTGTTTCTTCATTAAGTTGGTGTTCTTTTTATGTTTTTAATTTGTATCGCAGCATCTACTTGGGAGATTAGAAATTTGAACACATCCATGGGTTCAAATACTCCAAGATGTCTTGTCACTCAAATGTTAGAGATAAATTCTGCGGGCTGGTGCAGATGGAAGAAAAGTCACTGCTCAAAGTTTGAAAAGAGTGTACCTTATGCATTATTGTGCCAAGTGGGAGGTTGGGACATTAATTATCTATATTTTTCTGTTTTGTTTTGAATTTATGATCCGAGTGTTCTATGCTATAAAAAAAACCTTGATGTGAGAACTGTCACTCAACCTACCCTTATACTGGGCTCCAAAACCATATAACATGAGATATCTCAAGTATTTTGTAAAATGTTTATTGCAAAGGCAGTTATATTTCTTTTGTTTTTGTAATTGTTCAGGTCTTAAGGAATATATTGGAGCAAATCCTGCACTCAAATTTGAATCTTCTACTACAGTTATCCAATCAAAACTATCTGAAGTTTCCGTTTCCAATGCTGAATTTGAGGAGTCAGAAGTCAAGGATGAGTTTTATGATGCAATGTCTGCGGACTCTTCATCTTCTGACGAAGAACTTGACAACAAGGTTTTCCTTTTCTGGTTTTCTTCATCTTGGAATGGAACACTATTCGTGGTCAAATTGAATGCATCTCACATTTGTATTGAGATATTATTTTGAATTCCAGATATTAATAGCCACACTCTATACTTTGCAGGATTCAAAATTGAACTTGGCCTTGAAGCGAACCTCAGGTTTGCTCACTTCTAAGTACTTTTAATTCTGCATTGACCTATTATGCTACTATAAATTATTATCATCAGTTTCAAGAGTGAAGCTATCATATGTAACCTTCCTGCGTACTAGAATGGTGTCCCTTCTTTTTGCTTTCTTTTTTATAAAGCTTTTTACTTATTTAAGAACCAAAAGACATGAATACATTCAAAGACTGGTTTGTCATTATTGTTTACCCTTTTAAAAAATTATCAGTGCTTAAGTATAAGTCATTCTGGATACAGCTGCAGATGCTAATAAGGAACTGGATTCTGAAGTGGCTCCTGTCATGATTGATCCAAGCCAATTCCGTGGTTCATTGCGCAATGGGAAGGATGAGGCTGACACAAACTGTTGGACATGTCCAAGCGGTACGGGATTTATGATCAGGGGAAAGAACTACCTAAAGGACAATTCCAAGGTGGGCTGTACTCTGCCTTGAACTAATTTGACTGAGAACTTGCACTGTGTTTGTACATTTGATCCGTATGTGGTGTTTGGTTTAGTTTCCCTTTTTTTCCTTGGAACATTGTGCACGAAATTCGATGACTTCCGGTCATCTTCTTATGCTTATTGCTGACTCACTCTTTCCAGGTAATGGGAGGAGATCCCCTTCTCAAGCTCATAGCAGTAGATTGGTTCAAAGTTGATGAAAGCTTAGATAGGATTGCACTCCATCCACGGAGTCTTCTTCAGGTAGAGTTAGTTTTTCATGTTCCAATTGCTTTTATATTGATAAAGTAAATTGTTAATTTGAAAGTTCATTTCTGATTTCTGTCTAAGCATACCCTTCTTGATTTCAGTCACAGGCTGGAAAGAAGCTTCCATTTGTACTTGTCATTAATCTCCAGGTACATATATGAATTCCTCCCAAACCATTCCTTTGCTAGGAAATGGGATGACTGTTTGTCATTTACAGAAGTGCAGGCGGAAATGGACAAGTAGTCCCAAGCTTGTCTCATATTTGATATATTTCTCATACTTGACCAATAATGCTAGGTTTTGAAGATAATGAGAGATATACGTTGAACTATGTTGATAAGTGAACTGCCCTCTTACTATCTTTATGATATGTCGTTTTTCTGTTTCAGGTTCCCGCAAAACCAAACTATAGTTTGGCACTTTACTATGCTTCTGACAGACCTGCAAAGCCAGGTTCTTTGTTTGCTCAATTTGTGGATGGGAGTGACATGTTTCGTGATGCACGATTTAAGTTAATTCCTAGTATCGTTGAGGTATGTTATGCTTTAACTCTAAAGTATGCATTGGTACGTGGGTGTTCTACGTTTGATGGAAAAGAGTAGCTAATGGTTGTCTACTGGTACAGGGATATTGGATGGTCAAGCGTGCTGTTGGAACAAAAGCTTGCCTATTGGGGAAAGCTGTGACTTGCAAATATTTCAGACAAGACAATTTTCTAGAGGTAATTTTATCATATTATTATGCAGTTCCGTCTATTTGAGGATCCTGATGTGTTCCTCAACTTTCAGTCAACTGTAAAATTATTTTTGAGTTTTTTCTAGTTTGAGAAGTTTAGTAACTGAACAAACTTTCAAAGAATCTATATAACTATTTGTAGTAATAACAAATCTATAAGTGGCTTTTTCTTAAAGCAATTTTTCTATGATACAAGCGAGACTTACTTGACAGTGTGCTTGCTTAAAGTGTAGAACTAAAACTGTTATGTCAAGCATTATTAACCTTTCTTGATTGCTTATGGGGCATCTCTAATGATTGCCCTGCTATATTCTGCTTGTTTTTCTTTAATGAAAAAAACTACTTCAACTTTTCAGATTGATGTGGATATTGGATCATCATCTGTAGCAAGGAGTGTTATCGGACTTGTCCTAGGATATGTCACGAGCATAGTGGTTGACCTTGCCATTTTGATAGAGGTTTGTGTCTTTATGATTGTTGCATTCTTGAGTACAGTGCTCCTTATATCAACTTTTGGTCTTCTTCTGGTGTGAACGTGTTCTGAACTTGTTAAGGAGAGCTAAGTATTGGTCATATATAATTTGTACTTTCACCCATAGACATGTGTGTCAGTGTGGAGAGAGGCATAACCAATAGGGAGAAGGATAAATAAAGAGCTTCTAGTAACATAGCAAAAATATTGATGTAACCTGGTGGCATGTGATAAATACATACTTTGCTTGCAGGCAAAAGAGGAGGCGGAGTTGCCTGAGTACATTCTTGGGACTGTTCGACTAAATCGTTTGAGGCTTGACTCTGCTGTCCGTTTGGAGGTTTGATGTTGTATCAACATTCTTTAGTCATTTTTACGACCTTTGTCAGAGCTATTGCTTCAACTGGGTTGTTTTCTTTTTCCTCATTTTTTGTAAGAGTCACCGGGGTTTTGTTTTGCATTACACGGTCTACTGTAGAATAAAACATTGATTGACTGTTATCACATGAAATATGAAGTAATACAAAGATGGAATACCATTTCTTCCACTTGCTTTCTTTATCCAAATTCCGTTTGCAGTTTCTACTTTCAAGGACCAAACTTGAGTTCATTCTTTGTCAGTATATAGGCTGTTATACTTGATTTCTTACATTTTATTTTTCTTCTCTTTACTTGAGTCCTTGATGCATACAAAACTGTTCTTGCAGAAGATGTACTTAACAAAATGATATTTCAATTATTCCCAAATATGCTGTATGTATAATATAAGATTCTAGGTTTTGTGTGCTAAAAGATGCAGTGAAAAAAAACAGAGGCGCAAACAAGTAAATTGCAACCATGTATATATATAGGCTGAAACACATACATCAAAACTCCTCTCCCTTAGCTTTCTACAAAGTGTTATTGTCGGAGAGTTTATTATTGTTAAGGAAC
The DNA here is from genome assembly GCA_024362665.1 of Prunus padus. Taxonomy (NCBI): domain Eukaryota; kingdom Viridiplantae; phylum Streptophyta; class Magnoliopsida; order Rosales; family Rosaceae; genus Prunus; species Prunus padus. The sequence goes on along the minus strand of JANFAM010000007.1, from coordinate 21,645,622 downwards.
ATTACTTTCGGTGATTGGGAGTCGCATATGTGAAGGTTATACATTTACTCTGGCATTCCCTTGTCTATTTTTTCACGAAATCCTGAATGATGTTAAATCTAAGTAGGGGGATTATGCTGATGGTGGTGATGTAACGCTTAAGCAGGTTTGAGGGTTATTACTAACAATCCATAGCACAGGTGAAAACTACTGTAATTGAAAATGGATGAGTGTGTTATAGAGTTAGATCATGGATGGATGCAGAGGGTCCCTTTCTTCAATCACTTTATTAACTCCACCCACCTTGTCTTTGCTTTTCTTTTCTTTTATGTATTATACAATACTTTATGCATGACTGATTGATTGATGTCTTTTTTTAGCAAAAATGTTAATCCCATTTTGCTTCGTTTCCGCACCACTAATATTTGACTAAATGTTTCCCCCATTTTAATCTCCAAATTAGCATAAAAACTTTCTTGTAACGGGATATCATTATTTTCTTATTTCTCAAATCGATAATGCGATGAACGTGTGAAAAAGTTATCATGAATTATTGCGCTATTGCTGAAAATAGCAAAAAGTGTTATTCCAATTGCATAAAAGTCTCCCAAATTTGACCCAACCAACTTCATGTACAGCATATCTCATGTCAAAGCAAGGTGATCAGTGGGTATCTTTGTTCATAGAGGTTGCCCAAGAATGGGGTAAAACAGAATTTCTGATAAAATATAGGTTTAATATATATTTTTATTGTACTTCATATATATGATTGGATGAGGGAGGTATCAGATCAAATATAATAAGCTCCTACACTTTTTGACTCTAATGGGAATCCAATTCAGGTAAATTACTTTCCTAAATAAAAAGATGTGGTGTTCTCAGCACACGGGCAAATGCAAATCCAATACAAAACAAAGCAGAGGTTGAAATAGTGAAGTTCGCTTTTCAATTTCAAACCTACCTGTCGGTTGGAAACTTCATCGGCTAGTTTTTTTGTTTTTGTTTTTTATCAACACCATTGCATCATCTTCTGGGGTAAAACACGAGATACCATGTTTTGATCACTCATTTATACCATAACTTTTCTGGTAGTTTGACATCGATACGATACCAGTCGAACCCAAGACCAGTTGAGCGTTGAATGTAACACAAAGCCAACAAGTTACAAAGGGTACTGGTATTTATACCATCACTTTTACTTGGGCCAAAAAGAACCATTGATTCTTAAAGAATGGTTGTTGCCACTTTTATCAGAGAGCCACCACAAGCAAGCGGCAAAGTGAAATAGGAAGATGACAAAATGTGCAATATCTTGCAGCAGATGCTGTACTTGAAAAAGTTTTTAGTGTTGTATATAGCAGCAGGTTTGCATTAAGTAAGTCACGAGATTTCATGAGGGATTTAATTGTCAGGGTAGCTCTGTGTGTGAAGTTAGTGAAGCATTGCTTGCTTGCAGGCCCCTCTGGTCTCGTGAGCCGTGATAATGGTAAAACCCAAAACTTGAAGAGGAATGCTAGCTCAGGACAATAAAAAAAAAAAAAAAAAGGAATGCTAGCAATTTTCTCTTTAACCTTCTCTTTTGGATCTTCTTCATTCTCATCATGACAAGTGTCACTTTTCTTATACTTAAAACAATATCATTAATGCATCACACAAGTTAGTTTTTGTTTTCCAAGTTTATCCTTATTAAATGTATTAACTTTTATATTTCCTTCAATTTATCCAAATTTTGTTACAACTTAATTAGCACATTGTTAAAAATTAAATAAGAAAAAACGTCATTTAAAAATAAATTATAAAGTTTATTTCATGACATTGTTATCATGAAAGTGATATCATCATTATTTTGCATTTAACAAAACATACATCCTCTTTGGAAAAAATTTTAAAAACTTCTGTTTTTATTTTCTTATTTAATTTTTTAATAAGGTAGTAAGAAAGTTGTAAAAAAAATTAGTTTGTTATTAAAAAGAGTTAATACATTCAATAAGGGTAAACTTGGAAAATAAAAATTAGTTTGTGTGATGCATTAATGACATTGTTTTAAGTATAAGAAAAGTGACATTTGTCATGAGAATAAGTAAGAACGTTCAAAAAAGAAGGTTGCTAGTATTCCCCAAAACTAGAATTACCAATTGGCACTATTTCCTTTGAATCAACAGAGATTTGAATGACATGTATGTTTGTACTTTGTTTGTATGTATGGCCCTAGATTTTTCCATTTTTTCATTAAACCAAAATCAGTACTTCTGTTTCTGTACTGATAATAATAAGACAGGCTTTTCTGGTCCTTTTTATACACTTTTAATACATTAATTCTAAAAACTCTAATGCTTTTAGCAGTTTTACTTTCCTCTGTTCCAGTTATGTTTCCTCTATTTGCTTTTCTTCTAGTCTTCACACTTTTTTTAACCTAAAAGTAGATGTTGACCCATTTCATCACAAACCCAACCATTAATAGCAGAAATATTTTCCTATTTTCGTTTCATTGTCCCATTTTTTATATCTTTATCATCTTTTAATATAAGTGACACGAGAAGAAAGATAAAAAGATGTGGAAGTTTTCTCCACCCATAAGATGCACATGATGTGTCCTTAAGGAAACCTATCTTAGAAAATATAAAGGCCACAGCTTACTGCTCAATAAAATCGTTCAATTTTAGAAAATGTGTAGCAAAAATGTTACGAACAAAAAGGTTCAAGAATACACGCACGCACGCACCCACACGATCTCTCATCCCTGGAATTCACTGTTAAGGTCAAAATTCAAGAATGGGCGAAACCCTTTTGTGAATGTCCTTCCCTCGAGGGACACAAAAGGCTCTGCTCATCTAAATCAAGAAAAAGGTGACTTCTTTTATTGAACAGCAACCTTGTCTTTACTCCTTTACCTTCCCATCCCCCTTGCACTGCACTGCTCCTCAGCACCTGCCACTGTCATTTCAAATATCCTCAATCATATTTATCAATTCTTGTCCTTATTCCAATCTCATTAACAACGAGTTATTACCTTGAAGCTAATTTGGCTGCATATAAATTCTTTTTCTTTCAGCTTTGAAATTGTGTCCCTCCATTAATGTATGTATTGCTCATATTTTTCTCAAAGCTTTGAAATTATTTATTGTGGTCAGCTAGAAAAACTAAAATGCAAAAAAATAATATTATTTTGTTATATTCGACTAAAAACACAATAATATTTGAAAAAAATATCATGCGTATCATTGTGTTAAAGTGATATCCGTGCATAAGAGTGTTTCTTGTGCCTACCCTTGTGCTGATGTGCACCATGAACACTGTAGGTGACAGCCATTATTGCAAGGAAACAGCAAAAGGTAATAAATATGCATTATGGACCATCATTACTGAGAAGATTATCTTATAACAATCACAATCAAAGAACAGTTGATAGTCCTAAAATAATAGATTAAACAATTAATCACGTATTATGATTTATCTATGGTTCGAATTAACTAATGAATCATCTCCTCAAGTTGCACTAGGAACCTTTTTTGAGTGAAACTTTGTACCTGAACATCACAAAGGCGGTGGTTACTTATTAGGCCTAAACAGAGTAGTCTTTTAGTAATTACCAAAGAATCCATATCTTGTTATAATAATATAATAGTGAGGAGCAATTTGCTTGAAGAAGCCATCCAGCCGAAAGAGACTGTACAGAATACACCTTTACTTTTTTCGATAATACATAAACATGGATATTGTCATATGAGGAATGCTAGCAATCTTTTCTCTAACAATCTTTTTGGATTTTCTTCATTATGCTCATGACACATGTCATTTTTTACACTTAAAAAAATAAAGATTTTGACATAAATATTGTCTAATGTAATAATGACATTTTTTTAAGTGTAGAAATTGACACGTATCATGAGAAAAAGAGAGAAAATCCAAAAGAGAAGATTAGAGAGAATGTTACTAGCATTCTCCATTATCATATTGATTGATCCTCTCTCCTGTTAACTTATGTCCCACGGTGCGCAAAGACCAATTCAGAATTCAAGTCACTGCTCTCTTATTGGATTCTTTCCAGTGGGAAAAAGAGATTCCCTGCCTTCCTGTGAGATGAAAGCTTTATTCTTAATGGCCAACACCATCCAAATAAATCCCAAAGCAAATTGAGGTCCCCTCTTGCTCCCAAAAGGAACCCAATATACAATTTAATTATTATATTCTCATTTCAACTAATCAAAAGTATATCAGCCAGTTACCATTCCCTTTCTTTGTTGAGCCCTCCTTTCGCTAGTTCCCATGCATCTCTCGCTAAAGTCTCACCAAAACAAACGGATACCTTATAATAATCTGACACATTTTTCTTTCTTTGCGTCTCTAAAATTGTCCCTCTCTCATCTCAACTGCGAGTTCCGATGGAGATTTTCCATTGCTTCTTCTACTTAAATCTTATGCTTGTCCCTTTGATGTTCTTTGTGGCGGTTTCAGCAGCTGATCTCTACTCAGACACCCTTCTGAGCTTAAAATCTGAGCTTGTAGATGACCATGGTAGTTTGGAAGACTGGTTTGTGCCTTCCGGAAATAACCCATCTGGGAAAATCTACGCATGTTCTTGGTCTGGTGTCAAATGTAACAAGAATTCCACTGTTACTGGTTTAGACCTGTCAATGAAGAAGCTCGGTGGTGCAATTTCTGGAAAGCAATTTAACGTCTTCACTGAGCTTGTTGATCTCAACCTCAGTTACAACTCATTCTCCGGCCAGCTGCCTGTGGGAATTTTCAACCTCACCAGTCTGAGAAGCTTGGATATTAGCAGAAACAACTTTTCTGGTCACTTTCCTGGTGGAGTCTCAGGTCTTGGAAACTTGGTTGTGCTTGATGCCTTTAGCAACAGCTTTTCAGGGTCATTGCCTACTGAGGTTTCACAGCTTCCACATCTCAAGGTCCTCAATTTAGCTGGAAGTTATTTCAAGGGACCAATCCCACCAGAATATGGTTCTTTCAAGAGCCTGGAGTTTCTTCATCTTGCAGGGAATATGATCCGTGGAAGCATACCACCAGAACTGGGCAAGCTCAAAACAGTCACCCATGTGGAGATTGGCTACAATTTTTATCAGGGAAGCATCCCGTGGCAATTGGGCAACATGAGTGAGCTTCAGTATCTTGATATTGCTTATGCAAACCTCGCTGGCTCGATACCAAGGGAACTTGGCAATCTCACCAAGCTTGAGTCACTTTTTCTCTTCAGAAACCAGCTCAGTGGATTGCTACCAGGGGAATTTAGCAAAATCAGGCCCCTCACAAGCTTGGATCTTTCTGATAATCTGCTTTCTGGGCCTATCCCCGAGAGCCTTTTAGAGTTGAAGAGCCTTAGACTGCTCAGTCTTTTTTACAATGACATGAGTGGCACAGTTCCTGAAGGAATTGCAGAGCTTCCGTCACTAGAGACTCTTCTTATATGGAACAATTTCTTCTCTGGGAACCTTCCACAGAGCTTGGGCAGGAACTCAAACCTCAAGTGGGTGGATGTCTCTACAAACAACTTCAATGGCAGCATTCCACCAGATATCTGTTTGCAAGGTGTGCTATTTAAGTTGATGCTCTTTTCAAACAATTTTACAGGCGGTCTTTCCACATCTCTCTCCAATTGTTCTTCTCTTGTTCGTCTTCGACTTGAAGATAACTCATTCTCAGGTGAGATCCCTTTGATATTTAGCCGTCTTCCTGATATCACATATGTTGATTTATCTGGGAACAAGCTTACTGGTGGGATTCCAATAGATATATCACAAGCTCCCAAGCTTGAGTACTTCAATGTTTCTAATAATCCAGAATTAGGGGGCACAATTCCTGCACAAACATGGTCTTCGCCACTTCTTCAGAATTTTTCTGCATCTTCATGTGGTATCATTGGCTATCTTCCCCCATTCCAAAACTGCAAATCCATATCTGTTGTTGAACTGAGCATGAACAGTTTAGAAGGAACTGTTCCAGAAAGTGTTTCTAACTGCCAGGCTCTTGAGAGGTTTGGTTTAGCTAACAATAATTTATCAGGTCATATACCTGAGGAGCTTGCAGGTGTTCCTGCCCTTGGTGTCCTAGACCTGTCACATAATAGTTTCAATGGACCAATACCTACCAAGTTTGGTTCTTCTTCGAGCTTATTACTTCTAAATGTGTCTTTCAATGATATTTCTGGAACCATTCCCTCTGCAAAGCTATTAAGAGCAATGGGAAGTAGCGCATTCATTGGAAATCCAAAGCTATGTGGAAAACCTCTGAGACCATGTCCGAGTTCAGTGGCGATATTTGGAAGCAGAGGTGCCGGAAAGCTTATATGGGTCCTGCTACTGTGTGCAGGTGTAATTATGTTCATTACTCTATCAATTCTGGGGATAATTTATATCCAAAGAGGCAGCAAAAGCCAATGGAAGATGATCTCATTTGCTGGACTTCCTCAATTCACAGCAAATGATGTATTGATGAGCTTCAGTTCTATAGAATCCATGGATGCACTGCCTCCATTGTCAGCTTCAGCATGCAAAGCAGTTCTGCCCACAGGAATCACAGTTTCAGTGAAGAAGATTGAATGGGAAGCAAAGAGAATGGGAGTTATGTTGGAATTTATTACCCAAATAGGGAATACAAGGCATAAGAATCTAGCTCGATTGCTCGGATTTTGCTACAATAAGCATCTGGCTTATCTCTTGTACGATTACACCTCCAATGGAAATTTGGCTGAAAATATAAGAGTGAAAAGGGAATGGGCAGCCAAGTACAAAATTGTGATCGGCATCGCAAAGGGTTTATGCTTCCTTCACCATGACTGTTGTCCAGCAATTGCTCATGGAGACTTGAGGTCGAGTAATATAGTGTTTGATGAAAATATGGAACCGCAGTTGACAGAATTCGGGTTCAAGCATCTGCTCGAGTTGAACAAAGGTTCGTTTGCAGCAGCAACTTCCAAAAGGGATACAGGTATGCATAACAAAATGTGTTCTTTCGTGTAGTAGAGATCATCAATTATGTGATAGTTGTCTTCAAAAAGTTTTACCCTACCATGCCAAACATATAATTTAAGGCCTTCCATCACCAGTTCCATAACCAAAGTAGAGAATATATATATATATACCTGAGAAACCTTATTTAACCCTCTGGAACTCAGTGAAGTCCTAACAAGAAAGTTTGTGATGTGCATAAAAGTAGAGTCAGTCACCTCGATTTCTTTTGTGTATTAGCCTCTTATCAATTCTATCATTGCTCATTTTCTTCTTTTGTTTGGACCCAAAAGCAGTTGTTGAAAACTTTGTTTGTAAATGTTTGGATAGGTGATACCAATAGTGCCACAAAAGAGGAGCTATACAGGGATGTATACAGCTTTGGGGAGATCATGCTGGAAATTTTAAGCAATGGCAGATTGACGAATTCAGGAGCAAGCATACAGAGCAAGTCAAGGGAAGTTGTTCTGAGAGAAATTTACAATGAGAATGAAGTTGGTACAAACGTTCCGGTGCGAGAGGAGATCAAACTGGTACTTGAGGTTGCTACACTTTGCACTAGGAGCAGGCCATCTGATCGGCCATCAATGGAGAATACATTAAAGCTTTTATCAGAGTGGAAAAGCAACAAGAAAAATAACCCAACTTTTGAAGCAGCAGCAGCAGGATTATGATTTTAGATGCATATTACCAATTATAAACAAAGATATATATACAAGATGAAGTACTTAACTGAGAGAGTGGGCTGTTTGTGTTTGTAGTGAATTTGTTGTTCTCTAGCTTGTTTCTTTCAATCATAAGCATTAGAAATGTTTTTGGCTGTATAATATTAATAATGGCATCTAAATATAATATAATATAGTTTAAGTTTGTTGTGTTTTTCCAATTTCCATAGCCCTTGGTATTAAGTTAACAGAAGCAGTTGTTTCGCATTAACATTACACTGTTTACATACAAAATCTTTTTCCATGAGACTTTTGCTTCAAATCTAACTCAGCCTTGAAATCTCAGTGTGTAAAGCATCAACGACGCCTTGAAAGCTATCAAATTGAGAGCTCACCAAATCAACTCTAACCCCAAGCATGTGGGCCCCAGCCGCCGTGATGGGCCCGTGGGTCGCAACCAACATCTTGGGACACCTCTTCTTGGCAATCTCCCAATCCAGCCCAAACTCCTTGAAGCTCTTCAGTAAGCCCTCCACCTCCGCAGTGCTCGTGAACACCATCGCATCCAACGTTCCCTCCTCAATCCTCTCCACCACTTGCTTAGCGCACCCCGCCCCGGCCCACCGCGTCTCGTACGCATTAACCCTAACCGGAAACCAACGCTTGGCCTCCAAGTCTTGGAGAAAATCCGGGACCACAGGAGGCTCAACCAGTCCCACCACGACCGGGACTGGACACAACACCGCCCGATTGCGTCCGTCTCCTAGCGCTTCAACTAAGCCGCTCGGAGTCGCAGTCGGAGGGACTAAAATTCTAACCCGGTTAGGATTTGAACAGAGCTTATGGACGAAGTTGTCGTCTATGAGCTCGGCGTCCTTGCCCAGCGCGGCGATAATGAATGCATCGCCGTGCGGCGACAGGAGAGGGTGATTGATGTCGGCGGCGGCGGCGGAAAGGGCGGTGATTGCGGTGCGCGAAGGGAAGGCGATGGCGGAGAAGAGGTCGAGCGAAGGGGGTGGCGAGAGGTAGGGTTTGAGAGCGGAGATGGTGGATGGGGTGGGCTGGACGATGAGCGTGGGAGAGGAGATGGGGTTGAAGCCTTTGAGGGCGAGGAGGTGGGCCAGCCTGGCGGCGTAGTTTGGAGGGATGGTGAAGGCAACTGTGGGTGTGGGTGTGGGCACGCTCATGATGCTCTGTTGCTAAAGCAAAAACTTGTTTGTCTGCAAAATATTAATCCATAACAGCCCAAAAGCAGGAGGCAACATGGTAAATTCTAGCCCATAGTCAAAACAAAACCCAGACCCAAGCCCAAACTAGTACCCGACCCAACTAAAGAAAAATAACAGAGATAATTTGCAAAGTCGTTGGAATTTGAAGCGACCATCAAGTCATTCATTAACATAGATTTATAATCCATAATTAACATAATTTATATTTTGGTGTCAATGGAAGAAAATAATGATGCAAATTTGGTGCAGATGTTAAATTAACGCCTAACATGAATATATACGATGTCTTTGACAAAAAATAAAGAGTATATACGATGTCCTTATTATTCATTCACCCTTATACGTGTTGGCCATGTTATCAAAATATTATGAAAGTGCATTACAAATTAATAAAAATTACGATATCAAGTTACAACTTACAATAAAACAATACCAAGTACGCTATCACACGAGACGATGAATATACATCATGTCATGTGTTGGTTAAGTTAAGTGTGATCAATTATTATATATACATTATTTCTCACGTGTTGGTTGATGTTTAAGTGATTGATATTTACAAAAGATACTTTATTTTCACTTCATATTTGTCCTCTCATTGTTAACATTTTATCGTGTCACGTGCAAATTAGGTGATCAGTTATTACAAACGATATATTCTTTATCTTTTACAGTATGCAAAGGAATTTCACTGCACCCTTTCACATGCTATTTAAGTTAGGTGATCAATTATTACAAAAGATACTTTATTTTCACTTGACATTCGTCCTCTCATGTGTTAACATTTATCGTGTCACTTACTAATTAGGTGATCATTTATTGTAAACGATATATTCTTTACCCTTATAGTATGCAAAAGAATTTCTATGCTAAGGCAAGCATTTATTATTACAAAAAAGATACATTCTTTACCCTAGTATTATGCAAACGAATTTCTATGCTTAAGGCAAAGCATCTGTTATTCACTTGATTATTTATAGGATTTTATCACCAACATTTTTGAAAATGCAAGAAAACCCGGGAGGAGAGGGATATACTACTAGACTGAGTAAGTCAACCAGTCAGCTCTCTAATACAAAAAGAGAAATGCTAGCAACATTCTCTCTAACCATTTCTTTTGGACCTTCTTCATTATCTTCATGATATGTGTCAATTTCTACACTAAAATCAATGCCATTAATACATTAGACATTATTTTTAGTATAAAAATTGACACATGAAGATAATGGAGAAAGTCCAAAAAAGAAGATTCGAGAGAAGATTGCTAGCACCTCCCCATACAAAAAATCATAATCCAGAGTGCAGTGCAGACCCAGACCCACTCAAAGTTGTGCTTAATCAAGGCAAACAAGAAAAGTAAAGGCAACCAAAACCAACGCCCTTGGTGATAGACCCCCTCCAATCAAATCGCGTTACTTGGCCTCTCTCTTTCCTTTTTCAGAAAACTTGTCTAAGTGACGCGATTTGATTGAAGTGAGATAAGACTACAGTCCTACACTGGTAAGTTTTTCTCCGGCAAGCAGCAGCAGCAGAGGCTGCCTACGCTGCGAAGTACGAACACACCGAGTCACAAGCACACAGCGCACGCGCAACCTGAGCGCAACAAGAAACAACACTCTTCTCAGAGGCTCATGCTCTGCTTCTGCCAACGCTCAAGTTCAACGCCTAACTGCGAAGCCGATCCTCTCACCGCCAGTAGCATGGACGACGCTGGTTCTACTTCTTCACCGTCTGATCAGGGTGCCTCTTCTGGGGCTGATGATGATCGGGTTGAATCGGGTGCTGAAGCTCCGAAGTCAGACAAGGACCCGAGGAAGGTCGCCAGAAAGTATGATTGGCTCCTCTCCCCACTACATTGTTAACTGGATTTTGCTTCTTTTTTTTTAGCTGTTCCTGCATTTTCTTTCATTTATTTTTGTGCACATTACTTTTTCTCTGTTTTGCTCCTGTGAAATGTGAAATGTAGAGGAAAATAAAGATGAACGTAGGAAAATGTGAGATATTGAGTTTTAGTTACGGAAAAGTAATGCTCCCATTAGACTTATCACTCGTGTTTCTGTAAGATGTGGTTTTTTGTTTTTGTTGTTGTGAGAAGTTTTCTTTACCAATGACATAAACCAAATGCTTCTTATCAGAAAGCATGAATGAAATGCTGGGTTTTATGTTTGATTTTGAACTTGAACATCAAGACGCTGTTTTCTAGGTTTATTATTATGTTTTTTTTTTCCCAAATGTTTTTGTTTCTAATTATAGTTCTTCTAATTTTTCATTTTAAAGGTATCAATTGGAGCTATGCAAGAGAGCTTTGGAGGAGAATATAATTGTGTATCTAGGGACTGGTTGTGGGAAGACCCACATAGCGGTCTTGCTTATATACGAGTTGGGCCACTTGATACGCAAACCTGAAAAGAACAAAGGCATATTTCTTGCGTCCACAGTGGCTCTGGTTCAACAGGTGATATGCTCTTCTACCCTTTCTATTCTGTACAACTCGATAATATCTTTTTCGTTGCAATATTTGGTTACCTTTAAGTTTGAGTCTTTGAGATGCAACTTGTAGCTAACTGGTGGTTAGTGGTTTATTCCGAAACAATATAGAGGTGTGCCCTGGAGACTTGACTCTTATAGCAATTGGACTAACTGGGTTTGGATTTAACAGTCGCGTTCCGTGCTAACTCAGAAGAAGCTATTTTGTAAAGAGTTCCATGGTGTGTTTTGTCAAACTCACCACATCACTATTCAATAATACCTCGCAATGAAAAGTATTTGATTTTTATTATATTAGACAAGCACAAAAATACTTGTGTGAGTCCTTCCAATCTAAACTGTATGTTCTTGCTATTATCTACCCATGACTTCTTAATGCTAATAATGCTATCTATGCTAATAATGCTATTTCTGTATGGTGATTCAATCAAGGTCCAGCACACATTAACAAGTTTACATTTGTAGGAATCTTTTGATATACCCTTATTTTCTTGGTAGGAATTACAATGTTAGTGAGAAAACATGTACATTTTAATTTCCATCACTACATGGTTTATTCATTTATTAAAAAATTGCAGCAAGCCAGGGTTATAGAAGATTCCCTTGATTTCAAGGTTGGGATCTATTGTGGAAGCTCTAACCAATTTAAGAATCATCGAGATTGGGAGAAAGAGATGGAACAACATGAGGTAATAATGTTAGTTGATTGATCTGAAAATTTATAATTATTTATATTTTCCTCTCACAAGGAATTTTTCACCCTCTAATAGATTTAAAGTTGATGTTGCATGTGTCTGTAATTCCACACTCACATGGCTACCTATATGTATACTACTACATCTTTTCCTTTCAGATATTAGTGCTATTAGATCAACTTAGAGGAGGCTAAGATGAGTGAGATATCATCCGCTTCCTATCAAGTTACCAAGTGGAATTTACTTTAAGCAATTAGAATTTTCTAAAATTTCTGCATTGTATAGAATGTATAGAATTTTCTAGCTTTGTGAAAACTATTTATAATTCTTCTTTCTACCAGTTGTGATACAGCTCTCACAATTCTCGATCAATTAGAATTACATTTTCATTTGTGTTGATTTCTTTGTGCAGGTTCTTGTTATGACCCCTGAAATACTGCTACGTAACTTATATCACTGTTTCATTAAGATGGAGTCAATTGCATTGTTGATTTTTGATGAGTGTCATCATGCTCAAGTCCAAAGCAACCATCCCTATGCAAAAATTATGAAAGTAAAGAGTTCTCAAACACTTCCACTACCTGTACAACACAAATCCTAATCTGCATCTTTATGTGACTTAGTTTGGTTTGTTGACTTGAGTTACCTTAACAAAATTTGTCCACAGTTGTTCTACAAAACTGATGCCACCAAACTTCCCCGTATATTTGGCATGACTGCGTCTCCAGTTGTAGGGAAAGGTAATGTTCGTTCAAAGATATAAATGTTGTACCCTATGAACGTTTACCCCATGCTGATCACAATGGTCAGTTTTGTCATCAAATCAATTTAGAATTTATCAGGCATAAATCATTGTAACATCCTTACGTGCCTGCTACAAGTGTTCTGGTGAGATTACATGTCATTCATACCCTAACTTGTGTGGAACTGAAGTATCTTTGTCTTAAACCAGATGCCATGCCATAGAGGAACTTCAAAGAGGTGTTTAGAGTCCCTTCTATCATTAAAGGAAATTGGAAACATTTTTGTATGCTTCTTTATTATAGCATGGGTTCGTACAAATAAACTTCTTTTTTATTGGTTTATTTACTGTTATGAAGTATTTAAATCATCTCCTGGGATATGGTAGTACTTACATTCTTGGATGATTCAATGTGGGTATATATTCTGTAAAAATTTAAGTTAACGAGTTTATAATTTAATTTTTGATAAGAATTTGATTAAATTCCTCAAGCAATGTATCTAGAGGTCAACATTACAGCTGGGAGATGATTATAAGCTAGGCAGCTGCTAAAATCTTTTGGTTTGTCCATTTCAGCCATCATTAGGATTGGGAGGGGAAGAGGTTTACTGTTGTTTTACGGTCCATTTGCTGCTTTTGCGTCCAAATATAGCTAGATTCACACAAACAAATGAAGTAAGGGTTATTGAAAGGTCTAATAGAAGCTTCATCCAGGAATCTATAAGGAGATGGTATTTTATTATACCGATTTTCTTGTTCTATGGCATACCTCTTGGATTCCTGCCTTGCTGGTTGATGATTATCCTTTATGTTGTGTGTTTTCTAGTCATCGTTGATCATTTTTAGAATGCTAATGATTTTTTTTTTGGAGTGAGACTTGTCTTTTAATTTCCCAATAATTACATGCATGTTTACTTTTTCAGGTGCTTCGAGTCAAGCAAATTTATCAAAAAGCATCAATAGTCTTGAAAGTTTACTTGATGCTAAGGTGGGTTGTGGAAATTTTAAATTTGAGATATTTATGGGTTAGAATCCTTGTCTTCTATTTTCTTTGAAGTAATTCTAGAAATAGCGTCTCCGGAGTACCCATCTAGTTTACAAGGACCTGTGGAACATATGGCTGTATTCTTGTTTGACATATTTAGAAGGTCTTGATTATGATCCTTGCCATGCCAAGGCTTTCTATTCAGGTTTTAAGCTCTAGTTTGTTAACAATGACTCTCTTTATAGCTTGTTGAGAGTATAGAATCCTACATCGGGAATTCTATGCCTTAAGTCACAAAATGTCAGCAATAAACATTTTGAAAACTGCTTAGCCTTTTCGAACTAAAGGTTCAAGAGAATGGAAGCACTGGCCTGTTAATATGAAAGAATCTCTATAGCACTAAAATTTCTTAGTTGAATGTCTCTCCATCAGTACATATTCCAATGCTTTTATAACTGAGTATCACAGATAACATAATTGACATGCCCTAGAAGTGGCTCATTAGTTTGGAACCAAATTCTCTTTGGGCTGGCTTTCTTCAGTGGCTGGGTATGCACTATTGCTGTTACGATTCTGGTGCTTGTGATTCTCATAGCTAATCCATAACTTCGCCCTTATTTTGTAGGTTTATTCAGTTGAAGATAAGGAAGAATTAGATCATTTTGTCTCTTCTCCTGTTATCACGGTGTACGATTATGGTCCTGTTATAAGGAATACTTCCAGCCACTATACCTCTTATTGTACTAAGCTTGAGCAGATCAAACGGCAGGTATGTTGTTTTGACATTTATTTTGGTTCTAGACTGGCTTTTACTTGTTCACAAAGTTTTTGTTCTCTATTGTGGTTCTTGCTTTGTCATTGACAGTGTATAGAAGAACTTAGTAAGAAGACGAATGACTACCAAAGTCTAAGAAGTGCAAAGAAACTGTTGAACAGAATGCATGATAGTATACTATTTTGCTTGGAAAGTCTTGGCCTTTGGGGAGCATTGAAAGTAAGGAACTTAAATATAATGTTTTTATTGGTTTCTCTAATTATTTTTTCCTTCCTGTCAGTTTTACTCACAAGAAAGGAGAATATTTATTAGTAATACTGTATTTGGTATTTTCTTAATTGATTTTTTGTATTCTTTAATATTTTAAAATTATATTCTCTTTCCTTTTTTTTTGTTTCCCTTTCGAAGGCTAGTCATATTCTTCTGAGTGGCGATCACTTTGAACGGAATGAACTAATGGAGGAGGAAGGAAATAATGGTGATGATACTGAATATCTGACTCAGGCTGCCGATATTCTTGCTACTGACTGTTTGAGAGGTAATCTAGTGTGTAACCTTATACAATCATATTGTCTGGTTCTAATTATCTGTGGATCACTACTTTCACTGTACTTCATTTTATATTTTGATCCATAATCATTAATGAAACAACGTTTGATTTGTGAAACAACAGTTTTTATAGTAATATTAACGATGAAATTTTATTTTCTTCGTTCCTATAGATGCCATTGCAGCTGATCTATCTTGTGAAGAGATTTTAAAGGAACCATTTTTCTCAAGAAAGCTCTTACGTCTGATTGGAATTCTTTCATCCTTCAGGTTGGTATTTATGGGAGCATCTCTGTCTTCTATGACATTTTTGTCATTGTGACTGTCACATGAAAGATAATGAAACATTTAAGCAGTTTCTGAGAAGCATGCAGTTGATACCAAGGTTTTGAAAATCCCAAAAAACTTAAGCATGGCACCATGGAAAATCTGAATGCTGTCATCACTTTTCATCTGACCCTAAATATCATACTATTTATCATTGGTTTCATGCTCACTAAGACATTTACTCTTATTCTTGTACTCTAATCTTCCGTTGCCTTAAATCATTGACCATATGTGTGGTAGTTAGTAACTTTTTAATTAAAATATATTTTTTCCTTTTTTCAGGTTGCAACAAAATATGAAATGCATAATTTTTGTAAATAGGATTGTTACTGCGAGTTCCTTGTCATACATACTACAACGCCTAAAGTTTCTGGCATCTTGGAAGTGTGATTTCCTTGTTGGAGTCCACTCTAGATTGATGAGTATGTCAAGGAAGAAGATGAACATCATTCTTGATAAGTTCCGATCCGGAGAGGTAATTGTTAATATTTTTATGTTAAACCATAAATTATATATACATAATATGATCCTCTGCAGACTGAGACTGGATCTAATTCCTTTAGTTTGTTGATTTGACAGTTGAATCTATTGATTGCAACTAAAGTTGGTGAAGAAGGACTAGATATTCAGACTTGCTGCCTTGTGATACGATTTGATCTTCCAGAAACTGTTGCTAGCTTTATACAATCACGAGGTCGTGCGCGGATGCCTCAATCTGAATATGCATTTTTGGTAAACAGGTGCTTTTCTAAAGCTTATGTTTTATGTTAGCCCATTCTTTTCGTTCCTTTTCCTTTCTAAGTCAGAGTAACTGTTATTTTTTATGTTGCAGTGGCAACCAGAAGGAGTTAGATTTAATAGAAAAGTTCAGAAAAGATGAAGATAAAATGAACATGGAAATTGCTTTCAGAACATCCAGCGAGACATTTATTGGTTCAGAGGATAGGATTTATAAAGTCGATTCATCTGGTGCTTCCATCAGTTCTGGATATAGCATCTCATTATTACACCAGTATTGCTCAAAGCTTCCACGTGATGAGTATGCCCTCGTGCTGAATTGGTCCCTTTTATTTGCTTTTGTCCATTTCCTAAATAGGCTATGACTTCATTCACTTGAAAAGCTGTGTAAAACTTGTATAATTATAAATTTGAGTGGAGGTGTATCTCTTGTTGCAGGTACTTTGACCCCAATCCAAAATTCTTTTTTCTTGATGATTTAGGGGGAACTGTTTGTCATATAATTTTACCTTCCAATGCTCCAATTCATCAAATTGTCAGTACACAACAATCTTCAATGGAAGATGCCAAAAAGGATGCTTGTCTAAAAGCCATCGAAGAATTGCATAAATTGGGTGCCTTAAGTGAGTATCTCTTACCACAGCAAAGCAATCCAAATGTGGAGGAGTTGATGCTAGACTCTTCTGATTCTGACAGTACCGAAGGTTGAACGTCAACTCACTTTTAAGACTTTTTTTTTGTGAGAATGTGGAACATTTTCACCTTCACATTCTCACAGGTTTCTTTTATTATTATTTTTAATTCAATTGTCTCCATTTATGCCAGATGAGGATTCACGAGCAGAACTGCATGAAATGCTAGTTCCTGCTGCTCTAAAAGAGCCATGGAGTAATTTGGAGGATCATGTTTCCCTCAGCTCGTATTATCTAAAATTTAACCCTGTTCCTGAGGATAGGATCTATAAAAGCTTCGGTCTATTTGTCAAGGCACCCCTCCCAGTAGAAGCTGAAACAATGGAACTTGATCTTCATCTGGCTCATGGTAGATCTGTTATGACTGAGTTAGTCCCATCTGGATTCGCAGAATTTGGCAAAGATGAGGTAGACAGTTACTTTCAGAAAAATAATATTTTTGCTTTTGTCTCTCTCTCACCATTCTGAATTTCTTTTTGCAGATATTGCTGGCACAAAATTTTCAAGAAATGTTCCTCAAGCTTGTTCTTGATCGGACAGAATTTGTTTCTGAGTTTGTTCCATTGGGAAAGCATGATTTTAGTCGATCAAGCTCATCAACATTCTACCTGTTGCTTCCTGTAACTTTGGGTAAAAATTATAAGATAGCAAGCATAGATTGGAGGACTATCAAAAAATGTTTATCATCTCCAGTTTTCAGGGCTCCAGGAGATGCTTTGGGCAGGAAAAGTCATCCTTCGAATATACGACTTGCATCAGGTTACAAAAGCATAAGTGATGTTAAGAATAGTTTAGTCTATGCCCCATATAAGAGTACATTTTATTTCATCACTGATGTTGTTCAAGAAAGGAATGCCTACAGCCCATATAAAGACTCAGGCACTTTAAGCTATGTGGATCATTTAATTAAAAAGTAGGTAACTGATTTTCTGGCCCCTTGAATCCATTAATGTCAGCATGAATTCATTCTGAGCAATGTTATATTACCTTGTTCCATATATTTCTGGTTATTGGAAAGAATTTGAAGGGATTTTATACATGAATTTTGGCATCCATCTTACGTTAATGCGCTATACTTTATACAGATTTTACTTCTCATTTATTAATCATGGGAATTTTGCTTAAATGTTCCAAGCAGGTTTCACATTCATCTTAAATACCCTGAGCAACAGCTTCTGCACGCCAAACCACTTTTCTGTTTGCACAATTTGCTACACAACCGAAAGCAAGAAGATTCAGGTAATTTGAAGTGTCGCCTTGTAGATTGCATCATTTTTGTCAGACTAATCATACATACATACTTACATCTACACATGCATACATATTCTCATGCGTATACATGTTATGCTTAATGATGCAGTAAAGTTGTGTTTTTTAATGTTAGAGGAGAAAAAACTATGGTTATCTATAGAACAGTAACAGAATTTCCAAAAAGAAAGAGTGGAAAGTGATTCAGTATGTAATTTATGTTGTTTGTGAAGAAATATGGCCTTTATGTGAACTGAGTATTACTAATGTGCATCATAGAATGAAGATATTTATGTGCTTACAAGAAATCTATATATGATTATAATCTTCAAATTCAGTAGGCTGAAGTACTTTCATTCCAGCTTAGGTTCCTAATTTTATTCCTTTCCTTTTTCCTTTCCCATGAGAATATCAATTATAATGAACGGCCTTTTTGTTTGACTTTGGACTCATCTGAATGTTTATTGCATTTGTTTGTGTTTGTGAGTGTTTTCCACTTAAGTAATAATATTGAAGTTTTTAATGTTATCAAAACAGGACCTCAACAACTAGATGAGTATTTTATTGACTTGCCTCCTGAGCTTTGCGAGTTGAAGGTAATAGGCTTTTCAAAAGATATCGGGAGTTCAATATCTTTGTTACCATCAATCATGCACCGTCTAGAAAACTTGCTTGTTGCCATCGAACTGAAGCATGTATTATCTGTTTCTTTCCCGGAGGGAGTTGAGGTTACTGCTGAGAGAGTAAGGCCTTTCTCTATAATATTATTTGGAGTATTGGCTTTGATAAATACTTTATTGGTCTAATTTGGCCATTGCACTACCCAAATCTTCAAATGACTAATCGGAATCCTGTGGCGTTGAATCTTCATACAAGGTTCTAGAAGCACTCACAACGGAGAAGTGCCAGGAGCGATTTTCCCTTGAAAGGCTTGAAATACTTGGTGATGCTTTCCTCAAGTTTGCAGTTGGACGACACTTTTTCCTTTTGCACGATTCCCTTGATGAAGGTGGACTAACAAGGAAACGTTCTAATGTGGTAAACAATTCCAATTTATTCAAGCTAGCCACAAGAAGCAACTTGCAGGTATGATTTTTTTCTAAATTTTTTGGAAATGATTCTTATTTTCTAAATTTCGTTTATATATGATCTTTTTAATATGCTAAATATTTTTGGTTTTGTTTGCTTCTGCCTCTGCTTGATATTCTGTAATTACTTTATACTTTAATTTCTAATTATCTTTTAGCCATTCTTTAACAATTAGTGATCTTTGAATGTTTCTATATGGGGACTGAAAGTGATAACTACAAATAAAATCAACCCTCTGATGCTAATGCTCATGGTCTCTTTCCAACTGGGATGATAAGTGACAAACATGCTATCTCCGAAGTGCTTAAGAAATAAATACGTGAATTAAATTGTTAGTACTATTCTGTGGAAGTAATGATCATCTGTACAAATAAAGGAGTTTGACATGGAAGTGTTTTATTTCTGCCTAATGCTGTCCTCTCTCTGGTTCAGGGACCTCCTCCCAACCTGTTTAATTTGAAAAATCTTTGGCAAATTTGCTTCCTCTGAAAAACAAAGGACTTTTTGCATTTAAGGGTTTTTTATTTTTCTGCAATTATAGTGCAATGCTCTTTTTTTCAGGTATACATACGGGATCAGTCATTTGAACCCTCTCAGTTCTTTGCTTTAGGCCGTCCTTGCCCAAGAATTTGTGGGAAGGAGACAATAGGAGCTATTGATTCTCAAGGTTTATGTAGTGTTGTAAATCACACAAATTCTAGTGAGGTCAGATGTAGTAAGGGTCACCATTGGTTGTATAAGAAAACCATTGCTGATGTTGTTGAATCCCTTATTGGAGCATTCGTAGTTGACAGTGGCTTTAAAGCTGCAACTGCATTTCTTAGATGGATTGGCATACAAGTAGACTTTGAACCATCACAAGTTACCGAAGTATGCATAGCAAGCACTAGATACATCCCACTATCTGCTTGCATGGACATTGCTGCCCTTGAAAATTCATTAGGGTATCAGTTTGTCCACAAAGGTTTGCTCTTACAGGCATTTGTACATCCTTCTTACAACAAGCATGGAGGAGGCTGCTATCAGGTATGCCCTCTATAGTCATTTTTGCTTCAGTTGTGGTTGTGGAACGTAAACATTTTCCTATCTGCTTAATAACCTTGTCATACTAGCCTGCACTTGTAACAATTCATATTATGCCCGCTTCAATCTGCTTTGCATTGATGGTTTTGATCAGAGATTGGAGTTTCTTGGAGATGCCGTCTTGGATTACTTGATCACCTCATACCTGTATTCAGTTTATCCAAAGTTGAAGCCTGGTCAATTGACAGATTTGAGATCAGTATCTGTGAATAATAAAGCCTTTGCTAATGTTGCAGTAGATCGGTCCTTCCACAAATTTCTAATCTGCGATTCCAGTAGCCTTTCAGAGGCCATAAAAGTTTATGTGGACTTCATTGACACCCCTGCATCAGAAAGGGGTCTTCTTGATGGGCCAAAATGTCCAAAGGTATGCATTCGGACTTCCATGTTACTAATTTTCAGAAGTAAACCCCTGCCATGCCAAGTCTATGACAATAATTAAAAAGGAAAACTTCCATCCAATGCATTTTTTATTTTTAGATGATATTTCCTGTATATGCAATCAATAACATGGAGTCATAAAATGTACACCATCAACATTAAAGTGTCATGCTTGGAAAATATAATTTTTTTTTTCCAGTGCCATCCTCTTTCATATAGTATGGTCTACTGACAGGAAACTTTGTAAATAAAGTTGTTTATATCCTTTCATTTTGAGTGGTGGGAAGAAGCATACCTCTGGATTTTTTTTCTCCTTTGTTTAGATGAATTGAAGCATGCCTCTGAATTAGTAATAATTCTTCATCTGAATCTTTAATGATTAAAATTAATGCTTCAGGCTCTGGGCGACTTGGTGGAGTCCTGTCTGGGTGCAATTCTTCTTGATACAGGGTTCAATTTGAACCGTGTTTGGGAGATAATGCTATCCTTTCTGAAACCAATCATGAGCTTTTCCAGCTTGCAGCTTAGTCCTATTAGGGAACTACGGGAACTTTGCCAAGCTCATACATGGGATCTTCGGTTTTTACCATCAAAGAAGGGTAAAACATATTCAATTCAGGCAACAGTGAAGGGGAATAATGTTTGTGCAACTGCTTCCTCGACTAGCTTGAACAAAAAGGATGCTATTAGAATTTGTGCAAAACTGATTTTTGACAAGTTGAAGGTAAAACTGTATGTTTTGTGTTCTTCATGCTACACTGATTATATTGTGTCTAACCGAGAGACGGACCCAGGTGGCTCACCTAGGTTCCAGCCCACCCATGTTATGAGGGATGCCTTCTATTGGTATAGGGCCATCTGAGTTTGGGTTCGAAAATATTACCCCACTTTTATCATGCACATAATGAGCAAGCAGAAATGTCACATAACGAAATTGTTTTTATTTTATTGCACCAACGTTTTGATGTACTGCTCCATCTTTGATGGTACCTCATTATCGGCTTCCTTTTGTGATTTGGGACGCCTTTGATTTTTATTTTTATAGTGATTATCTTGTTTAGACCTGCTGTTTTGTCTCTGAAGATACTTTCTTTTGCTAGAACTGTTAAGTTCTGTGACGAAGCCATAAACATTAAGGACTGCTTCATCAATTGTACCAATACCTTATTTATAATATATAGTACGTTGTAAATACACATAAGTATGACCTTTTATATCGAACATTGTGACTTACGATACTAGGATAAGCAGACAATCTCCCTTTTTTGGGGGGATACGGTACTTATTTCACTTAGATTCTATGTAATTAACTTCTAATTTTGGGGCTCATTTATTGGAATTGCAGGCTCAAGGAAATATACCCAAGACAAAATCTTTGGAGGAAGTCTTAAAGTCAAGCAGTGAGATGGAAGCTAAACTTATCGGATATGACGAGACACCAATAGATGTTGTGCTTCCTGATGTGATTGGATTTGACAAATTAAATGTACAAGAACCTTGCCGCAGAAATTTTAATTCCAAAATGCATATCAAAGAAGAAAGAAATGGTGACTCCTCCTGCATTAAACCTGTACTGCAACCCCCACCTTCATTTGAAGCAGTCAAAATACAACCAAGTGAGACCAGGGGAAATCCTAGCTGTGATGCTAACTCACGAGCCAGAGGTATTGTTAATGTTTCTTGTATTAGCAGGGTATCAAGTATGGAGTATTTCTCAAATTTTTACTCTCAGAAAATCTTCCAGGCGGGTCACACAAAGCAACAGCAAGAGCTCGTTTGTATGAAATCTGTGCTGCAAACTATTGGGAACCACCTTTGTTTGAATGCTGCAATGAAGAAGGACCAAGCCACTTAAAAGTGTAAGTCTTATCATATTATAGCGATAATACTAAGGTGTGTGTATTTTCGGGTTTAGGGTTGTTACTGGTAGTAAGATCTTTTTTCAAGAGAAAAATTTGCAGTTAACTTCTATACTGTTTTCTTATACACTCAATTCAAACCCTTTACAGGTTCACCTTCAAGGTTGTAGTAAAGATAGAAGAAGCTCCAGATATGATATTAGAGTGTTTTGGATCACCTCATGGGAGCAAGAAGGCAGCAGCAGAGCATGCAGCAGAAGGGGCACTTTGGTACTTGAGAAACGGAGGGTATATAAGTAGTAGTGACTAAATGGTCACAATCTTTTGCCCTGGAGGCTGGAACCCAGAGAACAATTTTTGTTTTTGTTGATGATTGTGAGTTGTGTGCTGAACACAGATAGATGCCCGATTCTACAAAAAGTGCATGTGTGCGTCTATATATGCATATGTGAAAATGTTCTTATGCCAATCAATATGGCACGTTATGTTGTCAAATTGTCAATCTTAATAATTAATTATGCGAAATTAATGATTCAGATTGACAACGTGACAACACAACGAGCCACAGTGTTTGGCAAGAGAACATTTTCATACATATATAGCGAGAACATTTTCATACATATACACATTTTCATATATATAGAACGTTTCCATACACTCGACAAGAGAATATTTGTACAAACATATATTCATATCTACATGCATACACGTATGCTAATTACGAGTGATTATTACTATAGAGACTCATTGTGTGCGGAAGGCAAAGGACTCCTATAAAATTATAAATATCCCAGCAGAACCAATGTACAAGAAAATTACTGCCTAATCAAGCTCATAATTAAACTGGCATTTATTTATTTATTCAATTTTTGTGAACAATACAACAATAAAAATATGTAGCAAAACTTAATTGGAACGTATGACACGAATTACGAATCATAGGATAGAACTACAAGACATTATTTTAACTTCGCCCAAATATTACACCCATTAATTGCTGTCGACAGTCATTTTAACAGTCATATATCTTGATCCGACGGGTATTATAAAAGTCACGTGCTACTGCCAACTCACCCCACCACAAATTTCCCGCCAATCCTTCCCGCCAAAAAGACACTCCATCCCTCCAATACATACTACATTTAGAGAGAGAAAGTGGCAGTTTACATTGTTGAGAGCGAGAAAGAAGAGCAGAGATATGTCAGGGTGGGACGAAGGAGCGATCTACTACAGCGACCAAGCGCAGTCGCTCGGCGGCGACAGCGGAGACCCCGGAAGCAACGCGGCAGCCGCCACCCGCCACTCGGCTCTGCAGAAATTCAAGGAATTCATACGAAGCTTCGAGACCCAGAAGAATGTGTTTTCGTACAGAGAGAGCCTCCTCCACAACCCTAAATACCTGCTTGTCGACATTGAAGACCTCGACGCCTTCGATGCCGAGCTCGTTGCAAAGCTCCGCAATTCCCCCGCTGATTACTTGCCTCTGGTTACCAAACCGAATCAATCTCAGCTGATTAGCCCCTTTTTGTTTTATTTATTTTTGTTTCGTTTTTTCAATTTCCTTTTTTTTCCTTTCGTGTGATTTTGTAGTTTGAGAACGCAGCGGGTCAGGTTTTGTCCAATTTAAAGACGAAAGTGCCCGGAAACGAAGGGCAATTGGAGGAACGGGTGCCTGAGGATGTTCAGATTTTGCTGACCTCCAAAGAAGACCCAGCTTCAATGCGCCGGCTTGGGGTTTGAATTTTCTTCTTTGTTGTTTGATTGGCTTTTTGTGTTTTCTGTTTGGTTGATGAGAAAGTTTGGGAAGACTAGGGAAAATGAAAGTTTAGAACTAATCAATCCTTGTTTAATCAGAATGTTGAAATAAAAACTTATTTTCTTTCAACTATGGGGAATGAGAATTTGAGCTTTTGTAGGGATTTATTGAGGTTAGGTGATGATTTCTCTCTTTTTTCTTTAACCATTGCTGATGTGCAGGCACAATGTATATCGAAACTTGTCAAGGTTGCCGGGATCACTATAGCTGCTTCAAGGGTCAAGGCAAAGGCGACTTATGTGATTGTGATGTGTAAAAACTGTAAAAATGTGCAGAGAGTACCTTGTCGGCCAGGCCTTGGCGGGGCAATTGTCCCTCGCTCTTGTAACCATATTCCTCAGGTTTATTATCCTTGTTTATTTGTTCCTGCTTTTCTGGTTTTATTTTTTGCATTGTTTTCTTTTCTAGTTTGAAATTTAATAAAAGGGATTGGAATTTTCTTAGCCTGGAGAAGAACCTTGTCCCCTTGATCCATGGGTTGTGGTTCCTGACAAGAGCAAGTATGTTGATCAGCAAACCTTAAAATTGCAAGAGAACCCAGAGGTAATGATCTTAATTTAATGAGCAAAAGAATTTTAAATTGAATTGCAGGGTCTTAATTTAATTAATGAATTTTTTTTCCTTGGTTACTGAAGGATGTACCTACTGGAGAGCTTCCGAGAAATATACTTCTGTCTGTGGACCGCCATCTTGTTCAGACAATTGTGCCTGGCACAAGATTAACCATCATGGGCATTTATAGCATCTATCAAGCTTCCAATTCTTCCACGTCGTGAGAATTGTTATAACTTGAGATGAATATTTCAGTGTCTTTGTATAGTACTCTTCACTGCTGATTTTTAATGCTCAATTTATTTGGTTCTATGTAGCCACAAAGGAGCAGTTGCTGTTAGGCAGCCTTACATCAGAGTGGTAGGAATAGAAGAAGCAAATGATGTCAACTCTCGAGGTCCCGCTTCTTTTACACAAGAAGAGGTATTGGTCGAACTCATTGTGATGTTTGAAGAGCACAATGTCCCTGATAAATGAAGGATTTGATTCCATGGCATGGTTTTGTCGTTCCATTTTTCATATGTTTTCAGATAGAAGAATTCAAAAAGTTTGCTGCAGAACCTGATGTCTATACAAGTATATGCTCAAAGATTGCCCCCTCTATATTTGGTCATGATGACGTAAAGAAGGCCGTGGCTTGTCTTATGTTTGGGGGATCTAGAAAGGTATATCCTGAATTTTGGTCTTTTAGTACTTGTGTGATTTACCAATGGTAACAACCAACCGACGAATTTGTCTGTAAACAGAATTTGCCTGATGGTGTGAAGCTAAGAGGTGATATCAATGTCTTACTTTTGGGGGATCCATCTACTGCTAAATCACAGGTTGGTTCTGTTAAATTTGTTTTATTTTTCCACAAGCTAAGTGGAAATATACAAGTCCTAGAGAACACTGTGAACTTTGTGATCTTCTCTTATCCTTCATTTTAGTGGAAAAGTATCTCCAGCTAATTTGAGACCTGTTTTTCCTAGCCACGTGAAAATTTAATGAAGATAGTTTGTGCTCTTCTTCCATTGCCCCAAATGACACATGCTGATTTGATTTCAACTCATTTGTGAAGTTTCTCAAGTTTGTCGAGAAGACAGCTCCTATAGCTGTGTATACTTCAGGAAAAGGGTCATCAGCTGCTGGTCTTACAGCTTCGGTGATCAGGGATAGCAGTTCTGTAAGTTTTCGATCTTCTTTGGGTTGTACATATAAGTGCCATTGTTATCTTATTGATTAGGCAGTTGTCCTTTTTCCTTTGGTATGAAAACTTCTCTCATTTCAATTTATCTGTGCAACCCAGCGTGAGTTCTATCTTGAAGGAGGAGCCATGGTTTTGGCAGATGGGGGTGTTGTCTGCATTGATGAGTTTGACAAAATGAGATCGGAGGATAGGTAATGCAGACTAGATATAGATCTTGATGTGCTTCACTTTGTTTTTTATGGAATTCTAAGAGCTTACGTTAATGTGGCTTAGGGTTGCTATTCATGAAGCCATGGAGCAGCAAACCATATCCATTGCCAAAGCAGGAATAACAACTGTTCTTAATTCTAGAACCTCCGTGCTTGCAGCTGCTAACCCTCCATCTGGACGTTATGATGATCTTAAGGTCCATTATCATCCTGGTTTCTCTTTTAAGAGTTTAAAATGCAACTTGTGACTTCCTATTGAGAATTAATTAACACATTTGCCTTCTTTCAGACTGCACAGGATAACATAGATTTGCAGACAACGATTCTTTCTAGATTTGACTTGATCTTCATTGTTAAAGATATCAGGATGTACAGTCAGGATAAGGTATTTATAATGATCTTGCTAGGTCAGTGTTTTAATGTTGAAGCATTTTTTCTCCAGAAAGGGAATGCAGTTGTTTTTTCTTTGTGGCATGTCAACACCTAACATGTTCTTTTATCTTTGAATTTCTTAGTACTAATTACAAATTATGGTTGAATACGATAATGATCGGTTACTTGGACCTGGCAATGGTTAGTCCAAAGTTTGTGTTGAAGGTTCAGGTTTGATGACATACAACTTAAATGCAAGCCAAAGAAATAGTATTATATTCTTGTTTGGCCTTCAAATGCCCATGGAGTTGGGTGGTGAGAAGGGAAAGGTTTTGTTGAGAAGGCAAATATTTTGTGAAGACGCAGTGTGCTGGTGATGTTTTGTTGGAAAATAATAACATAATTATCAAAGGCAAGGTCGGGGAGTCTTGTGTGTGTATATGGGACAAGGCTAGATTTTGGTCCTCACTTTGCGCTTTGGTTTCATCTGCATTTAGTAACTGCCCTTTCTTTCTCCTTGCAGTGTCTTAGTTTGATTGCAGTTTGGGTGGACCCTTTCTCTTTGATGTTGGGTTGAGTGTGTTTTGTCAGTTATTGTGCTATATGTTTTCTGCTTATTGTAGGTAGAGGGTTGTATAGTCCATTTTGATTGCACGGTCTTTTCATCAATATAAATATTGAGTTTCCTATTAAAAAATGCTCATTTAGTAGGTGCATCAACTTGATTCCGCTTTTCAATGACAGATTATCGCAAGTCATATCATAAAGGTTCATGCGTCTGCTGGGGCAGCTCTGGGTGACAATAGGGTAGTTTCTAAAGAAGAGAATTGGCTGAAGAGGTATATAGTGTTAAGCACACAGTCATACATTCTTTGCACAATGATGCAATTGAAATATTGACAAGATGCTGAATCTTTTTCATTGTAACATGTGCAGGTACATACAATATTGTCGTACTGAATGTCACCCCCGTTTGTCAGAACCTGCATCCAAGAAGCTGCAGGATAATTATGTGAAAATCAGACAGGTACTCTTGCTGTTAGCTTATATTATTGAGGCGATTGGCATTCAAAATTCTTGAGCAGATGGCATACCAGAAATGCTCATATGGTGCTCAAAGAAATATATATAGCTAAAGGATTTTTGGGAATCCCATCATCTTCGTGAATTTTCTTATAGGACATGAGACAGCAAGCAAATGAAACCGGGGAGGCTGCTGCAATACCAATCACTGTAAGGCAGCTGGAAGCTATTGTGAGATTGAGTGAGGCCCTTGCAAAAATGAAACTGTAAGTATTTACTTTTACTGATTGGTGCTTAGAATTTCCAGTTTGGAATGTTTAATAACAGGAAAATGGGGACTAGAGCTGTAATAATAAAAACGCTACTATGTCAAATTTAGAGTGGTACTGCATCTGTTTTTATTATTGAACTGCTTCTGTTTCCGTAATTATGGTTCAGGTGCCATGTTGCTACTGAGGATAATGTTAAGGAAGCAATAAGACTATTTACCGTGTCCACAATGGATGCAGCAAAGTCCGGAATAAATCAACAAGTCAATCTTACTGCTGAGATGGCAAACGAAATTAAGGTTAGTAGAAACTGTGTCACTGCCATCAATCCTAGAACAAAATAATAAAATAACTAATAAGAGATTGTCATTCGCTCTGTTATCTTTTCTTTCTTTTTTCCCATGCGTGCTTAATCATTTTTTTCTCCCTTAAACAGCAAGCTGAAACTCAGATAAGGAGAAGAGTAGGCATTGGGAACCACATATCAGAGAGAAAGCTGATTGATGAGCTCACAAGAATGGGGATGAATGAATCTATTGTAAGTAGTCATTTAATTAAATATCCATTACATTTGCCTCTGTACACGAACAACAAATTTGGAAAATATGATTCTTTAGAACAACAGTGACTGTTTCAAGAAAATGATTTTCATACCCAATAATGTCTCTACCGTTTATGCTTCCTTAAAGTTTGGTGCTTTTCAATTTGAATTATTTCTTCAAATAACATTAATGACAATGTTGTGATTGTGGAACAATGAAACAATGGACACCGGAAGAACCACTGTTTTAGCTGAACAAACCATTTTTAAGAAACTAATGGGCAGAAGCAATCGTATGGGTGTTCATTTGCTTCAAACCGCATCTTTTCGTATAATGGAATCATGCAGTCTGTATTGGTGCATTCATTGATATCATTGTTACTTATGGCAGGTGAGAAGAGCTCTTATAATTATGCACCAGAGGGATGAGGTTGAATACAAGCGAGAAAGACGTCTTATTTTACGTAAAGCATAAAAGTATTTGTAATATTTTTCTAACCCTTTTCATAAACAGCGAGCTATTACAGGACAATTTTCTATTGCTTGTGTAATTTTAATGAGAAATGGGGCCTTAACTTAGCTGTTCACTAGTGTCGTCAACTTATATGATGTGAAATGACAGGAGCAACTTGGACGATTTTATAGTGCTATACAAATTTGAAATTTTGGGTGCCTCCAAAATCCGAATTCTGACATTCATCTTCTAAATAGTTTACACTATCACAAGCATTGGGATCACCTTGTCAAATGCGCGAGCCATGTTTCCTCCAATTTAAACTTCAATTTCGTTAAACTTGTTGGGTTATACGTTGCCTTTTCAATCTTAGCACACCAAACAATAGCCATGACTCTTGTTGATTTGTATTGAAATAGTTCAGTTTAGTTCCACCCACCAACAAAGGCGGTGTGTGTTTCGTAATGAGAAAATGGACAGAAAAAAAGGCCCCAAAAAAAGGGAAATAAAAGAAAAACCCAAAAAAAAAAAAAAAAAAAATGAAATGAAAAGAGAAGGGGTAAGCTGCGAGCAGTAGCAGGCATAACGGAGGAAGTGGACACCATTCGAAATCCAAGGGAAGCTGAGTATTAGAGGAATTGGAGGGAGGATGGGTCATGGTGTACACAGTACCAGAGGAACCACTTTACCATTTTCTTGTTATTCTTGTTCAACTGGGTCCTCGTCGGTTTCTCTGACTCAGCGGCAGCGTCCTCCGAGTCTTGGCCCGAGTTGTGTGAGGTACGCGGTGCTTGGTGCTGGCTTCGCCGGCCTCTCAGTTGCGTGGCACTTGTTAAAGCAGAGTCCCAAAGACTCGCGTATACGCATCGACATTTACGATGAAGTTGGAATCGGAGGAGGTGCATCGGGCGTTTCAGGAGGCCTTCTTCACCCTTATTCCCCTAAAGCCAAGCTTCTATGGCGTGCTGCCGACTGCTGGAATGAATCTTTAAACCTTTTGAGCGTTGCCGAAGCAGCAGCAGCTTCTGCTGCTCAAAATCCTAATGAAGACGACCCATTGCCAATTGTTAGAAGAAGGTTTGCTTTTTTCTTCATTCCATTTCAAACCCTGAATACAATACTCATGTTTGTTATGTTGACATTGGGTCTCAAATTTCCATTGGATTTTCGTCCATTACAAAAAGGAATATTTGTAAATTGAAATGAATTATGAAAACTTTGAAAGTAAAATTGAAATCTTTGGTTGTGTTCTGCTTGCAGCATTTGTGGGGTGGGGGGAGGGGCTTATGCATTTTAGTCTGTCTAACATCTTGAAAGGTTTTCTTTCACTCTTTATCTTTGCATTAGTTTAGCTAATAGGCATGTCTTGTATTTGTTCTCTTCAGGGGAATCTTGAGACCAGCCCTGAGCATGAAGAACTTGATGTTGTTGAAAGATGTAATTCCCCCTCATCATTCTACTAGCACAACAGCTTCAACACTTGATTTTCGACCTCTTTATGATCCTAGTATGTTTTGTTTTATGTCATTAGAATGCCCAGAATTGCCTAGCTAGTTGCAGAATTGAAACCATTGACAACGATGCTGCTCAAAATCTTCTACCCAGTATATGTGTGCCTTTCAACGCCTCATTTTATATGCCTGAAGCTGTTAATATTCATCCTCAACGCTATTTACAGGTCTGGATATTTACGCCCCTGACCCCTCTCCTCTCCTATCTTTTAGTAACGTATGTTTTCTTTTTGTTTGTGTTAATTTCTTGTTCTCATGGTTATTTTTCCAGGCACTCTTCTTAGCATGTCAAAATTTGGTGAAGGAACTATATTCTGATGGCTTTGGAATAAAAGAATTACATTTGCACAAGAGTTCTGTCCACAAACTCCTAGACCTAGAAGGTAATGACCCTACCATTATTTCAATCTTTAATTAGGCTCATGTTTTTAGTGTCTTAAAACACTAACTTTTTATTTAGTAACTTTGATTGTTCAGTAAATTCTGAGCAGTTATCTTTTCATGTTTAGTTAGTGTCTGATTACAGTTGATGTTAGGGGAATACCAGGCAGTAATAGTATGTTTAGGTGCGAAAGCAGACTTGCTTCCTGAGCTCTGTGGGAGGCTTCCTTTGAGGACATGCAGAGGTGTCGTTGCACATCTTCAGCTTCCTGATCATTTAGGGTAAAGTTCTTCTCTGCATTATATTTGTATAAAACAGGCTTTAGTAAAGGAGTTAAAATTTCATCACTCATTTGACATTTCTGTTTTTTCTTTTGTCCTTTATAGTTTGGTATCTGAATGGCCTAATTCTATATCTACGAAACTCATATTGTAAAGTTCTGTGTTTGAAGAGAGGAGTATCCAAGTCTTGGCCCCTCGATATTGTCGGATGCTTGGCTTGCTGTGCAAGGTCCTCGAAATGTATATATGGGCTCAACATGGGAATGGAAATCAAGAAACTCATCACCAAATGTATGTGCAGATGAAGCCACGGAAGCCCTTAACAAGCTTCTGCCAAAGGCATGTGCCATTTTTCCTGCTCTAAAGGATTGGAGCTTTGCTGGAGCCAGGGCTGGCCTGAGGGCAATGCCACCACTCACTCCTCATGGTTCACTTCCCCTTTTGGGTTGTGTCAATGACATTGTAGGCGAAAACCGAACCTCCAACTACTGGTTATTTGGAGGGCTTGGTTCAAGGGGATTGTTGTACCATGGTTGGCTTGGGAAGTTGATGGCACAAGCTGTGCTTTCATGTAGTGAAGAATTAATCCCAGATGAATTAACCTCCTGGAAGAAAAGAAGAGAATAATTAATACATAACTCTTTGTTCATTTATGTTAGCTCTTTGAGTTGAGGTTCCAGCTTTTTATCAATGCTGAACCTTTTCTTAACAAAGGGAATGCCCTCCTCCTACAAGAAAAATGAAAAAAGCAAAATTCGTATGCCACAAAATTGGGTGACTGCTTTCGTATTTTATATGTTATGTGTGTGTGAGATTAATATATTATCGCCTCTCTCAATAGGAAAAGTTCTAAAAAGACCAACACTGAACTCCCCGAAACCCTAACGGATATATATTTTTCTTCTGTGGATTCATTTTTCCCCGATCCGTTGGTATTTTAGTCTGCTTTGCCTTTATCTTTAGAAACAAAGAGTGTGTTGTCCAGCTTGCACATGGAGGGGGAGTCTCGTTCGGAGCAGCAGGGGTACACAGAATATAAATTATCTGTGTTCATATTGGTGTAATCTTTTAAAAAACCAGATCTAGGTGTGTTATACCAAGTGAAAATCCAACAAGGATCAGGAGCAATTATGGAGGGAAGACCAGGAGGAACAATTCGAGATCACGGTCAAGATCCACCTCCAGTGCTTCATCCTGTAACCAAGTTTTTTGGTAAGAATGATGATGAGGATCTCTGGATCTGTATTTGGTTGTAGGAGATAACATGTATGCTCTATCCTCCTCCAGGTTTGGGATGGTTACAAAGTTCTCCTTCGATTCTAGTACGTATTCTATAAGCAAACCCTTGACACTTGAGGGTTTGAAATACTAGGAAGAGTATTATACGTCATATAGAGAATATGCATATTGCACATTGTATGGTTCACTTGGGGAACTTGGATTTTTGTCTTGTCCAGACTGCCGTCGACTACCAATGTCGTGACGATCACCACTTTCTGAATTGTTGATGAAGGAGAAGGAAGCTGCATCATCAAGACCTTGCATTCAACTGTTTATAATGTGGAGGTCAAGGGCGAGTCTGAATTCTACATCGGTTTCAGCTTCTCTCCGTGAGTTCCTTCCTTGAATTCATGTTTCTCTTTAATTTCTTCTTCTTCTTCTTCCCCTTGTACTAAATTCAATCTACTTAGTTGTTTATATGATTTTATGACTTAGAGATTGTGAGGATAACGAACCTAAAGGAGGAGGAGAAGAAGAAGAAGAAACAGTGTGCCAGGTAGGTAACTTTATCATCTTTCATTGTCCCTAACCAAGTTGCTTTAGAATGATTAATTATTAAAGAAAATGAGTGGAAAAGAAGAGGAACATTTGTCTTTGTTGATTCCTTCAACAAATATAAGCGAAGCATGCTGCAGCTTTGCTTGATATTTTTCCCTCGTCTAAAAACAAAGGTGATGTATGTGAAATATTTTTATTTATTAATGCCAAGCCATCAATCAAATTCTGCATGTCTTAGTCTTTGTGGTTTCTGATGATGTATAGCCTATGGGTGTGTTTCACAGCACGGACTAGTGGAAAAGAGATGCAACGGGAAGCGCCGGACCAAAAAAAAAGCCCCCCAAGTCTATTAAATCCTTGGGCATCTGTTTGAAGAGACGCTTCATTTTGGGCAAACCCTCAAGTTGAATTGAATTGAATTGGAATTTGGCAATCACACTCTTCATGCTCTCTCTCGTGAAGTTGGGTTTGTTGTGACATTATTAGATGAAAGACTCAAGATTAGAGAAGTGGGTTTTTACTGTTAGACTCTTTTACTGCCTTGCTTGCCACCGTATCCGATTGAGAGAGAGCTTTCACCAGCTGCTTAATTACTTTCTCCCATCATTCTGGACTTGTAATCTGCATAATGTTACTTGTTATTAGTAAATTTGTGCTCTAATGATTGGTGATGTATTATTTTAGTAAATCAAGAATATTAATATTGATATTAAGACAAGTTTGCGCGACCCAAACACTGGCACCCGAGTTCAAATCCCCTACTCATAATTTAGATTAGATTAAAGTATAATATTTACTATTTGCACACTATTTGAGAGGTTTATTGGTTTCATTTGTGCTGCTGTTTGCAACGGAAAATTGCTTTTATAAACATAATTGCAAGGATAGAAACATGCTTGAATGATGCTTAGAGCAAGTCCACCCCAACAGGCAAAGGCAGGCAGGAGGGGGCCCTTGGGCCAAAAATCGAATCCACCGCAGCAGCCCGAGCCCGGGCAAGCCCTGGGTCCCACGAGCCCGAGCAAGCCCACGGGCGATTCTCGCTAGCCCACTAGCCCGAAGGCAAACTGACGTCAGCGCCCAACGGGTCCTAGGCATGTGGTGCATTCTGAAGCCTTTGATCCCCTTTTTTTGTACAATCCAACGGCTGGGCAATTTTTTGGGTAAACAAAATCGAAAAAAATTTGGAATTTTTTTTCTATAAATACCTACCATACTTATTCACTTTCCACACCAAATCTTCATACAAATTCATCTCTTTTCAATATTTTTTACTTTCCACACAACATTTTCTACTCAAAAATTCCATTTTGTGTAAAAATAGAAATGACCTCTTCCATCGAAGTCGGAGGTTCGTGGAGCACTGTGGAATATTTTGTTGTGTGAGTGTTGGGTAAAAGTTGGTCATTGCCCGATCACATGCAATGAGATGAAGTCCTCTCATATGTGGAGAAAAATTCATGGAGAATTTTGTGAAATATCGGGTTCTGTTCATAAGGAAATGGCATTGGCTAGTAGGTGGAAAATTATGAATAAAGAGTTAGGAAAATGGAGAGATGCGTTGGCAAAAGCGAGGGACAACATTCCAAGCGGTCAAAATCTTGCAGACGAGGTAAAATATTTATAAAAGTCGGTTTATTCAATTTAATGTCACAATTTTTTTTCATTTTCTTACATTTCCTTTTTTTTCCTATATTTTATTGAGGGTCAATTTTTTTTTATATTTTCTTGCATTTCCTTTTTTTCTATATTTTCTTGCATGTCAAATTTTTTAATATTTTCTTGCATTTCCTTTTTTTCGTATATTTTATTGCATTTCCATTTTTCTATATTTTCTTGCATGACCAATTTGTTTATATTTTCTTGCATTGCCTTTTTTCTATATTTTATTGCATTTCCAATTTTTTCTATTTTCTTCCATGTCCTTTTTTTTTCTATATTTTCTTGCATGTCCAATTTTTTATATTTTTTATTGCATTGTATTTTTAAAAAAATTTCTTGCATTTCCAATTAATTTTTTGTAATAGATTATGCAAGCACAAATGTGGTTCGGTGCCATGGGCCAAGGCAAAAAAAGTTTCATGAATCACCATTGTTGGGACGTTGTGAAGAATTGTTCGAGATTCAAAATTCTTTCCACCGGTCCAATGGTTGTGTTGAATGAGACACTGCTCCACGATTCACCGGCAACCGATTCGTCATTGGACTCCCCAATGGATCAAGACTCACCAATCGAACGTGAGCCGAGACCTATTGGGAGAAAGGTGGCAAAGGCCAAGTGAGGGAACACTTCTAACACTGATTGTGCAAAATATATGGAGCAAATTGCTAAGAACGGCGCACTGAGAATTGAGAGAGACATGAAAAGAGAAAAAAGTTGACAAGGCACGATATGAAACATATGCAATGCTAAGGCAAAAGGCAGAAGAAAAAAACCAGGAGGACAGAGAGATGAAAATCATGGCCATGGATACGAGCCATATGTCTCCTGAAACAAAGTCTTATTGGAA
Organism: Prunus padus; assembly: GCA_024362665.1. NCBI lineage: Eukaryota > Viridiplantae > Streptophyta > Magnoliopsida > Rosales > Rosaceae > Prunus > Prunus padus. Next base: position 21,610,246 of record JANFAM010000007.1, on the reverse strand, counting down.
GCTAAAACGAAGGGATGTTATGAGAAGAAAGTTTTTCCATGAAGATGGACCTAGCAACACGGATTGGTTAAATGATCAAAACCAATAGGTTATAGTGAATGAGTTGCCATATGTATTAATTTGTTGTATTGTTTATCTTTTATTGAATAAAAAAACCATTAAATAATGTAGCAATTTTTTAAAAACAAACCTTAATTTATTACAAACCTCATACAAAACAAAGCATAATTAAAAATAAAGCCTAATTAGAAACAAGGCTTAATTCATTACAAACCTTACACAAAACAAAGCTTAATTCATTACAAATCTCCCACAAAACAAAGCATAATTTCAAACAAAACATTAAACTTGACTTCATCCACCGTGATTGCCTTTCATCTCCCATAAGTGTTCGATCAAGTCAACTTGACGTCTCTCGTAAACATAGGAAGATTGCATTTCCTGATATCGGTCAATCATAGGGTTGTTGTATCGACCGTCTCTAATCAACGGTTCGTGCTCCATTGGTTCTCCATTTGCTCCCACAGGCCGTTAATAAATTCTTGTCAATGACGTGTTCATGGGATTGGGTTTGAAAACCTCTGGGGCATCATAATCATATTCATCATTCACAATCATGTTATGGAGGATGATGCAAGTCATCATAATGCTCCGAAGCACCTCTTCATCAAACATACGAGTAGCACCCCTAATAATTGCCTAACGAGCTTGCAGGATACCAAAACACCTTTCGACATCTTTCCTATATAACCCTCTTGAAATGCAACAAAGCTTTTATCATTTTCCAATTGGGGATTTGGAATTGTTTTGACGAATGTTGTCCACCTCTGATAAATTCCGTCGACTAGGTAGTACTCACCCGAGTATATGGTATTATTGATTTGATACGTGATCTGGGGGGAATGACCTCTCAAGACATCATTGAATACCAGGGATTGACCAAGCACATTGAGGTCGTTTTGAGATCCGGCAACTCCGAAAAAAGCATGCCAAATCCAGGTATCGAACGATGCAACTGCCTCCAGAATTATACTTTTTTGGCCCTTCCTATTCCCATAATCTCCTTGCCAAGCAGTTGGGCAATTCTTCCACTGCCAGTGCATGCAGTCGATGTTTCTAATCATGCTTGGGAAACCTCGAGCCTCGGCTTTTTGTAGAAGCCTTTTGAGGTCCATACGCGTAAGTTTGCGGAGGTATTCCCTCGTGTAGAGAGCTTCTATTGTAGCACAGAATCTAACCAAGCACTCTAGGATAGTTGATTTCCCCATCCTAGTAATCTCATCCACCTGGTATGCAGATACCCCATACGCAAGCATCCGTAAACCAGCTGTAAGTTTTTGCTCCGGAAGGAGACCCAAGAGCATCGCACTTTTGAACGAAGTATGTGTCGTAATTGCAAACATCATGCATGATTTTTTGGAACAAATGGGGCTACATTCTATATCTTCCTCGAAAATAAGAAACAGGATAATAAAGAATTTAGGATAAAGTAATCTTCCAAGATATTCTTACCCCAAGAGTTCCTATGTTTGTCTACATTCGAGGCACAACGACGATGGTGTTGCCTTGATTGATTCAGCATATGCACCACTAAAACAATTTCTTCCTCCTCTTCATCCAACTCACGATCTTCTTCAACACGTCTACGCCTGATTTCTTCCTCTTCTTGCTCTTGCCGCTCCAACTCCCTCCTAAAGTTAGACATTGAAAGTATAAAAAGGTTTTTTAGAATCTGCGAAATGAAAGGATAGAGAAGATATGGTGTGAGAGGTATGAGTTGAGGGTGTAGTTTTATAAAGGGATTTATAAGATAAAGATTACACGTGACACAATTTTAGAGGGTGAAAATTGTATACGAAATCTGATATTAGAATTTTAATAAATATTGATACGTGGTAACCGAGAATCTTATCTGAAAATTAAGATTTGAATGTTATAACAAAATTTGGACACGTGGCAATCGAAAATCTTATCCTAAAATTTAATCCGAAAATCATATATAAAATTTTATATGATAATTTTTTAATGAATAGTGATACGTGGCAACCCAAAATCTTATCCCAAAATTGTATCCAAATTAATTATTTAAGTAAAAAAGATAGGAAAATAAATTAAAATAAATAGTAATTGCCTTGCCCTTGCCCTTTGGGGTGGAGCTAACAAAGACAAGGGCTGTCACTATTCATGTGAATAGTGACAAACCTTGCCTCCCCTTGCCCTTTGGGGTGGACTTGCTCTTCGTTGGAAGTTCCAATCCAACCCAATTGGCGCCCCTAACAAAATCTACCCCTTGCTTTCAATTACCTTCGTATATTTGAACTTGGCATACTCGTATATAACAATTCTCATCGAGGTTCATTTCAAGAAATATAAACTCAACTCAACCATAGTTTTCCATTCAGTTACGGCACAATATGGTTTTAATTAACATTGATACAATCCTTATATACATTCTTATGTGAAATAGATTCAAAGTTGGAAGCTACCAAAATATCCATCCAGATATAGGCAGGCCATCTATACATTTATCAAAATGGTTTTTCCATCATGAAATCTTGGCCCCTCTGATCTTTCCATAAGGAGTTATTTACCTGTACACAGCTATCCAAGCAGATAGCAAGGCTATTTACATAGTATATTTACATAGTATCTTCTCTTGCAAACCATCCAACCCATCTATACTGGCCGAAAGCTGACCAGATTAGGCAGGGCAGCAGACTGAAGCTTCCTGATTTCAGATGCAGTCACCTTGCAAGACTCCAAGGTTAGTGAACGTAAATTCTTCAATGGCTTTAAATACTGCAACCCCTCGTTTGTAATGCGAGAATTTGAAACATTCAATGACACCAATGCAGTCAATCCTGCATTTTCACAGATAAGAAAAAGGTTAGACGATGAATCAAAAATAGAATGTTGAGTTTGATCGTAAACAAAATCTTCTTTGAGTCATAAGGGAGGCTCTGAGGGGCTGAATCTGGTTAGAGTTGCATCAAAAGATCCCTGATGCAATGCACCAAATGCTCTAGGAGAAGAAAATCAAACTTAGGACGACCTTAATGATACCGTTTCTATATGACAACAGCTCTAGGAGATGAAAACCAGAAAAGAGAAGCCAAAAATACCAGAAATCAATTCCAAGGATTTATCCGTCAAGTTGCAGTTCTGTGACAAATTTAGCCATGTCAGACCGACTAGATCTTTGATATTCTTTACACCAGCATCAGTCAGTCCTCCACCACATATTTCAAGAGATTGAAGATTCTTGAAGTCTGTTTTCACAAAAGAAAGAAAAGAAAAAGAAAACACATAGAAAGGTATGAACTTTAGAACGAGAAAATTACTGCTAAGTTGCAGAAGTTAAAATGTAAAATCAAATTCCCCATTCTATTCCACAGTCCATCTCATGATGGGGGAAAGCATGTAATGAATGAAACGAAAATATTTCATTTTTTTTCTAAAAAGGAGCAAACGTCATGCATGTACTATAATGTGAAAAATCTAAAAGTGTAATCAAAATGATTACTTCCTCAAGCGTGTAATACCCACATAGGAAGCTCAGGCTTCTCAACTGCCCTCAGTGTTGGAGAGTAATCCAGAGTAAGGTTAGTTTACTAGACCAAGGAATGAGTACAGTTTCATTATATAAATAAATGAAGATCATACTGCAAATCTTATAGCATACATTTTAAACAGTTTGCACCAGAATCCGAAATGTGTGCACCAAAAAGGTCGAGGTGTGTCAATCCCGTAAGACCTGTATCAGCAACGCATGGGACAAAAGGGTTCAGGCATCAACAAACACACATGAAGGGAGTGAAGCTAAAACATATGATTACAAATGTATGAGAAATGTCTATAAAGTTTTTTCTTTAGAAGAATATTGATTTGAGTGGAACTCAATGCTTCAATCATAAGCTAGGGCTAAAAGATGAATGATACAAAAGGAATGTGCATCGCCTCCCTTGAAGCGAGAGCCTATCCCACATGAATATACAAAGTAGACCTCATGACATCTTGGCTTAAATTTAGTGATTGCGAGTACAGAGTAGTGCATAGCCAAACCAATTATAGAAAAGTTTAGCATTCAAAAGGAATAGTACAACTAAAATACACAAAAATCCTTACTTGTAATAACCGCAAGTCCAGCATCAGTAATCTGCCGAGCGTCCAGATTAATTGATTTGAGAGATGTCAGTCCAGATAACTTTTTCAAGCCACTGTCAGTTACTTGGGTGAACGACAAGTTCAAATTTTGGAGATTTGTCAAACCTGGAAGTGACAACCAACCAACTCAACTAATGCATTAAAAACACAGTAATGAGGAACATGCACCAAATAAACTGCAGAACAATAAATAGACAACAAAGTATTCTAAACTGGATAAACTGCGAAAAATGACAATCCTCCCAAACAAAAATCATTTAAATTAAATGACCAATACATATGTTAGAAGCTATAGACGGGATGATGGGTTATCAATATAACAATGGGACCTTGTGTAACTTTGAACATTAATGGGACCTTGTGTAAATATATAACATTCAAGTAATAAAAACAGCCAACTGTGGGCAGGGTCCTCACCTGACAGATGACGAAGCCCATTGCTTCCAACTTCAGTATCTGATAGCTCCAAGTTCTTCAAGAGTGTCAGACCTTCATATAAAAATAACACCATAAAATCAGATAGGTTCTATTGCAAATAAAGCAAAGTCATTCACAAACTTCCCAACAAAACTTGTATTCCAAATCCTGATCTTTGAACTGATTATCCAGTTAGATTATTTCAAAAATCAGGACCCCAGTTTACAGTAACCCAAATTGGAAATATGAACACATTATTGCAATCTTTTTAGCTGCTTGGTTAAATATAGGGTTGGGAATCTAATGAACACATTGAACTACACCCTGGATATTAACCTTTCACTAGCAGCCCTACTGTGAGTTCAGAAAAGAGAACAGAGTCAAAATGAAAATGCATGCGAAATTATCAATTTAAACTGAGAAAAGAGGACACGCTCAGATTTGTCAAATGCATGCAATTGCAAATAGTTAGGGTAACAATCTTCCATCCTTGTACATTTTTAGCGCTTGTGAAAATACATATGCTAGTTATGAATGAAGCACCATGTCCCACTTCCATACCACTTAAAAATATTGGAAAAGAACCCAGCCCATGCAAACCATATTACTGCAATCCAAAACGAAAAATGGTAGAATCAGAATAGCAAACCTGCCAAATTAGCAAGCCCCTCGTCACCAATCTTACAGGAATCCAGGTTCAAGCTCTCCAAATTCGTTAAACCTGATAGAAGCGTTACCAGGTATAAGTCAAATTTATGACTAGTACTACTATCAGAAAGTTGAGAACAAATGTATCTCTTGCATTCAGGTCAGCTGCGACCAGAAAATACAATATACAGAACAGTTCTGTGAAATATGTACAAGAGTATGATCTTACATAGAGGAACTTGCAACTATTGATCTAATCCAACAAAACTATAGCACAAGATGGTAGTCTCCCAATCATAACAAAAATTATATACTGCTAATAAGCTCTAACTTCCACAATATAGTTTTAAGGTGAATATTAGTCTCTTCAACTCCAAACAAAATACCCTTTTGTTTTCTAAGGTTACTATTCTAGCTGCACAGGTCAGAATACCCCTTTTCACCTCAGCGGAAAAAGTGGAAAGAACACCGGGAAAAATTGATATAAACTTCCCCAGAATGCAAACTAATATCCTTGTGTCTTGCAGAGGAAAATAAGATGTCAGGAGAGAGAGAGAGAGAGAGAGAGAGAGAGAGAGAGAGAGAGAGAGAACCTTTTAGATGCATCAAACATGCATCTGTGATATTGTTGAATCCCAAGCTCAAAACCTTCAAGTTTGTAAGTCCTGTAGAAACATAGTTAATGCGGCAAAGTCAAGGTTACCAACTATTCAACCACATAAAAATTACAAAAATTGAGTAAATCTGTTAATCAAATATGGTTAGTGTGGCAAAGTCAAGATTACCAACCACTCAGCCAGTTAAAAATATAAAAAATTGAGCAACTTGTTAAACAAATAACCAGATCCATGTGGTCACAAATTCTATAGTCACTCACCCAAAATCTTATCGCATCCTTCATCAGATAGTTCGCATCTGTTGAGATTTAAGTAAGACAAGGCAACAAGAGCTGCACCAGAAACAAATAATTTTAACAAAACATAGGATGCCCGTATTCTCCTAAAATAACAGTACAAAAATTGTGCCATACAGACCTTTAAGAAGTTTGTTGACATGTATGTAATACCCACAGTTGTGCACGCTTTTTTAGAAATATTGAAGTGAATCTTTTGTTTCGAAAGCTATAGCAGTCTTAAGGACAACTATCAATGTTGTTAACACAATAATTAGAAAACACAAAACAACAAAAAGAAAACAAACCGGAAATAGACTCCAGACATGAGGAAGTAACAACATTGCATCCCTCTAAATTCAGCATACTAAGCTTGAGCAAGCCTGCCATGCACAAACGAAGACCAATCAACTAAGCTTCACAAACTACTGATAAACAAGCAATATGGTGGATAAACCCAAATAGTCCAGAAAATTGATAGACTAAAGAAAAGCATAAATCAGTATGCAAATGTCAAATGGGATTGCCAGTCTCTCATTGGCCAATCTCCTTGCCCTCTCATAGCAACATTCCTTTTTATATAAGATTTTTTCCTTTCTTGGTTTCTTAGCACAAACCTAATAATAAAGGAGAAATAATCTTAAAAGGAGCAGGAATTGTTGCTGCAGCTGTATAGCGTCAGCTCAGATGGTAGTGATTCATCAAAGTTGGATTCCCTCTCTATCATAGTTATGATGTAGGTAGTTGTCACCATCCTATGCTTCAAATTATATATAAGGTATTTTTTGAGGTATGTGTGTGCATCTACCACAAACACACAAATAGGAAACACAAAATTAAGGAGAGAGCAGCAGAATTTATTGGTGCATCAACATGACACCAACTATAAAATACCTTTCAAATAAGAAACACCAGTATCAGTAATGTTACAGTTGGATAACTGCAAATCATTCAGGTCAGTAAGCCCTGAGAAATATGAAAATAAGAGTGTCAAGATGTGCTGATCCAAACTGATATTATGCAATTAAGCAAGAAAACAAAATTAATCCCAAACAAAATTCAATCTACCAAGGAAAATCCTTCAAAACGCAACAGCTTTTGCAGCTTCTTCTTTCTAAACAATCAATCTGAATCTTATTGGGAACATTGAACAAGAATTGGATATAGCAGGACATTAGACAATACGATCAGTAACATGATCAGTCAATGTTAGGTTCCTTCAAGTGTACATCAAACATTAAGTGTCAAGGATACTCTGAGGAGATTCTAGAGGACTACATTTCTGTCATTAAAAAATCATATTTTAGTTAATCATGAAAGAGTACAATGATTTTGAGATAAAATACCTGAGATGGTCTTCAAATCAGAATCCGTGATGCAATTACAACATCCAACATTAAGAGACTTTAGCTTCATCAAATCTGCAAAAAATATAACTCTAATGTGTTACACCCAAAATCAATGAATCACTAATTTCATATAGCTACCATTAACCACTTAAATTGTAAATTTATAACAATGAAAAAGAAGGCCATAACCTCAATTAGTTAGTTTACCCTACTCCTTATTCTCATACCCATAAAAGAGATAGCCAAAAATCATCAAGGAGTTTTTGAAGCTTCCCAGCAATGGAAAAACATATGAACAGCAATGCCATGTCACTTTGCTTCATACCTTGATGATTGAGACTAAGATGACAAGTTCCATCTAATTAGACAACATAATTCATTTTTAAGCAGGGTACCTCTAAGATGAACAAATCCACCATGAATTTCTTGACACCTCTCCAGGTCCAACTTTTCCAAGTTAACTAGGCCGGAGAAAGCACGCATCCCTTCAGCACTTATTGCACTGCTCCTTTTAAAACTCAAAGATTTCAGGTTTGACAGACCTGCAGAGCAAGGTCAGAATAAGCATTTACATCATCCAACTAAAAAGCTAATTTGGGAAGTTTAACTGATACAAAAGACTATTCAAGTGAAATTAGTTCAAAATTGAGAAGAAAGGCATGAATACAGAACTGCATGTGATTCCAGTATATTATAAACTAAGAGCCTATTGAATTAACAATCAAATCATCAAAGACAACAAAAAAGTTGGACCATAAGATCCAATTAAATAACTTATAATCTCCAGCAACAAACCATATCATTAATGGGAAAATAAAGCACATTATAAACAACAACAGTGAACAACGGTTGAGTGCAAAAATAGCCAAGATAAAACAAATAAAAAAACAGAGATTTTACCACTTATGTGTTTAAGTCCACGTTCTGACACATGTTTACAGTAATTATAAGTTAATGCTTGGAGGTTTGAGCAGTCTTTGAGAAGAGACAATCCAGAATCTGTCACCTCAGAACTAGAAAGATCAACAGAAAGTAATGATGAACCTTGTGAAGAGATGACATCCATCCAACTGTCTTTCACATCAGGGAATTCACCCAAACCAATATCCTGCAATTACAAAAGAAAAATCTAGATAAAGACAAAGCCTTTCCAAATTTCCAAATTTCAACCACCCACTAGCACATTACCTCGAGAGCGCAATCCCTAAAAGCTTCAAGAGAAACTTCGGTAAGAGAATGGGAGGAGATCAATTCGTTGAAGATCTGTTGGCTAACATCCCTTGGTAGCATTGAAAACGAACTGTATTTGTCAATGTCCTGTAACAGAGATGCATATGTAACAGCAGGCATAAATAAACGAGGACCTGAAAATTAATGCATATATAATTCTTCCCACACGTGATACACACAAGCTCAAGCTTACATGTGCCATAAAAAGCAAGTACCTGGCATATTTTACAAATGCATAATTCCAAGAGAGATGGGCAAATGCCTGCTCCTCCTGAAGACTGTTCTACAGTAGGCCTCAAAGATGAAGGTCCCAGCCATTTTGAACTGCCACTTCTTCCAGACACGGCTCTACAGATGCCATCTTCGATGACTGGTTGGTTTCTCTTCCTCGAACAAATTCCCCCCATCATCTAATTTGTACTGAATTGATCACTTAATCTCATGAAATACGCAGCAAAATAATATTATTGTGGCCCATTCCATAATAGAGGTTCATGGGCATGAACTCTACTCGGTCCTAGAAGGAAAAAAAACAAACAAACAACATTATTTGTATGTTAAACAATAGATGCATATCATATGTGGAACACGCTAAATAGCAGCCAAACGAAAGAAGCAATATCTAGCAAACTGTTGAGCATAGCGATTCATTTTCCCACATTGGAAATTAACGTTTATACTTGTCATACCAAAACAACCAAACAAAAACAAACCCTGAACTGAACATAAGATGTTGGGAAAATCACAAGAGCTCGTCATGGCATGGTCACATAGCTAATGGGGATGAACTATCCAGTCCAGCCAGAGCCAGTGGTAAGAGAAAAATAAATACTTTCAGTATACTTTTTCATTAATAAAAAGAAGAAGAAGAAAAAAAGGAAATTACCCGCATCATAAATCAACTTTACGAACAAATACAATCAAATAAGTATGATGATAATTCAAAACTTGACTCTTGGTTTGTTTCAGTTTGGTAGTTAGCACAATAAGTCATATTTCTCGGATAACAAATAGAAACAGAGTGTAATAGTATCAGCTAAACTGTAGCGATCACTTATTGATAATCAATGCAACTTACAAGGGAAAAGAAACACAAGTCTCACCCAATAATTCAACGATCAAGGAGAGGAGCCAGAGAGGGATTGAAACTGAAATAGCAATAAAGTGGAGGTTAGGAATTACGACTTGGAAGGACAAGTAAGGGAAGATAGAAGGGGAGAGAGAGAGAGAGAGTGAGGTGAGGTTGAAAGAGACGAACCCCCATCTGATCTTCGCCACGTGGCTTTTCGCGCGGCATAGTCAGACTCTTCCCTACTCGCGAATAGCTTTTAGGCTTTTGGCCTTGAATGAAAAATGAATGAGATAAGAAAATGAGACGTAATAAGTTAACAGAGAGAGAGACACGCATGCGGTCATGGGCGGCTACTCTGGGCCCCGCTCCGACCCCACTTGATAGTGTTATTTTCTTCTTTTTTTTCACCGGCGGGAAAAGCAAGGTATTGCCGCGTGGAATAATTAGTAATTAATTAGTAAAGGACCAATGGGCCAAATTTATTGAAAAGGAAGCCGCCGTTTGGGTTTAGTCTTTGCATCGGTGAGCTTTCGGAATAAAATCAAGTTGGTTTGGTTTCATGCATACTCAACCGGGTTCAGATCTTCTGTTCATGTTTTTGTGTGTCCCTCTATGTCAATGTCTTAATTTTGTGACACGTGGTATTATTTTATTATTTTATTTGTATTAAAAGATAAAAGCATTAATTTTGTTAAAGTATGATTAAGTGGAATACCACGTGTCATAAAATTAAGGAGGACAGAGAGGGACACACAAAAACATGGACAAAAGATCTAAACTCATACTCCACCTCCCCGGTGGGGGGAGTTCAGATCTTCTGTCCATATTTTTGTGTGTCTCTTTCTGTCCATTCCTTAATTTTTTGACATGTGGAATTCCACTTAATCATACTTTAACAAAGTTAATGCTTTTATCTTTTAATACAAATAAAAAAATATAAAAATGTCACGTGTCACAAAAGTAAGGCATAGACAGAGAATGACACACAAAAGCATGGACAGATGATCTGAACTGTGGTGGGGAGGGGGCTGCCACTTTTACCTTTATTTCTCTTTTAACTTATGCCACTTATCCTTGTTTTGAAAGTTATTGGTTATTGCAAAAGACCCACTAGTATAGCGCTTTGGAGCAATTGTTCCTTAAGGAAAGGCTATGAATTCGAGTCGTAGCATCCGTGTAGTGTGTGTGAGTTTAATATATTATTGCCCTTCTCAATAGAAAAATCCTAAAAAAAAGTTACTAGTTTGTATTATATTTATTATATTGGCGGAGGGAATGATGGATTTTGATGTTGGTGGTTGAATATTATAGGATAGGAGGGCCTCAACACAAATGATGACGAAGAAATGATTTTATCTTGCAATGAATGTTTTGCTGTTGGACCCCAATTTACAAGAAACGATTGGAAGATTTGTAGAATCATAGAAATAATAATGATGGTTGTAACAATAAAGAAGCTTGCAAGAAAGAAACAAGTTGCGGAATTATATAATTAACTTCTAGTTTTAGATTGGCGATGTGAGTATTTGGTTGGTGGAATAGTGCGGTTGGGGTGAAGCATTTGATTTTTTTGGAGTAATAATATAAAGATCTGAATAAAAACGAATCATGATTTATAACAGCACTGTTGTGTTGAGTATAATAGCCAAAATAAACAAATAGAGATCTCTTTTAATTCACCAACCTACATCTTACAAGTATGACGCACTCAATATTCACAAGGCAAATGAGGTTAATCAATTCAATCTTACAGGCTACAGCTATAGCATAACTCATGGAAAGGATCATTTTAAACAAATTTCGTGCAACTTCTTTATAAGTTGGAGCGACAATCAATCAAATTACAAAAAGCTGAAGTACAAGTATGATTATAATACACAACGCATCTTCAGCTACGCTCGGGCCATAAAATTTAATTTACTATCATGAAGCTACAACAGATCGGGCAGTGTTCCGTCCAAGGCCAAGACCTAAGCCTAATGGAACGTTATCACCTTTTGTTTTCCCATGGTTACTATGGCTGCACTGGGGAGAATGAGCATGACCATGATGTGATGTTGAATTTGAATTTACATTGATTGCAACCTGACTATTGCCATTTGTGCGGTGAGAATAGGCATCACCATTTTGCACGTTTGAGTTCTTCAGCATATGCCTCATTCCAATCCCCTCCTCCTCATCACGAGCTGATTCTTCAATGTATTCCACATCTTCGTTGTAACCTTTGATCAAGAAATCCGAACAGTTCTTCCTGATCCCGTGATCATATGGATTTCTGAACCGACCACCTGGGCCTCTAAGGTAGTCATAGCGCATCGCGTTTGCCATTTCATTAGTTGTAATATTCCGTGATATCTGTAACAAGAGAAAGATTATGGATCTAATAACAAAATCCAATGTCGCAGAATACAAACTAAATTTTTACAAAACCCTAGTAGATTAAAATATATATATATATATATATACACATATTTCCTTAACATAGGATTGCAGAGGCTGAAAGGTAGCACCAGTTAACAACACAAAACTTGAAGGAAGAAAATATGCAACAATATTAAAGTCAGGTTTGATGAATTAGTCTATCTCGAAAATTCATCAGGAAACTTCATTTTCATTACAAATGAATTGAAATTTTCCATAAATAGAAAAATTGCCTGAATAACTAGTGTGCTAAGGCACTCTTTACATAGAGCATGAAGTAGGTAACTTCTTTCACTGTTTTTGGGAGATATTTACTTTGCTGAACGAAGTTGGAAATATTTACTTTGCTGATCATAACGATTTTTTCTATTATTTAATCACTTTTTTTATTGAGCAAATCAATAAACGAAAAGACTTACTTGAGAAGCTTGTACAACAGTCAAAACTGCCACACCAAAAAAGAGGAAGAAATCCATGATAAAAAATGAAAGAGCACCAACATGACTAGTGGCGACATAATTAATCCATGCTCCAAAAGAAGATGGACTGACTGGATCACTCAAAACTCCTGCACGAAGAAATTATTTTCTTTTAGCAGGTTAAAGCACACGTGCACACACACACGAACTTATGGCCCAAGAAACTTAAAAAAATAGAATCAGAAACTTGGAACATACTCGTAAGAGTAACCCCTCCAGTGAATATCATTGCCAAAACTTCCAGAACAAGGAAAGCAAAGAAATCCCATTTGTTTTTCTGTATAACATGAAAAGAAAAGAAAAAGATTAAACTAATCAGAACATGAAAAGTTGGGTGATATTGAAAAACTAAATTCAGAACTCCACAACTTATCAATGTCAATGTACCTTGCCAATGCAATTGGATACCCAAGGGCAATGGTGGTCAAATTGTTCAACACAACGATCACAAGTGGAACAGTGCTTTGCACGAAGAGGCCTGACAATCTGATGTCAATGCCAGCAAGTCAAGTTAGACAAATGTGTTTGATAACTAAATATGGGGGTCATATATATGTTACTAAAGTCAACAGTCAATGGCACCTTGCACGTTGCACAGAGCTGAGACCAATTACCAGCTAGCAAGGCAGGGTTATTTATCTCAATCTTCAATAGAGGTTCCTGGTAAAAGATGGCAAATAAAATATTAACATGTTAACATAACTTTTAGAAATTTTTAGTCAAGAGCACATTATGATTCTCATCTTCTATATGAGAGTTATAACAATAAGCTTTAACTTGAAGAAAATCAAAAGGGGAACGGCCAAAGATCCACTATATCATTAATTAAAAACAATAATATGTGGAAAGAGTTTGGGCAAAAGAAGAAGAAAAAGAAAAGAATGGTACGAACATCATCTTTCATATTTTGTGAATCATGGATATTCATTCGGATGTAACCTGGATCCTTGCTGCAATAAGAACAATTTTAAAAAATCAATGAAACATTTAATTAATTGACATTGCTCTTGACTGTACCATAAAACCTATGTATGCATTCATGAAACAACATGTGCATGCACAAAACAAAACATGACTTATTTAAAACAAAAATTATTTTCCATTATTGCAGTTGGCTATATCTAATTTAGTAGGTGTATGTTAGTCTACAGCCAGCTTAATCATCATAAACATCACATTTCCACAAGTCTGATTATCTGAGAGTGCTGAACAGTTCTAGTATGTTAAGCCAATAACACATAAGGAGCCAAAAAGTGGCAACAATATTGGATCATATACCAATCTGATTTTAAGTTGTCTTTATTGGAGTGAAAATATATCAAAGTCAGAAGAACTAAACATAAATACCGCCTGTTCATAGGATACAAGAAAAAGGAGAAATGAAACATGCAGCCCACCAAATACAGGCTTAGACCAAACCACGCCGATAATTATATATAAGAAAGATACTGATCACATATTGGACTACGAACTCTATTTATAATAACTAAATACGATATACTTCACAATATATGAGAACCAGCTGCGTTCTAAGAAAGCTAATTATTTCCAACATGATGGCCAGTCCAGCTGATAAAGTCGGCAATTAACATCAAAGAACTCACAAATACTCAAAGTCATACCTGCTACACCTATAGAACATTACAAGCCCAGAAGTTGCAAAGAAAACTCCGATCCATGCAACAAAAACTGATCCAGCTGTTAACTTTGGCAGATTTGGTGCTGCAACCAAATTGGACAGGGGAGGAGGAGGCATTGTAAGTATTGTATAGTCATGACATTAAGGACACATAAGGAAGTTTCAAATAGAGCTCAGGGTAGATACCCATGATGACAGAATGAGTATAGGTCACCAGGAGCACAAATATTATACACCAAAGTACTGGTGCAAGTCCTAGTTTTGAAACTTGTCCAAGACGACTGTTCCCATCACAACGTTTGTCAAGCAGCCTTCTAGCATTCCCCTACAAAATCAAGTTATCAGAGCATGGTTAGTTCTTTCCATTCTTTCATTTATGAGTTCTATTATATAAATTTTATACGTAAGGCTCAAACCTGAAACAAGCACCAAACTAGGAAAAAAGTTATTCTAGGGACTTCCAGGTAAGTCTATAAATAGAAATGCCATATTGGGAACAAAGGAAGCAAACAAACTGATAGTATCCACTTGTTAGATATTACCAAGGCATTCTTTCAAAACATAAGAGGAAAAGAAAAGAATCAATTGAAACAAAAAGGACTTATCATATCACATCATTACATAGCACAACAACTAAAGTCCTCAAATTCAATGAACAAACAAATAAGTAACATTACTAACCAATGTTAAAAGTGTTTTGGTTATGGAACACCTACAAGGAAAAAAGCAACTTGTCTGTGATTCTTATCAGCAGCAAGTTGTGCGGGTGTAAGGCCAGTGTTATCTGTAACCATTAAGTCCTCCTTCTTCCCAGCCTGTACCAACACTGTGCATGCCTCCAAGTTACCCCTGATAGCAGCCCAATGCAAAGGAGTGCAACCTGAAATCACACAAAATGAAGAATAAATTAATAATCATGCATAATAAGTAAAAGATTTTGGAATCCGTATAGTCATATGATAATGGAAGACAGGAGGTACTTACCCTCTTTATCTTGCCGTCCTTTATATGCATCCAGAAATAAAAGAAGACGTATACAATCAGCAAAACCTTTATAAGCAGCCCTAAACACAAAAGCAAAACAACAAAAATCAAATCAAATACACATATTATAAGCAAAAATATAATACATGTTATTTATGTAGAAAAATAGAACTTATCATTGGAAAGAGTAGGAAAGTAGATGAAACTGGCTGAACCAGCTTTTGCCCATAGGAACAGAGGAAGGTAAACAGAGCAAACAGGACAAGTCTTTGACTAAATAATCATAACCAATGGGCATACATACAAAATTTCACACTAAAACATTCCCAGAATACAATCTACCGCACAAAACTGTAGCAAGAAACATTGATGTATGTCCCATTGCAGAAGTGCGCATTTCAGATTAAGTAAATGTCATCAATTGTGTTCGACAATGAGGGTTTTAAGAGAACAGCTTGGTGTCAGTCAATAAGTGTCACAATTATATTGAAAATGGCCATATAGAGACCCCAAAAATAAAATAAAACCAAGCTATGTGATCAGTAAAAACTAGACCATAAGTAATATATCAGAAAAACTACATTTACAATGAAAACAAGATTATGTAAACCATGCTTTGACTAGAAAAGGGTGAAAAATTCAACAATCACTCTCAAACCATAGGAAAGAAATTTGGTATACAAACGAATATTACTAACAACAAACAAATATTACTAATAACAAACAATACAAAGATAATATTCTCACTTACCAATGTAAAGGGCTTCTCCCATCATTATCAGGCACATCAGGGTCAGCATTCCATTTTGAAACAATATGGTACAGGAAAGCAGTCTGACCATATTGCGCTGCAACATGTGTAGTCTGTGGTCATATCAAATTTGATCAGTACAATACATATGCTTCAGGCTCTTTCAGCCAAATAATCAGCCAAAATGGGGTAAAAAGTTCTTACTAAACCATGAACCTATAATTTAAAACAAGTACTGCCATTTACTTATCCACTTCCAATTAAATACTAAACTCATTGTTGTATCAGTATATACCTTTCAGTAACCATACTCGAAGGAAATCATTAATTACTGATTGCTAATGTTTGATTTGAATTAAAATATTCAAATTAAACCTGGCCTCAAAATCTTTAGTTTAAGGAATAATTGCATGAAATTCCATTTAACAATGCAGATATTGTACTTAAAATAGCTTATACAAACACGCAGATATGAAGACAGATGGTTATGCAAAAAATTTGCATCCCAATTTTTTCTCCCAATATCTGTAGTCAACAAAACCATAACATTCCCTTAAGCAGGGTCGGTTAGAATTGTGAAGGGGACCTAAAAGTAAAACTGACCTGATAGCCATACATATCGGCTGCATTTACCCGAGCACCCTCTTGGAGTAATAGCTCTGCAACCTGGATTGCACCCCGCACTGCACTCCAGTGTAATGCTGTTTGCCCCGTATGATCTGTGGCATTCACATCTCCTCCGTGCTGGCATTTAACAAAACCAAATAACAAACTAGTTATACAAATACACTTATCCTGGATTAAAATTTGTCGTAAGGAAAACAACAACAATCATTAATGACATCAACAAAAACCAATAGCAAAATGCTTAATGCTAATACAGCATTTCTCGTTATCTTTTTCCTTCTTTTTTTTTACAGAAGAGAAGCAGTCTGAGCATAAGTTGGCATTTTCAGTTAACTAAGTACCACAAAATTTAACTGTAATGCCACTAATCAATAATAAATCTCAAATTTTGATATGCAATTTAAGCACAATTCACAAACGCATCAAACAAAGCAAACCCTTTTCACCATGCTCCATGGGAAGAAAAAAAAATGAAATAGGTGTAGAGTAAATAAATAACCTCAATAATATACTGGGCAGCGGCAGTGCGGTTGTTCAGAGCGGCCCACTGGAGGGCATAGTAGCCGAGCCCATCGGTCTCGGAAACAGAGCAACCCTCACACTCCACCAATCTATGAAGCTTCTCCAAATCCCCGTACGCAGCGGCCGTGTACACGTCGTTTCGCAGACTCTCTTCCCCAATCCCATTGGCGTCGCCATTGTTCGTTGAATTGGCTGAGGCGGCACCCGCAGATTCGTGATCACGGTTTTGGACCTCGTCCTCGACGACCTCGATCTCTGACGACATTTCTACGACAGCAATCACACGAAAAAATCGAGCAACACGACCGGCGGAGCTGGCGTTATTCTTCTTTTCTTTTTCTGTACGCGATTAATACATTGGAGGTTTTGGTTCGTTGACCTCTAATCTAGAATTAATAAATAAATTGAGGGTTGGAAATTTATTTGAGGTTCTAGGGTTTTTCTGCGTAGCCAGCCGTGTTGACTGGGGTGGTGGGAAAGAGGGGAGAGAAGAAGCCAAAGAATTTCCCTATGGATTGTCAATAGGCAAATTCCAATATTTCTCAAGGCTTTGTTTGGCATTTCCTTTTTTTAGTACAAACGAGACAAAACAACAAGAGTGAAGATTCTAACTTTAATCTGAAATCACTTACCAAAATGAAAGCACCACATTTTCTCTCTTTAGTACTTGGGCCCCACGTTCTTATCTTCATTTTCACGATTACACACTACACGTATGTTAGGACTCGAACACACTAAGAAAGCAATTACTCCAAACCATTACACAATAGAGTCGTTCTCACATTTTAAAATCAATATTGTTATTATTTTTCTGGATCTTATTTTATGCCCATAAACTTCTAAAATAATGGTTGGGTACATGATACATCAAACCAAAAAACTCCATGAATGTGAGTTCAGACCTTGATTTGATACCCAAAAAAATAAAAGGGCAATAAAAATAAAAAATAAAAAAAGTTTTTGGACCTAATAAAAAATAAGTTTTGAAAATTTTGAAACCTAGCTTCATATTCAAAAATATTTTTTCATCCAGATCCAAGTACACAACTTGTAGTTTTTTTAATTAGGAACCTAAAATGAATGAAAGCATCACAAGTCGTGAATGAATTAATGCTGCTCTGCTGGGCTGGCAAAATTCATGGAGAAAGACATCCAGAATATTATATTATATTAGAAGAAATAAAGAAAAATAGAGATTGACCGTATTCTTATTCCAACTATCTCAACAAATAAAATTTATAAATATTTATAAATAAAATAAATAAATAAAAAACTCTTCTTCCATTGATGGAAAATCTTTATTTCAACATATATTGAAAGGCAAAAAGCTTGCTAGCTAATTAAACACAAAAGCAATAATACTGAGTTGATTCATCCAAAAGCAATGCTGATATATTTATCAAGGATGCTGGTTGTAGCATCTATTGTTGATGACATTTCGGTAAGGGTTTGGAACTCCGTTGTAGGGGTGGGCATCGGAACCGCAAAACTGCAAAACCGAACCAAATCAAACCGGAAAAAATCGTCAAAAACCGTGTTGACCGGAAAAGTCAACAACCGAACAAAACCGAACCGGACGGTTTGGATCGGTTTCGGTTCGGTTTTTCACCCCAAGAAACCGATCCAATCCAAACCGGTCCAATACAAATTTTTTTATATTTTTAATATTATACATATTTATATTCTTTATTTTATATATATTTAACATGTGGTTATTTTTTATTGGTTCTTTATGTTAAATATATATATATATATATATATATATATATATACTGATCATTCTCTTATCCGGATGCATTAATGTGCGGAACGTGCGGATGAATGTGTAAATAGGCAGGAAAGCAAGGTGTGGGTAGTAGAATACATCACTGCGTCAAGACGATAATAACATCCTGATATCCGCATAAGAGAATTTCTGTATATATATATATATATATATATATATATATATATATATATATATATATTTAACATGTGTATAATTTTTATTTTTTTTAGAAAATTATTTAAATCCAATGCTACATTTTTAATGTTATAACTAATATTTTTCCAAGTCCAACTTCAAAACATCTCTCTTTTTAAGAAATTGGATCATTTATTAATTTTCAATTCCAAAAATACAATTTTAGTTGGGATTTGTATTTTTTAAAAATAAAAAAATGGAAAAAATTAAGAACCCGGTTCAAAACCGAAAAAACCGAAAACCGGACCGAAACCGGTGAGAACCAAACCGGCCGGATTCTTTAAAAAAATCACTAAAAGCGGACCAAACCGAACCGGTTAAATAATCCGGTTTTGGTTCCGATTTGAGGTGAAAACCGGTCCAAACCGGACCGTGCCCACCCCTACTCCGTTGACACACTTGATGCCGGTCTCGATAGTCTGTTTGCAGCACTGTCCTTTAGAGCATCCACTTCCAGATGCATAATTATAAGATTCCCGACAATCTCCACCACCACCACTGCTAGGAGGTTGTTTGTTTACAGGGGTGAGGGTGGCGGGGTTTGTTTGGCTGCAGGAGGAGAGGGTGGTGGCTTAGGTTTAGCAACAGGTGGAGAAGGTGTTAGTATGAAATTTGTATTGCCATTTCCTAGACTATAGCATAGGTTGGGAATTAGTGTGTGAATATGATTTGCTGGAAGATTTGGCGCAACACATCAATTCCGGATTTTCAAAGAAAGACTTGATCGATATGAGGAAACTAATTTAAGGTAAATCATGACATAATCATGCATTCATTATAGGATTCCTAGTTGGAGTTATTTTCACTATACTAATTCTATTTTTAATAGGATTATATTTTATCTCTTAAGATTACTTTCCTAGTTGAACTTTATTTTGATTTAAGTTAGATTATTATGTTTTCATCATCTGGACTTGAAGAGAATATTTTAATTAATATCCTATTTGGATTCATTGTTTTCATCTTGAAATACATTGGTTCCTTGGATAAACAGTTGGTTGGTGGGCAAGTCATAAGCTGACGAATAATAATTTAAGAGATTGGATAACAATTAAAGAGATTGGATGTTATCCTATTGTATAAATTGACGAATTCAAAAGTGAATCAAATCTTAGAGTCATGATAGGATAGCATGCATGGGCTGTCGAAATCAAATAGGTTTCTAATAGTATCAAATTGAATCAATGGCTAGATATTGTTTTGGTGGCTGTGTGCACTTCGTGGAAAAGAGAATAGAATGGGTTTTGTTTAAAACATTGTTGTGCATCTCTTTTGGGTACAACTTTCGACATATTGTTTGTTTGAGCTTATAGAATTTTCAATAGAAAGCTGTTGTGCATATTTGAGATAAATCATCAAGTGTTCCATGTTTACTTGGTAATTTATCAAACACTTTAATCATTCATACTGCATTCATTTGCATTGTTCGGTGACTCATACAGTTAAGGGCATCAGATCGTGGTGGCGGTTTTACTCCGGCGAGCTTGAAGCAATCGTGGCTAGTATTGCGTTAAACATAAGGAGTGTCGAAGATCATCCCGTGACAGAAGTTGAGTTACGAAGAAGTTGGTAAACATTATCTAGAAGGTGTCTAGGATAAGTGTGTGAGTACTTCTTGTAATCATCGTTCTATAGTGGATTTGAGTTGGACTGAGGAGTCCCGTGGATTTTCCCCAGAGGTGGGGTTTTACCACGTAAAATAATTCTCTGCGTGTTCCTTTATTTTACGTTCAGCATGTTTCATGATTGATAAGCCATATCAATCCTACTGCCAAAGTTTATCTTTTGTTTATTGGTTATAATCTTTAATTGGCCTAATCACCCTCCTCTAGGCATTTTTAGTCATCTTACAAGTAATTTCAAGGCAATGGGTTGGGTTTGGCAACAGTGCACCATGATCATCGGTACAAGTATGGTTTAAGACTTTGTTAAACGGAGTCGGTGTCGGGGTAGAACAATCCACGCCACTGTAAGTGACAGTGTGCAGGAAAAATAGCGCTTAATGCCTCTAGATTCATAAGCTTCTCTGTCATATAAAGAATAATCATCTGTTACGCGTCTTTACCAGCAATTTTTATGTTCCAGAGATGATGTACTGAGGCATGTTGGGGTGCTGCTGGGGAGTACAAAGTGGAGGGCTAAGACCATTTCCACATGGAGGAAGTGGTGGAAGTTGAAGGATTGGTGGAATTTGTATGTCAGGAATTTGAATATCAGGAATTGGAGGAATTTGAATGTCAAGAAACTGGTAATCTTGAACATTAACAGCTGCTTCAGCTTTCACATCCCGTACCCTATAACACATACAGATCACTAAAATAAACAATACGGGAGCCCTCATTTTGGCTATCTCTCTCACAAGACAAAACAATCGATGTGAATATGATGGATGATTTCAAGTCATCAATGGGGATCGCTTATATATATAGACTCCTCAAACCACGTACGTACCCATGTAATGTAATTATAGAGGTTTGCATGGATTGTTCTACCTTAAAAGATAGAGAACCTTTATCATTAGGCCAAATATTTATCATTATCTAACTTAAAAGATAGAGCTCTTGAATTTATTGCATAATCGATGTTCATTTGATAATATATATCTCTTAATTGTTATTCAACGATTAAGAAATAGAGTCTTGCCTTCAGTATAAAATTCTTGATTTACTATCAATACAAAAAGATTATATATAATGGACTCGCACAAACTACGTACAAAGCAAGGAAGAGAGTTTCATTTCATTCACTTTTTATTTTGTACATTTTGGTGGAAGATTAGCTTTATCAACATTAAATGTTGGGCGGATGACATGAATGAATGGACTAGCTCGATTGGTAATATTCCCTTGAGCCGCTAGCTTGTTATGTTTTCTATTGGGCTGATAGTTACAAAAAGAAAGCCAACTCTGAAAATGGGCCTACGTCCACATAATTCTGCACAATATAGATCCAAGCCCGTTATAAAATCTTTGCAAATTTGGAACATATTTATGTAGGTTTTTTTTAATGTCAGAGAAAATATTTATGTAGTTGGACCTATTAAAGTAATAAGTGTCCTGAAAAGTAATAAAATCAAACAATTTACCATCTTTTATTGAAAGTGATCTCAAGTAATTATATAAATAAATTCATAGTTAACCAACGAGAGTTGGTTTAGTTGGTAAGATCATTGCACTGCGTGTAGCTCCACTAGTATTCGAGTCTCATTGTCAGTAGTCCTCGTTGGTGCGCGATTTATAATTTTCTATATAAGTTCATACCGGTGGTAGTTGACAATTAGGTACCACACGTAAGTCCTTTTGGCTCGAGGTTGTGAGTCAGCCATGTTGCTGGTGGTGAGAGTAATCAATCTCCCCCCTAAACTTTTTTTCATCAAAAAAATTAAATTAAATTCATAATTGGAATAATTTTATTATTATTAGTCTTAATATTCCCATGAGCTAGCTTCTCTAAATAAAAAATAAATAAATAAACTTTTAGAAATTTAAATAAATATCAAAGAAACACTCTTCTTCTCTCCTCTTCTGCTGGTGGATTAGTTTTCTTCATTGGAAGAAAGACTAGGGATTTATAAACGCAACTTTTGAATTTGAATTAGACCAATGACATTTGGTCCGAGAAGCAGCGAATCCTGCTTTTGGCCAATGACATTTGGTTTCTAACACTAGATCCAAAGAGAAACCTTTCCAATTACTTCAAAACTCAAAAGTCAAATCCAAAAAGAAAAAAAAAAGACGCACAAAAGTACTATAACCACAACAGTTTTCACTACTTCCACGACCTTCACAGTACCGAACGAGTCAATATAATATACTAATCAGTAATTATTCAACATAAATAAATATATTATCTGCCGTGGAAGCAAAGAGTTTAATGTGGCAGTAGCAAATCCAGTGACAAAAACCCTAACCGGACCAAACCCCAGTGGATTCATTCATCCTAACTGGACCAAACCTTTTGCCCCAAACCCAGAAAACCCTTCAAAACACTGTCCCTCTTCCCCTCACTGTCCTTCACACAGGCACACACTCTCTTTCGCTTTGTGCAATTTTTGCTCTGATTTTTTGTGTCTATTTTTTAGTGTATTTTGAGCTTCTTTTTGCAGCAACGAAGATGAGCTTGTACGCCTCTGAGAAAAAGAGCATGTGGGAAGGATCTCTTTTGGAAGCAATGCTGGTCAACACTGTTCTTGTTGCTCACAACTCTCTTGCTCTGCTGCTTTTGGCGGTATATAGCATCTCTCTCTCTCTCTCTCTCTCTCAAATTTAGTTTGGGTGGCAAATTGTGACATCGATTGAAGTTTTAAAGTTTCATGCTTTTGTTATGTTTTTCGAGTTTGAAATCTTAATAGCGTGCATCTCTTTATTACTGAACTTATGTTTCGGAAGTTGACCTTTGTCTTACTATTACTACTGTTTTGAAGTTTGAAAAATTAATTTTTGATAAGTTGAAGGACTGAAATTTGACAGTTGTGTGAATTAGGTTGTTTGGGGAGAGAAATGCTTGCTTTGGTTAAGACGTTAACTGTGAGAGTTTGTAGAATGTGAAGTACTAACCTTTTCTGCTAGCTAATTTTTCTTTCATTGCTTGTGAACTAGAACTTGTTGGAATTTTGTAGATTTGTAATTTAATTTATGGCAATTTTCATGATTTTAATCTTTGTTTGTGCAGCATGCAGTATTGTTTTTTCTTTCTGAAACCTGTACTTATTTATACAGGTGCTTGGAAATGTTGGTTTTCTTGTGAATCCTTTTGTTTTATTCTTGCGTAAATGTATCATCGTGTTAAAGTGACTTTGGTTTCTTCTTGCTTGTTTAAAAACCTGTGTAGATACTATACTCAAATGCTTTGATGTACAACTGATGGTTACAAATTTCTTGACGTTTTCTTTAGAGGTCCTAATGCTCTTGGTTTATAGTTTTTTGAGCATACAATACCTTTCTTAATCTTTTCCATTTGCCCAGGTTTCTTTAAGTTCATAAACTATGCAATTTTCTGTGGTTGCATTAATATGTTGAGTGGCCATAATTCCTTTTCCTTCTTTTAATCTTAGAGCTGTAGGTAACAAAAAGGACATAATAGAACCCTGCATGAGAACAGAAGATTGCAGCAAAGAAATTTGCGCAGACATTGCAGATATGGTGTTGCCATTTCTGCTTCTAAGATAACAAATGAGCACTCTCCATCCTTCATATCGTGTAAAATGTAATTGTGGGTGGGCTGTAGCATCGGATTTTGCATTGACAGAATATTTGGTAGTTTTAGTACTGAGCATGTGGCTAAAGTTTGTTTCATTTATCACTTTATTGAGTGATGTAGGCCTTGTGTTGGGGGGTTTTAATTGTGTTGTCGACCAGATTTGGTATTGTTGATAAGTTGTAAAGTATATTTTGAGAATTTGTTCTGCGTTGCTGGCCGTTGCCTGCAGCATTATCGGCTGTATGTTAAATGCCCTTTTGGATTCCATTTTCATCGACAGGGTTATGTATGGTATATATATTGTTGAGAGCAACTAATGAAATTTTACTTTATACTTCCTGTATCCCAAACTGAAATGTATTTGGAAGCCTCTCTTGTTGGGATTGGGTCTCTATTGGATTAAATATGAGAAGGAATGAACTGTCTTATTTGTTATGTTGTCTCTTTGTATACTCTGTTCGCCAACACCAGTTAACGTTGTTTCAGACTGGATCGGTGATAAATGATATCAATATGGCATCAAAATTGACTGCTGTCACTGGAAGGTAATAAAGTTCTAATTGTGTTCATCCAGTACTTGCACTGTTGGTTTTTTAGGGTACATTCAATTAAGTGGGTGACTAATGCTTCCGTCTGCAGGTTTCCTTTTGAAGAACTTCTCAAATTGAAAAAACCTTGTGCGGAAAACAAAGATGCTAGCGATACAGAGGATGACGAAGACGACGACAAAGATGATGATGATGTGAATGACCAGGATGATGAGGAGGGAGGAGACGAGGACTTCTCAGGTGAAGAAGGGGAAGATGAAGGGGGGGATCCTGAGGATGATCCTGAAGCCAATGGCAATGGAGGAAGCGATGATGAGGATGAGGATGATGATGACGAAGATGACGATGGTGATGATGATGAAGATGAGGATGGAGAGGAAGAAGATGAGGATGAAGAGGAAGAGGTTCCACAGCCACCTGCTAAAAGGCGGAAGTGAGAATAGGAGTCCTTATCCTTTGCCCTTGTGTTCCTTCCGATTTCTTGCAGGAGTGTTGTGGAGTAGTGAGGCAGAATTTAGCTTGTCAGTTTGGTCAGGGTAGAATTTACAATCATCGTTCTGAATGAACCTCTAGTGTTATTGATTATCTATGGTATACCTGTTTGATGTAGTATTGAGAGAATCTTCGTATGTTGTGTTAAACAGCTATTTTTCTAATGGGTTATGTTCACATGGACGGATCAATTTATATGAAGTTGGGAATCTTCAAGTTTAATTTGATATGATGCCTAGAACCCAACTGTTTTGGTTCTTCTTGTGTTATCTCGGAAAGAACTACACAGTACATGGTTGGGAGCTTGGTAAGATAAGAACACAAGGGTGCGATTTCAATTGAAAGATGGTTAAGATCATGGATGTGAATGTGATGGGTGATCTCGCCCTTGTGTTTTCCAACCATGCCTTTCTAGTTATGAACTAATCCCACATCTGTTTGTACCCATTTTCCTTTTCGTTGAAACTGTGCCCATGATATCAACAAAAAAACAAAAGCGTTGAGTTAAGGCATGGGGCCTCACATTTTCAATGAACAAACAGAAGCAATTTCAGTCATATGGTAAAATATAATATGACATTATTGCAATTCATTACAAACAACGGGAATTAAAGAAACTAATGGAGTTTTACAAGAATAAAATGAGAAACTACGAAGCTTGGATTGGAGCAGAAGAAGAAATCACTGGTCTCGAGGGGTTCTGACTTTCACCCTTGCTTCCTTCATCACAGCATTTCTCCCACTTTGTAAGACTCCAATTGTGCTCCTTCAACAACCTAATAGTAGGACGGTAAGGTAATATGGAATTATTGCTTTTCATTTCAACACGAATTTGCATTCAACCATCAAATTTTTAAGCTTAAAAGAGACAGAACATGGTTTGCAATGCCATGAATGAGAAACACATCATAATAATGACAATGGCAACAAAATCAGTTTATTAGATATATTTGAGGATGCCAAAACCTGCACACTGACCAACCGACAACTGCTGTCTGGCCACCAAATGACAAAAGTGGATCTACTGAGGAGGAACTAAACACATATAAAACCAAAGAAGGTTAACCGAGCTATAAATGAGATGAATGATGACTCGTGAATCAAACTGAGAAACTTAAACAAATGGCTATAAACCAGAAGGAAAAAAAAAATACTTATTTGGATCAAGTAAACTACAATGATCAAAGGTGGTGATGATTTTATTGACAATTATAGAATCAATAACTGGGTTCAAGGGTGCAAATGAAGACTTGGCAAAGGCCTGACTGATGAAGAAACTAGGAAACGTATAAGTATAAAACAGGTAACACGGTCACCTCGCTTCTTGTTTGAAGTAATCTTAAAAACTCAACATTAAAGGATCATTCTTGATGTAAAACTGAAAACAAGGGAAAAGCCACAAGATATGAAATCTTCTCACAAGGCCATAGCAGCATTTTAAAGAGCTGAAAATATGCTTATTCAGTCATATGGGATTATACAACTAGGAAAATCAGCAATGGACCTCAAAACTTTTTCATCGTAAATGCAACTATATCAAATCTAAACCAATCTGACAATGAAACATGCAAACGAAAAAAACCAAATCCTTCAAAGAAAACACTGCAACATAATCCAAATTAACAGAGTTCACTCAACAAGAATATAATCAAATGCGAAGGCAATCCAAAATCTCTTATGCCCCGCATTCTCAAATCACTTGAAAAAAAACATTCCATGACAACAATAAAACATCCAAACACATAATTCTACCACAAAGTCAATAAAAAAGAAGAAACTGAATTTTGATGCCATCAAAATCCACAAAAAACCTCATTGTATGATCACATAAACAAACATTCCATAGAGAAACAAAAATCCAAACACTCTTATCACAAAACTTACCACATTCACTCACTAAGGGGCAGCTTGCCAGCCCGAAAAATTGCAAACTTTGATGTTTCCGAGTAGGAATACTGAACCCCATTTTCCTTCAAGAAGCCCTCAAGCACCTCCTTGACCCCTTCAGGGTCTGCACTCTCACACTCAATCTCATAACAAGTACCAAACTCATACTTTGTCTCATCCACCTCTAATTTCAAGCCTTTCCAATCATACACATCCCTCACATTCCTGAACCCTCCCAACCCCACAAACCCTAAAACCCCAAATTCCTCTCTCACCCTACTCAAAACCCTAGACTCCGCCGACATCAGCTTATCCGGCTGGTCAGCGCAGGCTCGGCCGATCGAGTGGTCGAGCTCCTCCTCGTCCTCCTCGACTCGGCTGACGCCGTCGACCAATACGGCTCGCGCCTTCAGGGTCACGGCGCACAGAGGGTCTCGGTCCGAGAAGCGGAGGCGGAGGACGGCTCGGCGCGCCGAGAGCTCGGCTTTGGAGCCGTCGAAGAAGAGATTCTCTTGCCGGTGTGTGCTGACGTGGAACGGCGCGAGTAGGGTGGTGACTTGGCGGTGGGCGGCGGCGTCTGGGAGCCTAAGCTTGACCTCAACCTCCATTAGAGGTTTGAGAATGTGAGACATAAGACGGCGGGTGTATGGAGTTATGTTTTGGTGTTTGGGGTGCGTAACTTTCAATTAGAAGGGAGGCCGATGCGGTGCGTTTTGGAGGAGGGGTCTTTGGGCCGGTCGAGGTGGTGGAGGAGAGCAGTGGCCGCGGTGGTAGTGGAGGCGGAAGCGGCAGCGGAGCGCTTGCGAGCTTCTTCGAGTTCCTCTTTGTCTTCGATTCTGAGTTGGATCTTGGTCGGTTTTCGTCTCAGCATTTCGGCAATTTCAACACTTTAGATATCCACTGGACGAACGCATCTTATACGTTTTGAGTATGACTTACGAGTCAATGGGTCTTATGGCCCAACAATCATGCTTTGGGTTAGGCCTGGTGTCTGCTTTTTGGGCTTGATCTCAGTTGAATCTACTCCATATGGGCTGGGCCTGGGGATGCCAAGCGATTGGACTTTGCTCGCTGAGAGAGCAACATTTAGAAAGAAAACTTTGGAGCAATTGGACATATACCACCTATGTATCTATTGTATAATATAATAGAGTAAACTGCCGTTTTTCCTCTGAACTATAATCCGATTGAGAATTCACACCTTAAACTATTTTTTGGGAAAATTAAAGACACAAATTATATAAAAATAACCACATGTTTTGTAGATGTGTGGTTTTATACAAAAGGGCTCGGTGTTATTAAAAGTGGAATCACTTATTATAAGTTGTAATTTATTCAGTCAAGTTTCCGATGTGGGACTTTATATTCTTCAACACGCCCCATCACGTGGGACCACCACATAGTAGGTCACACGCGGAGCTAAGTCCACATCGGAGTTAAATATTCAAGTCCAACACGTGAACACCACGTATTGGGTAAGGGTAAACATTCGCTCAACATGTGAACACCACATGTTGGGTAAGAGGTAAGGGTAAAAACTCAATATTTCAGTCAATCAACCCGCTCACGATATCATGTTAAATTTCAGAAAGATCGCTACCACTAGCAACACCGATATTGTCCCCAACTTAACCACCTGTTTAGCAGGTATGTGGTTTTATACAAAAGACCTCGGTGTTATTATAAGTGGAACCACTTATTATAAATTGTAATTTATTCAGTCAAATTTCCGATGTGAGACTCTATTTTTCAACAACCCCATCCTTACTGGTTGGTGCTTTTCTGTGAAGACTTTAGCTACAAGACCGCCCTAGGCTAGCAATGTATAGAATAGGTTTGCTTTTGCAGCAGTCAATGATAATGAAATTGTAGTGCTACTACTAGTACTACTAGTATGCGCTCTAGTAATGAAAGAGTATTGCAGCTGGAAAGAGAGTTGGCATATAATCAATAAATTCTTAATAATGATCTATTTTCTAAACTAAACTTATCTTTTATTTGTTCTTTCCTTTACTCAGACGATCGAACCAACTTCGAATTAGGCCACTTTATGCTGTTTGGCATATGCATTCGTAATTACTTGCTTCATAACATTGATAAGGTATATAATGTTATAAAAATATAATAAAATATAGTTTTCCTTTTCCGTAAAGCCAAATACAAAAAAGATTTATATTATAAATAACATATAAACAAAATGAAAAGTCTTTAAAGGTAAAGTAAAACTAAATAAACAAATAATAGGTAAATACAAGTAAAATAAATTATAAGTAAGAAGATGAGTTTGGTACGTGCAAGCACGTCAAAGACGCCATTTGTCCTAAAGCCTTGTAGCCCTCCCTAATGCGGTGCATGGCGGTCTACAAGACTCCAAGATACGACCCTTGTACACAAACTCAAGATCCCATTATGAAAGCACGTCCAGACGGATATAGGTATCTCAGTCACATAACCATTGCCCAAAATAATAATATAAAATAGAGAATATATATAAAAGTAGAATAGGAGAGAATCAGATTGTGGTGGTGATTGTGGTTTGTGATATTCTGATGGTGTTTTGGTTGTTGTAGTTCAAATGTGAAGGAGGAGTGCCTTTATAGGCATCCAATAACATGTAACCTTCACCAACCAAAAAGGTTCACCAACCGAGAAAATTAAGGCATTCAAATAGAAATAAAACCTGAATATTAAATATTTATAACCCCCACAATAAATAAAATAAAACAGCCAAAATAATTAATTAAATTAAACGGTTAAATTTTTAAAACCTTTTTAAAATTCCAACAATCCCCACAAGGTTTTCAAAATTTTACCGTGATAAAAAAGCAGTGAAAAATATATAATATATATGGGCAATATAATACTATGTAATAGGTGTAGGTGCACCTTAGGGCTTGAACCTTCACTTAGTGATGATAGTCTCCATTTGAGGAACCCGAGTGTACAGTGTTGAACTCGGCACCTTTGACCAAATTTCAACATATCCCACACATAGTATTAGTTGAGACTTGGATGCGGGGTAAGCTATTTATGGCCATGTGCTCATCTTGATTCTCATGAGAGTTACTAGAGAATAGCCCAATTCTCACGGTCGCCTCACGACATCTCTCACTTAGGTGAGTTCTCCAAGAGTACATGTGACCTGCACCTGGGGAGTTTGCCCGCCTCAAACTCATTCGTGGATAATTCCCTTCCTAACGTCACATAAAATAGCACTTTTGCCTTAGGGATGAGCAGAAGAATATCTCAAGGATATCTCCATAGTTTTATGAGTGCTATATGAGTCACGCGATGGATTGTTTCTACCACATTGAACTTCCTTCATGGGATCGCCAATCACGGAAGTTGGGTTACCTCCTAGGTGACTCCCTTATGGGCTTAAGCACATCCCCTCGACATTTTGCATATAGCCTCCTCCACGAGGCATGCATATCGAACTAGCCTTCACAAGGCATATATAATGTAGGTCATGTCTTTGTTATCCATTTTAGCGCTTTAAACCTGCATGTTATTAAAATATTTCCTACACAATCTTGCACACAAATGATTAGTGGATTTCACCTCAGATATAATTGGAAATTAGATACGCATTGGTATTCATTTAAGTATAATGGAAAAACATCATACATTAAATCTTATGATCAAGAGTACCTCTCAAGTCCATGAAACTTTGAGTACACCTGCTACCACTTATGAACAACAATATAACAATAATTCATTAAATAAATTTAACTATAAACACTGAGTATTTCAAGATACTCTTACACCCTTTGTGCACTCAAAGTGGCTGAACTCATGATCGCATATCCAAGTTGTCATTGCATCTTCTTGATTCTCAATATGAACCTATAAGGCGAAGAAGTCTCTACCAAAATTTTGTACCAAGGCCATCATTAGTTGCACACATTTTCATATCAAAATTTAAGACAAATTAGTTTCATAATAAAATTTCATAGTATAAGAAAACTTCACACACACCAAGTTATCCAAAAATACTCATTTCATAATTACTTAAAGATAATATCAAGGTTAGGAAATTAAGGCAACCCCCACATTTTAAAATATGTTAACGCAGAACCCATCCTTTCTATGTTTCCAACTTTGGCCACCAAAAAATAATAGTAATAAATTAAGCAAAAAGGATTGCAAGACAACCACCCCCACAAGTTAAGGAAATTGAACCCCCACTAGTTGAGGAAAGTCTCAAGGTATATTAAGACACTAGTAATCAAAATATATAAATTTAATTCACAAAATTTTCCAAGAGATCAGGGTCGAAACCTTTACACCAAAATTCAAAGTTAAATGTTACTTACAGTGATATTAAATTTATCATTTAATTTGAGTCTTCTCAATGCGTATATTGCATGACAATTAACTCAATGTGGTTGCTGTCAATGATCTCTCCCATTAATTGCCATTAATTCCTTCACCAGTATATTAGCCATGATCTTCATAGCCACCCTTAGAAAATTTAAATTGCTACAGCAATCAAGTGTTCACCTATTTGCATAACCAACGAAAAGCTTCTGCCAACAAGTTTTATGGCATTAAAAACAAAGTTGCAGTCAATATGAAGCTTTAGACAGAAATTGACGTTGTAATTGCAGCACTAATTCTTTGGATTCAACATTCAACTTATAAAAGCAATAATAAATTATATTAATTGTCTGATTTAAATACCAGTGGAAAGCTACTTCAACAGAAGTTATAAACCCATTTACTCAAAACTGAAATCGTCCAAGACAGTCAAAATATACAAAATGATTTCCACACAAAATTTGGGAAATTAAATACAACATAAATAAGTAATGAGAATTTGAAAATATATATAGGCATATGCACAAAATAGAATTGTGAAATTTAATTTCTCCATAAATGTAAAAAGATCTAATTCTCCATAAATTAAGGTTGTTTCCAAAACAGTTTCCTAGCTAATGCTTTTATATATAGTTGTTGGCTACTGAAAACAATAACCATAGCAATAAAATCTCATAAACCATGTTTTGCAACATAAATATCTATAATATTATCAAAATATTAATTCACACAATCAATACACCCATTGAAGACAAATTGGTAAAACCAAAACCAAAACTGACGCCAGAGTAAATATTTCTAGATAACCCAATAAGTGACAATAAAATGTACCAATGACATTGAAGTAATTTTATAGTAATTAAAATATTAATATATAAAGAGTTGTAGATATAAAATGATACCACAAGGCTAACGACCGAAAGAAACCAAAAGCAAAATAAATCAGTTTTTGATTTCACTCTCCTTTGCTGGCTGGAGAGTAGAAAAATCTCCAAATAAAGAGAGAGACACACTTCACTTTTTAATTGTTTAACTCATTACCAAACGTTATGGCTACATTGGATCTTCCCATTTGAATAACCAACGGAAGAGCTTCTACAAAATTGGTGTGCAACTGTCATCATTTAAATTAATAATAATAAATAAAACATTTCTCGAAAAATGCTGCTCCTTTTATTTTTCAATTATTTCCTATAATTTATATAGCTAGCTAAACTCCAAAACGTTGAGCTATAATAACAATACCACATAAATTGGTCTGTAGGTTTGTTTTTCAAACATTAGCAACAAATTATTAAAAATTTAAATGTACCATTTACTCTTTATTATAAATAGGACAGTTTCAAATAACTCCAACATTTGCAAAGACAAAAAATAACCAAACATTTTCGCAGAAAATTAGAATATAGAAATTCCATGCATGACGACACTTAAGGCTGGAAAAAAAAAACCTTAAACAAAACACTATTTGGATTTTATGCTTTACCATAAAAGAATTTATTTTATTTTGTTCAATTGTCATAAATGAGCAATTTGAAATAACACAATACACCATCAGAAAGTATAAAATCCAAATTATAATTGTGTATTAACATTATAGGATTCGAAACAGGAAATCACATAAAACTAATATGTGCTATCAGCAAATTAAAATTTGACAATATTGAGCATTCACACCAATACAAAGAAATTCAAGACTATACAAGTGAAAAATGATACGTTTCTATATTGTCTTATCTCACAAAATTCAAATTAAATTAGTTTCTTGAAATCATATATGTTTGTAGTAATGCTCACAAATAAGATAAAGAATTAATTGGTAGCACTTATCTGGAGGTATACAATATTGGATCCCCAATATCTCGATTCCATCATAACTCCCACTTGAAAATCACGTAAATCTCTATTCCAATAAATAAGATAAACCTTGAACACAATCGTTAGTGCAATATATATATATATCAAATACTCGGAAATATAAGAGTCACAATTTCAGCGCATTAATTCATAATATATGGAATCGTATATGATATAACCTGCCAAATACGACTTGAGTAGTTGAACTGACGTATTGTTTCAAATATACAAAACAAACTGTGCAATATATATCGCGACAAAAATGCAACAAACCAAACAAATTTTTTTTCCCAAAATTATATAAACAAATAATTATGTTTTACCAAAACTACTAAAATATATTTTGATAGAACTTTGAAACTCATGGATAAACGGTTCTTTGACAAAAGGTTGAGAACATGTTAGGTTGTTCAAATAGTAAATTCAAATCATCACACTGGCATTTTCAAACCAACACGCCTTTTTAGCAAACGCCTTTAATAAATAAAATTAAATAGATTTTAACAGGAACAAACATATTGCTGTCTAGAGCTTACATAATTATAGATATGCAATTGCAACAATTGTAAACTACAAAAGAACCTACAACAGTACGGAAAGAAAATAATTTTAACATACTAAGGCTTTAGATTGTTATAAAAATATAATAAAATATAGTTTTCCTTTTCCGTAAAGCCAAATACAAAAATATTTATATTATAAATAACATATAAACAAAATGAAAAGTCTTTAAAGGTAAAGTAAAACTAAATAAACAAATAATAGGTAAATACAAGTAAAATAAATTATAAGTAAGAAGATGAGTTTGGTCACGGTGAAGCACGTCAAAGACGCTTCTGTCCCTAAAGCCTTTGTAGCCTCCTGCGTGCGGTCGCGCGGTCTACAAGACTCCAAGATACGACCCCTTGTACACAAACTCAAGATCCGCTATGAGCACGTTCATGTAAGCGGATATGGTATCAAGTCACATAACCATTGCCCAAAATAATAATATAAAATAGAGAATATATATAAAAGTAGAATAGGAGAGAATCAGATTGTGGTGGTGATTGTGGTTTGTGATATTCTGATGGTGTTTTGGTTGTTGTAGTTCAAATGTGAAGGAGGAGTGCCTTTATAGGCATCCAATAACATGTAACCTTCACCAACCAAAAAGGTTCACCAACCAGAAAATTAAGGCATTCAAATAGAAATAAAACCTGAATATTAAATATTTATAACCCCCACAATAAATAAAATAAAACAGCCAAAATAATTAATTAAATTAAACGGTTAAATTTTTAAAACCTTTTTAAAATTCCAACATATAATATTCCAATTTCAAAACAGAACATGCATCATGCATCATGCATGAAATGAAAGACAAGCATTTGGACTGATCATACATTTAGAAGGTGGTGTTCATCATCTTACCTAACATCCAATGGATTAGGTTTGGTGGTTCTGTTTTGGGTGAAGAAACTCACCTGATCCCATTGACATTAACGAAACGAGGGTAAGAAAGGAAGAATATGCTTATTAATCCCTAAAATAAATACAACAAATATGAAGGAGGTAAGGGGTTGTGTGGGAGTGGGAGCGGGAGCAAGCAAGCAACTATAGCAAGAGTCTTATTTTATACTCAATGAACAAACATATGGTTGAACTTGGACCACCTCATCATGCACATGGATATTACACTTTGATTTGATTGACTCAACAAACTCTTTGGTACTTGGTAGCCTGTAACATCTTGGATTTTCATGTTTTGCTTACCCAACAAAATACCTCATCTCATTTTCATCAATGGGTAGGTAAATATATATATATATATTTTGTGTTCTCGTCGTAATTCAATGCTGCGATTCGGTAATTGGTTCCTTTCAAGAACACTATCACAGCATGAAGATGAGGTATTTGATTGAAAAACATAACGAGCAAAAGGAAAAAAAGATGAAAGTTAAAGGGGTGAGAAATTAAATAATCATAAATCGTATTTTAATACAACTCACCCTGATATTGCGCAAGGTAGCATAATCGTTGTGAATCTTTTCATAAAATTGTGCAGAGTGTTTTTTTTTTCTTTTCCTTTTTTGGTGTATATTTTTTTCCGGGACAGACATTCAGACATGCATACGATACTATGTCAACTACATTTTTACGACAGTTGATCAAACATGTCTCGCTTTCTACTCGTCAAAATCATTTTATAAGGTAGAAGTCATATTTATCCCGAGCGAAGTGCACATTAAGATTCCAAAACCAAGAGACCAAGTGGTTGGCTTTCAAACAGTAAAACCTGGCAATTTTTTTCTGATTTATCCGACAGACAGGCCAGCCAATGTTTGGTTGCACATGCCATTTTGGAAAGCAAACCGACGGCCCACTTGCAAGTTGCAATTCCATTCTTTATTTTTATGCTTTATCTAAAAACAAAAATTAATAATGGATTAGATGATAATAATAATGTTATAATAGCTCCACAGGCAGAGGCCATGGTCAAAGAGGAAAGAACCATGTTCCCCTCCTTAGTTGATTTCTGACGTCCAAGTATCACGTGTGTGTTTTTTTCTTTCTTCTTTTTCTTTCTATATGTAGTCTCTGTTTGTTTGTAACTTTGTACACGTACATAATTATAGCAAATAAATTTCTCTTTTAACTGTTGTTTCATTGATCTCATTCACTTGTTATTATTATTATTATTATTACTTACAACACCTCCCCCCACCCATTCTGGCCATTTGCGTCCAAAGGCCAAACAGAAACTCTGCAGTAATCTCAGCTCTTCACTTTTCATGGGTTCCTCACCCATTTATATATAGATACAAACAGAGAGAGAGAGAGAGAAAAAGAAAGAGAGAGAGAGAGAGACTGAGATCTTACACATTAACCCCTTTTGTGTATAAACTGGTTGGTTCTGGAAAATGGGTTCTCATTTCTGGCAAATGGGGTTGTGTTTCTGGGTCTGTTTCTCTGCTTTCAGCTTCATTCATTCTGTAAATTCACAGGGCTTCGGAGGAGGAAGTATTGAAGGCACTGTCCGCGTTAATGGCAAAGATGCCATTGGTAAAATTGATAATGATTTTATTTGTGCAACTTTGGATTGGTGGCCTCCTGAGAAATGTGACTATGGGACATGCAGCTGGGGTCGTGCTTCTTTCCTCAATCTGGTATACATATATACATTAATGTTTCTCTCTAGAATCTAACATACGTACATTTGTTCTTTCTATTTTCCTTTTCCACTTTCAGATGCTTATATGTTTTTGAGATTTGTAATTGGTGTGTTTCCCAGTTGCAAATAATCTGAAATAAAAAATCTTTTTTATGTTTTTGAGATTTGTATTCTCTCTCTCTCTCTCTCTCTCTCTCTCTTTCTTTTTGACTTAGAGGCTAAAAAAAATACTGTAGTATTGAAATAAATTGATACTTTCTTTGTGGAAGATGTTTTCTGATGATTATTTGATAATTATTGTGCAGAATCTAAGCAGCAGTATCTTATTAAATGCTGTGAAGGGTAAGAATTCCTTGATATCAGATTGTTTCAATTCAATACATGTATAATAAATAAGAGCCTAAAACTTACTTGTGCTGATTTTGCAGCTTTCTCACCCTTGAAACTTAGATTGGGAGGTACCTTGCAAGATAAGGTCATATATGCGACACCAGACAATAAGCGACGCTGTGTTCCTTTTCAAAAAAGCACCACAGAGATGTTTGGTTTTACTCCGGGGTGCTTACCCATGAACAGATGGGATGAATTAAACTCCTTTTTTCAGAAATCTGGGTAAATATAATCTCTTCTTTTTTCTTCTTCATTTAAGTTTTTAGATTTTCTTCAGAATGAAGAGCACCTAACATTATCACATGTACGCTCTTTCCAGGGCCAAGATTATCTTTGGATTAAATGCTCTCACTGGACGAACAATACATTCTAATGGTACTGCAACTGGAGCTTGGGACTACAAAAATTCTGAGTCTTTCATCCGTTACAGTGTTAAAAAGAACTACACAGTACATGGTTGGGAGCTTGGTAAGATAACAACACTGAAAATTTTATTGTCGTTATAAATTTTGACCCTGCTTATCTAGACAAACTGAATGTATTTCAATGGTGTTCAGGGAATGAATTGTGTGGACATGGAATTGGAACAACAATTGGAGCGAGTCAATACGTCTCTGATACAACTTCTCTGCAAAAGATAATACACGATATATACCAGGGTATTGAACCAAAGCCACTAATCCTATCACCTGGAGGATTCTTTGATGCAAAGTGGTTCAAAGACTATACAGATAAAACAACCACATCCTTGGACGTGGTCACCCACCATATATATAATCTAGGGCCAGGTATCATTGATTGAACAAACAGATTTTGAAAGTTTCTACTTATTCCTTTTGAATTCGCAACTTCATACTGATAAAAGAAATCTTCATTCTGTGTTCTCAGGGGTTGATCAACACCTTATTGAAAAGATTCTTGATCCATCCTATCTCGACGGTATTGCTAGCACATTTAGCAACCTCCGTAACATCCTAAAGAGTTCTGCAACTTCAGCAGCTGCATGGGTTGGGGAAGCAGGAGGTGCGTACAACAGCGGCCGTCATCTTGTCAGCAATTCATTTGTATTTAGTTTCTGGTAACTTGGCTATGACAACTCATGAGCATCTTCTTTGGTCCTCTCCTCTCTTCTTCAATTTCTAACAAGAATCATATCTTGGATGTAACAAACAGGTATTTAGATCAGCTTGCTATGTCAGCAGCTTATGATACCAAAACGTACTGTAGACAGACATTGATTGGTGGAAACTATGGTTTACTGAACACTACTACCTACGAACCCAATCCAGACTACTACAGGTAGGTCACTACATACATACCGATCTTACCTTAGAAGCTAAATTCTCAAATATTAGACAGTATTTTAACACTTCTGCTGCTTTATCCTGGCTTTCTCCATACCAGTGCTCTTCTTTGGCACCGATTGATGGGAAGAAATGTACTGGCAACCAGCTTTTCTGGACCGAAAAAGATACGTGCTTACGCACACTGTGCAAAACAATCCGTAAGTCTATTTATGCCACAACTTGAATATAAAGAAAGACAACATTCAAACATTCTTCGTTTACTGAGCTGATCACAATTTTGTGCTGCAGAAAGGGATTACAGTACTATTGATCAACCTACAAAACACGACGACGGTGGAGGCAAGAGTTGCCTTCAACACTTCCTGGACTTTGCGACATAAACACAAATCTCACAAGTCTCATAGAGCACACCTGAAGTTCCATCAGGGTTTGAGAAGTGAAACAGCAAGAGAAGAATACCATCTAACAGCAAAGGATGGAAATTTACAAAGCCAAACCATGTTGCTAAATGGAAACGCTTTGACCATAAATTCATCTGGGATCATACCTAACTTAGACCCTGTATATGTAAATTCAACAGAACCAATTTTGGTTGGTCCATCTTCAATTGTATTTGCTCACATACCATATGTTGTTCTGCCTGCTTGCAGGTAGGCAGTGCTATATGTGCTCTAATTGGTATCATATAGTGCTTGATTGCTTAAATAAGAGATAGAAGAGAGTACAATTCAATTTCATCATCCACCTTTTATTTTATTTATTTTTTCCAAATGAGGACAGAACTACTCAGTACTTCAGCAAAGAATACTTGCCCGCATTCTTTCTACTCGTGCGGAAACTTTAAGCTTGAAAACTTTAAACAAGGTTGAAAATGCCAAATTCTCTCTACCCTTCAATGCGCCACAGATCCATCAAGGGACAGCCCAGAAAGACTAGAAAGAATGCTCAGAAAAACTATCCTGAGTATACTTTTGGAGAGGGAGAGTTCAGGATACTTCTAGGAAAAAATGTACAAATGGTGATATGGGCACGACAAACTTCTGACCTTTCGAAACATATTATGCAATGTGAAGTTGTGACACCTTAAACGGCTGTACAATATCTGATCACACAAAAAAATTGTAATACAAGGAAGATTACATACATGTATAGCTTTCCTTCTCGATGTACAGAATGAACAAAATGGTGAATACAGTACAAAGTTAATTTCCTCCCACAGATGAAACTAGTGATACATTGAATGAAGATTCCCTCAATTTGGAAGCTTCATTCAAGTGAGAAGAAAAGAAAAAAGAAGACGACCAAACTACAAAAAGGTCAGTCTGTCTTTGAAAAGGTTTGAGGCTTACTGCTGGCAAACACCAACCAAATAACTGTACCAGTCAGGTAGAAAAATATTGATGGAATGAACAATGAAATCTGCATAAAGCGGAAGTGAATTAAGACATAAACATCATGAAGGTAAACAAATGAAGGATGTAAGCTATGGATAGTGACAAAGAGTAAACAAGTAATGACAGAGGCTACTTACACTCCACGAATGAGTTGAATCAAGAAGATAGCCAGTGAGGGCAACACCTATTATTCCAGGTACAGCCCCAACAGTGTTGGTAATACCCTGTGTGGAAAATATGAACAATTGAATTTCAAGAAATCTGACTACGTTTAGTTTGATTTTCAAGAAAATGCATACACAGTTTTTAATGACATCCCATATATCCCAAGTCTAAAAGTAGATGCATTGTATACAGCTTTTAGTTCAAGACTCACAGGTAAATTTTACGATGAAAAAGACAAACTTCCACCACCCACCTTTCACACTAAAATGAAAATGAGTCGGACCACTGAACGCAACCATGCATGTCTAAGATGAAAAAAATACAAACTTGCACCACCCACTTTTCACACCAAAATGAAGATGTGCATCTCTACTAATCCTAAAATAAAGATATTTTTGAAAAATATCTATCATGCCTACTTCGGAAAATAGGATGTTTCGTAGCATCTTCCAGCATGCAAATAAAAACTTAAGTGCTTGTTGATTTACATACCAGAAGTATACTTGCATATTCGGGTGACATGTCTTGATGGGTACAATACAATCCTGCACGTTTGATGATTGTATTAAGAGTTTAAACTGTAGGAGATTAAAATGATTCTAATCACCCTCCTCCAGAATCAAGCCTCAGTTTGGATTGTTCTGTACCTGACAAGGCAAAGCTTGAGAGGGCTAAACCACCAGTTAGAATCCCCACAACTTCCCAATGGGGCAATCCTAGATCAAGAGAGGAAAGAGTCATGCAAGCTGCAGGAGATAAAAAGGCAATTGTTTGGCAAATTTTTCGGACCTACATGTAGAAAACAAGGTCATCAGAAACATTAAGAATGAAACTCAGTGCAAACATTATCTTGATAAAAATTTCAGTTAATAGCAAGTCATGGCATGATAATGGAAGCAGTAAGCTTATCATGTATTTCAAATGTAAAATAGCAATTAAATAAACAACCAAAAGAAAACACATCCACTAACTTAAAGCTGTTGAGGGATTTTTGTCTTTAGTAAAAACCTAAAATTTTTCTACTAAATTGGACTTTTTCTGATACCATCATATACAACAAAGTAGCGGTTTATAACATCATCGTACCGTAGTGGTTTGAACTCCACTAGAAATCAAGTTATCTGCAAATTGCGAGGCAATGCTTGTCACAAAGATTGAAGCCAATGGAGGAAGGATAGAGACCTGAAACAAACATAAAGCCCTTGCTATCATACACCTGAATCTTGGTGCACCTTCAGTCACAGAGAGGTAGATGATATTTCTAAATAGAAAATACCTTATGTGGAAACTTAATGCTTATGACGTATATACTAATAATTGCATTTTTCATTATTTTTTCTATTTTACAACAGTGGATATAATTCTCAAGTTACCATGCTAAAACAAACACCCAAGTGAATAAACTATGGAAATTTACTGGCTAATAGATTGAGCTGACACTTCTTATAAGCGAAATCGATGTTTATGACACAATATGGGAAGCATTACTAAT
The DNA here is from genome assembly GCA_024362665.1 of Prunus padus. Taxonomy (NCBI): domain Eukaryota; kingdom Viridiplantae; phylum Streptophyta; class Magnoliopsida; order Rosales; family Rosaceae; genus Prunus; species Prunus padus. The sequence continues at coordinate 21,568,883 of JANFAM010000007.1, read as the reverse complement.
TCTTTCTTGAATTGCTACGAATCAAAAAGTGGTGTACTTTTTAGACTTACCCATGCAGCTTCTGTCAAATTCAGGTTCAGCTCCTCACTGCATAGCAAGTTAATTGAAATTTTAGCTTTTTCGCGATTGCATGAATACACAAAATTTGAATCTGTATACCTTGTACATATGAAAGTTACAGTTCACTGGAAAAAAAAGAAAAAAAAGAGAAGAAGTTATGACACAGCTACAAAATAGTTGTTCAAAATAGTTTTCAACTCTCCCAAATAATAGCAAAGGTCTAGAATATTAAAGAGTTAAATTCATGAAAAGGAAAATCATACCTATAACTATTTGAACACAGTTAAACGTCTGCACAAATTACCTAAAATAGGTGGGAAGCCATGCTAGGCAAGTATAATGACCCCAACTTCCACAAAAATGAGCATATATCATTGCCCATACAGCTTGATTTCGGAAAAATTCCTTCCATGGTACATCCTATTAAATGAAAGCAAGTAAGAAACCAATGTCCCATACAGTAATAGCTATATGTTAGGAATAAGACATAAAGCAATGATGTGAATTCAAAGATTTATGTTGTTTTCTGAATAAGTCTATCAACAACAATATGTTAAATTCAAAATTCATCACTTCATACATTTTGATTTTCACCAAAGACGCATTTATATGCACATTAATAACAAGCTTGACCTGGCATTCCACTAATGCAAGCAGGCATTGGCTACAAGAAATATTAGTAGCAAAACAACCCAAGCTCAGGACAAACGGTCAAGATCATACACAGCACATGAAAGTTACCTAGATAGTACAACAGAACCCTGACTTCTAACAGTGAGAAGGTTAAACATGTGCAGCATTACCGCCAGGCACTCTAAACACTGAATAATATTCAGCTTAAACCCATCAATATTTTGACTAAATTTTCATACTCAGAACCTTGCCTGACTAACTGGGTCACTAGCATTGCCCTAAGTCACACATAAACAACACAACAAGATTTATACCTTCAATGAGTCACCCAATTCTTTAGTACTCCATGTTTTCTTCATATCTGTTGACTGGGACCCTATCAAGGGTTTTTAAGAGAATAAAGAATCATGACTATGCAAGAGATTTAGTATGTGAAAAATAAGGCCCAAACATATGTTTAGAAAATTGATGATCTTGCCAACAATATTTGGTAAAGGGTACTAGTTACCACTCTTTCCATGGTTTGAAGCACTGACAAATCACTATCAACATCTAGGACAAACTTTCTTGTGAAAGTATGCATGACATAAGAATACACAGTGATAGAATGGTGTATAGATCTTGGAAAATGGTAGTGATCATGGTAATTGTGATTACTCACACACTAGCAAAATAATACTAGCATCAGAGCAACAGACAATTAAGTGGCAGAAGTACAACGGAAGAGAAACGGTATGGTGGTGGAGGCAGAAGCAATAGTGGTGCCTTTATTAAGTATCAAAGGTTCATTAAGCAGTAAACTAATGAGTATTAAGAAGATTTCTCATAATTCCCAAGACAAGAAACAGACCCTTAATACTAAATTGAGTTCTTATACTCTAGTCAACTTTGTGTTCGGATGAGTAATTATTAACTAGTCAACTGCACATGTTTTACATGAGAAAAAAGTAACAAAGATAATGAAGAAAGGGATAAAATGCTCACGTGGAATTGATTCACCCACCCATGAGGCTTGTCCTTCAAGAAACTGAAACCCAACATACCTTCAAGATATATATTGGGAAGAACATAAGCATAAAGTCAGACTTCAGTGCTTCACAGTAACATATTATATATATTTATTTAAAACTAAAATATAAGAGATACCCATGTTGAATTGGCCAAGTAAGTTCTTTTATAATTAATTACGAAAGATGATTGATACTTGCAGAAACTCGAAAAAGAAAATGGAATATTGTATTCTTTCATTTTCAGCATGCAGCAAAAGCAAGAATCTTTGCTTTCTTCCTTTTTCTTTTCTTTTCTTTTTTTTGGTGAGAAAACGAACCAATTTCTTGGCATATTGATATTGAACAAATAATTAAGTTCTCACAATCTACTATAAGTTAATGGAATTAATTCTTCATAAAAAAGAAAAGGATAGGCATTAATTCTGAGAGTTTTAGACAGCTACTTACCAACCAATCCCCAAAAGGGAAAATATGTAAAATACAGATTCCCAGCCAAGATTTTGGATAAGGGGCGGAGCCAGAAGAAGCCTGCAAAAAGTCCAATATTGCAAATGGCTTTCAATGAATACGAGTGCACAATAAATAAAGACAATAGGAAAACCAAGTCATCTTTAGGATGACACCAAAAAATAAAAAATCCTTCATGTTGTATTCAGATTTGAATTTTCCCTTTTCATATTTGAAAAAAATAAAATTCTTAATTAAAAAAAAAATAGGGCCTTTGTAATCAAGGAAGTGACGAAACTTAAGAAAATCAAAAAGCTCTCAGAGCTATAACTTTCCAATCACACATCGATGTAAGTTATTACTTTCAAATAAATATTCCAGAATATGTTAGGAAAATCTCATCCAGTACTTTTTGGGTTTCAATTGCTTTAATGTTATATAAAAAAGACTCCCAGTCTACTTCAAGTTATATCCAACATACCCTGCAACACTTCCTACACTCAAACCACCAAAGACAAATGCTACAGCCCGTGAGCGCTCTTCCAAAGGTATTGACCTGCATGAGGTAAAAGATTATTTAAACCATAAGGTTCTCAAACTCAAAGAAATAGGATCCACTAGATAAAACTGAAATCGAAGTAAAGAATGCTTAATTAACAACAACAACAATGAATCTATGATGGACCAAACTAAACACAACATGAAAAGTCTCCAGAAACTGGAAAGAAACGTTTTATTAAATACAAAGAAAGACTCCATTTCAATAGTATTTAACATCAAATGTTAAAAGGCTGCCACACATTTAACTTTGGAGAGACTGAGTCTTACTATAAGACCAGGAATTAATAGTTTTTATAATCTAGCTTCCAACAACCAACCAATACAGTAATAGTTCTATAATAGTCAAGCATAAAAAAGGAATAAAAATCTGGTTATTAGCCATCATAGCCAGTAAATTCAAGAATTATTTGAAAAACTACATTACTAACGAGAATAAAATGCCCAGAGCAAGCACAAAATTTAAGCCAAATTATCTATATAAGAAAACATAGTAGAACAAGCAGAATACTAATATACCAATTAAATCATACAATATAGTGTATCAATATTGTGTGCACCCTGATTGTAACATATGAATGTCATACATGCCTGGCAATAAGGTCAGTTGCAGCAGATGGGGAAACACCTTCTCCAATTCCTACCTTTACTTGAAAGAAAAGATCATAGTAAGTAAGAGGAACATTTGACACAATATCAAACACATTACAGATAACAAAGAGTTCCAAAATTAAAACAAAAACAAAATGCTTAAAAACGCTGAAGCAGAACTAGAATTGGCAGTAGGTTAGCATACCAAAATTCTAGAAACAACTAAACCAGGTGTAAATCCAGCAACAAGAGGGACAAGTGCTGTAGCCAATGACCAAGTTAATACTCCAATCTCAAGAACTTTTCTGCATTTTTTTTTTAAAAAAAAACACTAGATGAGTGGGGCATATCTGTCCAAGCCAGAAGATCAATGAACTTGCATTTCTTAAAATTCTTCTAAAATGTTTAGTACTAAGACTAACTATAGTAGTTCTAGTCGTAGTAGGAAAAATTGTGCATGATTGACCCATGCTGCAAAATTGTAAGTACAGATAAATAAGAAACATGCTAAAAACGACTATTGAAGCTTTAATAAACAAACCTCCCACCAAATATCTTGGCAAGCCAACCCCCAGGCAACTGACTCAACGCATAGCCCCAAAAGAACGAAGATTGAACCAGTCCAGCCACGGACGAACTCCAACCAAACTGATGCGACATTGGAATTATAGCAATACTCAAGTTCACCTGCAAATTAAATAAACAAAAAAACAAGCTTAATCAATCCTACTTGGAAAAAGGAACAAAACTCAGAGCTCAATTTAGTATGAGAAAACGATATTGAAGGAATTGGAGGGTTACACGCCAAAATAAGTCGTTTGAAACCAAAATGCATAAATTTGCAGTAAACCACAGCCCAAAAACTGGGTCCACTTGTAACTTTGCAGAAAAATCCTTATCAACCATAAGTGCATCAAAGTTTAAGCTGAAAATTCAAGACCAGTACTTGTTCGTTGAATTTGAGTAAGCGAGAGAAATAATAACAAAGCTAGGAGCAGAGCCAATACTACCTTATCCATGTTACAGATAACGAAGGCAAGCGAAGTGGTGCCGATGAGTTTGTATCTGCGAGGTATGTTCTTCCACGGAGGCCAATCCCAATCAAAACCCACTTCCCCAGACCCGCTTTCCAGACCCGAATCATCCTCAGAATCCGAACCCGCCCGTTGGACCTTATCGACGGGGACTCCATTCACTGTCTTAGCTTCTTTGATGCTTTCTTTCTCTTTAATGCTGCAGAAGACTCTGAATTCCAAGTTATGCTTTGGAGGGAAGCAAAGCAAACGACGTCGTCGGAATGAGGAGACGAAGGATGAGGGCTGTGACTGTGAGCTTGTGGTGGATGAAAATAAGCACGAGCTCTCAGCTCTGAGTGTGAGTTTCGCCATTTTTGTGTACGTACCTGTGTGTTCCGTAACCGTCCGTAACTAAAAAGCGAACAAGGAAAGTGGAAATTGATTTTGTTCTGAAAATTTGGTGGTTAATAAAATTGTGGAGTCGGAGAAGAGAAGTAAGGAAAGGAGCTACTGCTGCTGCCAATTGCCTATTGGGGGCATTTTTGAGCCACGAAACAGATTGGGTTTGTGGCTCAGAATTATAGTTTGAATTGAATTTTGATTCTTTGTAATATTTTAGTAGGACCCGCCCACATCATTGGGTCCCAATTCCCATGACTTTGGGGAGATAAAGAGGAGAGGAGTTTGAAAGGTCCAACAATACTAAATCTCAGCCCAGCCCAGCCCAGCTTGAACTTAAGCATGGTCAATCCACCTGAGCCCAGCTAGAGGTAGTGGATCATGAGGGCCTGCAGCAATTGGTGCGTTGGGTTGACTTTCATATGAGTACCATATCCGTACGTATGTCGGTATAGACGACATTGGGAGAGGGATATTACAATTTACTTCAGATACATAGATAATTGCTCTTAATCACTCGAGTTACATGCCTCTAGCATTCATTTGATTAATTTATTGACGATATGATGTGAATATGTGCTCTAATTGTTATGTTTATGGTTTATAGGACTAGGTCACTTGGGTTGGGTGTCCTACAAGGAGTAAAAATGAATGCTTTGGGCTGGGGTAATGATGCTGCTATTATCTTTTGGGAAGGTATACATACTCACTGTTCCTATTTTATGATTTTTCTTTTTCTAATTTTCTGCAAAGTTAGAAATAAAATACAAGAGCATTCACATATTTACAAAGCTCTTCCTATTTTTATGATTTTTTCAGTTTCCTGCAAAGTTGTCAAACTGAGGATTTGTTTTGGACTTTAGAGCTTGACAGTGACACATTTAATATTTCAATTTCATAAAGCTATATAAATATGAGGGATTTGCTTAGTTGTTGTTTGCTGTGACGATGCATAGATAATTATATATATTATCGGGTCGCGTGACCTCCCCATGGAAAATGTGGTGAATAAAATATGCAATGAGAAGGCCAAGTTTCTGGAATGGTTCGTCTTTCTCCTCCAAGTTACCTAAAAAACAGAGAAGTAAAGTGGTTCTGCCGTCGTAGAGGGGACCAAATAAATTAAATATTTACATTTGTCATGGCCCCTAATGCAATGCATCAATGTTGTGGAAGAAATTCTGGTTTAGAAAAAGCTTATATAAGCAGCACAAGCTCACTGGATTTAATATCAGAGAGACAAGATGGCCGCCATGAGTGTCCAAGAAATGTCCATCAATGGTGATCAACCACCGCCTGAATATATTGTCAAAGAAAGCAGTTTTGGATGCATAGAGTCTTCCCCACCATTAGCTGATCAAATTCCCATCATTGATATCAGTCTCTTCTCCCCATCATCACTTGAATATTCTGAACAAGCAGAGAATCACGAGCTACAGAAACTTAGAACAGCTCTCAGCGCAGCAGGATGCTTCCAGGTAATATATATATATATATATATACACACACACAGAGATTATATATGTTTAAGTGCAAAGAATTGTTGAATCTGTTTTAGTTTTTAGTTCACCTTTTTATTGTTTGGAATTGGAACCAGTGGCGGATCCACTTGAGAGACAGTGAAGGCTATTGCCCCTACTCACCTTTCTTCCTATCCATGAAGTTCCTAGAATTTTCATTGAAACTCTACTCGAGTATATTGCAATGGGGGCAAGGTGTTTGATAAAAGTCCTATGAGAGAATATGGAGGGGCAAAGTTGTGTGGGCTACTGAGTTTCAGATTTTTTTTTTGTTTAAATTCCCATACAAAAACAAGGTCCTTTTGTGCTGTCACTTAAATCAACCGAAATTATTAACACCCAACACTCTCATCTCCAAGTCGTTTTAGGCTCTTCTCCTTGTTACTGCACCATTTTATGGCTGGGAAATGTTACTTAAACACCCAAAATTTCCAAAAATTTCTTTGGCTCCTTGTTACTTATATAATTCATCCACGTTTGAAGTAGATTGAACTTTAGACTTTTTAATTCAAGTGTGGAATTCCCCAATATTCAGGTTACTTAGAAAATATTGTTGTTTACTTTGGGCATGAACTTTTTAGAAAATTTTCAAGTCTGTTAGTGATTTGAACTACTACATTTTGCCCCCAACACCAAAATTTTCTGGATCCGCCAGTGATTGGAACTACTACATGTGTATAATGTTGGGTTAATGAATTCCAGGCAATAGGTCATGGGATATCAGATTCATTTCTTGACAAGGTACGTGAAGCTGCAAAACAATTCTTTGCACTTCCAGTAGAAGAGAAGCAAAAATACTCCCGAGCACTCAATGGCGGCTCCGAAGGATATGGGAATGATGTCATAGTGTCGGAGAAGCAAGTTCTCGATTGGTCCTACCGTCTCACTCTCAGAGTCTTCCCACAAGACCAAAGAAGGCTTCATCTTTGGCCACAAAATCCAAATGATTTTGGGTAAACCTTGATATATAATGCATTCATTAATATGTAATAAATTAGATTTTGTTTTTGCTAGCTAGTTAGTTAGTTAAATCATTGGATTAATGAATAAGTAAATCTTTATGTGTAGAGAGATGTTACATGAATATGCAACGAAGATAAAGTTGATGATGGGGGTTGTGTTCAAGGCCATGGCAAAGTCGTTGGATTTGGAAGAGGATAGCTTTGCAAAGCAGCTGTTTGGAGACCAATCCCTGCTGCAAGCAAGATTCAACTTCTATCCGCCGTGCTCGAGATCCGATCTGGTTCTCGGTGTCAAGCCTCACACAGATAGGTCTGGCATGACAGTTCTCTTGCAAGACAGAGATGTGGAAGGTCTTCAAGTTTTGATAGATGGTAAATGGGTTAGAGTCCCCATTGTTCCTCATGCTCTTGTTCTTAACCTTGGTGATCAGATGCAGGTACAAGTTTAATCGACTAGAATAAAATATCCATAATATCCTCGATATTTCCACGAAATTTCCGTATTTTTGAATTTCGATATTCCGATACCATCGATATTTTAGATATCCACGAACCAAAATATCGATAATATTGACGTGGACCGAAATATCGACAATATCCCGATATTTCCATCGAAATTTCCGTATTTTTGACTACCGATATTTATATCCTCGATATTTTATTCCTTAGACTAATTAATTACTTTATTTTTCATTAAGATAAAATGACTTCTTGTTTTGTTTGAATGAAATGGTGCAGATTATGAGTAATGGTATATACAAGAGCCCAATGCACAGGGTGGTGACAAATACAGAGAGGATGAGATTATCTGTTGCTTTGTTTAATGAACCAGATCCTGAAACTGAGATTGGTCCTGTGGAACACTTGATAGACGACGAAACAAGGCCAAGGTTATACAAAAATGTCAAGAATTATGGTCGTATCAACTATGAATGCTACCAGAGAGGGGAGATTGCACTTGAAACAGTCAAAATCTAATTGTTCTTTATTCTGTATCTTTTTTTTTTATACCTGAAGCTAATAAATAGTTACCTTTTGATAAAAAAAGAAGAACAAGACAGAGACTGGAAAAGTATATTGGAGAAACTCTATCCTTATTTCCTTCAAGCCATTTCAAACATTTTTGCAGATACGGGCAGCCAGCCAGATATCCGTATTCATAATGTTTATTTTTATTTTTTGATGTGAACATCAACGTTATGTGCTGGATAGAGGAACAATAAAGGAGAATTACATTTTCACTGCATCAAGAGCTACCAACCCTTTCTGATAACAATGATAGTTAAAAGCACCATAATTCTTCACATTCTGGTAGAGTCTTGGTCTTTTCTCATCCACCAAGTCATCCACTGGACCAATCTCTTGTTCAGCTGTTGGCTCAGTAAGCATGGCCACAGATACCCTCATCCTTTCTGTGTTTGTTGTGACTCTGTGCAGTGGGCTCTTGAATATTGCATTACTCATTATCTGCAAAAGAAGAAAAAATAATAAATAAATAAAAACCAAACATACTAAAACTTGTTGAAGAAGAAATTAAACAAAGATCAAATTTTGATACGCTAGTGGAAAAGGGCTGACTTGCAGATCAAAGATCTCGGTTCAGCTTTCTCATGACATCATAGTTATGTGTGTGTGAAATCTCCTACCCTCCCGTAGCTTTTAAACTATCGCTTGTACTATAAAAAAACAAACAAACAAACAAACAAAGATCAAATTTTGACAGGCTACAATAAGTACCTCCATTTGATCACCAAGATTGACAATGAGAGCCTGGGGTATTATAGGAACTCTGAACCATGTACAATCTTTGAAAAGCTGAAGGCCTTCAACTTGTTGATCCTGCAAGAGGATAGTGACCCCTGATTTATCTGAATGAGATTTGAGGCCAAGAACCAAATCTGATCTAGGACAACGTGGGTAGAAGTTATCTTTGTAGCATATTCAATCAAGATCTCTCTGCAACAAAATAATGAATCAAAGCTCAGTAAATACCAATCCATTAAATACCAATCCCTGCTGCAAGCAAGATTCAATTTCTATCCACCGTGCTCGAGATCCGATCTGGTTCTTGGTTTCAAGCCTCATACAGATAGGTCTGGCATGATAGTTCTCTTGCAAGACAGAGATGTGGAAGGTCTTCAAGTTTTGATAGATGGTAAATGGGTTAGAGTCCCCATTGTTCCTCATGCTTTTGTTCTTAACCTTGGTGATCAGATGCAGGTACAAGTTTAATCGACTAGACTAATTTAATTACTTTCTTTTTTCATTAAAATGCGGAAAGCATTGTCACTTGTATCATATGCACCTCCAAATTGACCAAGAAGCTTTGTTAAGAGTACATTTGGATACCCCCAAATTGACCAAGAAGCTTTGGTAAGAGTTCATTTGGATAGGGGCAGCAAGTTGAACTAGGAAACAGAAGCCTAAAAGGTTCCTTTTGTGAAAAGTGAAAGGACAAATTTTGATTCCCATGGTCAGCAAGTCTGTGATTCTGATAGGGTGGTGATCATCTTCAGTGTTTATGATCTCGCTCTATTTTAGAAGTGACCCATGTACAGTAAAGGAGACGCTTCTATTGAAATTTAAAGATGTTTAGAAATTCTTTAATGTGGAAGAATTTTTTGGGAGGCAAGAGAGGCAGACGCAAGGCTGCTTTTGTGGAGTTCATCTAAATGGTGCAAATTTTTTTTAAGAAACAGTATAGCCGATCGGCTGTACTCCGGTTTTAATTTTTTTTAAAGAAATAGTATAGCCGAGCGGCTATACTCGGTTTTTAAATTTGGTTTAAAAGAAATATTATAGCCGCCCGGCTATACTCGGTTTTTTAATTTTTTGAAAAATAAATAGTATAGCCGCTCGGCTATACTCGATTTTTAATGTTATTTAAACGAAATAGTACAGCCGGTCGGCTATACTCGGATTTTCTAACGAAATAGTATAGCCGCTCGGCTATACTTGGGTTTTCTAATTCTTTTAAAAAGAAATAGTATAGCCGCGTGGATATACTCGGGTTTTCTAAATTTTTTAAAGAGATAGAATAGCCGGGCGGCTATACTCTGGTTTTCTAATTTTTTTTAAAAGAAATAGTATAGCCACTCGGCTATACTCGGTTTTCTAATTTGTTTTTCCAGAAATAGTATAGCCGCACGGCTAAACCAAAAAAACCAATCGCAATGAATCACTAACCTGAGAAGAAGATTTCATGATCTTCCCTCTCTTGGCAAATTCCAAAACAGCTCCATGAAATGAGCTCAACCTAGAAGAAGGTACATAAGCTATGAGTATAGGCAGTATCGCTGCAATCCAAGCTGTTCTGAGCAACCCAACAAGACCCACCTCCATTTTAGCTAAAACCCATATCAGAACAGAGCTTAAAGTGTTGAAAAAGGCTAGTCTTTCTGCCAAAGGAAAGCACTGGCTCAACTGGGTCTTCAAGATCAAGAGCAAGTGCCTTTTTTTTTTTTTTTGGAGAAACAGTGCATGTGCACATAAAAAGGAAAAAACAAAGAAGAAAATCTGGAGAGAAATTTAATTTATTGTAGAAATGAATGCAATGACGATTCACGAGGTGGTGGGCACGAGTCATCCAAGTTGATGAGATACCATTACCAGGCGTGACGTGAGGTTTTGGGATAGAACTAGTCTCCGAGCTTTGCGTCTTTGCTTCGTGGGAGTTGAAGTTATAGCACAGTACTGAAGGATAAAACGACACTGTTGAGGGTCGTTTTGGGCTGTAATAGCTTCCGCCATTTCACAATTTTCTTTTGTTTTAACGATCATAGACCTAGGGGTCCCAGACTTGAAGCCTTCTAATTGTTTTGTTTGAATGAATTGATGCAGATTATGAGTAATGGTATATACAAGAGCCCAATGCACAGGGTGGTGACAAATACAGAGAGGATGAGAATATCTGTTGCTTTGTTTAATGAACCAGATCCTGAAACTGAGATTGGTCCTGTGGAACACTTGATAGACGACGAAACAAGGCCAAGGTTATACAAAAATGTCAAGAATTATGGTCGTATCAACTATGAATGCTATCAGAGAGGGCAGATTGCACTTGAAACAGTCAAAATCTAATTGTTCTTTATTCTGTATCTTTTTTTTAATACCTGAAGCTATTAAATAGTTACCTTTTGATAAAAAAGAAGAACAGGAAAGAGACTGGAAAAGTATATTGGAGAAACTCTATCCTTATTTCCCCTTAAAGCCATTTCAAACATTTTTGCAGATACGGGCAGCCAGCCAGATATCCATAAACATAAAGTTTATTTTTATTTTTTGATGCAAACATCAATTTTATGTGCTGGATAGAGGAACAATAAAGGAGAATTACATTTTCACTGCATCAAGAGCTACCAACCCTTTCTGATAACAATGATAGTTAAAAGCACCATAATTCTTCACATTCTGATAGAGTCTTGGTCTATTCTCATTCACTAAGTCATCCACTGGACCAATCTCTTGTTCAGCTGCTGGCTCAACAAGCATGGCCACAGATACCCTCATCCTTTCTGTGTTTGTTGTGACTCTGTGCAGTGGGCTCTTGAATATTCCATTACTCATTATCTGCAAAAGAAAAAAATAATAAATAAATAAAAACCAAACATACTAAACTTGTTGAAGAAGTAATTAAACAAAGATCAAATTTTGATACGCTAGTGGAAAAGGGCCTTGACTTGCAGATCAAAGATCTCAGGTTCAACTCTCATGACATCATAGTTATGTGTGTGTGAAAAATCTCCTCCCCTCCCGTAGTTTAAACTATCGCTTGTACTATAAACAAACAAACAAACAAACAAAGATCAAATTTTGATAGGCTACAATAAGTACCTCCATTTGATCACCTAGATTGACAATAAGAGCCTGGGGTATTATAGGAACTCTGAACCATGTACCATCTTTGAAAAGCTGAAGGCCTTCAACTTGTTGATCATGCAAGAGGATAGTGACCCCTGATTTATCTGAATGAGATTTGAGGCCAAGAACCAAATCTGATCTAGGACAAGGTGGGTAGAAGTTATATCTTGCTTGCACCACAGCTTGGTCTCCAAAATGCTTCAGGAAGATGTCCTCTTCCAGTTGCAGTGACTTTGCCATGGCCTTGAAGCAGAGATCCATTAAAGACTTTATCTTTGTAGCATATTCAATCAAGATCTCTCTGCAACAAAATAATGAATCAAAGCTCAGTAAATAACTAGATCACATATATGATCATATGAGAAGGAAGAACTGAGAGAAGATATATAGATTTACCCAAAATCATTTGGAATTTCTGGCCAAAGATTGAGCCTTCTTTGATTTTCCGGAAATACCATTAGAAAGAGGCGATTGGACCAGTCGAGAATTTGGTTTTCGGAAACTATCAAGTCACTCCCATATCCTTCAGCTTCCTTTACTGCTCGAAAGCACTTGTGCTTCTCTTCCATTGGAAGTGAGAAGAAGTGTTCTGCTGCTTCACGCACCTTATCTAGGAATGAGCTTGAAACCCCATGTCCAATTGCCTGTCAAAATTGATTGATCAAAGAAGGACGTATTTGATATGCTATGCTAGGAATTTGAGCTGAGAGTGAGAGCATTATTTAGTTACCTACCTGGAAGCATCCCCATGAGCTGAGAGCGTTCTTTAGCTTCTCTAGTTCATCTTGCGAGCTGACCAGACTGACATCAACGATGGGAATCTGAACTAATGGAGGAGAAGACTCCACAGAGCCAAAAGCACTTTCTTTCACAATGAATTGTGATGGTGGGGGCTCTTCAATTAGCATTTGTTGGAGCTCATTGGGGACTGATGATGATGATGCTGCCTCAGCAGGAAGAAGAAAGCCAGCCATACTGAGTTGTGAATTGGGAACTTTGGAAAAATGGGTATATCTATCTCACCAACTCCCACCTCTCATCGAATAATTGTAGTGTCTTTTTGCTTTAGACGGCAAAATCCAATTTCAGTGTCTCACTGCCTGGTTAACACGTAATTCAAAAACCCAATTGATTGATGATCTCATCACATTTGGAATCGTAGTAAAAATACAATGTGTTGGATTTAACCTTCTTTCTCATCTTGTTAGCTCCGTTTTAGTAAAAGAATCAAACTACAAAAAGGTCAGTCCGTCTCCGTCTTCGAAAAGGTTTGAGGCCCAAATATTTGAATGGCAGACTTAATGAGGCCCAAATATTCAAACGGGGGCCCATAATAACGCCCAAATATTTCAAAAGGCGGCCCATAATAAGAAATATATACTCTTTTTTTTTTAAAAAGGAACTAAATAAATATATTATTATTTACCAACTTAGATCGGATTTTCTGCTATGCATATGGAATGGAAACGCAACGTAAGACAAAATTAAAAGACCACCACAGCTATATGGTACCACCAAGCACACCTAAATGCAAGACAGACCCAAAAATTCCATGTCATGTGCCAATTGAATTGATATGAGCTTCAGAATCCCGAGCCTCTACACTTACATATGGATGGAATCCTAAACCCAATCATAGTTTTTGTTTCACCATAAGTTTTAGATTTTACCCAAATAAAAAGATTCTTTGTTAATATTTTTATTTTTCTAGTTTGTATATGATTCAAATAAAGAGACTGGTGCCTTCCCTTCTAATACATAGAATCAACCATCACAAATACTTGAATGGGTCCAATATCTATCATAGATCATATTTCCCAAATGCAAGACTGCCCCAAAAATTCAGGCTCACTATGCCCCATCTGAGAAACAGGAATTACCACTTACCAACCACTGGGATGGGAGGTGTCCTCCGTGAGCTCTGAGCACACAGAGAGCTACTCACCTCTTTTTAACCAACGCCAAAAGCAATTCCTTCAAATTTGTTTTCTCGGCAAACAAGACTGGCACTGGCCATGAATTCCATTTCAATATTTGTCCTCTTTTTCTTTTTTTCCATCTTTCGTCTCAAGCAGCAAAATTTCATCACTAACTTCTCTCACCAGCGTATCATGCAGGACCCCGTTTCTCGCTTGCCTTGTAAAATAGCATTTTCTGTACATAAAACATCATGTAGCCTTGTGCTGCCCTCACAATATTCTCATTAACTTGTGTGATCCAAGCATCGTCGCACTTGTACCATTGATTACTTAATCGCAAGTAAGTTACATAATGGCCTGCATCTAGCTTGCCTGTGTGAGTGACCACAGCAAACAATTCAAACTCTGAGCATAATTCGTTTGAAGCATCTGGGTCATTCCCTCCAAATGGCAAAATCCTATTTCCAAATCTACTCCTCAAGATGGAAGATGACAGATAAGGTGCCATGTCTAGCGAAAATGGGAACTGCAAATAGCGGTCAACCTTCCTTGACATCTTCCTCACTGAAGAATGCTCAAATCGTTTTATATGGAAGCAAGAAACCAAAGGAAGCTTTCTTATTGACATTTGCTTGAGAGACTCCTGCCTCACCTGACACTGCTGGCAAAAAAATTTCTGGTCAGAGCCCAATCTCTCAGGTCGTGTAAAACGGTCCAAGCATCCCATAAGGGTAGATACCCCACAGTTTTGGCTGGAATTCATGCAATCTGCCTCGCCGTTGCAAGAATAACTTGACTTCATGGACATTGTCTTCGCAGAACCTCCTTGGTTAGGTTCCAAATCCAGTGAGATGTCCACACATGGGTCATATGTTGTAGACGTAAAACCACAGGCCATGCACATAACATCAGATCGCAAGATACCAGAAAAAACTCTATGAGCAACACAACAATCTCCATTGCCTGCACTACAAAAGAAATGAAGATTTATCAGAATGATATTTTAATTTTAATTTGAGATATATATAATAGGCATAGTATAAGTGTATGCAGATACAGGTGAAGACACATATCAAGCAATCTCCGATGTCTGGAAACACTTTTGTTGAATATTTTCATGCTAATTACGAATCTCTCTCTATCAGACAAACATTAACATAACATTAACTGTCAGCCTCTATACTATATACGTCCCAGATTACACTCAACTACATGCATGTACTGCAGTGGAATCCTAGGTACATAATACCATCTCGTAGAACCCCTTCTTACTGCCTAAAGGTTGCAAATGAAAAACTATATTAGGAAACTACCTGTGTCACAGCAAGAAATTAGCATGCCAAAAGACTGAGACAAGTCGAAAGACAAAAGCAACAAAACAGTTGCCAAGACGAAAGAAAGGATAGATGACACCAGATAATAACCTATGACAATAAACAGGTGGATCAAGTTCAACATTTCGGCCAAAACAACAAGATGGCTGAAAGAATTCTGATGTAAATAATTGGAGTGCCCAGAGGATTGATTAGAAAAATTAGGCTGGCTGTGAACCTAAGAGAATCTTTGGATTTTCTGGTTTGGGATCCTTTTTGTAATTAGACCCTAAACATGGCAAAAAGGTTGAGTTAAATGAAACTTATGAAAAAAGAGAACACCCTAGATAAACCCAAGAAAGCTAGGTGAAAGTTGACTTACTGGGTGAAGCGGATAACGCCATCAAGCCAGCAGGTAGAGGTTGAAAATTAGCCCTAAATCTGTGAGCACCTGTCAACTCCTAGGGCAACAAACCAGATACCTAGACCCACCCTGCATTTAGATGTTAAAGTCACCTTTAATCTTCAACAGTATTTGGAATCATCTTAATTTAAAAGAAATGACAAAAATACAGAAGTTGGGGAGTTAACTACTCATTAGGAACTCTTAAGTTACTTGTCTTGCAGAATTGACCTAGCACCAACTTTTGTCGTGCTTCATCTTGTAAAGATCCATCAGCTCATTTTCTGATATAATAGAAAAGTATGATACAAAGTGCTCTTAAGCCATTGAAGTGTTTGCACTACTTGTTTACCACAATGTTGCCACTTAGACAATTCCCATGCTGGCTAACGAAGAGTGATTACGACTTCTAAGAAGTACCAAATTAGAGCTAACAATTTCTTAGGATTACAGTATCTCTGAGGAGCTACAGGCAGTGATCCAATAGTAAAACTAGATAATCCAATAAAATCCTTTTGCCCCCAAAAAGGCATTACACTATTCTAATATATCTCAAAATAACCTATCTCAAAATCTTAACATTAGCTCAACTTCAAAAACTCTTAGCAAACAATCAACTCCAACAAAAATCCAATGTGAATTCAACTAGAGATGCTTCCAGGGAGATTTATAGACACAGTGCCCTATTAATTCACATTCCATATGTGTATATGCAGAACTCAAAGCTACGTGTCCTCGCACATAGTAGAAAATTCTATAGTTAACCAGACATGTCACTCTCTAAAGACAAGAGATGAGCACAATAATACTCATGAAATGCGAGAATATCCCACATAGTTCGTAATCACATTAACCACTAATTGCATCTCCCAAGAATTTGAAGTAGCATATGCACATAAAACATTGCATGAAAATTATTAAGATCAGGCCGGGTTTGGTGCCTAGGAGAACAGTTTAAGATTAAGAAAGAATTAACCTTGGCTCTCAGGTTTCCGCGGATCCTTATCCACCTTCTCATGAATCCCATCAAGCATAGAAATGAAGAACTCATGCGCATCCTGCTGTTCATAACTTGCCAAATTCGCCGCGTACTGCCACCAACTACAGTATTACCACAATAGAAAATCAGTAAAAATAACGAGAAAGAAAAGCCAATAGCAAAACAAAACCCAAGGTGAGAAAAAGTAATAATTCTATCCAAAAAAGGGAAAAAAACATGAAATCCCTACATTGCTTGCTAGTACCCACATTGTCACTAAAAATGAGATTTGTACAGATTACAAACCTGTACAAGAACTTTGCAGGGCTATAGGGCGTCCGATCCCCTGAAAAAACAGCCGAGAATGCGGCGTCCATGTCGCAAGCCAAACACATGCGCGCAGCACTCTTGTTCCCGCCACTTTCATTATTATTGGCGGCAGTTTTCTTACTGGTATTATCGGCATTGCTGTTCTTCTGGCAAAAGTAGCGGTTGTGCCGATCGCTGAGGAAGTAGTTGCGCAACGGCGGCGTATGGAGTAATGCCTGAAGAACCGAGTTCATAAAACACGTGTTTCCCAAATTGTTGAGCCCGCGCAATCCCCAAGGCAAATCCGAGACGTCGCCGTTCAAAGGACTCGAATTCTTCCCCACCAAGTATTTCTCTCTCGGATCCGGTATCCACGGCTTGTAATCGATACGGCGTCGTTTCCGGAGATTCTCCGGCGCGTACTGTTGGATCGCTGTCGTGTCCGAGGAGGTCAGGGTCGACGCGGCGGTCTGAGCCAGGACAACTGCTGCGTCGAAGTCGCGGTCATAGACTTGGTCCCTGCAGGCGCAGCAGAAGAGCTCGGCTCGATCCACGTCGACGGCGATCTCGTGACCCGGAGGCATCAAATAGGCGTGAGCAGCCGCATGGGAGGGTCCGGAAGGCACGTGACAGTGCACAGCGGCGCACGTGATGCAGGCGTAGAGCCTCGGACGCGCGGACTCGCCGCAAGCGCCGCAGCGCGGTAACTCCTTGGGATCGCGGCGGATGGAAGCTCGGCCACCCGGCGGCTTGACTCGGAGACAGTCCTGTAATGCTCGGAAAGGCTTGGAGCCGTTCTTGGCCCGGAACTCGGCCAGGTGGGGACAGGAGTGGGGCAAAATATGGCCGTTGATCTGTTGACTAGTGCGAGTGATCTTGGCCATCGACGACATGGACGGCGATGATGGTGGTGGTGGCGGAGATTGGGGTGAGATTGATGGTGGAAACCCTAGGCTTAAAGGACATAAGGGTCATGGATGGGAGATATCAACGGCCGAGATTAAAGGAAATGGGAGTGAGAGACCATGGAGGGGAACTGGCTCTGTTATAGTATGTTCAGCTTCTTGGCTTTATTTTACAAGTAGAAGAAAAAGAAAAAATAATGTAAATTAGTACTAAAAAAAACAAGAATTTTAAATCTTTTGAGTTGATTGTTTTTCTTTTTTGTTTGATTGAAAAAAGAGGGAAGAAATTCAGGACAAATGGAGAGAAACCGAAAGCAAGTAAAAGCAATTACTTTTTCTTTATTGCCTTGTAATTTTTATTTATTTTGTTAAATATGGAATGGTTTTTATGGATGTTGAAGAGAGGTAGTGAGAGCTGGGAGAGTTATTTATATTATACAACAGGCTCTGCATCTGGCTTTTTTCTTTTATTTTTTGTTTATCTGCGGTTGGTACAGTTAAAAAGGCAAAAGTGGATTTATTTATTTATTTATAAAAAAGCATTAATCTAACGCAAAAAAAAAAAAAAAAAAAAGGAAAAGCATTAAATCATGTTATCTCTTTATCTCTTTAGCCCGGTGGTTTGGTTAAAATGCAGAAAAGGTGGTGAGATGAGATACATCATACATCTCAATCATTCATGTATAATCTAACCATCGATACCCGCCGGAGTTGTGAAGAAGGGTTAGCAGCATGAACATGTTACACATCGTGCATGCATGCATGGATGGCATGGCGGACACAGAGAATAGGACACTTTCCATCAACATATGGACAAATTAGAGGACGGTAAGCTTTATTAATTCTGTCTTAATTTGTTGATAAATCAACCACATTTAAACTTAATCAATATATTAATTAATGCTTCATATGTAAACTGAACTGAATCAATACATGCAAAAATTTCTCATACATACACAGTACTTACTTCCCAGCAAAATCAAGTTTCCTGCTCCTGCAAGCAATTACAGGAACACACACATCCAAGCACTTCACTTTGCTTAACATTAACATTACGTCTGAATCTTTAATAGAAAAGGCAAAAAGGAGGAGAGAGGAGGAATTATTTCATATTTCGTAATGAATGATAGAAAAAAAAAAATTTACAGAATGTAGTGAGTCATTGAAGCAAGCAACCATGGTGATGGTCTTGGTCTTATCCTGTTCTGTTATTATGTGCAGAATGATTAACAATTTGCAAATTATTCCGGTGGCTCAATATCACTAGACTACTGATCGGAAAATCCAGTTTACAGCTATTCATGATCATGATGGAAGAATGATGTTCATAAATTTCCTTTTGGCAAATGCCAGCCACCACTTATTAGGCGTCCCGTTAGGTCTATAAGCAACACTTAATAATCTCCCACTTGCTTCCTCCCTTATCTGCTTCAAATAATTCCTCAGCAATTCTGCATTCAATATTTTCAAACATATGAGAAGATGATATCATTAAAGGTCTGAAGCTGTCAGTATATCATATGGAAGAACAAAACCCAAATTTTAACTCAACAATCCTGTAATGATGCTAACTCAGTAAGAATTATGTCAACTTAGCAATCAAATTCATGTATGCAAAGCGATTTCTGTGCAGAGAAACTGAATAGACAATAAATTCAAGGAGAACTGATAGTATAGCACTGAGTTTAAAAAGATAAAAAAGGAAAATAAAATCCATGCATGGAAGAACCAATGGATGTTCTACATGGAAATGAGGGATGTCATGACGAAGAGAAAAACTAAAGACCTAACCATAATCTCAACAATTTTAATAAGATGCTCTCTCAAAAGAGAACACACGTTAGTAATTAAAAGTTCTCCACATCAGAGTGAAAAGATGTGAAATTTCTAACCAAAGCATTCCCCGTGGAGGGTCTATTCCATGATTTATCTGGAATTGATAGTCTAGCAACAAGTTAGACAGTCAAGAACATCTGTGGAAGAAATAAAGGCATACTCCATGACCTGGGAAGCATGCCAAGAAATATAAAGGCATGTGTCGAGGTCAAATGCTCAGAAACTCAAACGCCTGTCATCTCTCAATGACTGAAAGCAAGCAACGATAGCTCTTGTTTGAAATGTTAACAGCTGGAACATTCTAAAATCAAGTTGACTTTGATGTTCAACAATATCCATGAAGCGGAACTGTCAAAGGGGACATCAAGAGTAACTTTATCACAAACCAGGGTAACTTTCATTTTTGAGTAATTCCCTTCACCAGCTTTTGAGTAAAAATCTAACAGCAAAATCTATTTCAGTTATTATACAGATAAGATAGAGCTTCACCAGCTTCCTGCGGGGATTGAGGAAGAGGAAACAGGCCTGGGAAAGGGAAACTCGGCTCTCCAGGCACAGGAACTTTTTCCAAGCCCAAATTAATAACGGCCTTGGTTCCTTCAGCCAAAGTTCTACAACCCTCAAGTCTCTTCAAAGCCACATTAATGTAGAATGTCAGATAAATGAGCAGCTTATCGGCCGAGCTCTTAACATCAAAGTTTCTAAAGAAAACATTAGCGCGGAAGAATGTAATTGCTTCATCAACAATATCAGTCCTATCTGCATAGAGTAATATTCCTCATATCAAAAAGAATTTAACAAGAATGGAACAATTTTAAAACAGCTAGTTTTACAAGCTACTAAAAGTGTAAATGTGCACATATAAAACCTTGGTCTGAAACTGGAGCAGGACCCTTTATGTGGCTTTTCAAAGGCAACAGAGGGCACCCACAAGCTTTAGTAATTCCTTCCTCGTCCACAAAACTAGAGTGATAAACCTGCCACCATACTCGTCAAGTAGTTGTTTTAACCAACACCTTTCACTAACATTTAATTCTCTCTCCTCAGTTGTATTATTAAAGTAGTAAGCATAAAATAAAAGCCAAAAATTTGACGATTAGCAGCTAATGTTCCTCAACAATATATCAAAAAGATGAGCATAAAAGATAAAATTAAGAAAATCTTGAAGCTTTACCATCTTTCTACGTCAAACGACGATCTATCTTGACAACTGCAAGCTCCAAACGAATACTTGTTTCCAAAAAACCAATTGGGTTTCTGCAGAGGGAGGCCATGGAAACAACGTTAAAAAATGGATGAAAAATATTGAATAAAAATACCAACTTAGTAAACCCATATCCCAATTCAAGAAATGAAGCCAATTACATAAAGCTTAGGTGAACACATCATGAAAAATCGAAGAACAACCAATTAAGAAAGCATATGATGCGAGTGCAATTGAAAGAGAGCAAATTACCAGGAAAATGAAAATCAAATATTATATCAAAGGAATAAATATTGGGTTGTAAAGTCAGTACCTGATCCAACAATCCTTTGTAATACAAGCCAAGGTTCGGAAATGTCGTAGCTTTCAGAGATGAGAGGAAGTTCAGAGAATAGCCATGGTGGTGTGGTGGGTGGAAGGAGTTGGATCCTCTAAGGTGATACCTCGCTTGCGAGAGTAAGCTTAACTCCCATCTTAACCGTCAAAGCACATCAAAGTCGCTCCCTGATGTTCTATTTTTCTTTATTTATTTAATTAATTCAATTTTCACGTACATTAAAAAGCCCATTTGTTCTGGGGATTTTTTGTTTGACCCAAACATAAGCCCATTTGTTCACTTTTAACTCAAGTGGCCCAGATACCTAGATTGTGAAAAAATAGCATCTGCATCTGCTCTGTTGTGAACTTGTGATATAATCAGCTTTCTGTTGTTGTGTCATTGTTTGCCTACAAAAATTTCTATGTTGTCCCTGTTTTGCACGTCTTTGTTTTAGCATATATCTTATGTATCATTTATTTTTATTTTTAATATTGTTATATAATCCTGCGAAGACTTGGTTCTCCTTGAAAATTGTATAAAATAATCTCTGATGGTGATTATGGTGTCCACTATGATTTTAGTCAAACTAAAAATGAGATGAATGATCCAACATTTTCTCATTTTCATATCAGATCCAACTGTCAACCAAAAGAAGAGAACATGCTGAGATAGATGATCAAATGTTGGAGCTGGAGGTGGACCAGGGCAAGCCACCCAGTTTAATTATGTATGCCAAACTTCAAAACAACTACTCTCGAGTCTCATATCACTATAATTTCGTGTTGACGACGACTAATTATTTATGCGTGCTATTTGCTACATGGGTTGCAACAAACTTTGTTTCAAAGTGTCAATGGTTTAAAGCCAAGGGAAAGTTACATGGACAAGTTTGCTTACAAGGCAGATGAGTTTTGGCATGTGTCTTTGTCTTTGAACTATTGTTTGCTTTGAAGCAAAAGGAAAATCATAACAACATTGCAACTTGAGAATTTACAACGTCGTCAACTTTGGCATGGTCATCCTATGGATATCTACTTCCAATATTCTAAAACAAAACAAAAACAAACCTTCGAAACACCAGAGCTTGTCTACAATAATTTACAACCATTTGCGGGCTACAAGCCTCTGAGGCCAAAGAATGATAATATTAGAACTATTTCGAACCTGTACATGGCATTCTAGCGGGAAAACCCCAGTAATTAATAGTGGAAGACAGACGTACGTTATTCATTTAGATTAAACTTGTAAACGACGATGTCAGCAAGTAAGGGATGTTTGCAAGAGGACCGCGTTGGCAGGCAAGATCATGGATGTCCTTAACAATGTCGAAAACAGCCTCGGGTTGTGCCAGTTTAAGTGCATTCTCAGACATCATTTTGAGTTCATCTGTTTTGGTGGTGAACCATTCAGCCACAATCCTGGCTGTTTCCTTGGAACTTCTGGTGAACACACCAGCCCCATTGTCTACCACATAAGGCACATTGCCCTTTTCCTGGGGTTGCCAATTGAAGTGGAAAGGTTAATGGAAAAGTTGAAAATGGTTACATGTAATCAAATTGAAGAGTGAAAAAGGAAATGGTCACTAACTTGTCCTGGAATGTAGTCATTGAGGATGATAGGAAGCCCCTTGATCAATGCCTCTGCTATTGTGCCAGGTCCAGCCTTTGTTATGATGCAATCACAAGCTCCCATCCATTTTTCCATTTGGGTCTCAAACCCTCTAACCTGCAAATTGGAAAAGGCAAAACATGTTAACAGATGTTTCAAAAGAAAAATGTATTTGCCCCCAATGTAAAAGTGTCAAAGTTTTACCTTTACTGGAATCTTCCATTCATCGGTTTGGAGTGTAGAGGCGAGGTTTTTATTACGCCCACATATGATGATCAACTGCCCAATTGGTTTTCCAAGTTCTTTATCAAAGAGTGTTTCTCCCAGAGCCCTTCCAGTTTCCTTTACAGGTCCCATTCCTTCACCACCTCCCATCAGCAAAACAGCAGGCAAGTCGGGGTCCATTTCAAGTTCTTCTCTGAGTTGATCCTATGCAACCAAGAATTAGAAGGGGAGAAAGGGCACCATTAAGCAAATTCAGTAACCAAGCACATTGAACCCTACATACAAACATAATCTCAGACATGCAACGCACCTTGGAGTGAACTGCACGGGCAAAAGTGGGCCGGATTGGCAAGCCAAAAACATGTATTTGAGACTCTTCAAGACCATCTAATAAAGCCCTTTTAGCTACCTCCTGTGATGGGCAGTAGCACCTATTCACCCCAGGATGAAACCTGGATACTATATCCATGTTAGGAGAATATTGTATGGTTGCCTATGACTAATAAGCATGCATAAATTGGAAACGCTGATTGGCTTATCAAACTGACCATGTAGGATGGCAGGTGTTGAGATCTGTGATAACTGTCACAAAAATCACTTTCTTCTGAAGGCCTTGCCATTTGAGAACCCACAGAGGAATATGTTGCATCAAAGGATGTACACTGATTATAATATCTGGCTTGTACTCCATGAGACCAGCCTCCACCTCCCTTCAATTAAAACACAGCACTACTTACTTAGTACTTAGCAAATCCCAGTAAACTAGAACTTTCTAAGTCAATAGAATCAGTTCTCCACCTAGAACAATAATTATTTTCAATCTCTAACGATTGATTAGGAGACAAGTGGATGATAAAGAATCATTTTAAAGAAGAAAAGATAAAAACGTAAAGCATGAGTGAAAGTGGTAAAAGGATCCTTCAAATTGATTACAGCTAATAATACCTAAAAGTAATGTCATTGATATAACATCATGCTTTATCGAACTTTAATGGGATATTTTTATGATGAAACTACAGCTCTGCTTGCAGGCTACAAACAATCACTTGCAAAATTGTGTATGGGGTTCACTGAATTGAAAATTAAAAGTGGGAGGCGGTAAGAGAGTTTACTTGGCATAGTAGGCTGCAATAGCAGCAAGATAGACACTGTGTATCCATCGAGGAGAGGTGCTGTGAAATGCGACCTTCCACAGTTGCACATGTTTCACCATGAATTTGTACGACCTCTCCATGTCATTTAGCGGCCAACCGGTGTACTCTTTCCAAACATCCTTCACAAATATCTGAAACATGTTCGAATAAAGAACTTGTCAAATAAGGAATTTACAGGAGCACAAGACCACTTTTGATTAAATTTCGGAATTCGTATGAATTGGATTAATATGGTTTTGGAAAGATTAACTTAATCATTAAATAGTACATACGTATGCAGATATTTCAAAGAAGAAAAGGCAAAAACTTAAAGAACAAAAAGTCAAGAAGGAAAATCAATAGAAATGAATGACAAAGACAAAATCAAAGAAGGCCCAAGAAAACTCAGAAGAGAAAATGAAGAACCCAATTAAGCAATTACTCTGTATTCATCGCCAAACTCCGTACGAAAGGCATCGCGTATGGCCTCGGCAGAAGCTCGGTGGCCACCACCTGTGTCACTCATGAGAATCAAGACGTTCTTGGTCCTCTCAGCTCCAATCTGCACCAGCTCCATAGTCCCATCCTCGTAGTAATTGTCGTCAATTTCATCGTCACACCTCAGACTGTGACTGCTGCTGTTGTTCTTGAGGTAGCTCAGGTATGAATACCCCCCAACCCTCTCAAACACCTTCTCTGTTATTGACTTTCGCGGAGACGCCACCGACATCATAATCACAACAAGACACCAAAAAGACTCGAATAAAAAAACCCAGTTGAGCCCAACGGTCGAATTGTCTTTCCCGCCACCGGAAATGGGTTTTTCCGGCTCGGAGGAGAAAGTTGGTGCAGGAGAGACAGGGGAGAGACAGGGGAGAGACAGAGAGACCGAGAAGGAAGAAAGGGCAGTTATATAAGTTATTAGCGACGATTTTTTTGGTGGTATGTGATTTGTGAAGTCGTGTGTTATCGAGTCCGAGTTGGCAAATCCGTGGAGGAGCTATATTGGTGTTTGGATGCTAGAATTATGCTTTGGAATTTTTTGGTTTGGGGGAATTTCTAGCCGTCAGATGCGCATTTTGTTTTCGAATGTTCGTGGGGCAAGATTCGAATCTTCACAAGGCTGGAACAGTGTTTCTAATTGTTTAATCAATTTTGGTTTTGTTGGTTTGCATTTGAGGCCCTTTGGTTTTTGGGTATTTGCTTAGGTGGGGTTGGAATTTTAGGGCTAGTTTGGCATTCTTTGTCTTAAAAAAAAGTTGATTCTGTCTTTGCGAGAATAATCAGCTGTGAAATAAAGCAGATTAAGCGTTTGGTAAGCGGTATTTGAAAAAGTGATTTGAGTAGTGAAAGTGTTTGGTAAATTTTTAACAGAAGTGCTTTTATTATGTATAATGACAAAAGGACATGACAACTTTTAAAAAAAAAAATTCAACCACACAATCTCTCTCTTCAATTTCATCACGATCTGGGCTTTGGCCACACAATCTCTCTCTCTCTCTCCTTAAATTTCATCACGATCTGGGCTTGGGATGCCGACGGGACAACGGCGCTGAGTTATTCTTGGCAAGTTCGGGTTTGAGTTCATATTTGGATTCAGAGATTCGCTGCATCCACCTCTCTCTCTTTGCTCTATGGATGCGAATAATGAAATTGCAAGATTTGATTTTGTTTTGGTGGGCAAGCTGGGGTTTCTTTGGTTGGAGATGACGGGGTGGGGAAGCCAGGAATTGGATTTGTTGTGGCTGGAGTAAAGATGACAGAGTGGAGAGCTAGGGGTTGGGAATTGTTCAAAACTGGGGGTTGGATTTTGGTGGCTGGAGTGGAGATAACAGAGTGGGGAGCTAGGGGTCGAAGGGGTAGAAGAAGAATCGAGTTGCTGCGTGAGGAAGAAGAAGAATCGAGCAAAGAATTATTATTTGTTCGAGGGGTAAAAGTTGTCAATTTAAAAAGTTATTAGGGGTACTATGGGGAAAAAGAAATATCATTTAAAAGAACCGGGTGTTTTTTTCACAGCAGTTTTGAGTAGGGGTGGGCCGGTTTGGGTTGGTTCGGTTTGAGAACAGCCAAAACCAAACCGAACCTCTCGGTTATTTATATTGGAACCGAAACCAAACCAAGTGATGAAAACCGACCACGGTTAACCAGACTTGTGGTTTGGTTTGGTTCGGTTCGGTTTTTTGGCTTTCTTAGAGAGAGAGAGAGAGAGAGAGAGAGAGAGAGAAGAAATAAAAGCAATGAAGAGAGGGAGAGATGGAGAGGAGAGGAAGAAAAAGAGAGAAAGAGAGGAAGAGATGGAGAAGAAGAAGAAGAAGAAGAAGAGAAAAAGAAGAGAGAGAGAGAGAAGAAGGAAAAAAATGCATTACATATATATATATATATATATATATATATATATATAAATTTCTTTAAACTATGTAATATATATATATATATATAAACTATGTATTTTATATATATATATATAAAAATTTCTTTAAACTATATATTATATATATATATATAAATTTCTTTAAACTATGTATTATATTTTTATTATAATATTTTTTAAATCTTCGGTTTGGTTTGGTTAAACCGTGGGTTTGGATATTACAAACCGTAACCGAACCATAGACTTCGGTTTGATTTGGGTTCAAACCGATAACCAAAAAAATTTGAAAAAACCAAACCAACCCGACCCGATCGGTTTGGTTTGGGCGGGTTAATCGGGTTTCGGTTCCAAATGCCCCCCTAGTTTTGAGAAGTTGGGTGGAAGCTGCTTCCCGAATTTGTGTGAGTGACCGCGGTTTCTAAAATAAGCTGGGTTCATTGGTTTTACCAAACGCTTTAGTTTCCAAAATTTTTTAAATAAGCTGCTTATGAGAAAAGCGCAGCACTCCCAAACGCAAGCTTATAGTTGGCCAAAAAGAATTGGCTGGTTCTTGGTTGGCCTTGGAAAAGGAAAGGGTGGTGGGGGAATTTGCATTCATTCAAATAGAGATGCATATGCATTATTTATGTATGCATGCATCGCTCTGTAACTCTGATTTGTCAAGCATGTGACTTGCTTGCATAATCATTGTCAACAACAGCCTTAGCCAATTTAATCATAGAATTTAACTTCAAATATTCACTATAAAAAAGCCCAAATGCCAAACTTCCACTCATTAGCCATTGGAGTTAATATATCTTTGGAGAATCATATTATGAGATTGACTTGTACTTGGCTCTTACGGTTATGAGCTTATTAAAGATATATGATTACTATATACCTAGGTTGTTCTATCTACTAGGTTGTTAAATAAGATAGCATTATGTTAGGAAAATAGAAACATTCATATTTATCTAATGTGTTTTATAATTTGACGACGATAATTTGACCAAAAATAAATTGGTAACGAAAAATCATAATTTATTCTTTAACTTTAGCAATATAGAATGGTCTTGTCAATCTTTTGGTGATGGTAGAGCTAAATAACATTTCAAATGGGGGTTCTGGTGGATATTCTCCAAAAGATTTTTTCTTTTAAAATAAAAAAGGGGTATAAGAGCAGAAAATTGAAGAAGAATGAATTGAGATATAGAAGGTAAGAATTGGCGTGCAGAAGTGAAGGACATTACTTAAAGGATGCGTGGTGCAATAAAAAGGGTTGAACTTGGTTAAGATAATAAAGAAGTTTTGGATTTTATTAGCCTCAACATTAAATAAAACCGTCGAATTTAGTGAATAATTGTGGGTCAAATCACAAACGTATACATATTCTGAGAGTGTTTGAAATTATAGTCCTTATTGCCTATATTTCATGATCATCTTTGCCAACTCTAGCATGCTGGGAAGCAGCAGCAAGCACCAGGTGTGGTGGGGTGGGGTGCCGAGGAAAATGATGGGAAGAATAGGATAGGATTAAGATTAGAGACCAGAAAAGGACATTACTTTGCTTGTACAAGAAGCAATTGATGGAACGGAACCAAGAGGAATTAATATTGTCAAAGTATGAGGACATTTCTGCAACAGGATGTCTTATAACTATTTGTTGAATGTGGAGCCCGCGTTTGTGAGTGTCATCATATGAGAACAAATCAAGCATTAATGCAGTAAATTCTCTTTATACTCAATTTGGAATGGAATGGTAAATTCAAGGTTTTGTTGTCCCAGCCGTCCTAGTCTTGTAGCTGGAAAAGGCTTCGGTTAAAAACATTCAAGATAAACAACAAGTACAAGAACAGAAGATGATAAAATGTGAAGCTTCCTAGTTCCACTCCCAACAGTATTTAGTACAGCAAGCTGTCATATTTTGCTTTCTTTTGGGTAGAAAATTCTACAATAAGCAGCATTAAGGTAGTTGCAGTTTCCAAATATTTCTCAAAACCTGTCAATTACATCAGCAAGCAAGGTAGGTAACTGTATAAACAGTTAGTAGTATCCTATCCTAAAATCATTAACTACTTTTAAAAGTACTGTGCAAAAACAATTGGACAAAGACGTGCAGCAGCTTCCTTTTTGGCCCTTTTTCTTCAACTTTTATTTTCTGTACTATGTGTTTAATGTGGATGAGATAATTGTAGCCATGTGAGTTGAAGTTGAAGACTCTTGAAATTTTGTATAATTTGTTTTTCAGCTTTTTAAGGATCCAGCCATTGCTTTCACCTTTCTTTCTTCCTCCTTGATTAGACTCCTTTTTGTTTTTTGTTTTTCCTTTTTTATTTTTTCTTTTCTGGTAGTGAGAAATGATGGTTTATTAAGGCCTTGTGGATAGCATAGGATCGTGGTCCAGCTTCCAAGCTTGCACCTTTGGCCCCTTTCAAGTTTCAACCAAATTCCCCTAAATCCCAAAGGAACCTCTTCTGACATTTCTTTCTCAGACCCAGTTTTTTACTTACATTTCTATCACACCCTTTACCGTTTCTATGTGCTTCAAGTCTTGAACCATCCACCCGTTTTATCATTATTTCCAGAAGGCTCCAAAATTTAGGGTTTTCATCACACCCCGCACCTCTTCTTCTGGTAAGCTCGTTGTTCTCTATCCTCACAGCTAAAAGTTAAATTCTTTCTCCCAATACTGTGTTTCTGGCAAGTTGGTAACAAATAAATTTCATGTACTGGTAAATTAGTAATCAATTCAACAAATGTTAGTGTGCTTATAATCTTGGATGTGGGTTTTTGGTTTGAAGTCATGGTCTTGGTCTTAGAATTCATGGTTTTCCCAGACAAAAGGGGCTTACTTTAGGGTTAGATTGCTCATTGGATGATCATCGGGGTTGGATTTGTTTGACTTTCTTTAAACTGTTTGCTGTTGACTCACCGTGAAATACACTGATTTGGTCGTTGTGTTGATATAAAGGTGAGCTCGTATGATAACCCACATGCTCTTCTATCATAATTTCGATACTCTAATATTTTATGTCAATTTTCTTTATCAGTAATTTTCATTGGAAGTAGGAGATTGTTTTTCAGAGGTTAATGTGGATAGGGTTGTTTTAGAGTTCATCTATTTAAAGCTTAGGATCATGGTTTATTTCCATATTGCTAGAAGACAACCCCTTACATGGTGCTACAGTCTTATTAGTATTTATTAGGTTTTGGTCAAAGAAAGTAAAATTATTTAGAAAAAGTCAAAGTAGAATTTTTTTTCTTAGAAAAAGACCAATGAATTTAGTTATTTTGGATTGAAACAAAACAACTGCATTGCTTTTTCCAAATTATGAAAGTTTTGGTTGGCTAAAAACAAAACCTCCCTATTTTTTAATATTGTAGTGACAATTTATTAACTATTCTTCCCCTGGAGTTGCAGATAAGAACATCACTTCAGGTTTTAGCCTTGCGACGGGAGAGTAACTCAGTAAGCTTACAAATCTTCTCTTGCCTTATCTTCTATGAATTGCTATAGATTTGATATAAAACAGGGAACTGCATTTCCTCCAAATTTTGTACACTCACTTGACGGGTGCACACATGATGATGATAGCTCTTGCCTGCAGGGATGCTGGCCTATGTTTTGCAGGTTTGTCTCAGTAGTCTAGTCTGTAACTCTGCATTAGACTGGGCTTGAAATATACTGTTAGTCATTGATGTAAAATACATGCTCAAAACCAAAATTTCAGTGTAATGGTTTTCAAATATGAGGATAAGACTCTGACCCAAAAAAAAATTGGAAGAAGACAATTTTTCCTGAACTATTGAACTTTTGTCAGAAGATATTGGAACCTACGCCCTGCTGAAGTGCTCTGTACTTAGAGGATTAGAGGGCATAGATTCATCAAAACAAAGTCTCTTTTGAAGTATGTTGGTTTTAGTTCTCACTTACATATTGAAGTATGTTTGAAGTCTCACATGTGTTAAAATATGCTTGTAGGGGTGCATGATTCCTTCTGGACTCATACATGTGATGTGGACCAAATGAATGAGATACTTGGGGAAAAATTTGTGGAGCTTTATAGCATGCCGATACTTGAAAATGTAAGTGAACTACGTCCTGTTTCCCTTCCTGAAATTGGGTCTCCTCATAAATTCAGATCTTTCTCTGGCTTGTTTAAAAGCAACTTGGGTGGAATGACTTGTATTTGACACAATGATTTCTCAAAGCTACTTAAGTTCGTTTTGATGTCTCCTCACAAGGTTTCAAGATGAAGTCTAAGAACTTATGAATGCGTCTGCATTGTAGAAAACTTTTGCATTGAAAGACTGTATCTCCCTAATTTTTACTTTATGATATAATGAATTGGTCAAACTGCTTCTAATTGTTTGAGAACTTGCATTTAGAAAGTTGCTTTACACATTTTATGTGTAGACCTGAATTAAACTATTTGTTTATTTCCATTGATTTCTTGATAGCTCTGCCTCTTCCCCGTTGCTTGAAAGTTTCCAAGCATCATATCCAGCATTGACTTTTCCTCCACTCCCAGAAAGAGGCGACTTTGACTTGCAACAGGTTCTGGAATCTCCATACTTTTTCAACTGAATTTCCAGTCATGAGCAGTGATGATAACAATTGCGGTAAGCATTGTCACTTGTATCATATGCACCTCCAAATTGACCAACATGCTTTGTTAAGAGTTCATTTGGATAGGGGCAGCAAGTTGAACTGGGAAACAGAAGCCTAAAAGGTTCCTTTTGTGAAAAGTGAAAGGACAAATTTTGATTCCCATGGTCAGCAAGTCTGTGATTCTGATAGGGTGGTGATCATCGTCAGTGTTAATGATCTGGCTCTATTTTAGAAGCGACCCATGTACAGTGAAGGAGACGCTTCTTTTGAAATTCAAAGATGTTTAGAAGTTCTCTAATGTGGAACAATTTTTTCGGAGGCAAGAGAGGCAGACACAAGGCGGCAAGGCCGTTGGAGCTAATTTTGTGGAGTTCATCTAAATGGTGCAAAAATCATGTATTGTTTCTTTTCTATTTTTTCCGATGCATTACATATGTTGTATCTATAATATATTTAATTTTTTTAAGGGGAAAGTCATAATTTCATTAATCCAAACTAATCAATACATATATAAAAGGTATAGCCGAGCGGCTAAACTCGGTTTTCCTAATTTTTTTAAAAAATGAAATAGTATAGCCGCGCGGCTATACTCGGTTTTTTAAATTTTTCAAAGAAATAGTACAGCCGAGCGGCTAAACTCGGTTTTCCTATTTTTTTTAAAAAGAAATAGTATAGCCGCGCAGCTATACTTGGTTTTTTAAAGAAATAGTACCGCCGAACGGCTATACTTTGTTTTTTAATTTTTTAAAAAGAAATAGTATAGCCGTTTGGCTATACTCGGTTTTTACATTTTTTCAAACAAATAGTATAGCCGCACGGCTATACTCGGTTTTTAATTTTTTTAAAATAAATAGGACAGCCGGGCGGCTATACTCGGTTTTTAGTTTTTTATAAAATAAATAGTACAGCCGGGCGGCTATAATTGGTTTTTAAATATTTTTAAAAGAAATAGTATAGCCGTGCGGCTATACTCGGGTTTCTAATTTTTTTAAATAAATAGTATAGCCGACCGGCTATACTCGGGTTTTATTTTTTGAAGAAATAGTAGTATAGCCGCGCGGCTATACTCGGTTTTTATTTTTTTTAAAGAAATAGTATAGCCGGGCGGCTATACTCGTTTTTTTATTTTTTTAAAGGAAATAGTATAGCCGCACGTCTATACTTGTTTAAAGGAAATAGTATAGCCGGTCGGCTATACTTGGGTTTTCTATTTTTAAAAGAAATGGTATGGCCAGTATAGCCGCCCGGCTATACTCCGTTTTGCTAATTTTTTAAAAAAGAAATAGTATAGCCGACCGGCTATACTCGGTTTTCTTTGAGTCTGGGGCGCCAAGAAGGTTTGTAAGGCTCTATTTGGATGATTACTATTTTTGTTTTAGAAATTTCGGAACTTTCTCAGTTTTCTGTGTGATTCAATTGGTTTGATTTTGGGAAATTTCACTATGAAATTAGTTACGGTTTCTACGATGATATGCACTGCGAATCTGCGATAGACACGTTCTATCTGACTGATGAGCAATTGCATATATGAGGCCACGGAGACCACGCTCAGAATCTATGGCTGTGATTTAATCCTAGAGAGCGGAATTTTGCTCAGATTGTATGGTTTCAGTTCTGGTTTGTTTTAATTTGTAAAAAAATTGTTGTTCTTTTCTTTGATGGTGAATTTTGTTAACTTTGTTTGCTTCATTTGATCTGTTGCAGACCTCAAGCTGATCAGGTTCTGTTTCACCGATTCTATTGTAAGAAGTTCTTTCTAAAACCATGGTCCGAAATCGAGAGGAATGAATGATTTCTATTAAATTTTTGCCTTTTAATGTCACAACTTCAGCATTAATAATGTGATGCTTTCTTGAAGAAAGTTGCTGCTAGCTGTTTGTGGCTTGCATCAAAACTGGAGGAATGCCCTAAAAAATCCAGGCAGGTTATCATTTTCTTCCACAGGATGGAATGTAGGAGGGAGAACCTACCCATTGAGCCTTTGGATCCATATTCAAAGGTAGAGCTCATATAATCTACATCGTACTAAAGTCATTATCTGCCATTATCATGATTTTGAGCCGAAAGCGTGCTATGGTTTATCACTGTCTTCTTTCTTTCCAGAAATATTCGGACTTGAAGATGGAGTTGAGTAAAGCAGAAAGACATATTTTAAAGGAGATAGTTTCATTTGTCATGTTGAGCATCCTCATAAGTTTATATCAAATTATCTTGCCACTCTGGAGACTCCACCAGAATTAACACAAGAAGCCTGGAATCTAGCAAATGGCAGGTACTTCTCCCAACATATGCCAATTACTTATTTACTTTCTTGGCACTTGGTTTTTCCATTTGACTTTGAAACTTTCGAACTTTACATTGTTGTTTAATTATTTGGAATTTTTTGTTTTACTGGATTATGTGTCTTTGTTGTCCCTTATATACTGCTAAAGATATCATCCTCTTCTATCATAATTTCGATACTCTAATATTTTATGTCAATTCTCTTTATCAGTAATTTTCATTTGAAGTAGGAGACTGTTTTTCAGAGGTTAATGTGGATAGGGTTGTTTTAGAGTTCATCTATTTAAAGCTTAGGATCATGGTTTATTTCCATATTGCTAGAAGACAACCCCTTACATGGTGCTACAGTCTTATTTTTTTAATATTGTAGTGACAATTTATTAACTATTCTTCCCTGGAGTTGCCGATAAGAACATCGCTTCAGGTTTTAGCCTTGCAACGGGAGTGTAACTCAGTAAGCTTACAAATCTTCTCTTGCCTTATCTTTTATGAATTGCTATAGATTTGATATATTCTCCTACTCCAGGTAGATGTTAGAAAACAGAGAACTGCATTTCCTCCAAATTTTGTACACTCACTTGACTGGTTCACACATGATGATGATAGCTCTTGCCTGCAGGGACGCTGGCCTACGTTTTGCAGGTTTGTTTCAGTGGTCTAGTCTGTAACTCTGCATTAGACTAGGCTTGAAATATACTGTTAGTCATTGATGTAAAATTTCAGTGTAATGGTTTTCAAATATGAGGATAAGACACTGACCCAAAAAAAAATTGGAAGAAGACAATTTTTCCTAAACATTTGAACTTTTGTCAGAAGATATTGGAACCTACACCCTTCTGAAGTGCTCTGTACTTAGAGGATTAGAGGGCATAGTTTCATCAAAACAAAGTCTCTTTTGAAGTATGTTTGAAGTATGTTGGTTTTAGTTCTCACTTACATATTGAAGTATGTTTGGAGTCTCACCTGTGTGTTAAAATATGCTTGCAGGGGTGCATGATTCCTTCTGGACTCCTGCATGTGATGCGGAACACATGAACAAGATACTTCAAGAAAATTTTGTGGAACTTTATAGCATGCCGATACTTGAAAATGTAAGTGAACTACATCCTATTTCTCTTCCTGAAATTGGGTCTCATAAATTCAGATCTTTCTCTGGCTTGTTTAAAAGCAACTTGGGTGGAATGACTTGTATTTGACACAATGATTTCTCAAGGCTACTTAAGTTCGTTTTGATGTCTCCTCACAAGGTTTCAACATGAAGTTTAAGAACTTACGAATGCGTCTTCATTGTAGAAAACTTGTGCATTGAAAGACTGTATTCAGCTTCTCCCTAATTTTTACTTTACGATATAATGAAATGGTCAAACTGCTTCTAATTGTTTGAGAACTTGCATTTGGAAAGTTGCTTTACACACATTTTATATGTAGACCTGAATTAAACTATTTGTGTATTTCCATTGATTTCTTGATAGCTCTGCCTCTTCCCCGTTGCTTGAAAGCTTCCAAGCATCATATCCAGCATTGACTTTCCTTCACTCCCAGAAAGAGGCGACTTTTACATGCAACAGGTTCTAGAATCTCCATACTTTTTCAACTGAATTTCCAGTTATGAGCAGCGATGATAACAATATGCAGAAAGCATTGTCACTTGTATCGTATGCACCTCCAAATTGACCAAGAAGCTATGTTAAGAGTACGTTTGGATAGCCCCAAATTGACCAAGAAGCTTTGTTAAAGAGTTCATTTGGATAGGGGCAGCAAGTTGAACTGGGAAACAGAAGCCTAAAAGGTTCCTTTTGTGAAAAGTGAAAGGACAAATTTTGATTCCCATGGCCAGCAAGTCTTCAGTGTTAATGATCTGGCTCTATTTTAGAAGCGACCCATGTACAGTAATGGAGACGCTTCTATTGAAATTCAAAGATGTTTACAAATTCTCTAATGTGGAACAATTTTTTGGGAGGCAAGAGAGGCCGACGGAACTAATTTTGTGGAGTTAATCTAATTATGCAAATTTTTTTAAGAAAACGTATAGCCGATCGGCTATACTCGGTTTTTAAAAATGTTTCAAAGAAATAGTATAGCCGATCGGCTATACTCGGGTTTTTAATTTTTGTAAAAAAATAGTATAGCCGCGGTTTTGCTATTTTTTTTTAAAAAAAGAGTATATCCGGTCGGCTATATCCCCTTTTAAATTTTTTTAAAGAAATAGTATAGCCGATCGGCTATACCAGGTTTTTATTTTTTTTTAAAGAAATATTATAGCCGATCGGCTATACTTTGGTTTTTAAATTTTTTTAAAGCAATAGTATAGCCAACCGGCTATACCCTGTTTTTTAATTTTTTTTAAAGAAATAGTATAAGCGCTCGGCTATACAAGGTTTTTCTAATTTTTTTGAAAAAATAGCATAGCTGGCCCCTATACTTCTTTTTTCTATTTTTTTAAAGAAATAGTATAGCCGATCGGCTATACTCGGTTTTGTAAATACTTCTTCAAAGAAATAGTATAGCCGGCCGGCTATACTTGGTTTTTTAATTTTTTTTGTTAAAATAGTATAGCCGAACGGCTATACTAGTTTTTTCAAACTATTTAATTTTTTCAATAATTTGAGTCTGGGGCGCGAAGAAGGTTGGTAAGGCTCTATTTGGATGATTATGATTTTTGTTTTTGAAATTTCGGAACTTTCTCAGTTTTCTGTGTGATTCAATTGGTTTGATTTTGGGAAATTTCACTTTGAAGTTAGTTAGGGTTTCTACGATTATATACACTGCGATAGAGACGTTCTATCTGACCGATGAGCAATTGCAGAACTCGCCGTCGAGAAGGGACGGCATATATGAGGCCTCGGAGACCACGCTCAGAATCTATGGCTGTGACTTAATCCAAGAAAGCGGAATTTTGCTCAGATTGTATGGTTTCAGTTCTGGTTTGTTTTAATTTGTTCTTCTTCTTTTCTTTGAGGGTGAATTTTGTTAACTTTGTTTGCTTCATTTGATCACTTGCAGACCTCAAGCTGTTATGGCCACTGGTCAGGTTCTGTTTCCCTGATTCTATTGTAAGAAGTTCCTTCTAAAACCATGGTCCGAAATCGAGGGGAATGAATGATTTCTTTTAAATTTTTGCCTTTAATGTCACTACTTCTGCATTAATAATGTGATGCTTTCTTGTAGAAAGTTGCTGCTAGCTGTTTGTGGCTTGCATCAAAACTGGAGGAATGCCCTACAAAAGCCAGGCAGGTTATCATTGTTTTCCACAGGATGGAATGTAGGAGGGAGAACCTACCCATTGAGCCTTTGGATCCATATTCAAAGGTTAGAGCTCATATAATCCACATCGTACTAAAGTCATTGTCTTCCATTATCATGATTTTGAGCCAAAAGCACGCTATGGTTTATCTCTGTCTTCTTTCTTTCCAGAAATATTCGGAATTGAAGATGGAGTTGAGTAAAGCAGAAAGACATATTTTAAAGGAGATGGGTTTCATTTGTCATGTTGAGCATCCTCATAGGTTTATATCAAATTATCTTGCCACTCTGGAGACACCACCATAATTAACACAAGAAGCCTGGAATCTAGCAAATGACAGGTACTTCTCCCAACATTTGCCAATTACTTATTTACTTTTCTTGGCACTTGGTTTTTCCATTTGACTTTGAAACTTTCGAACTTTACATTGTTGTTTAATTATTTGGAATTTTTTGTTTTACTGGATTATGTGTCTCTGTTGTCCTTATTGGTGGTAGTTCATTTGAAAAACTTATAATCAATGTACTATTTTGTTGTTTTAGTTCTCACTAACCTTTTAACTGCAGTTTGTGTACAACATTGTGTGTGCGATTCAAGAGTGAGGTTGTTGCTTGCGGTGTAGTTTATGAGAATCCGCCATGGTGGAAGGCATTTGATGCTGAGAAATCAGGGATTGACGAAGTTTGTAGGGTGCTGGCTCATCTGTACAGCCTTCCTAAAGCAAAGTACGTAGCAGTCTGTAAGGATGGAGATTCTTTTACATTTTCTAACAAGTCATGGAATTCACAGTCTCAGCCAATTTCTCAGGCCCAGTTTTTTACTTACATTTCTATCACACCCTTCCCTTTCTATGCTCCAAGTCTTTAATCATCCACCTGTTTTATCATTATTTCCAGAAGGCCCCAAAATTTGGGGTTTTTATCACACCCTGCACCTCCTCTTCTGGTAAGCTCTGTCTTCTCTCTCCTCACAGCTAAGAGTTAAATTCTTTCTCCCAATACTGTGTTTCTGGCAAGTTGGTAGCAAATAAATTTCATGTACTAGTAAATTAGTAATCAATTCAACAAATGTTAGTGTGCTTATAATCTTGGGTGTGGGTTTTTTGTTTAAAGTCATGATCTTGGACTTAGAATTTAGGGTTTCCGGGAAAAAGGGGCTTACTTAAGTTAGGTTGCTCATTAAATGATCATTGGGATTGGATTTGTTGACTTTCTTTAAACTGTTTTCCGTTGACTCGCCGTAAAATACACTGAGTTTGGCATCGTGTTGATGTAAAGGTGGACTCAGATGATAACCCACATGCTCTTTTATGATCATTTCGATACTGTAATATTTATGTCAATTTTCTTTATCAGTAATTTTTATGTGAATGCTAATGTGCTGCTTCCATTATTGTTTTGAACTGGGTTTTTGCATTGTTTTCGTGCCTGCATATGTTCCCAAAGCAGGTCCTTTTGGGAGATGGTTTTTCGATTTATATGCACACAAGCTGTAGAAAGTAGCTAAGTTGTCTAGAGTCCAGCACACACACGATGAACTAGTGCTATAATGGTGAAATCTTTTTATGGTTTTTTCGATGTATTGCACACAAGCTGTAGAAAGTAGCTATAAGTTGTCTACAGTCAAGCACACACACGATGAACTAGTGCTATAATGGTGAAATCTTTTTCTGCACCAGCTTTATGAATGCATTTTGAAATGGCTTTTACGTACATCTTATTCGAATGTTTGAAGTTCCTTGTGATGGCGAGGACAAAGCTTATCTTAATCTGCCAGTCTGGTGGTGAATTCGTCATAAAGGATGATGGATCCATGTCATATACGGGCGGAGAGGCACATGCAGTAGATATCAATCTTGAAACCGTATTTGATGATCTCAAGTTTAAATTGGCTGTTATCATTTATAAAATAACACGTATATGTCTATTTGGTCATTAAATCATACTTAGTTCGAATAAAGTTACTCATTATGTGTCATTTAAGCTTGAAACTGAAAGCACCCTTGAGCCAACCCATTTAAGCTTACTCGGTTTTTCAAATTAATTTAAAATAAAATGTAAAGCCGTGCGGCTATACTCCGTTTTTCATTTTTAAAAAAATAAATAGTATAGCCGCGCGGCTATATTTGGTTTTCTCAAATTTTTTAAAAGAAACAGTAAAGCCGAGCGGCTATACTCTGTTTTTTTAAATAAAAGAAATCATATATCCGTGCCGCTATACTCGGTTTTTTCTAATTTGTTTTAAAAGAAATAGTATAGCCGACCGGCTATACTCAGTTTTTTCAAATTTTTTTTAAAGAAATAGTATAGCCTCGCCGCTATACTCAATTTTTTCTAGTTTTTAAAAATTAGTATGGCCGGCAGGTTTACTTGGCTCTTTTTTTTTTTTTTTTTAAAGAAATAGTATAGTCGCGCGGCTATACACAATTTTTTCTATTTTTAAAATTAGTATATTTGTCATGTTATATTCTTTACACAGATAAGAGTAGTTGAGAGCTTTATCCAATACTATTAGGCTATACCAAATTAATATCTATAAAGTATAAACTAATGTAACCACGAGGGTACTTTTTCTTAATTTTTGAAATTTTTGGAATGTTGTTTAGAATTTTAAACATGTCCAACCATTTGAAAGGTTAAAATTGACTCTATTTTTTAATTAAAAAAAATCATATTGAAATCCCGAAAAATCATACTTAGATGTCATCATTTATAAAATAACTCGTATGTATCTATTTGGTCATTAAATCATACTTATTTCGAAAAAAGTTACTCGTTATTTGTCATTTTAAGCTTGAAACCAGAAGCACCCTTGAGCCAACCCATTAGCAATGTAGTTCCTCTATCTATGAAATAAAACTTTTGGAAATTGAACATCCCCCATATAAGAATATTTGAAGAGACTTCAACACTATGAATAAAAAAGAAAATAATTAACATCCCAACAAAAGATCAATTATGAACCTAATTCAAATTAAAACCAATAGTACTAATCTTTAATCAACAAACAGACAAAGCTAGCATCAAACTATGATCCAAATCATATACAATAATCAAATAAATAACCACAAATGATGACAATACTTGTGGGTTGATGCCTAATTTAGTCAACCTCTACTTCTAGGGTTGATGTCTTTGAGGTAAGAAGGCTGTGGACTGGCGGAGAGTTTGGGGTGGGGTTATGCGTCTTGTGGGTGTGTGTCTTAGAGTTGTTGCATTTCCTCCATCGCTGCACATAATTGCATTTCACTAGGAAAAACAAACGGTGATTTGTTCTCAATAGAGTATGAGTTATTAATGTGCACGGATCGAATTTTTCTATGTTTTTGTTCATCACATTGACATGCTACTTCCGCACTCAGAATCTCTACTCCTTTGGCGACACCTTCTGGTCTGTTTAGTAAGGAAAACACGAACAAATTAGGATTGAGGATGAAGAGCATACAGATTAAGATAAGATTGAGGAAAAACAACAAAGAAAAACTCAAGCTTATTTACCTGCCTAGCTACATCACAAATATATTTATAGCTTACACTACATATTTTGCTCAATTATGAACAATATATTCTTCTCATGTCTTGTGATCAGTGTTAATATAACCCTTAAAATTACCGATTAATGAAGAAATAATGCTTCTCTTGTCTTACACCTAATCGAATTATGTGCTTCTCTACTTGATTACCTATATATATATATGTAGAGGCAAAAGATGGTATTTTACAGTTCCCACTGAGTTCACGTATTTATCAGTTCTAGAAAACCAAATCAAGCAAAAGATTCACCAATAAACTGGTACGCAGATACAATCTTCCTAAGGAATATGACTTCAAACTAAGAAAATCTATTCTCAATGTTCCTTCAAAACTAAGAAAATCTACTCTCAATATTCCTTCAAACTAAGAAAATATCTATTCTTCATTTTGACAGTAATACACTGAAAAAGTGTTTGCATCCGAAAGCAATATCAAAACAAACTGATGATGCGAGTTCCTCCAAAGAAAACACTTTTTAATATTACTCTCAAAGCACTTTAAAAAAATTAAAAACAAAAAACAAAACAAAAACCCCTATAATACATCAAAATTTTGAAAATATGAGTTTGAGTTGATATAAATATATTTTAATTGAGGAATACATATGGTATAATAAAATATGTTTGAATCTAACAACTTATTTTAGTTAATATTGAGTTTTCAAAATCACTCTTCTTAGAGATAGTGATTTGCAATTCATGAAATGAAAAGTACTAAAAGAGTAAAGGACCCAGTCAACTTACATTATTGGAGTAGAGCAGGCATTCCTCTCACCCAAACAGTAGAAAGGTATCAAGCAAGGACGTAGTGTAAAGAAAGGAGAGTGATAACCAGGTGAAGCTATTGTACATCTTCCTTTACCGATGAGTTCCACCCTTCGGTTTTCAAAATTGCAACTGCCGATCCAATTTAAAGTGCCAAAGAAAACGACATGAGAATTTGGACTTATTGCATAAGGTTTAATCGGATCATCCTGATCAAAAGAAGACATTACAGGATCATTATATGTCATGATTAAAAGACACCTAACCCGATCTTGCAGGTCTTCTTCAGAAACACTATGTCTGAGAGTCCACTGATCACCACCGGAACCAGATGTGCATTGTCGATCATCATGAGACCAAAACCGAAAAGTTCTTGAACTATCACGCTTTACATAACAAACAAGGCCCCTTGAGATCCCAAGACATCCCATTCCCATTGTTGTTGCATCCAACTTATCATCAGCATCAGCATCCTCAGGGCCCTGAGGGATATCAAAGGCACGAGCTTTACTGGTATTGACGTCAATACACAAAATTTTCCCTGAACTAGTTTGGCTGTATAACACCCCGCGCAAGTATACAAAATGCCTGCAAAGCTTGAAAGTTTTGAACCCCTCAATAAATATCGGGTCGAGTTGCAACCCATGTCGAACCCACTGTCTCGACTGCGACGAAAATATGTCCATGACCATGTCCAACGGGGTTGAGGTTGAGTTCAAGGAAGTCTGTTGTCGGGAATAATCAATTCGAACAACTCTGAAGTGATTCGATTCAATAGGGTCAAAAGCCAAGGCAGCACAAAAATACTCATTCTCATGTAAACATGTTGTAGGTATGGAGACATGTTGTTTGGTGATGGGGTTGCACACACAAAACTGATAAGTGCTTGGATTGTACAGCAAAACTAACCCATTACAACAGTCCAGGTGATTATCAGAGGTATCGCGTTTCTGACATCGAACCAAATCATAGAAATCAGGCAATGACTTCTCCAAGAAGGGATAATCTTGTAGAAAGATAAAATTGATTTGATGATACGTATCATCAGGTTGGGGCAGAGTACAGAAGTAAAGACCCAAAAGAGGAGACCGCGACCAAAATCTCCGCAACCAAACATGAGAGATTATTTGATGACATGACTTGGCCACCATCTTGCATTTCAGCAAATCCTTGTGTGATAATCTAAACAAAATATTGCACAACAAATCATCACACAAAGATAAATCCCCCATACCCAAATCCTGATCGGCAACGGCAGCTGCAGCGGCAGCGGATGAGGTAGAGAGACGATCAGTAGTCATTCTTGTATACACTTAACAACAAGAGAGACCTCAATAAGTTATTGATATGTAGATGGAAAACTAACTATAAAAAGGAAGGCTGGCTGAGTACCAAATCCTCCTCCTATTTGGATTTGACTTTATTTCTTTTTGACAGTGTAATGATAGAGAGTCTTATTATATTCATATTTTCTGTTTTTGGTAGGAAACAAACCAAAATGCTAGCAACCTTCTCTCTAACCTTCTCCCTTTTTCTCATGACATGTGTCCCTTTCCTTACACTTAAAACAATGTAATTTATGCATCAAACAAGCTATCATTTGTTTTCCAAATTTACCCTTATTAAATATATTGATTTTAATGTTTTTTTTAATTTATCCAAATTTTTTTACAAACTTCTTACCACCTTGTTAAAAATTCATAAGAAAAAAGTTTTTTTTTTAAAGACTCTAAAGGCAACGAGACATTCAAATAAGACTTAAAAATTATCCAAGAAAAAAAAAGTTAGTTTTATTTTTGGTTTTCTGAAAGACTCCAAAGGGAGTAAGGAGAGACATTGGTTTAAATCGAAAATTTGGTATGCCAGAATTTTAGATTTTTTTTTCTTCAAATAATCAGACTCCAAAGGCAGTAAGGGATATAAATAAATATAAATAAAACTATTAACTTCCTTTGGGATCTGATTATTTGGGTTTTTTTTTATTTATTTATATTTTTAGTTGTTAAAAAAATGCTCTTTAACTTTATTTAGTAGTATAAAAAAAATGCAATTAAAGAACTTCCTTTTGAAGGAAGTCTTTTTTCTGTATAAAAATGTGATATTTCTATTGAGTGTTTTTATTGGGTCATTCTTTTGTGTTTAAAAAAAATAGAAGTTTTATCTATGAAAAAAATAGACATTTTCTTTTTTTTAAACTGACATTTTGTATTATTTGATTTTTTACATGTGAGAGTTGTAAAATTGTTTTTGAACAAATTGAAGAACAAAACATTTAATAAGGGTAAACTTGGAAAACAAATGTTAGCTTGTTTGATGCATTAGTTACATTGTTTTAAGTGTAAGAAAAGTGACACATGTCATAAGCAAAAGGGAGAAAATTCAAAAAAAAAAGTTGGAGAGAAGGTTGTTAGCATTCTTCCTCCTTTAATTATTTTGGGAACGATTAGGAAATGTATTCCACGCTCAATTTTGTTATGCACTCATAGGGCAGGAACTCAAAGGTGGTGTCTATCCAATTGGGCCGCTGATTAGTCGTCCGGGCCAAGAGGGAAGAATTCAAAATTATTATTGGTGAACCGGTGATTATTTTTTTTGTTGCCAAAATTGGTGAACCGGTGATTATTTATTTATTTTGATCAAAATTACTTGCTTTCCGCAAAAGCGGAATCAGCCACTTCTCCCGATAACAAAAGAAGGCATCAGCATATGGGACTTGCCTTTGATGAGGACATCTTTGTCAAATCCATTAATGTTTATAAAATAAAGAGATGGAAGAGGAAGTCATTTAATTTGATCTTTAAAATTGGCAATTTTTTTTTTATTCATGCCATTAGTTTCTAACTTGTTCTCTAAGTTATCCAGATTTTAGTAAGATTTTTAAGTTTTCCAGGTTTTAGTATGATTTATAAGTTTCCTATTTTATTTATGTTAGAATTTCTGTTTTAGTAAGGGATTTTTTTTTTCTATTATGTTAGGAGGATTTATAAGTTTTCCTATTTTATTTAGGTTACAATTTCTGTTTTAGCAAGAGTTTTTTATTCTATTGTCTCTAGGTTTTAATTCATTATAGAGTTGTTGAGATATAAAGAAAAGTTTATTTTCCAGAGATTGGAGACTACTTAGTGTGAAGTCAAACCCCTGGAGTAATTCCAAACCTATCCTTGTTCGTCGTATTTTTTGTTTTCCATTTTTTTTGCTTCCACTAAATTACCTAAATAC
This sequence comes from Prunus padus, assembly GCA_024362665.1. Lineage (NCBI taxonomy): Eukaryota > Viridiplantae > Streptophyta > Magnoliopsida > Rosales > Rosaceae > Prunus > Prunus padus. Next base: position 21,524,669 of record JANFAM010000007.1, on the reverse strand, counting down.
TCAAATTACCCATATCCTACATCATGTTCCTCGATTGGATGGTCATGGTTCTACTTATCATTCTCTTCTTATGTAATAACATGTTGAACACAAATTCCTTATAACTTATTTACTTTGAATACTCTTCCAATAATCTTATTAGATATTGTTCAGTTTTTGGTTTATTAGCACCATGATTTTAACTTTTGTTACTGAATGAGTGTATCTGAACTTGTGCAAACATATACTCAAACTTGCTCCACTAGTGAGTTTGATTAATGCATCTCCAGCAAGAACACACACACACACGCATATAGAGAGAGAGAGAACTCAAACAAAATAAGGGCAAATATAATTAGGGTACCACAACCAAAGATCTCCTGAGTCTGTATATCCTATAGTAAAACAACAAATGGATACATCAGCACAACACAATTTAACTGCTCAGTAACTTGCGGCACAGATAATAAATTGCTAGACAAATATGGAACCAGTAACACTTTGTCTAATGGTAAAGTAGGTGTCAAGAGTACAGAACCAGCCCCAGTGATAGGAGCAATAGCATTATTAGCAGTCGGAACATGATCACGATGAGGCATGATAATAGTAGAATATAAATCAAAATTATACATCATATGGTCAGTAGCACCAGAGTTAATAATCCAACCTGTATCGCGTGCATCATGGGCAAGAAAAGCCTTGCCAAAGTTACCTGAAGACGGCGAAGGTGCAATGGATGATGAGATACCAGAGATCGTAGACATGGCCGGAGCAGGGGCAGCGGCCAAGTGGCCATTCCCAATAGAAACGTTGGCTGCAGGGGTGGTGGCATCGGCCACATGAGCTTTCCACCTAGTTGCTCTTTTTTCAAGCGCCTCCGTTCTTTTTCCCACTCTGGGACCCCATGCAACGCCCAGCAGGTGTTTATAGTATGTCTTCGATCACCACATTGTTCACACTTCAATTTGTCTTTTCTGCGAGTCGCGACGGGGCGAACAACAGAAGAACCAGATCCACGAAGGCCAAGAAACCAGAGCAGTATTTTTGGAAGCAAAAACAACAAAGAGTTCCCTGTGCTTGGTGCTAGATCCAAGCATAGTAATATGACTTTGAGCCTTGCGACGGACCATAAAAAATACATTCTCAATACTTGGAACCTTATCACTTAGTAGAATATCACCGCACACCTTATCATAAGTATCATCAAGGCCAGCTAAAAATCATACACAAGATCCGCCATAATAGCGGCTGAAAAATCTTCATATCATCAAAGACACTTCATCCGAAAAGGACACGACCCGACTCCCTAACACGATATTGTCCGCTTTGGGCCTCCGCCTCACGGTTTTGTCACTTTGGGAACTCACGAGCAATATCATCCCAAAGAGGTCACCCATCCTCGGGATTGCTCCAGCGCCACTCGCTTAACTTCGGAGTTCCTAAGAATCCGGCCGGTGAGCTCCCAAAAGGCCTCGTGTTAGTTAGAGACGTGCCCACACATATAAGGCACATCACCTTTCCCTCCCCGAGCGATGTGGGATTGCTCACCGTTCTCTACTTTCCAAGCTCAAGACACGGGTCTTACAACGTCTATTGTCCAATTCAAGCGTAACGCCTTGAGTTCGGCAAAATAGGTGAGACAGACGACCTCCTTGCTTGAGACGGGTAGCCTGGCACCGCAGTTCATAGAGCCGAGATATGTCGAGCCATCATAAAACATCCGATTAACTGCATCCCAAATATCCTTGGCGGTATGGAGAGTATGAAACATACTCAACAAACTCGGGTTCCATAGTTCGCGACATCCAACTTTTCACTGTAGCATCAAGAATCTTCCACTTCCCAAATTGTGAATCTTGGGAATGCGGGGCAGCAAAGATCGTGATTAGGTACCCCAATTTGCCTTGCGTAGTAACATGGAGTTCGATCATCGAAGCCCATATCTCATAGTTGGATCCATTCAATTTGAATCCCATAGGTAGATTAGGGGACAACTCAATGTGAACCGTTACAATAGAGGTAGGAGTAACAGTAGGTGAATTAGGTGAGACAATAGAGTCACTGACATCAGACATAGTGATAGGTAACGACGGCGTCGATGGAGAGGAATGCGGCAACGACGGCAACGGTGGAGTAAGAGACGGCTAGATGTGTCAGCGGCTTAAATAGGATTAGAGTGGCTAGGAATATAGTGCAGCGGAAAAAATAGGTAGTGTTTAGGGTTAGGTTTTTTGATGTTGTAGAGACGGATCGAAAACCGCTCTGATACCAACTCAAACAAAATAAGGGCAAATATAATTAGGGTTTAAACTGATATGTTTATTCTTCTCTCAAGGAGGGATATATATATATTACATACAGAGTGAGTACAAATAGGAAATATACACAAATTAGGTAACTATAATAAAATACAATAATTACATAATTCTATTCCTAATAGGATTTAGTTGACTCACGCCAACAAGAGAGAGCATAAAGGGGATATAACTATTACAGGGGATATAACTATTACATCTAATTTCCTATAAGATTTTATGATTCTTCCCTTCATGTTTACTGTTGTGGTATTTTGACTTTGACATATATATTTTAGTTGTTCAGGAGATCAAGTTTGGTTGGAAAATTGTAGTTGGCTGAATAGTTGGATTCTTTGGTGCAACATTGGGTAGTGTGGGAGGTGTTGGAGGTGGAGGCAATGCTTGCCTTGATCATTGGTTTTGATCCCAAGCACTGCCATTTCCAAGTGTTAGTAATCACTTTTCCTTTTAATATTTTCTTTTAACATGTTAATTTAATCTTAAATTGTATTCAATTTAGACAGAATTGAAGAACTGTATGCCATCCTATTTGTCATGCAGGTATGATAATGGGTGCTACATGTTCAACTGTATACTTCAATTTGAGACTTAGGCACCCAACACTGGACATGCCCCTTTATAGATTATGATCTGGCATTGCTCTTTCAGCCAATACTCATGCTAGGTATCAGTATAGGATTTGTCTTCAACGTCATGTTCGCCAACTGGATGGTCACAGTTCTACTTATCATTCTTTTCTTAGGTAATAACATTTTGAACACAAATTCCTTATTTACTTCGAATACTCTCAATAATCTTATTAAATATTCTTCTGAGTTCTGGCAGGTACAGCAACAAAAGCTTTAATGAAAGGCATAGAAACATGGAAGAAAGAGACAATGATGAAGAAGGTAAGGTTTTCACTTATCTATTTCCTGAACTATCAATGAATATGGTCGATTATTAAAATAGTATAGCCGACCGGCTATACTCGGTTGTTCTAATTTTTAAATGATTAGCCGCGGCTATACTCGGTTTTTTTTTTTTTTTCAAACAGTATAGCCGCTAGACTATGCTGTGATTCTATTTAATATTTTCAATAATTTGAGTCTGGGGCGCGAAGAACGTTGGTAAGGCTCTATTTGGATGATTACGATTTTTGTTTTTGAAATTTTGGAACTTTCTCAGTTTTCTGTGAGATTCAATTTGTTTGATTTTGGGAAATTTCACTTTGAAGTTAGTTAGGGTTTCTACGATGATATACACTGCGATAGAGACGTTCTATCTGACCGATGAGCAATTGCAGAACTCGCCGTCGAGAAAGGACGGCATATATGAGGCCACGGAGACCACGCTCAGAATCTATGGCTGTGACTTAATCCAAGAAAGCGGAATTTTGCTCAGATTGTATGGTTTCAGTTCTGGTTTATTTTAATTTGTTGTTGTTCTTTTCTTTGAGGGTGAATTTTGTTAACTTTGTTTGTTTCATTTGATCACTTGCAGACCTCAAGCTGTTATGGCCACTGGTCAGGTTCTGTTTCCCCGATTCTATTGTAAGAAGTTCTTTCTAAAACTAAAACCATGGTCCGAAATCGAGGGGAATGAATGATTTCTTTTAAATTTTTGCCTTTTAATGTCACAACTTCTGCATTAATAATGTGATGCTTTCTTGTAGAAAGTTGCTGCTAGCTGTTTGTGGCTTGCATCAAAACTGGAGGAATGCCCTACAAAAGCCAGGCAGGTTATCATTGTTTTCCACAGGATGGAATGTAGGAGGGAGAACCTACCCATTGAGCCTTTGGATCCATATTCAAAGGTTAGAGCTCATATAATCCACATCGTACTAAAGTCATTGTCTTCCATTATCATGATTTTGAGCCAAAAGCATGCTATGGTTTATCTCTGTCTTCTTTCTTTCCAGAAATAATCGGACTTGAAGACGGAGTTGAGTTAAGCAGAAAGACATATTTTAAAGGAGATGGGTTTCATTTGTCATGTTGAGCATACTCATAGGTTTATATCAAATTATCTTGCCACTCTGGAGACACCACCAGAATTAACACAAGAAGCCTGGAATCTAGCAAATGACAGGTACTTCTCCCAACATTTGCCAATTACTTATTTACTTTTCTTCGCACTTGGTTTTTCCATTTGACTTTGAAACTTTCGAACTTTACATTGTTGTTTAATTATTTGGAATTTTTTGTTTTACTGGATTATGTGTCTCTGTTGTCCTTATTGGTGGTAGTTCATTTGAAAAACTTATAATCAATGTACTATTTTGTTGTTTTAGTTCTCACTAACCTTTTAACTGCAGTTTGTGTACAACATTGTGTGTGCGATTCAAGAGTGAGGTTGTTGCTTGCGGTGTAGTTTATGCTGCTGCTCGGAGGTTTCAAGTGCCTCTTCCTGAGAATCCGCCATGGTGGAAGGCATTTGATGCTGAGAAATCAGGGATTGACGAAGTTTGTAGGGTGCTGGCTCATCTGTACAGCCTTCTGAAAGCAAAGTACGTACCAGTCTGTAAGGATGGAGATTCTTTTACATTTTCTAACTAGTCATGGAATTCAGAGTCTCAGCCAATTCCAAAGGTAGTTCTGATTCTTTTTTTTTTCTCTCTCTAATTCCTGCCCCTCCCCCTTCTCACTTAAGATTTATTCAGAGCTGTCGGCTCTATGATATTCTTTCTCTTATATCTGCAGCTGCCCACTTGTGAGCATATTGCTGCACTGCTGGCTGTGAGCAAGGATGGCAACTGCAGGCTGACGAGAATCTGCTCTATATTGCATCATACCGAAATTACATTAATAATGTGGAGTTTTCTTTTCCATTGCTGTTTCATAGGAAGTTCCTAAAATAGCCCATCAGCTATTGACAATACCTCTAATTCAAAGGCTGCAGCAGAAGTCAATCCTGAATCTGGTGGATCAAAGGGTGTGTTGGCCAAGCTAGCCATTGACAAGCTGAAGGACCCTAAAGAGAGTGATGAAAGTATGCCTAATGAGGGAGAGGCAATAGAAGATTTCAATATCAAATCCAAGTCTGAACGCAGAATGGAATCTAGTGGCAATAAAAGCAGGGACAGGGACAGGGACAGGGACAGAGATAAGGAGAGGGAGAGGGAGAGAGTCAGAGACAGAAACGGAGACAGGGATAGAATGAAAGTCCGGGATCGTGATAGGGGCAGGGATTCTGACCAGGAACGAGATCAAGAAGAGGCTGAGAGGGACAGAACCAAGGACCGAGGTTATCGTTCCAAGGATAGAGCAAAAGATTCAGGTTGGTTATGGGTTTTATTTCCCACCCCCCACCACATTGTCAAAATTGGATTTATGAACTTGCGTCATTTCAAATTTTCTCAATCTCTGAAATTCTTTAACTTGAATTTCTATGTTGAATGCACAATATTTCTGCAGGGGGGCATTTGGAGAAATCAAGACATCACTCGTCACGAGGTATGCTTATTCAAGAATAGTTCATATGCTTCTTTTTGTTTCTTCAAATTGTGTGGATGTTCAGTTTAAACCCCGTCATCTGACACTTACCCTTATTTTACAGATCGCGACTATCACAATTCCTCCTATTCTTCACGGGATAAGGATCGCCATAGACATCATTCTTACGCTTGAACTGATCACCAAGTTCAAGACATCTATCTTTTTCTCCTAAACTTCAACGGAACTGAAAATACTTTGCGCTTTGTATGTTGACCGAAAATGTAAAAGTGAGCAATATTGAGACCAGTTATGGATAAGCATGACTCTTGTAACACGTGAGGTGTTTTTAATTTATTATATACAAACTTGTCTGTGTAGGAAATGCTAACAATATAGGAAAGAAGTCTTAATTACAATAGGAACTATACAAAAAGGAAAGTAAATACAACTTTGAATATAAAAATGGAAACTAAAATTACCTGCTCACAGAGGGAAAGATCTCTATATAAAGTCCCACAACTCAATTGGTTAATCCCATAACTTGCAAAGCTTTCTTTTTGAGATTCTTGAAACTTCAAATCAATCGCTCTCTAGTTTTCGTTGTTAAGTCTTGTGCATTGTCTTCTCTTCAATCTCTCACTCATGGAGAAAACAAATTCATCCCTTCATGCTCACGCTAACGGAGGTCTCACCACTATTCTTTGTATTGATGGAGGTGGAATAAGAGGGATTATCCCAGGAGTTATGCTTGCTTTCCTAGAGTCTACGCTTCAGGTAAAAAATCAAAATTAGAACTCTATTATGAGCAATTTATAATATCAAATTTTGTTCACCAAACAATATTTCTTTCATTAACATATGAGCCCGATCTGCATTTTGTCACCGAGTGCTCCAAAATTTTATCATACCACATTACCACTGCATGCATGCTGCTATGTACATATATGTTGCGTTATTTTGCAGTTAATTTATTAGTGAATGTGCACGTATAGCAGTAAAGTCTACATTGATAAGATCCTTAGTTTGTTAATGTCTCTGCCGACATGTTCATCATCACTCAGTAATTTTCAAACATTTCGGCTCCATTGCATTGCCTCGGGGCGCATTGGCGCAGAAATCCTAGCTTATAGATGGTTGCTTAACTTTAAGTACAGGGAAGATAAATAATGGCGATCAAATTCCACCATGTATAGTGCCACAATGATATCCACCAAATATTATCTAAAACCTACTGTAATAATGTGGTAAGATCGATCTTATGGTGACGTTTTGTAACACAACATTCATATGTTATGGAGGTATAATGTAGATAAATAAATACGTGTATTATAATATGAGTAAATTACTCACGTCATCACGTAATGCTACACCTAACTATCATGTTTATTCCTCACAATTTGATATTAGTGTGTTTATCATACTTTTTTTTTTCTGTAATCTAATACGACTAATTTTTGCTTTACTTGTTTGCTGTATGCAGAAGATAGATGGTGATCATGTAAGGCTTGTAGATTATCTTGATTGGGTTGTAGGGACGAGCACAGGTGGCCTTATGGCGTCCATGCTTACTACACCAGATAAAAATAATTGTCCCTTATATGCTGCTAAAGATATCGTCCCCTTTTATCGCCAACACTGCCCTAAAATCTTCCCCCAACCCAGGTACGTATAGTTAATTGTTGACCAAGAGACTTGTACTGCGTACCTTTTGTATGCATAATGAGTAACAATAATTAATTTTGATTCCTTGTACAGCAGCTCTCCCATCGGCAAAATCATACATTATTTGAAATGTTTAGTAGGGCCCAAATATAATGGGAAGTATTTACGTAAGCTGTTGAAGGAAACACTAGGAGATAAACATTTGCATGACATGTTGACTAACGTTGCAATTCCAACTGTTGATATAAAACAAGGATGTGCAGTTATCTTCTCCAGCCATAAGGTTTGTTTATTAATTATCTCCTAACTCGAACACATATGTGTATATAATTTAATTCTTGGTTTTTCTCGTTTTGTAAATAATTATTGATTTTGTGTATATATGTTGGTCATGATTTCAGTTGAAAAAGGATCCCAGCCTAGATGCTTTGATGTCAGATATATGTGTTGGAACTTCAGCAGCCCCAGCCTACCTTCCACCTCATCAATTTAATTCCACAACTTCAAGAGGCGAATCAAGAGAATTCAATCTCATTGATGGTGGAATTGCTGCCAATAACCCGGTAATATTGATGTGACCCAATTTCAAAAACTTAATTTGCATCTGAATAATTCATATGTATGATCATTAATTAATTTTTTACCTTTTTTTTTGGGTAGGCTATGGTTGGTATAACCGAAGCGGAAATAGATATGCACGAGGGCAACCCTGGCATCCATGAGCGGGTCTTACTTATATCACTGGGAACTGGTATGACATCTGAGAAGAAGTACGATGCCAAAAAAGCAGCTTGTTGGGGTGCTCTGCAGTGGCTGATCGGAAAAGATCGTTCGGCTCCACTGGTGGATCTTCTTATGAGAGTAAATAGTGACGTGAATGAGTACCTCAGTCGTTCCTTTTTTAAAGCTCTTCAGTCTAATGGCAATTACCTCCGAATTCAGGTAGCACAATAAAATTGAGATAAATGTCAAGTGGTCGTTCGTTTGTTTTTATGTTATGTATATATACACAGAATCAAAATACAAACTAAGCATGGAAATGGAAATGAATGCAGGACAATACACTAAGTGGAACATTGGCTTCTGTGGATATTGCCACAGAAGAAAACTTGAATGATCTTGTAAAAGTTGGAGAGGCATTGTTGAAGAAACCGGTTTCGAGATTGAATTTTGGTACCGGTAAACCCGAGGCTGTTCATCCTGAGGTTACAAATGAAGAGGCTCTCGTGAGGTACAAATTTGCTCTTTTATTCTCATTAAGTTGTGTAAATTCAATAAATTATCATACTGATTACTTTTGTTTTGTCCATTAATTTGCATGTTCATGTAGGATGGCGAAAATGCTCTCTGAGGAGAGGGCTCGGAGGAAGAGGGTGGTCGTTCACGAAAATGCTGCTCTGCTCTCACATAAGTCCTTGTAGTTATGTTTTTCGTTAAGAGAAATAAATAGCTCAACAATTTGTATTTATTTTTTATTTCATGTAATTCAGTTCTGAAACTAATTTCTCCCAATGTTATGTATATATATGTAACTGGGAAATTATTCAATTTATTCATGACGTGGCCAATGAAAGCAGCTTGAGTTGTTTTAAGTCTTCTTCTTCATTGTGTTGTTGGAGTTTGTGTGTACTGATAAAGCACTATGAAATTAAAAACAAAAACGAAACAAAAAGCACTTTGAAATTAATCCTTAGTAAAATGTGTGATAATGAACAGATTCTTGAGATTGAACTACTGCATCTGCAAAGAAGAACGAACCTATAATATTTTTAAAGAAATAGTATAGCCAGACGGCTATACTCGGCTGATTTAATTTTATTACAAATAAATAGTATAGCCGATCGGCTATACTCTTTAAATTTTTTCAAAGAAATAGTATAGCCGGGCGGCTATACCTTTTTAAAATTTTTTTGAAAGAAATTGTATAGCCGGCCGGCTATACTTGGTTTTTTAAATTTTTTTAAAAAATAGTATAGCCGCCCGGCTATACGTGGCTTTTTAAATTTTTTAAAGAAATAGTATAGCCATACTCGGTTGATCTAATGTTTTTAAAAAGAGTATAGCCGTTCGGCTATACTCCGTGTACTTTTTGTAAAATATAGTATAGCCGTGCGGCTATACGTTTTTTAAAATTTTTTCAAAGAAATAGTATAGCCGCTCGGCTATACACGGTTTTTGTCTATTTTTTCAAAGAAATAGTAGAGCCGCACGGCTATACTCGTTTTTTATTTTATTTAAAAGAAATAATATAGCCGCATGGCTATACTCGGTTTTTCTATTTTTTTTTAAATGAAATAGTCTAGCCGCTCGGCTAAACCAATCACAATCAATCACTAACCTGAGAATAAGATTTCATGATCTTCCCTCTCTTGGCAATTCCAAAACAGCTCCATGAAATGAGGTACAGAAGCTATGAGTAGAGGCAGTATCACTGCAATTCAAGTTCATCTGAGCAACCCAACAAGACTCACCTCCATTTTAGCAAAAACCCAGATCAGAACAGAGGTTAAAGAGTTGAAAAAGGCTAGTCTCTCTGCCAAAGGAAAGCAGTGGCTCAACTGGGTCTTCAAGAGCAAGCGCCTTTTTTTTTCGGAGAAACGGTGCATGCAATGCAATGCACTTAAAAAGGAATAAACACGAAGAAAATCTGGAGAGAAATTTAATTTATTGTAGAAATGAATGCAATCACGATTCACGAGGTGGTGGGCACGAGTCGTCCAAGTTGATGAGATACCATTACCAGGCGTGACGTGAGGTTTTGGGATAGAACTAGTCTCCGAGCTTTGCGTATTTGCTTCATGGCAGGTAAATTTTTAATTCTTTCATTCGAATGTTTGAAGTTCCTTGAGATGGCGAGGACAAAGCTTATCTTAATCTGCCAGTCTGGTGGTGAATTTATCATAAAGGATGATGGATCCATATCATATACGGGTGGAGAGGCACGTGCAGTAGATATCAATCTTGAAACCGTATTTGATGATCTCAAGTTTAAATTGGCTGAAATGTTGAATTTAGAATATAAATCCATATCCATGAAGTATTTTCTCCCAGGAAATGCTCGAACTCATATATAAAAAGTATAGTCGCGAGGTTAAACTCGATTTTTCTAATTTTTTTAAAAATAATATAATTGATCGGCTATACTTAAATTTTTTATTATTTGTTTTTTAAAATAGTATAATCGCACTACTAGATTTTTAAGAATAATATATTTAAATAAGATAGCTGCGCCTGTTTAAATATATGAGGAATTATTATCCCCACACTCTTCTTGATTTCCGAGGCCGAGCATACCCAATGCATCCACTTATTCAAGCTGTTTAGGATCTTGATCTGTTTCTCATTTTTATATTGTTCTCCTTTCATTGGCCATCTATAATTGTAATATTCATGTGTAAATTGTTACTCATTTTTATATTTTTGTCCTTTCTGTTATTCATGTGTAAATTGTAATACTGTAATTAGATAATAACTATATATAGATACCTAAATTGAGCTATATTAGTTATTGAAATTTGAAGTTTTGTAACATGTTGAGCTTTAGGATGGTTTGGTTCTCTAAAAAATAATTTACGTATGTAGTAAGTTGTGAATTTCTTGGTTGTACTTGAACTAACAATGTTGAAAAAAATGCAAAAAGAAAGAGAATTGGGTTTATGCCCAAACCAGCCGAACAAACCGCCTTTAATTAATTTGGTTCGGTTTTCTTTGTGATTTTTGTCAAAACCGAACAGATCCAAATTATTATATTGTAATTGATTTAGCCACGATTTTGAAGTGAAATTAATCCAATTCAAACCGTAACCAAACCGTCTTTAATTAATTTGGTTCGGGTTTTCTTTGTGATTTTTGTCAAACCGAAGCAGATCCAAATTATTATATTGTAATTGATTTAGCCACGATTTTGAAGTGAAATTAATCCAATTCAAACCGTAACCAAACCGTCTTTAATTAATTTGGTTCGGTTTTCTTTGTGATTTTTGTCAAAACCGAACAGATCCAAATTATTATATTGTAATTGATTTAGCCACGATTTTGAAGTGAAATTAATCCAATTCAAACCGTACCCACCCTTACATATAAGTTGGAACTTAAAATCATTCATCTATGGTCCTTTTTTTCTTCCTACTTGACTTAGACTCCTTTTCGGTTTTTCTTTTTCCTATTTTCGCTTTTCTTTTTTGGTAGTGAGAAATGATGGTTTATTAAGGCCACGTGGATAGCATAGAATCATGGTCCAGCTTCCAAGCTTGCACTGGTGCTGCATCCAAGCGCATTTCCCTTTGGCCCCTTTCAACCAAATTCCCCTAAATCCCAAAGGAGCCTCTTTTGACATTTCTCAGGCCCATTTTTTTACTTAACATTTCTATCACACCCTTCCCTTTCTATGCTCCAAGTCTTTAATCATCCACCTGTTTTATCATTATTTCCAGAAGGCCCCAAAATTTAGGGTTTTCATCACACCCTGCACCTCCTCTTCTGGTAAGCTCTTTCTTCTCTCTCCTCACAGCTAAGAGTTAAATTCTTTATCCCAATACTGTGTTTCTGGCAAGTTGGTAACAAATAAATTTCATGTACTAGTAAATTAGTAATCAATTCAACAAATGTTAGTGTGCTTATAATCTCGGGTGTGGGTTTTTGGTTTAAAGTCATGATCTTGGACTTAGAATTCAGGGTTTCCGGGAAAAAGGGGCTTACTTAAGTTCGATTGCTCATTAAATGATCATCGGGATTGGACCTGTTGACTTTCCTTAAACTATTTTCCGTTGACTCGCCGTGAAATACACTGACTCTGGCGTCGTGTTGATGTAAAGGTGGGCTCAGATGATAACCCACATGCTCTTTTATGATCATTTCGATACTGTAATATTTTATGTCAATTTTCTTTATCAGTAATTTTTATATGAATGCTAATGTGCTGCTTCCATTATTGTTTTGAACTGGGTTTTTGCATTGTTTTCGTGCCTGCATATGTTCGCAAAGCAGGTCCTTTGGGGAGATGGTTTTTCGATGTATATGCACACAAGCTGTTGAAAGTAGCTAAGTTGTCTACAGTCAAGCACACACACGATGAACTAGTGCTATAATGGTGAAATCTTTTATGTAGTTTTTTCGATGTATATGCACACAAGCTGTAGAAAGTAGCTATAAGTTGTCTACAGTCAAGCACACACACGATGAACTATTGCTATAATGGTGAAATCTTTTTCTGCACCAGCTTTATGAGTGCATTTTGAAATTGCTTTTACGTACATCTTATTAGATTGTAGTAAATTTAGTAGATAGTTTTGGTAACTTAGCATAATTGTATACTAGTTTTTAATTCTTTTATTCGAATGTTTGAAGTTCCTTGTGATGGCGAGGACAAAGCTTATCTTAATCTGCCAGTCTGGTGGTGAATTCATCATAAAGGATGATGGATCCATGTCATATACGGGTGGAGAGGCACATGCAGTAGATATCAATCTTGAAACCGTATTTGATGATCTCAAGTTTAAATTGGCTGAAATGTTGAATTTAGAATATAAATCCATATCCATGAAGTATTTTCTCCCAGGAAATACGCGAACGCTTATCACTTTATCCAATGATAAGGACCTAAAAAGGATGTATGAGTTCCATGGGAATTCAGTAACTGCTGATGTTTTTGTCATGGGGAAAGCAGGTTTTGACAGTGAAGCCTTAAGCACACAAAGAAGGTATTTCTTTTGTTTTGTCTAGTTGCATCTACTTTCCTGAAATTACTGTAAAATCCAGTTCAGGTAAAGAGGTATACTGTTGTCATTTCATAAAAAAGCAAAATGGCCTTGCCATCATGATTTCCTCGCTTTTAACGAAATGAGGACAGTCCCACCTATACTGTAACTGAAGAATATTGACTGGTGATTGCAGCACTTTGCATTGATAGTTTAAATTATCACTTGCAGGGCATGTGGGATAAAACTGGCTGAATCTGTGACCCCTGTTGCTGCCTCCACTACTTCAGCTGCTGCTTTACACTCTAGTCCTCTTACAGCACCAACTGATGCTAAATCTGCAGTGGGTTCTGCAGCTGCCAATGCCATCCCAGTTGTTCCTGCCCCTCTTCCTCTATCAAAACAAACGGGTTCTGTCATGTCTGTTGAAGAAAGAACCCAAAGCCCAAGTGGAGTGGATGCTACTAGTTCCATTCCATCTGATCCCGTTACTGTTACTGCTGATGCAAGTGTCCACAGCTCGAATGAATTTGATATGAACGCTACCCCTGCTGATACTGTTAAGAAGCGAAGACGCACTGCTGCTTGGAAAATTGGTGCTGATGGTCCAACCATTGTTGCTGTCACTGACCATGTTGCAGAGAAAAGAAAAGTTATGCCCCGGAAGAAGAATATTCTTAGCCACAACACTACTGCCGAAACTGATGATGTGGGTCAGAAACAAGATACCCTTCCCTGTAAAGATAGTAGTACTAGCAGTGACCCTATACAGGATACTCTAGGGCAATCAAATGATGTTCCACCTGAAAAACTAGTCACATTATGGAAAGATGGTATCACTGGGGTTGGACAGGAATTCAAAAGTGTTAAAGAATTTCGTGATGCACTGCAAAAATATGCCATTGCTCATCGTTTTATGTATAGGTTAAAAAAGAATGATACTAACCGTGCAAGTGGCAGATGTATAGCTGAAGGCTGTTCCTGGAGAATTCACGCATCATGGGACTCATCTGTTCAAAGGTTTAGGATAAAGAATATGAACAAAATACATACATGTGGAAGGGAGTTCTGGAAATCTTATCATCCGACTAAAAGTTGGTTGGTTAGCATCATAAAAGACAGATTACTAGACAGCCCACATCTGAAGCCAAAAGAACTTGCCAATGGCATTCTTCAGGATTTTGGGATTGCGGTGAACTACACTCAAGTATGGCGTGGAATTGAAGATGCTAGGGAGCTACTTCTGGGTTCATATAGAGAGGCATATAACCAGTTACCTAGGTTTTGTGAGAAGATGGCAGAGGCAAATCCTGGTAGTAATGTTACGCTTTTCACTGGTGATGATAGGAGATTTCAACGTCTCTTTGTTTGCTTTCATGCTTCAATACATGGTTTTCAGAATGGTTGTCGCCCCATTATTTTTCTTGATGCTACATCTTTAAAATCAAAATACCATGAGACTTTTTTGGCCGCTACAGCTTTGGACGGAGATGATGGTGTTTTCCCGGTTGCATTTGCTATAGTAGACGTTGAGAATGCTGATAATTGGCGTTGGTTTTTGGAGCAGTTAAGGTCAGTAGTTTCAACCTCACAATCCTTAACTTTTGTCTCTGATAGAGAGAAGGGACTTAAGAAATCAGTGATTGAGGTATTTGAGAATGCCCACCATGGCTACTCATTGCACCACCTTCTGGAAAGCTTTAAGAAAAACTTGAAGGGTCCATTCCATGGAGATGGGAAGGGTTCGTTGCCAATCAATTTTGTGGCTGCAGCCCATGCAGTCCGGCTTGATGGTTTTAAAACAAGTACTGATCAAATTAGACGGGTTTCTTCACAGGCTTATGACTGGGTCCAGCAAATTGAACCAGAATGTTGGACAAATGCATTATTTAAAGGTGAGCACTATAACCATGTGACATCCGACGTTGCAGAGACATACATCAAGTGGATAGAGGCAGTACGGGAGTTACCCATAGTACGGAAGATCGAAGTGCTAAGTTGTAAGCTGATGGAGTTGATAAACACTCGTCGAACAGATTCAAGTAGATGGCCTACAAAGCTCACTCCATCCAAGGAGGAAAAGCTGCGACAAGAAACTCTTCAAGCATATGGTCTTAAAGTCTTATTTTCATCTGATACTCTTTTTGAGGTTCACAAGGACTCCATCAATGTTGTGGATATTGATAAATGGGACTGTAGTTGTCTGAAATGGAAAGCAACCGGCCTACCCTGCTGTCATGCTATTGCCGTCTTCAACTGCACCGGTAGGAATGTATATGATTATTGTTCCAGATTCTATAAGGCCAACAACTTTCAGTTGACATATTCTGAATCTATAAACCCATCAGCCCCTTTCCAGCCCTTGGATAGCGACACAATTGACTTAGAGACTCTGCATGTACTTCCTCCATGCATCTCCAAGGCACAAAACCAAGAAAAGAAAAAGCAGACCAGAACAAAGGGTGTGATCACAAGGACAGTTACTTGCGCTAGGTGCAAGGAAGTTGGGCATAACAAAGCAACGTGCAAGGCACCCACCACCCCAACACCATAGGTCCTCTTGTGTATGTATTGCTCTGTGCATCCTCCATGTAATCTTTGATCATAATAACTTGGATGCTTGTTTATTATGAATGCGCAGAGTGGTGATCAACAGTTTCCCAAACTGTCTTTTATATTTGTGGTTGAGTTCTTCTGTTCTTCAATTAGCCTATAATTTTATATTCATATTCAGCTTTTGAAACTTTGAATTGTCAAGTTCGTGAAATGTGTAGTGAGAATACTGTTACAGAACATATACTTGGCAATCTTGCGAAGGATGGAAAGGATTGCAATCGTGTTTGGACAAGGCTAGGGGTCTCTGCTCCGGCCATTGCTGGGACATCTAGAGGCTCTTCTGTCTCTTCTCCAGCTTTGGGCAAACAGTTGTTTTTGTTTGTTTTGCTTTTGAGAAAGTCTAAACCTTGATTTATTTATTTTTTAAGAAAAAAACATCTTGCAAGGTCAATATCCCATTAAATTAAGTTGAAGATTTAAGAAATTCGTAACAGGAAAGGAGCAGTTTCTCGTGTCTATGCAAATTTTCAATAACTGGTATACTGTAGAAAATTCAAAGACAAATCCATGTAAGACGAATAAGCAAATTATATTATTAATGCCATCCAGAAAATGACATGAACTAGCATTAGAAAATTACACGACCACAATGTTGCTTCCCCTAACTGCCAGGCATAAAAAACAGTCATTAACTACTTCATACAAACTACATTAACAGTATCAAACCGAGAGTTTTTGTCTGTCATAGTTAGTCTGCTCAAAAGCTTCCAATATTTCTATCTTACTGTGGACCTCTCATCTAGATAGTCAGTAATAGGCTATTAATGGAGTAAAGTTGCAGACTTTATTCCTGCCTTCTCGAACCTTGAACCTCAGGCCCACACAACGGACGATGTGGGTTGCATCTTTCTTCCAACTTATATTGTGCCCAAAGTCTGCCATGAAAGATGGCCGCAAACAAAAGTTGCCACAGAGTTCAGCAGAAGACAGGTGCTACCAAGAAAATACGGTTTCTGCCTCAAAGGCTTCCAATCCAATCACCACTTTCCCTAGACCTGCTCTCTTGAATCTTCAACCTTGGGCAACAATCCAAGACACAACGGACAGTGCGGGTCGCGTCTATCTTCAAAACTTGTTTTCTGCTCCAAACAATCTGAATGATAAACATGGCCGCAACCTAAAACTGCCACAACAGAGACTTCAGTAGAAGACAGCGTGCTACCAAGTAAGAAAGGTTTACGCCTCAACAGCTTCTCACAAATCTCACACACCATCTTCCCCGGATCAGGTGATGCAGCATCCGTTGTCAAGTAACTAGACCTAATTCTGGGTTGCCGAAGAAAGGGGTTTTCCCGAATTTCTGGGGAAAAATTGGAAAAACAAAGTCAATTCAGCAAAAAGACAATACTACAGATGTCAAGCTGCAGAAGAAATGAACTAGAAAATATATCTCAAAAACAGTTATCACAGAATCCTTCCGGAAAAGTCATGCTCAATTAATGAAACTCAGCACAAAAGAAGTAAATTCCTATGATTCTAAGTAGGAAATAATATCCTGAAAACAAAAGCTCGTTACAAATGCTCCATTCATCCATGTAGCATTATTTTGGTTGTGATAATTCTAGAGCTTCCATTGTCTTAATGCTCGAAACCTTCCATCAAAACTAAGGAAATTCATAGAGGTATTTGGAAGTTGAACCGAAGATAGAGAAGAAAAAGAGGACAAACAAATATCAAACCTGAATGACGTCTGGACTCGGAGTTGCTTTGAGTAGCCAACTTATAAGAGAGCTTATCATCACGTAAAGGGACTCCTTTTCCTCGAGAAGTTGATGTGTTAGCAAGATTGCCTGAGTTGCGCCGAGAGTATTGATGGGCATAGTGATGACGTGAGCGTTTAAAGAAGGTTGATCGGCCAAGGCTTGGATGATGCTGCTGTGCAACAGAAGGGTGGGCGTTTAGTAGCTTCAAAGAACCATCCGTAGAGTCCAGTACAGATGACAGGGACTTTAGTTGTTCGCCAGAATCAACAGAAAGCAAAGGTTTCTGGAAAAAAAATAGATTGAAGATTAAAAATAACTATGTCTCTCCTAATGCATGAAAAGGAAGAAATGTAAAGTAAAAAAGTTGCAATGTCATATTGGTAACATGAATAGGAAAAGCACAGCTAACCTCTTGTGACAGTAATTCCATTCCCGAAGAACATGGCATGATGTCTGCAAGATCTTAAAAGAAAAGGAAAATATCATTCACATTTCGCTTACTTGGATAAAATGAAAATGGCAATGTATCCTTCTTAAAATTGTTTAGTTCTCTAACATAATAAAGAAACTATTTTTTTGTCGAATTTTTTGTTCTGAAGCTGGAATCAGGCCAGACGAATTGGCAGAAAACAGAAATTGAAAATTGTGATTTCAGCATATCTGAAATATCTAATAAAGCAAAACCAACACAGAGCCCCGTTCATTTAGTAATTGATCAACTAGCAAACTAAAAGAAAAAAGAAAACAGAAAAAGAAAACCCCATTAACCCAAATGACAGAGTAACAAAGAAACCCAGAACAAATTCGTAACATTGATTAAAAAAATAAGCATCATTCACCTCTTACCACACCAAAATTGGCTCAATTGAGCAAGGCCCCGAATTTTTTTAGCTTTATTTAATTAAAAGAAGAGCAAAGGTGGAGTTTTTATCATAATTGATGAGTACAATATGGTATGATGATGCAAGAACAAGAAAAAGGTTGGTTTCATTCATTTTTCTTTGGTTTCAGCGCATTTTCAAAGAAAAGAAAAAAGAAGCGTACCCGAAGGATGAGGAGAGAAAGGGGGAGGGTGGGTCTGGCTGTGATCAGAGGGCAGCTTCCTCTTGCCCATAGTAAACAAAGATGGATATTGAATCTGACGGAGCTTGGTGAAGAGAGAGCACAAAGATTCTTTGAGGTTTTAGTTCGATCTGTGGCTTTGCGGTATCAGCGGACACTCGTGCCTTTTTCTCAAACTCAAAACGTACGGTCGCCACCAAATGAAATGTAGCAAACGAAAGCCGAAACCAAACCGTCAGAGACACACAGACAGAGAGAGGGAGTGTGCGTGTGTTGTTTTCGGTGGTGAATTTGGGTAGTTTGTTTCTGATGAACTGATAAAAGCGAACACGTGCACATGAGCTATTGGAAGGCAACCCGACCCAACCCAACCCGAACCATCATTTCTCCTTTCTCCATAATGACCATTATAGTCCTTCCCATTTGCATTTGCTCTTCCTCCATCCAATGCCATTTCGTTTTTGTACACTTAATTTTGTTGTTTAGTTTTTTTTTTTGGGTTAAATACAACGAGGTGTCCCCACACCGGAAGGGTGGGATTAATCATCGCTCGAGGTTCGGCTTGCCTTAGCCATAAAGTGCTTCCAACGAGTTTCGAACTCACTATCGTTGAAGCGAGATACCATTGATGAATGTAACGCGTTATTAACCGCACCATACCTTGTGGTTATTGTTTAGTTTTTAAATCTCACTTTTTCTAGTGTTTAGTTGAACTACACAAAAATTAATACTTGAAATTGTTTTTGGAGATGTTTCTTCACAATTTTGAGCGGAAATATAAAAAATGTTGGGGTTTCATTAGTTGTCAAAGGCCCAAGAGGAAGAAAGTAGTAACAAATTGATGTTGGCCTCGAAACTCAAGCCTGATCATCAGCCAAAGTGGACTTCAATCACAGGTAGCATGAAGATCAACAAAAAATGTGGCAGCCCACATAAAGATCCAAGCATTACCCGCTCTTTTTCTTCTTTTTTTTCTTTTCTTTTCTTTTGGGAACTAATTTAAAAAAGATAAAGGATCGATGACTTTTAACATAAACACCTGATTGTTGTTGCGCCGCGTGGCATTGGACAGATGAAAGAGGAACTTACACGACTTTCCACATAAAGCACTTTAGAAATTCTCTACGTCAATGCGGTCCACGTGCCCACAAGCACTTGGCACTTGCATATCACAACCTCACCTCCTTTCGGATTATCTTTTGTTTTCAAGTTGGAAGTTGCATGGATTACTATAACACGTGACCTACCATTTTTAAATTACTTAAGAAGTTTCCATAATTTATAATAGAATATTTGATGTGGCAAATACAAAAACGACATGCTACTATTTATCTCCTTCTAGTAATGTAATATTCAACTCAAAGATAAATTTTGGAATTTTTATCATTACACATAATCACACATCATAATCTAATAGATGTATAATAACATGAATGATGGATAATAGTACCTGGCATGTGGTATTTTTCAATAGACAAAAAGGCATTTTTGGTTCATATAGTTTGTCGATGCATCATTTTTGTCAATTTTATCAATGTAATTTTCAGTTCATACTAATTTAAGGTTACATTTCAGTTTATGACAAATCCCTTCCAATTCGAGCCAAATTCCTCCAAATTTACATAAATTGAAATGTGTTCTTAAAATGCTATGAACTAAAAAATGCAAAGATAAAAATTAATTTAATTTAAACTACGGTGACAGAAACGATAAATCAACAAACTATATGAACCAAAAATGACAATCTGCCAATTAAACATTTTGTATATTTTTATCATATATATTCCGCTTTTGATTCAAAGTTTATTTATGTGGTGGTATCTATGGTAATGAGGGCCAACTTTAAATAAATAGTTTGGTCCCGTGGATCATGCAGTGAAAGGCGACATTTATCGAACACAAATTACACGTCTTAGTCAACAAAATTAATGAATAATGCAAATGAGACTATAAGAAGTTTACAAATAATTTTATATATATAAAAAAAACCTTAAATAATAATAAAAAGTTTAAAGAGGATAAAACTGAATAAAGAGGAAAAGACGATTGGGGCACGGAATGCGCCTAAAGTAGGTTCGGTGAAGAGTTATCCGAATAAGTTCCATGCACTAATTATTAACAATTTCAAAGACTTCATATTTAAGGAAATATTAAAATTATTAAAATATTTTTTATATATTCTAATCCGTGCACACGACGACACGTTCTTATGATGATCGTGAATTGTAAGCGTCGTTGATTGATAAGATTGGAATTCGTTAATGATATTGATATGTCGTTTTCAGAGATTCTCCTTTGCTCAAAGAAGGTGTTGTTGTCATACAATATCTTTTTGTTTGGGACTCTTCATGAAAACTTATATACAACCAAAAAAAAAAACCACTATTATTCTTATTTTCTTTTTTGTGAAAGAAAAAAATTATATTCTATACAAGATTTCTCCCAACTTACATAGGAATATATTGTGCTAACACTTTTATTCACATTCGTAACAATATTAAGAAAATTAGACACGTGTTTTATTGTCATGCATCTTGCAAACCAAAAAAACCGAATAAAGAGTAAACTAAAGACCTTACAAAATAAAGCTAAGATATGCTTTGGATAGTGAAGAAATAATGTGTATCAAACTTACAAATATCCCATTTTTTAAGGCAAAGTTTAACGACACAAGTAATGTGTATCAAGTTTACAAATATTTAACGAGGCCACTATTACTCTATCACTTGACTCAACTGGAGTTCTTTTTGTCCCTCATGCATTATTTTGGACAATAATCTTCCTTTTTCTTTTTATTTGTTTCCTTGTGATTGTTTCAAGCCATGATTTTTTATAAGATTACGCTTTTGTTCCTTGCTTTCACATTGGGTTTTGGATGTTTTCATTCTCTCTTGTATACAAATATCACTACTTCATGCAATCAACGATTACGTAAATCATCAACGATTACGATAAAAAGATTTACCCGTTTAAGGAATTTTTAAGATTTAATTTTAACTAATGAATCATTACCATGTTGATTGGTTTTATTTATTTATTTTAATTTCAAAAGATATTTTTAAAAAAAGTTCTTTAATTAAAAGATAAAGAGGGATAAAACAGAAACTTCTTTACTTTGTTTAAAGAGGTTAATGGAGCAAATTCAGGATCTAATAAAGAAAGATTTTCTAAAAAAAGAAAAAAGAAAAGGCAAGGATTTGACTATGACAAAAGTTAATACCTCAGACTCGGACATTTTCCATCCATAGCTAAACACAATCCTATAGATCTGCGTCTGCCACAATCACTCTACCATCTCTCTAATTTCCAATTTTCTAATATTTTATTTATTTTTTATCGGCAACCAAATTCTATTTTAACAATATTTAAATTTTCAAATATAAAAAATTAAAATGCCACACGCCCGCTTTGCCTAGACTCCTATCTCACTTATATATATATATATATGAATCCCACTCCACTCAAACTCATTCATATTCTTTCTTCTTCTCTCACACAAACACACCCACCTCCAAGCCAAGCCCTCTCTGTTTCCTCTGTTTTCTTCTCTGTTTTCTTCTCTATTTTCTCTGTTGGGTAAAATCATGGGGGCGACGCTTCTCCCAGATCTCGGGGCCGAGATTCTGATACCGCTGTGCGCGATCATTGGCATCGCCTTCTCTGTGGTGCAGTGGATGTATGTCTCTCAGGTCAAGCTCTCGCCTGGTCGAGACGCCAACTCAAACGCCCCCGGCAAAAATGGCTACAACGATTACCTCATCGAAGAAGAAGAAGGCGGTAATGACCACAACGTCGTTCTCAAATGCGCCGAAATTCAAAACGCCATCTCTGAAGGTCCATTTTACCTCTCCTGTATTCTACGTCTTTCTTTAGCTCTGGTAGACCCGACGTCGTTTGTTTTCTCCATTTGGCTCTGTGATTTTTGGTTTGTTTATGTGTGTGTGCTCTTATGTGCTTATGTCTTCAATTATTTTATATTTGATGATGCTAGGATCATTGTAGCGTAAGGTAGAACACTGGAAATATAGACGTATTCACTATTTTGTACTTTTCCAGATCGAAGATGGTGGCTTGTTCTGGAACCTTCACATCAATTGTTAGGACCCACCTTTATTTTTAATAATATATATTATTGTTATCTACATATGAACATTGATTCTTGATAGTGATTGTATTGTATTTTATATGTATAAAAGAATTCATTGGGATCCAGTTTATTTCGCTAACTTCTTGTTGGTAGAGTTTATGTTTCACTAACTTGTTGATGCCTGTGTGATACAGGAGCAACCTCATTCCTTTTCACCGAATACAAATACGTCGGTGGTTTCATGGTGGCTTTTGCAGTCTTGATTTTCCTTTTCCTTGGCTCTGTGGAGGGATTTAGCACAA
Source organism: Prunus padus (assembly GCA_024362665.1). NCBI lineage: Eukaryota > Viridiplantae > Streptophyta > Magnoliopsida > Rosales > Rosaceae > Prunus > Prunus padus. The sequence continues at coordinate 21,501,828 of JANFAM010000007.1, read as the reverse complement.
GTAGCCGTCCATGTACATATGACCAAACAAAGATATGCAAACCAGCTCTTGCCACTGCCATCTTTAGCACAATTTCCTTCTTGCTTGGTGCTATAACTTCAGTGGTTTCTGGATTCCTTGGGATGAAGATTGCTACTTATGCGAATGCCAGAACAACATTGGAGGCAAGAAAAGGTGTTGGGAAGGCTTTTATTACTGCATTCAGATCAGGAGCTGTTATGGGCTTTCTCCTTGCTTCAAGTGGTCTATTGGTTCTTTACATTGCTATCAACGTCTTCAAGTTGTACTATGGTGATGACTGGGGTGGCCTTTTCGAGGCTATAACTGGTTATGGTCTTGGGGGATCTTCCATGGCTCTCTTTGGCAGGGTTGGTGGAGGCATCTATACAAAAGCTGCTGATGTTGGTGCTGATCTTGTTGGCAAGGTTGAGAGGAATATTCCCGAGGATGACCCAAGGAACCCAGCTGTAAGGGATACCACCCTTTGGAAAATTGTTTAAGTTATTAATTTGCTTTCTCTATGTTTCTAAAACTTACGTTTCTCCCATTTGTACAGGTGATAGCTGATAATGTTGGAGACAATGTTGGGGATATAGCTGGCATGGGATCTGATCTTTTCGGATCCTACGCTGAGGCATCGTGTGCTGCCCTTGTGGTCGCATCCATTTCCTCATTTGGGATCAATCATGAGTTAACTGCAATGCTATATCCTCTCATTGTCAGTTCCGTTGGCATCCTCGTTTGTTTGCTCACCACCCTGTGTGCAACAGATTTCTTTGAGATCAAGGCTGTAAATGAAATTGAACCAGCACTGAAGAGGCAGCTCATCATTTCCACTGTACTGATGACTGTTGGGGTTGCAATTGTTACATGGATTTCTGTTCCATCTTCCTTCACGATCTTCAATTTTGGTACACAGAAAGTTGTGAAGAGCTGGTAAGCTCTGCTTCTTTGGGATAATTCAATGTCATCTGCGCAAATTTTTTCTGAAGTCTGCTCTCTGTGTTGATATGAGGAGGCAGTTGGTTGCCCCTGTTTACCAGCATCTTGTTAGGATGATTAGATTAATTGATACAAAAATGTCTATGTGGCTTAATAATAATTTTTTAGATCAAGAGAAGAACTAAAGGGCTCCTTATTTTTCCTTCTAATTTAGAGTGCTATCCAAAATCAGGTTTGTTTCAGATCTTGTAAAACCTAATGGGTTTGCTTCTGTCACTTACTTTTGCAGGCAGCTATTCTTATGTGTTGGTGTTGGTTTGTGGGCTGGGCTTATCATTGGTTTTGTAACAGAGTATTATACTAGTAATGCGTACAGGTATCTAGTTTTCTTGGCATTTACCTTTCTCCCATATATAGTATTACATGTCTTTTAATCTAACTCCTTGCTTTTGTATTATGCTGTAGCCCTGTGCAAGATGTTGCTGATTCTTGTCGGACTGGAGCTGCCACTAATGTCATTTTTGGCCTTGCATTGGGATACAAATCCGTCATTATTCCTATTTTTGCCATTGCAATTAGCATTTTTGTTAGTTTTAGCTTTGCAGCTATGTATGGGATTGCTGTAGCTGCCCTTGGAATGCTGAGCACCATAGCAACTGGATTGGCCATTGATGCATATGGTCCCATCAGTGACAATGCTGGAGGAATTGCTGAGATGGCAGGCATGAGCCACAGAATCAGAGAGAGAACTGATGCTCTCGATGCTGCAGGAAACACCACTGCTGCTATTGGAAAGGTTTGAAAATTTTATCTAGTCTAGCGTGCTTTTATACTTTTTATGTCTAAATTCTGGCTGTAGGAACATTCCGATTTAAGGTTTGGCGAGTTCTTTGGGTAATCGATATTTTAAGACACTCCTTTGCCAATAGAATGCATTTAGTCACCTGAAAACGTTGTCCATCTATGGTCTGAGGAGTCGAAGACCTCTAGTTATCATCAAAAATCAAATGTCACTTCTGAGTCATGTGTGCTTCTGTTTATAGGGATTTGCAATTGGGTCTGCTGCTCTTGTGTCCCTTGCTCTCTTTGGTGCCTTTGTTAGCCGTGCTGGTATCTCAACAGTTGATGTGTTGACTCCAAAAGTGGTTATTGGTTTGTTAGTGGGCGCAATGCTTCCTTATTGGTTCTCTGCCATGACGATGAAGAGCGTGGGAAGTGCAGCTCTAAAGATGGTTGAGGAAGTGCGCAGGCAGTTCAATACCATCCCAGGTCTCATGGAGGGTACTGCCAAGCCTGACTATGCTACATGCGTTAAGATTTCAACGGACGCCTCCATCAAAGAGATGATCCCCCCTGGTGCCCTTGTCATGCTTACACCCCTCATTGTTGGGATCTTTTTTGGTGTGGAAACTCTCTCCGGGGTGCTTGCCGGATCCCTTGTCTCTGGTGTACAGGTAAATGCTGAAGCAGTTGCTGGATTGAGTCTTTATATATGTTCACTTGTGTATGGCTAACTTCCTAATGTGATAACTTTTGTAGCTTGTCTTGCATCTAATTTGCTGATATACATTCAGTTGTTTGGGACAATTTTGAACTAACATATTTACATTTGCAGATTGCTATCTCTGCATCCAACACGGGTGGTGCTTGGGATAATGCCAAGAAGTACATTGAGGTAAGCATTTGATGGTTGGTAAAAATGCCTATTTTGGCTTTTATGCTTTGACTCATGGTCTGGATTTTGTCTGGTTTGATAGGCTGGTGCTTCAGAGCATGCAAGGACGCTTGGTCCAAAAGGATCAGATCCCCACAAAGCAGCTGTCATTGGTGACACCATTGGAGACCCTCTCAAGGATACATCTGGGCCATCGCTCAACATTCTTATCAAGCTCATGGCTGTCGAGTCGCTTGTGTTTGCTCCGTTCTTCGCTACGCACGGTGGCCTGCTCTTCAAGATTTAAGTATAAAAAGGGTGCAACAGACAAGTGGGAAAGTTCCCCTCTGTTGTTTGATTCTTCGCTCTCTTCACACTCACGATCCCTTTCTTTCAATCTCCTCAGCAAAATATTAGTCTTTAGAACATGCTGTTTTAGCTTTTGAATTAGTTACCAAAAGTAGAATTGACGAAAGAGTTTTTCCCTTTCTAGGGGATGGGGGTGGTGATTATGATGATGCTGATTATAACGATGTTGATGATGATGATGATAATGGTTCAACTTAGTGAAGAGTTTGGATTTTCTTCTAACTCTCCTTTAATCATGATTAATTATTGCCCAATTTCTTACTTTTTAATAGATTAATGCATGGCCTGTTGGGATGATTCTGTTTCTATAATGTGCTCATTCAACGACACCGTCGTCTGGTTTTGGTTGGGCAAATGTTAAGCCAACTCTTGAATTGGAGAAATTATAGTCTACGGTTACGTGATATAACCGTCCACTTAGTATCCTTCAAATTTGGTGTCCATAACAATATTGCAGCTACGAAGAATAAAAATTAGTTACTATTTCAAACTCTCAAAATAGAAAAAAATAAATAAATAAACTTGTACCAAGGTGAGGTCCATGGTAAACACGAAAGTATGATCTTTCTTGATGCAGAATTTGGGCAGTAAATGGTAAATACGACTGTATAACTCAGGACCCTCTCAGCTCTTCTTCGTCAGAGTTTTGAGTTCTCCAGTCGCCCCAAAATGTCCTCTCTCTGTCCTCTCCACCCTTCACCTCCCAAGCCGTCTCTCCCTCCATCTCTCTCTCTCAACCCCCAAAGCTTCAACCTTTTCTCGAACCCAAGCCTAATAAGAACCCGCTCTCTCCGCCCCAAGTCTCTGAAAATCCAATCTCTCGACGCCGCCCAGCTCTACGACTACGAGTCCAAAGTCGCCGCCCAATTCCACGACGCCCACATGCTCAAGATCGCCATCATCGGCTTCGGCAACTTTGGCCAGTTCCTCGCCAAGACCCTCGTCGCCCAAGGCCACACCGTCCTCGCCCATTCCCGATCCGACTACTCCAAAACGGCGCAGGACCTCGGCGTTTCGTTCTTCTCCGACCCACACGATCTCTGCGAACAACACCCACAAGTCATTTTGCTCTGCACCTCCATCCTCTCCACCGAGCCCGTCCTCAAATCGCTGCCTCTTCAGCGCCTCAGGCGAAACACCTTGGTCGTTGATGTGCTTTCCGTCAAGGAGTTCTCCAAGGCATTGTTGCTGAAGTTGCTGCCTGGCTACTTCGACGTCGTCTGCACCCACCCGATGTTCGGGCCCCAAAGCGCCAAGCACGGGTGGAATGGGCTCTTCTTCGTATACGAAAGGGTCCGAATTGGGTCCGAAGAATCGAGGATTTCGCGGTGCGATAAGTTGCTGAACATTTTTGAGAAAGAAGGGTGTAGAATGGTGGAGATGAGCTGCGCCGAGCATGATAAGTACGCGGCGGGTTCGCAGTTTATGGCCCACACGGTCGGGAGAGTGTTGGGGATGTTGAAATTGGAGTCGACGCCCATAAATACTAAAGGGTATGAGACGTTGTTGGATTTGGTGGAGAACACAGCTGGGGATAGCTTTGATTTGTATTATGGGTTGTTTATGTACAATAAGAATGCATTGGAGATGTTGGAGAGATTGGACTTGGCTTTTGAGGCCCTGAAGAAACAGCTTTTTGGGCATTTGCACGATGTTGTGAGAAAGCAATTGTTTGGCAATGCAGAAAAGGCAAGAACTTTGCAGGAGGATTATGGGAAGCAGGCTCAGAATGGAGCTGCATTGGTATCTTCTTCAAAAGCTTTGAGGTTGGTACAGTTTCAACTTCCATTGCTTTGAATTTCATTCTTTTATGTTTTTTGTTGTAGAAATGAATTTGTTTTTCTTAGTTTGATCGCTATTTCATCTGCTGTGTAGCTGATGGATATATGGACTCTTTAACTAGTGGAATTTGTTGTTTAGCGCTAGTGACTAATGTTAGTGGAATTGAATTGTTAACAAAATAATTTTAAATGGTAACCTCCAGATCGCCAAAAATTGTTCGGTCAGATGACCAAAAAGCACAGATTTCTGATGACAACTCTAAGCTAAGGATTGCAATTGTTGGTTTTGGAAACTTTGGTCAGTTCCTTGCTAAGACGATTGTACGCCAAGGTCATACGGTTCTAGCCTTTTCTCGAACAGACTACTCAGATGTGGCTCAGAAATTAGGCGTTTCTTACTTCTCCGATGCAGACGATCTGTGTGAAGAGCATCCAGAAGTGATACTTCTTTGCACATCTATTCTGTCAACTGAAAAAGTTCTGAGGTCATTGCCACTGCAGAGGCTGAAGAGAAATACTTTATTCGTTGATGTTCTTTCAGTGAAAGAATTTCCAAGAAATCTGTTTCTTCAAACTTTGCCGCTGGATTTTGATATTCTCTGTACGCATCCTATGTTTGGACCAGAGAGTGGTAAAAACGGGTGGAATGGTCTTTCTTTTGTTTATGATAAGGTCAGGGTTGGAAGTGATGAATCAAGGGTATCACGGTGTGATCAATTTCTTGATATCTTTATACGAGAAGGGTGCCGAATGGTGGAAATGTCTTGTGCAGAACATGATAGGCATGCAGCTGGGTCACAATTCATTACACACACTATGGGAAGGATTTTGGAAAAGTTGGGTTTGGAATCGACACCAATCAACACAAAAGGTTACGAGACTTTGTTGAATTTAGTTGAGAATACATCAGGAGATAGCTTTGATCTTTACTATGGCTTGTTCATGTACAATATTAATGCAATGGAGCAGTTAAAGAGGTTGGACATGGCTTTTGAATCTTTAAAGAAGCAGCTTTTTGGGCGTTTGCATGGTGTTCTGCGGAAGCAACTTTTTGAGAACGCAGATAAGTCTCAAGTTATGCAGGAACAGGCCTTGTTGCCAAAACCTTCCCAGAATGAATCTGCACTGACACCTTCTTCGGAGTCTCTTAACATTCAGAAGAACTAATTGTGATCATCTTCTACCTTTTCGGTAAGTGGAATTTAGCTGGGCATGTAATGTCTTGTTGTTCAAGGTTATAAATTTTTTTTCTTCTCTTTGTTTGCTGGAAATTACAAAATACGAAAATCCAAACTTCTGGACCCATCTGTTCAATGCAGAACCATTTTATCTTTGCTGCAATTGCTTCTTAGTGAAGCTAGCTGCACAGATACTTTTGTGATGGGGTCTTATCTCCAATTTAAAATTTTTAGTATTATCCAATGTTTTATTACAACTATACTATACTGAGTTGGTACAACTAAGTATCTTTTGTTCTTTGGTTATTCCAATTTCCTTTTATGTATATTTCCAATGTGCAGTCATTTGGAAGGCAGCTTAAGGAAACAATCATTTGCACTGTAATATTTTGATGAACATTTTGTAATTTGTCTCTTTTGTTTGAAGGGTTCCACATAAAGCTTTGTGGTGGTGTTGTAACTTGATAGCTGCATCAGAACAGAAGGAAATCAGTGAAAGACATTAATGCTGGTATGCAATCAAGCTGCTGGAGGTTGGCTCCGTAGTAACTGCATCTCAAGGGCATCTATACTCGTCGTAGCTGTTGGAGCCACTCTCAGTGAACAGTAAAATTTTTGAAAGTTGTGGTTGGGGGCTGGTTGTTCTTGTGTAAAAATCCCTACCTTTGGCAGCTCTCCAATCAGTTCAACTGGCGGCACGTCAAAGCAAAATGTTATTTGAGCAGTATCACTTGGAAAAAAGGCCATCAAGAAAGGGGAGTCCTATAAATTTAAGTGCAACAAGTACATGGAGAAGGACTACCCAAGTGTTACATTGTTGTTCATTTTGCATTAATTCCTCTTTGGAAAATGTTGAATATCCAACCATTCTTTTAAAAATGAAAATGAAAAATGTTGGATGTTATGATAATATGGGCGTTCTTCCTGTTGTAAGGAAGCAGGGTGGGATTAACATTATAGAAATCTTAATTTAGGAGCAGCTGTACTTTTTATTTCGATCTTATGCAAAAAAGAACAAAGAAAAAGTATTAACAAAAAAGAAATAGTGGCCTGAGCAAATCCAAGAAACCGATTGATTGTTGAGCTTTTCCTTAGTAGTAGCAATCCAAATATTGAATCTTCTTTGTTGACAAATTAAACTCCAAAGTGCATCCCATTTTGGCAGACTTTTTTTTCTTCAGCACAAACATCAACTCAACCTTTCCCACCAACCGAGCTTCGCTTCTCAGACTCAAAACCCCAGTTTTGAGTTCATTGCCAAGATTGTACCTGCTTCTGCTTGGCAACTCTTTGGAATTCAAACTCACAGTCACATCAATCTTCTTGGTCGAACGCATCCCAGCCTTGCTCTTGGGTATTCTAACTTGCCCAACAGCCCTGTCTTCGTACATGAACCTTGCATTGGTAGCATCAAACTTATAGCGACCAAAATTTGTGTTCTTGATCCTGACTTGGGTTGTGAAGGTCATGTCAAATGAAGGTGTTGAAGAGGAAGCGTTGAGAGTTTGGACGCTGATGGCCCCCAATCTGAGCTTTGGCGACTTCACACGCATCACAGTGAGTGCAAATGTGGTGATAACTATGATCTGAACCACAACAAAAGCAGAAATATAGATTGCCAATCTGATTCTCTTCTTGCGTTTGAGCTCCTTGGTTTGCAAAGTGGCAGATTCTTCATCACTTGTGGGGTGCTGTCCATTAGTAGCTGCTGCTGATGGAGAGGCCTGATTGTTCTTCTCAGCCATTATTTTTTTCTTTTCTTTTCTTTTCTGGGAAGATCAGAATGTTTTGTGGGTTGGTTTTGTTTCTTCTTGAAGATGAATTGGGAAGTGGATAGAATGAATATGGTGTATTTATTTATAATGTTTGGACATTCTGACTTCTGACTAAGGTAGGTATTAGAAGAAAGGAAGAAGATGTGACTTGTTCCTGCAGGAAAAGCCAAAACAAACAAGTGGGGATGTCTTTCTTTGTTTAATTCAAGAAATGCGGTTAGCTGACTTTCTCGACTCTGCTCTCTGAATTGAATGGTCGCATAGACCTGACCTGACATAGATTTTGATACAATGCGAGATGAAAACTTTACTCTTCTATTCCATAGCATCCAATTTGGACCTTGAGACTTTTTCCTTATCAAGTTGACTGCCAGCCACTCCACATCTCCATGTTGTGAAACTATCCTTATTCCTCCAGTAGCATAAGCCCTTAGGCTCAAACCGACTAATACTAAACCAAAATGTAGAGTAGGCGCAAATGTGGATAGGCCGGTTGGTTAAGACAGTGTGGCCACCACCTTGCACCAAAGTTTGATCCTTCTCTTTCCATACATTAAAGTAGTTAAAGCTCGCTTTGTTAAAATTAAAAAAAGTAGAGCCGGTTTCGCTCGGTCACATAACAATTTTTTGGTAAAATCATGTCCATCCTTAGTTTTGTTGACCCAAGATTGAGGATGGCCCAATCTGAGAAGCCTCCTATGGTTTTGGCTTTAGATCTTTGTTACTTTGTTTTGTGCTTTGGGCCTTGTGGCCGACCCCTTTACCTCAACAAAAAAGGTTGTTGCCGATGGGATAGTGCCATTAGATTAGATTAGATTAGATAGTTGCTCGAGCCCACCATTTCCCTCGGTTCATGAACAAGGTCATCTCCGTCAATCCTCAAAAAGGGCAAACGGCCTTCCCAAATATAAAAAAAAAAGTTGGTAGGAGAGGTTCCAAAATTAGAACTTCTTTCATTTTCTTCAGATGCCAAAGCTAAAACTTATTATCGAAAATAAAAAAGGTTTATTTGAAAGAATAAAAAGCAAAATTATTATTTTTTGTCGTAATTAATATAGTATTATTTTATTTTATTTATGTGAAATTGTGAATCGCCTCTAGGGCGCAAAATCTCCCAAATATTTTAATTTTTGTTTTTCCTCAAGTCTTTGGTTCTGTCTGTGTCTTATCTAGCTCATAGTCATCATTATTACCATCTTCTTCCTCATCCTCACACCCCTTTCTTTTGTCGCGCTTCGTTTTCACCGTAAGCATGATTTGCTGATTCAAGGACTTAGGGCTTCGGTGCTGTCCGGATTCTTGATTTTGTGTCATGCCCCTTTGATGGTCCGTCTTCTTCAACTTGGAAGCGCAGAGTAAAACAAATTCATTGCAAAATTTGTATGTTCTAGGTATACCTCCATTTCCTCCTTTCTCAGCTTATCCTACCAATTCTTAAGATTCCAATGAAATGCATATTTTTAGTGGAAAATGTTTCAGTCTTGTGTTGTAATTACTTCAATTGCGAGAGCCGGGCTCTTGGCTATAGAACTAGAAGCATGAGCTATGGCTTAAGACGGGCTTCTTTTTTCTTTTCCTCAATCTTTTCAATAATCAATTTGAATTTAAATTTTGTTTCTTTATGCTCCCGGCAGATTTATAGAAAGATGGAATGTTGTTGGTGACATATGTGATTTTCAGTTGGGAATATTTTGCAGGAAGGATGGGGAGTCTTAAAGATTGGATTTCTTCTCAGTTAGTATCCATGTGTTTGGTCTCATCTCGGCCATTGTCAGGCAGTGACAGTTTCTTTCGTGAGGAACCTTCCCATGAAGGGTTTGATGGCCAAGGTATTGCTCTCCCTCCAGTACTTTATGGCTATTATTCTTGAAGAGTGATTTAACAAACCCTAATGTCATTCTAAGGCAATGGGATTTTGTAAGGACTAAATACTTGTGATCCAGTTGCAAGAATTTCCAAGTTAAAAGGTGGAAACCAATTTTCGATCTCTGTGTTTCACCCTCATTTGGTAGTCAATGTTTTTTGATTTTCAGGTGCCGCTCACTCAAACACTTCGCTAACACCACCCATTCTTCCTGATACATCACCCTCAGTTGGTAGTGATCAGGAAAATCAGTCTAATCCCTCCCACCAGCATGTTGTAGTTGAAAATTCTGATCAATCACGTAATGGCTCTGGTAAGAAAAAGATGGATCCTTTGGTAAGAATTGATGATCTTCAAGTTAAGTTCTTGCGCCTCCTCCTACGGCTTGGTCTGTCACAAAACAATCTTCTGGTGGCTAAGGTTCTTTATCGTATTCACCTCGCAACTTTGATACGAGCAGAGGAGTCAGATCTGAGAAGAGTTAATCTCAGAAGTGATAGAGCCAGAGCAGTGGCTGCAGAACAAGAGGCATCTGGCCTGCCTGAAATGGATTTCTCTCTTCGAATCCTTGTCCTGGGGAAAACAGGAGTTGGCAAGAGTGCCACAATAAATTCTATATTTGATCAAACGAAAACTGTCACCAATGCATTTCAACCTGGCACAGATCACATTCGGGAGGTTGTCGGAACTATAAATGGGATTCGAGTAACTATCATTGATACCCCTGGATTTTTGCCATCATCTACGGGTAATTTCCGCAGAAATAAGAAGATTATGCTGTCCGTGAAGAGATTCATTAGAAAATGTCCACCTGACATCGTTTTGTTCTTCGAACGCCTCGACCTCATCAATCCAAGCTATAATGACTCCTCCCTTTTGAAGCTAATAACTGAAGTTTTTGGGCCTGCAATATGGTTTAACACCATTCTTGTCATGACTCATTCGTCCTCTGCTCTTCCAGAAGGACCTGATGGGTATCCCGTCAGCTATGAATCATATGTGAGGCAAAGCACAGATATGGTGCAGCACTATATACACCAGGCAGTGTCTGACTCCAGACTTGAAAACCCAGTGCTTTTGGTTGAGAATCATCCTCAATGTAAGAAAAACATAATCGGGGAAAAGATACTTCCAAATGGACAGGTTTGGAAATCTCAGTTTCTGTTGCTATGCCTTTGTACAAAAGTTCTAGGTGATGTCAATACTCTCATGAAATTTGAAGACAGCATTCAACTGGGGCCCTCAAGTGCCAGCCACATGCCTTCTCTGCCCCATCTCCTCTCATCTTTTCTACGTCACCGGTCTGTCGTTAGTCCAAGTGGAGTGGACATTGAAGTTGATGAGAGCTTGCTTTCAGACACAGAGGAGGAAGATGAGTATGATCAATTACCTCCAATCCGAATCCTGACTAAATCCCAGTTTGAGAGATTGACAAAATCGCAGAAAAAAGACTATCTTGATGAATTGGATTATCGAGAGACCCTTTATCTAAAGAAACAGTTGAAAGAAGAGTACCGTAGGCAGATGGAGATTAAGCTTTCCAAAGAGAAAATTTGGACGAGCAATGATAATTCTGACAGGCAGCAGGCCTCCCAAGAAGAGGCTGTTTTATTACCAGATATGGAGGTCCCTCTTAGTTTTGGATGTGATTGTACTGCACACAGATATCGTTGCCTTGTTACGGGTGATCAGTGGATTATGAGACCTGTTCTTGATCCCCATGGATGGGATAATGATGTGTGCTTTGATGGAATAAGCTTGGAAACAGCTATGCAAATAAATAGCAACATCTTTACCTCTGTCACAGGGCAGATGAGCAAGGACAAGCAGGATTTTAGCATTCAATCTGAGTGTGCTGCAGCTTACTCAGATACCAGTGGGACTACATACACTGTAGGTCTTGATGTTCAATCTGCTGGTAAAGATACAATCTATACATTTCACAGCAACACAAAGCTGAGGAAGCAGTGGTGCAACACTGCTGACTGTGGAGTGTCATTGACATCTTTTGGGAACAAGTGTTACATTGGTGCCAAGCTTGAAGACACCATATCAGTTGGGAAGAGATTGAAATTTGTAATGAATGCCGGCCAAATGGTGGGTCCTGAACAAGTGGCATATGGTGGTGGTGTTGAAGCTACGTTAAGGGGTAGAGACTACCCTGTGGGCAATGACAATGTCAGCCTGACAATGACTCTCCTGTCTTTTAACAAAGAGATGGTGTTGGGTGGAAATTTACAGTCTGAGTCCCGGCTGGGCAGAAATTTGAGAGTGTCAGTTAATGCTAATCTAAATAGCCGGAAGATGGGTAAGATTTGCATTAAAACAAGTAGCACAGATCATTTGCAGTTTAGTATGGCTGCGGCTTTCACAATTTTCTGGGCCCTTTTACGAAAGAAGGATGTTAAAAGTACAAGTCATGAATTAAGGGAGAGTGGATAAGTTTTGTTGCTATTTTTGTTTAAAGAGGACACAAACTATCTTGATTTGAAACAAAGGTATGAGCCTGCTAACCAAAATGTAGAAGAAAGGAGATATGGTATTTTCAGAAACTTTGTTCCAGAATTTCCCTCTCGCTTAAGATGCTGACATGGAAGCTGAGCTGTAGCAGAGAAGGCTAACAAGCTGCTTCCATTTTTGGCCCTAACTAGCAGTAATCTTTGAGTTCATCTGACCTGGTGGTATCCAGTCAAGCGGCCAGCTTCCAAGAATCAGTCAAATAGTCAGCTTCTGGAAGAGGTTTTGTACTGAAGTAAATTGAGGCAACGAGTGTACAGTAAAATCGTGGAGATGGTTTGTCTTTTTTGTTGTTGTTGTTGTTGATTCACAAAATAATAAGTTCAAATAGAATTAGCAGGTAATCAATATGTTTATGTTCTATGTTGTTTATATTGTTATTGATTGACCAAAAAATAAATATTGTTATTGTTTTTCTGTCTAAGATATTAACTTTTGGCAGTTGGGAAACTCAAACAGTAACGTCTGCTTACACACTAACTAAACCAATCATATTAACGTATTTTAAGATAGTCTCCTACGCTATAGATCATTACATTAAATATCGACCAAAGCCTTCATTTCATGATGCTCTTTTGATCTCTCTATCTCTTCACAATTCACAAACACGTGACGTGAACAAACTGATTGCTTGCTTATTTATTTTTTATTATTTTAGAATTGTCTTGTGTATATTTTTTTGGTTTGGTAACACCAAACAAATCATATTCTCTAACCCAGCAGCATATGCCAACTTAAGATTCCCGGCAATGCATACAAATGGATTCCTGATTCCTTGAAGGCTTCATTCAACTATGACGTAAAAACCCAGAAGCCCAAAACCACCAATCTCAGAGAAACTTAACAAGCAAATTGTGCTTGCTTACCATCTTCATCCCAAACTTGAAACAATAACAAATAAAAATATAAGATTTACTTAACTCTAACATAACAACAAAATGAATTTCTTTGTACTCTTTGTACTCGGCATTCCAAGTTTATAACAGTTTCTTCACCTTAAGGCGAAGACCCCCACAAAACCTCAGCAACAATGGTGGCTGCCTCAGCATCAGAAATGGAGGCTTCTCTAACTCTCATTAGTATCTGCTGCTTAAATGCCCTCCTCTCTCTCTGCCTCAGCCCTTCACCCACCTCCAATTGCACAGCAAATCTCGCCACACAGCTAGAAAACGGGTGGTTCTCGAAGAACCTATTTTCCCTGCTCTCTCTTGTTGTCTTCTTCTCCTTAACCCCACCACCACCACCAGCAACCTCTCTGTTTTCCTTGTCATCCTCATCCAAACCCATTTCCGTCAAATCCCCTCCAAGCTCTGATCTTTGCAATTCCACAAGCTTCTTTATCAACCCCTCCTCAAGCATAGCATCAATGGCCTCCTTGCGTCCAAAATACCCAATTTCAAGAATACAAACCATGGCCATCACTCTCATTTCCAGGTCTTCACGGTTCAAGAAGCTTATGATCTTGGGTATTTCCCCATTGAACTCAATCTCGTCAACAAGCGGAGACTTTATCAATCTGATCAGGGTACATAGCACTCTGATCGCATTCGGGGAAGCCATTGTTAGTAAAGCTTTGATCGTTCGACCCATTAGCACTTGACCCACAAACACGTCCTTGTTGAACTTAATCAGAGCTGCTATGGCGAAAGCCGAGTGTTCCCTAACTCGTTTGGAACAGTGAGAATCGCAGAGAACAGACTCGAGCAGAGTGAAAACTCTGGACTTCAAAATCAAATCTTGCAACTCGCGGTTGAAACCCTGCAAAACTCGGTCCTCGAACTGATTCAGGAGCTTAACCAACTCGTCCTCATTGTGACGTGGCTCTTTCAGAGCTATCGTCAAGCTCTCTAAGCTCTCGCGGTCGATCCACGCCTGGATTTCTGACTCGATCGACCCGGCCAGCCGGGACAGGCAGTGAGTCGAGCAGCAGCGAGTTAAAAACGACCTGATGCTGTGGTGGCCTTTGGATTTCTTGAGGGTCTCGACGAGGTTCTTGAGGGTTGCGAGGTGTTGGGAGAGCGTAGAGAGATGTGGGTCTTTGGAGAGGATGTTGTCAGACTCGGTCTCGAGCTCGAGCAGAGCATTAATGGCGGACGAGTTTGAGTCTGCCGAGTCGGGACTCGGGTGGGTTTGGAGCTCATGGGAGGCTTGTTTTAGAGCTTCCAGGACCTGGAGAACTCGTGGGCTGCCTTGCTTTGGTTGGTGGTCTTCCATGGCTATCCGGATCATGCTGTCCTCCTGATTTCCTGAAGAAAGATTGAGTTTTTAAAGATATTATTAGAACTTGATGAAACGGATTCTTCTTGTCTGAACTCAACGACCAGTCTTCGTCTCTATATGCATGCCATGCCAAACATTCTTTCTTTTCTTGCAAAATATACGCTTTAAATTTGGGCTTGTGGTGTTTTTATAAGCCTATCATCAATAATATCATCATGGGGCATAAAATATTTAAATTAGTTTGCTTTTTAATTGAAAGAAATAGAGTGAGTCATCAGAAATTGGTAGAACTTGGAAGAACAACTTAGAACAAGGCCTTGCAGGACAGGACATATTACTATAGTAAGTGGGTCTGGGTTTGGTTGTAAAATCATGGTGGTTGTGTGGTGTGTGATGGATGCATAATGGATTGTTGTTTGTCAACTTGTCCATAATTTGGCATGAAGACAATGGCTGAGGCCTGAGCACACAGGAAAACTCATGGCTAATAGTAATTAACTTCTTTAGCAAGCAGTACAGCTGATCTCTTGTCTTCTTCTTTTTTTGGGTTTTGAAGGTTTAAAAGTAAATTTATTTGACAGAGTAAGAGTAAAACAGACTCTAGACTTCTAGAGAGAGCAAATGCTCATGTTATGTGTGCTGATAACATATTGAGTTCTTCTTGAAGCTGCCAAAGCTCATGAGGACAGACACATACTATTAATATTATGGAAACTTAGGAAGGAAGCAGAGATCTCTATTATTATGGGCTACTGCTGCTGCTGCTGCGGTGTGGTGTGGTGTGGTGTATATTTATTTGGGTGGTGGCCTCTGCAGTGAAAGAAACGTGAGGCTCCAAATTTAATCCAATCCGCGGCTTATGTTAAGCAGCATAAAAGGACCACAACACGTTGACCACCCACCCAACCCAACCCGTACGCACTACAAAATCCGAACTTGAGTTTGAGTTCCTTTTTCTTTTTTAGGGGGGTCAAGAGTTGTATATATGATTATGGGGGTCAGCTGAGCATATTCGGAACCAAAGAGCATCAGGCAACTCTTGATTCTTGAATGAATATGTCACCAACACCCATTTCTGTACACAAGTTGCTTGCTTAGTAGAATAATTGTGAACAATATTGTGCCTTCACTCACTTTTAATTATATACATATCATGATTAAGGACGGTTAAGTAAAACAAAAGAAAATTTGTCAAAATAATTGATCAGTCCGGGCTAAGCCGAATCAGGTCGGGTCGTGTCGTGTTCATGATGAGGCTGAATCATTAATTTTGCTTGTGCGGGGGGTTTGCATGTATGGTCCATGTATGAGCACGACTTCATCATTTTTGTTGCAACTATGAGTATGAGAGCACGAGTTCATAGTGACTTTGCATGTGTTTCACATGCATGTATGTATGAGCTAGCTCTCCAGCCAGGCAGGCAGCTAAGCCAGCCGCTCATCCCATGCATTAACTTTGAAAGTATCCGGATTCGAATCTGTTTGACTTATTGTTCCAAGTCAACCCAATGTGATTTTTTGGTCCAAAAATCCTATGTGATGAATCAGTCCTTCAGTTTATTTTATATAAACATGTGTTTAGCTTAGCTTAGCTTAGACCTTTTAAATTTGAGTTGCTTCACATCACATCCCAAATCAAACCCCTTTATATTTGGTAATCAAAATTCACCAAAATTGCCCATATTCCACTCAACTTGTCACCCAAACTACTTTCTACTTTGTAGTGCCCTAAGCTTCCCAGTCTCCCGGGATTAACTACAATACACGTTGCCCCAATCAGGCAAGGCACACAACCATGGATGCTAACTTATGCGAAATTGTATGGTATCATATATGGACCACTCATGTGGATATTCGTATTAGCCACGTGATCATTTCATTAAACTTAAGTGAAGTTATTATTCAGATGAATCATGTGGCTAATATGAAAGTCTACATCTATGATCCATATATGACACCTTCATTACAGAACGACTCGCTAACCTATATGTTTTTACAACAACATGAAAGTTGTTCCAGGCTCAGAAAGAGAGAGAAAAGGATCCTTAAAAGAGCGCCAATCAAACAATAGCCCAATAAATTTGAGCCCCTTTTTGGCCCAAAAAATGGCAGCTATGGGCATCAGACCTGTTAGAAATTTGAATTTGAAGCCCAAGAGGTAAGGTTTAGCCCAAAACTGATGTTGATAACCCCGACCGACCCAAAAATTTGCAATTTAAAAATGAAAGACTGTCACATTGATATCTTCAGTATGATTTATAATTTACCATAAATAAAAATCAATTTCCAAACATGGCATAAAATACTCTCGTCTCATGGAAGAATATGCAGATGCAGACCAAATAAACCAAATAAAGAATCTAATCTTCTCATAAGCCCAAGTGAACAAGATGATCTGATGAGTGATGACGGATCTTTCGTCGGATTATCAATAATTTAAGGTTTTTTTTTTCATCAAAATTAAAGAGGCCCAGGCAAAAACTCCAGACATCATTCTTTCATCAAGTCAAGGTAACAAGATGATCTGACAGACGACATGATCGTGTGCTTATCAACAACTCACCAGAACACACCACTCCAAATTCGCCAGCTGTGCAGAGCTCTCTAAACCAGAAGAAGATCTCGAGGCACACACAGCGCAGACGATAGTTTCCCTCTATCCTTACCTTAACCTACGCCACGTCACCTCATCGGATGCTGCTAACTCACGCCTTCCCCTCCTTCCATTCCAACTAATTACAAGTATGTCTTTCTCTTCCCTGTCTTGTGCTCTCCTCAATCTCACCAAGTTATGATTTTCGGGTACTCTCCCTCCCTCTTTTACTTTGAACTTCTCTTTATTTTTGTTTGATCTATTTAATTGTTAGAATATTTAGTTCTGATTCTCTGATTCATTCAGTGGTAAGTGATACTTCTTCTTCTTCTTGTTTCCAGCTCAACTTGTTCTCTGTTTATGCGACGTTTTCATTGTTTTAGCTGTTTTTGTTTTTGTTCTGTGTTAATGGTTGATTGGAATGTTGATTGAAATGATTGTGTTGCGTTCAGCTGTAATTAAATTCAAATCTTACTGGGATTGGTTGATTCTTGATTGATTAGGATTTGCAAAGTTTTACTTAAATCGGCTATTTTTATCTCTCTATCTCTACGTACTTTGTTTGAATAAAGTTTCATTCTTCATCTTCTTTGAACGATTTTATTATTGTTAGATTGCAAAATTTCAGAAATTTAATGCTCATCACTCTGGCTGAATTGCTGCCTCTTCTTTTTGATGCAGTTAGTTTTACTGTAATTGCTGAATGAACAATCATGGCAGCAGTGATTAGGATGCACCCCATGTTGCTTCAACTCACTCTTACTTCTTTCGTCTTCTTGAGCTGTTTGAGGAACGGGAATGCGGGGATCACAAGCACTTTCATCCGATCTGAGTATCCATCCGTTGATATCCCTCTTGATAATAAAGTATTTGCTGTTCCAAAGGGTCATAATGCTCCACAACAAGTGAGAATTCACTGCTATCTCAATAACTGTTTGATATTACTGTAGAAAGTTAGGCACATCATATATTGTTTTCCAGAATTCAGGATGTGGAAATTATGATTCCTCATTTCTCTGGACAATTTCTTTCTTCTTTTTTTTTTTTTACTCACAAGTGGTATAATTTCCTTCCTTGATATTACTGTTTTGAGTTCTAATGTTCTTATGTATTTACACTCGTTCATTACAGGTGCATATCACCCAAGGTGACTATGATGGAAAGGCTGTTATCATCTCCTGGGTTACCCCTGATGAACCAGGGACGAGTAAAGTGCAATATGGTACATCAGAGAACGGATACAAGTTTTCTGCAGAGGGGATTGTGACGAACTACACATTCTACGAATACAAGTCTGGCTACATCCATCACTGCCTTGTTGATGGCCTAGAGGTAACTATGATTATTTTGTGAATGTACTAGTAGGTAGCATATGCGTTGTGGTTTTCGCTTATGATTTTATTTTATTTTATTTAAAGAAACTTCATTTGTAGCTTAATCTTTCTTTGAGATTGTATTAATTGATAGTACATGGTTTGGTTACACATACATTATCATTCTATGCTTTCTTGTATTGAATAAATAGATTATCAACATTCTCTGGGTTCTCCTATCATGCAAAGTCTGTGAGGTTGTCCTCTCAGTCAACAGTGTAGACTTGAAGTTTTTATCGACTTGTTGTGTCTCCAAGTTTCCCAAGTGAATATGTCCCCAGTGTTGTAGATTCTAGATGCAATATTTGGACTTGTCTTTTCTCTTGCTTATAGTTTCCATAAGACATCAATTATTTCTTGTTTTCAGCATGACACGAAGTACTATTACAAGATCGGGAGTGGCGATTCTTCTCGACAATTTTGGTTTACAACACCTCCAAAGATTGACCCAAATTCTCGTTACACATTTGGGATCATAGGTGAGTTGTTTGCTCTCTGCAAGGGGTCTTATTGATAAATGTTTGTTTCAATTTACTTCTCCATTTTAATGTATTTCTTTCTTTGTTTTAAAACCAAACATCTAAGATGAGTTCTGCTCATGTTGTCCTTGGTTCCACCTTTGGCTCTGCAATTGCGTTCTTTCTCTTACTATCGTTTGCTTCTTTTTTTAATTTTATCAGTTACAACTTACAACATTTGGGTAGGAGGAGTGGTGTGGGTACTAACTAGGCTATTCTGTGACTACAGCTTGATATACTTGTATCCTACGATTCTTATTAATGTTTATATTAAATCATGTTGAATTTTGTTGTTTCCCTTAATAAATAGTTATTCTGTATGTTGCAGGTGATTTGGGTCAGACATTTAACTCTCTATCAACTCTTGAGCATTACATGCAGAGTAAGGGACAGGCTGTTTTATTCCTCGGAGATCTTTCCTATGCTGACAGATATCAGTATAATGAAGTGGGTTTACGGTGGGACACATGGGGTCGATTCGTTGAGCAAAGTACTGCATATCAGCCATGGATTTGGTCTGCTGGCAATCATGAAATTGACTTCATGCCTTATCTGGTAAAGTATCAAAATCTTTCAGAACTGCCTGAGTTCCGTGACGTACAAAAGTTGTAAAATTCCACTGATATGCATGATGTCTTGTGCCCCGAAACTCCTATCATGTTACTTATCTAACTATTAAATTTTTACATATTCTAGGGAGAAGTTACTCCTTTCAAATCCTATCTTCAGCGGTATTCTACTCCTTATTTGGCCTCCAAAAGTAGCAATCCTCTTTGGTATGCCATCAGACGTGCATCGGCTCATATAATCATACTGTCCAGTTATTCTCCATTTGGTAACTATACATTTCTATACATGCTGCAAATATGTGAACTGAGTACTTTCCTTTTTAATTATAATTCTATGTGGTGCAGTAAATAGATGATCGATCTATAGAAAATATCATACTTCCCTTTTTGATTGTGTACTTCTGCTTTAGTAAAAGCACGACTGAAATTCTTCCATCTTATACAATTTTCTCATTAAGGCTTGCTAGTATTCTATATCTCTTAGAAGGGAATGGACCCTTTTTTCTCTTTTGCGCCTGTATATCTTACAGCAATGTTGATAACTTTGTCATCAGTGAAATACACACCTCAATGGATGTGGCTAGAAGAAGAATTGAAAAGGGTTGACAGGGAAAAAACACCTTGGCTCATAGTCCTTATGCATGTTCCAATCTACAATAGTAATGACGCACATTACATGGAAGGTGAAAGCATGCGAGTAGTGTTTGAGAGTTGGTTCGTTCATTACAAAGTTGATGTAATCTTTGCTGGCCATGTCCATGCGTATGAGAGATCGGTATGGTTCTTTACCTTCTATGTTTTTCCTGTTTGTCTCCTGTTATATAATAAGATGTAGTTGATTTGGCGTTCAACAATTTTTGTTCATGGCTAGGGTGAGATTCATGTTTTTCTTTCCCCTTATTTTCAGTATAGAATCTCAAATATACACTACAACATAACAAGTGGTGACCAGAACCCCATACCAGACAAATCAGCTCCTGTATACATAACTGTTGGAGATGGAGGGAACCAAGAAGGACTTGCTGGAAGGTAGGAACCTTGTTCTAATATTGTTTATTATGATTTTTATTTTGTTAATAAGTTAAAAGGTCAGTCGAAATGCATGATTATAATTTCAGCAATGTTACTCCATTTCGTCTGTGAGGATACCAAATACTTTTTGTGCAAGCAGTGATGACTAACAGTTGCTCCATGGTTTCTGTAGGTTTAGAGATCCACAACCAGATTATTCTGCATTCCGAGAAGCAGCCTATGGACATTCTACGCTTGAGATTATAAACAGGACACATGCACTATACCACTGGAACCGCAACGATGACGGGAAGAAAATTGCAACTGACGCATTTGTATTACACAATCAGTACTGGTGAGTGGTCATACCGCTTATGTTTCTGGTGCCAAAGTAGCAAGGAATGCATGTATGCAACAGCCCAATTCACCTTGCTGATTTGGCACTGCACAGTTGTGATACAAACTACGGCCAGATATGAAATTTAGGATAGTTTAAAAAAATTATAATCTGCATAATGTGATTGAGTTTTGGTGAATGCGCAGGGGTATGAATCATAGGAGGCGAAAACTGAAGAAGCATTATGTTAGGAAAAGTTTGGAGCAGATTGCAATTTATTGATAAGCACATCAGGCATGAGGCTTCACATAATTTCAATGAGGAATGCAGAGATGGTTGGAATATTGGATTGGCTTGTATTGAGACGCATATAAATAAGTAATGTGATCCTTATTTTGTTGCTTACTTGCTTGTTCATTCATGATATTGGATGGAGCTGCCACTAATTCTGGCGCGATACTTTCATAGGAAAATCCTACGGCTATTGATTTTTTATAAAATTTCATTTAAAACTGTTTGTTTTATGGTATAGCGTGGTGGCGGGTGCTTACATTATATATAGCAACTTCCCGCACATATTTCACGTTGAAGGAAATCATTATCACAACGAACATGCTTGTTTCCGCTGAACACTATAATTTTTTTTTTTTATATAAAAGAAGGATCACCACCATCCAACAACCTGACAGATGGTCCCACGAAGATATTAGGCGAATATGGCAGACAACACTGATACTGAAAAGCCCCGCACTCACTGAAGTATATGCAAATGCAGCAGAAACAATTACATAATGCAATGAAATTTCAACTTACGGAAACTTGGATCCAAAAAAAAAAATGCACGTAAATAAGGCAATCCAGTCGCCTAAAGTCAATCAATCAATACGAAAACAAGAAAAAGAAAATCGCCAAAGCTCATGATGTGGCATCTAAGGAATAAAATATCTATAATATTTCGATATTTTCATTAAAATTTCCGTATTTTTGGACTACCGATATTTCCGATACTATCGATATTTTAGATATCCATGAACCAAAATATCGATAATATCGACGATACGTGACCAAATATCGATAATATCCCTATATTTCCATTGAAATTTCCTTATTTTTGACTCACCGATATTTCCGATATCATCGATATTTTATTCCTTGGTGGCATCCGATCCTATTAACTTGCATTTTCCACAACAGTGCGGTAGGGCAGGTCCTATCCTATCGATACATAAAAACCCCTCCCTCTCCAAACAAACCACAATGCAACTGAAAAAGATGGGAATGGTAAAGGGGGCCAAAGGTGAATAAGCAGAATCCTGCTAGCCACTAGATCGATAATCCAATGCGACTCTATGCCATGGATCTGATTGGTACACATTCTATAACTGGATTACATTATGACAGACAGGTGTTATGCTTATGAAACAACTATCTATGTACACCATCTGAGTGTTTTTCCAGGTTTCTGAAACAACAAAGTTTTTTGAGGGTGTCCTTCGTGTTCTTTGGATACATCATATACGGGTGGGTGACACTGATACATCTCCAATTTACTGTTAGCCATGCAACGGAGATCCATCAAGAATCACGGTAAATTGGTTGTGGCATCCACTTAAGATGCACGTTCAATTTCCCAGATTTGGCCCCATCTAGTGGTAAAGAGTCTTTGTATTCCCCTTCTAATATAACCCTAGTGAGGGTCATGATGCATCTGCCAATGTAGTCCTGCACGATACAAAAACTTTAGACACACGTTGCTGCTTTCACATTCTCCAAACAAAAACTTCAATTATCTAGAATTACTGATTTACTTCTTTATATATATATATATATATATATATATATATATATATATATATATATATATATATATATACATAATTACACAGCAAATGAAGAACTGAAAAAATAGTACCTTCCCAAAAGTATCATGGTCCCAGACTTCAAGAATGAGCATGTCATGCAATCCATCCTCAACAACAAAGTCAAAAGTTTGATTCCAAACGGGATTCAAGCTGTCATTAACAACCTGAGAGAAGAAAAGAATTTTAAGTATCAACAAAACCTATAACTTGTGCAAGCAGATAATCACACAAAAGAATCTTGGAGCAAAATTAAACAAACCAGAAAAAGGACCTCTATTAAGTTAAAACATCCTGTGGAAGCAAAGGAAAAAACTAAAACAAGGCAGCAAACTTTGTAGAAAAATAAGGTAGTTGCAGTCTTTGGGCATTCAAACTCTTACCCTAGTTTTGTTTTTTGTTTCTGATTTCTTCAAGGTCAGTACCACATAAGGATCAGCTTTTCCCATTAGATCAACAGGTGGCAAGTCTTCAGCAGATATTATAGTAACAGAAAGTACACCTCTAATTATGACCTCTTTTCTCTTCTGTGTGGCTTCCTTTTGATTTTCAGTAGCTTCTGTTCCATTCATCCCACTTTTAAGTACCTTTTCCAAAGAGGTCATTGAGAAGTTGGGAGTAAACGGGTTGACAAAGCCGTTCTCCATGCCAAATGGACAATATAACAGCTCCAAATGCACCTAAAGCAGGAATATAAATGATAAAACTACTTAAACAATGAAAGATCCTTTCAGAATATATCAGAAAAGAAAATACAAAGTGGGTGGGAACAAATTACAATGTGACCCAATGTAATCTCAAAGCCTTCTAGCCATCCAAAGTAGGATTCGTATAGCATCTCAAACTTAATTGCTACTATTTATTGATCCAAAGGATGGAAATTAGTTTTCTGACCTGCCCGCGGTTTTTATTATCTCTTTGGACTTCCAAGCTTTTAACCAGCTTCAACCACACATCCTTCACTTTACCAGGCTGAAGTTCACTTAGACGTACATGAGCACATCCAATGAGCTCAGATGACTGAACTCCCTCATCATCATAAACTTTAACCACCAGATGTTGAGTGGATTCATCTTCAACAATAAATTCAAAGTGCTCATTCCAGATCGGATTCAAATCATTGTTCTGAAGAGGGAGAGAAAAACATATAATTCCCTCAAAACCAATTAAAACAAAAGGAAATATATTAAAATGCATGGACATATAAGAAGAGCAGAAAACTTACAATAGTTTTGCTTTTCTTCATTCTGTCCTGTAAAGGTCGTACGTATAATACAGCATAGGGATCTGACTTTCCAATAAGGTCTTTATTTGTTAAATCCTTTGCTTGCACAAGTTTCACCTCTAGCATTCCGACTGGCTTTAACTCCAGATCACTAACCAACAAAGTTAATTAGAACAGGAAAAAAAAATGTAGTAATTTTAAAGGGCATTCACATGCCTCTCTCTTCTCAAGGTAAGATTAACAAAATTGATAGGTGAGAAATTGACAATCCTCTATATTCTACTTTACCCATAATCCCCAGGTAAAATGGGAACAACTTTGCGAACAGGCCATGTAATTGAATCCTCAATCGCATCCCGTATCATCCCCTGTATAAATATTACACATCTCAATTAAAGCATGTAGGATTAAACAAAACCTGCATCTATTTCATAAGACCTAGTAACTCTTATAGTGATTGAAAATTAGTGTATATTTTTTTGCAAACCATGTATGATAACCCAAATCCTGCATATATGAAATAATACCTATTAAGTCTCATAGGGTTGAAAGACTACTATATATATTATTTGCAAACCCGTCCCTTTCAACCATTCAGATTGTTTGATGTAATTTAGAAGCCAGGATGCATGAAACCCGATGTCTGCATGTGAGTTGCCAGACATTAAGGGGAACTCTATAACATCATTTTGAGCTGAGGGCACATTTGTACAAGTTGCACTCTGTAACTCTACATTCTAGTGTCTGTATTGACCAGGTCAATTCTAAATCAAATTTTCACTACAAGCCAGAACATTAAGTATGAAAACTCACATTCCCAAATCATCATATAAAGTACTCAAATAAAGATCATACCACATGAGAAATTAGAAATCATAAATAAGTGCAAGAATCAATAAGTGAAAAAGAATTGTGGATTTTGCTCAAACCTCAATTGCATCATAGATCCCAGGTATTGTAGATATGTCGCCACCCACAACTTTAAGCTTAAACTCTAAATTTTTCTGCAAATAAAAAAAAACACAATCGCTAAATCAGAGTTATTGATTATCTGCGGTGTAATGCATTTGGCAGGGAGGGGGAGGGACCTGCCTATCTAATTGCTTTCAGATAGCTATTCATCAGAACATCTATAATCCTACAAATATGCTAATGTTAGTGTAGATCTTCATATAAATGGAACTCTTTTTTTGTGTGATATGTGTACCACTTCTCTCTTCCAAAATCTTTCAAAGATGGATCTAGAAAGAGATAGTGCACCTTTTCTCTCAATGAATAGCAAACGGCTCCAAAGCATGGAAACTCATCAACCAAAGGCTTAAAAATCAGCCTGAATACCCCAGTGAATCCAATATCTTTCACCTGAAAATCAAAGTATAGATTAATTCATAGATAAAAAGAATACATAATATAAATTATCATTCTACAACAAGGAAACCAACTTCTGAACATTGAAAAAGGCCTCTAGTGAGTAGAAGCGAGAAGGCAATAATTTGTAGATTACCTGCACAGGTAGGCTTACACCAAGTAAAGTCTTGATAGCAATTATTATACTTGGATTTCCATCCCACTGCATTTCCAACTCCATTGTAACACTGTCACCTTCATCTTCAATTATAGAAACCCCTAACGAAAAACTTCAGCTCATTAATGAATGCTTTACAAAAGGTTCATTTAAAGCTCTCCCTTAAATGATATTAAATACCATAACAAATTGGAAGATTACAATCTACAATCATTTGTACAGTACATAATGGATAAAAATAGCACGGGAAGCGTACTATCATGCTCACAGCCATCAATGCGATTAAACTTAGGAAAGGACTCTATGAATATATTTGAACGAATGAATTATAGATGAATGTAGGCATTAGCTTAGCTACATGATCAAGTTGGGCGTAACCAAAATAAGATGAAAAATAAAATATAAGCTAGCCTCTAATTAGCAAAAGAAATAGATAAAATCAAGTTATGGATCCATAACCTTAACCATGCAAATAAGGAATGTAACATATCTTGGTGAAAAATTAAGGAAAATCCAGTTTCCAAACGAACACCAAGGACCTAAAAGATTCAACCACCTATCTTCGTGCGTTACATAAATTGAACTAACCTGTAAACTGCGGTGCCACGGTACCAAGAGTGAACTTGGAAAATTTGAGTGAGGACAATATCATTGGTCTATACTGCTCCAGAATTGGCTCCACTGAAGTCTTGATCAGCTCAGACGCTGCCTGCACCACCATATTTAGAAACCGAGCTTACAAAATTAACGAAACAAAAAGAAACATGCTGGTAACAAATAAGCAAAACCCAAAAGGAGTTACCTCATTAACATAGGGCCAGATCTTTTGAAGATGAAGATTGAGCCATTTTAACTGAAAAACAAAAGAATTTAAATAAAAATGTTAGTCCCGCTTTGGCTACCGCAGATGAAAGTGAGAGAAAGTAGAGGAAGAAGGAGGTAGAGTTGGGAGCTCAACTTCTGTCTGTGGGAGAAGACGACCCAAGAAGGGTAATACTCAGAAGGTAAGAGCTTTCTAGAATCCTCGACAGTCATTCGAGCAAAAGCAGCTACAGTTGTGGCGAGCTCGGAACGGAGCTTGGATCGGTGGTTCTCTAAGCGGACAAACACCACGATAATTGCGAGTCCAACTAGAATTCCGAGCACTAATCCGAAAACGAAGTCCATTGGATTGGATTGGATTGAGAACACAGTCGAGATTTGGGGGTGCTTTGTTCGGTTGGTGCTTGGTTGGTCAGAGAGAGAGAAACTGAGAGACTGAGAGAGTTGGGCCAAAAATTGAATTAAATACAATGATAAGATTTTTTTTTGGTCAAAATACAATAATAAGATTAGAGAAGAAGATGGGTCTAAATTCTAATGGCGGATTTGATTTAAACAGATTAATTTAATATATTATGTTGTAACGCTGTTTTGTTAATCTTTTTGCCTAATTTCTTTCTTGTTGTAATTGTAACTTTGAAATGAAGGTTTGGGCGGACAAATCGGTAGGGTCTTTTGGTGGAGAGAGAGAGAGAGAGAGAGAGAGAGAGAGAGAGAGAGAGAGAGATGTGGCTGTCTGTCTCCGGCTCAGATAGTGAAGGAAATGCTTTGCCTTGCCGACAAGTCATTAAAAAACAAAAACAAAAATAAATAACTAAGACTTATAAAACAAACAAAGAGGAAATGAATAACTGGACCGTTGTGCCAATTTTTTTTTTTTTGACAAAAAAAGTAGGGTTCTGACATGTAGCATATTTGCGCCACCTGTTTGCTTCTCGCATGATCCCTGCAATATTTTAATTTAATAAACCATGTATTCTTATTTAGAAAACTTAATACTTTAAAAATGAAAACCATAAAAAGTAGGACTAGCATTTTGAACCGAAATACCACAAAACAACATTTACCGATCGCATTTTAACCGCATTCAAACGGATTTTGTGGGAAAATCGACCACAAATTGTGGTTTTTCTGAATCGACCACAATATATCGGTCGGTTCGTGATTTCGAATAACCAAATACCGCAGTATATCGCAATATTGCAACTATATATAAATAATTATTTTATTTAATATTTAATATCATGATAATTAATTATCTTATCTCTCTCTAATGATGAGATTGAATTCTACAAGGAAATGGAACATGTTACAACTTGTAAGTAATTGGTTTATTATGCTTCTTATAATGTTTTTTTTATATGCTCATTTCATTTTAATTTTCTTAGTTCATATTTACTACACTTGTGTTGTTTTATGACAGGACCCGACCCAGATTCCACCCCGGAACCCGTGCCGAATCCTGCTGACAACCGACATCATCCCATGTCGGCTCACATACTAAAAGAGTCCCTTTTCCCGAGACAAACAGACAAAGGGGTCAAGACTTCTACCGAAAAACGGGCAGAGTCTCCCCAGAAACACAACCAAACCCAAAAGTTCAACCTGTTCAACAACAGTAGAATAAGTACAACTAAATGCCAGCATGCAATAAATACATAACAGGCCTCCGGCCGACAAGTTCGACCCTAATGGGCAATAACAGAGCAACTAAGAATATGCAAGTTTAAAAGCAGAAATTTAAAGTTAAGATAAGGGACACGAGGTCCTACAATCAAGTCGACGCTCGAGAAGAGAAGCGCTTGGCCGGACAGTACTGAAGCACGACTAGGGTTTGGGGGCGCAAAACAGAAAAGTGTGAGTGGACAAAACAAAGTTTAGTAGTTCAAAACAACGTACTAACCCCGCCGTTTCAAAACTATGTAAACCATGCAATTAAAATCCGTTGTATACATAATTGATTCAAAAACCAATATTTTAAAATAATCAAAGAATAAAACCAATTCAAACCTTTTTCTTGGCCCGAGGCAAAACCTCCCAAAACTGAACCACTTAGACATAAATATAAATAGAAACCAAAACAACTTGGAAATCATAAGCATAAGAAAATAATAAAGTTTCCATA